>OZ023164.1:30860558-32060558 GCA_963678695.2 Diplodus puntazzo | reverse complement strand
TCACAGCAGCTTTTAATTTGCCAGAAGGGGGAGGGTTTTTTATTTATTTATGTATTTTTCTGATTCTGTGGTCTGTGGACCAGGACTGCAGCTCAGTAGCCTCTACGGGCATCCTGACAGAGGTGAAGATACCAAAGAGTTAGTTTTTGACAGACGTTTAGCAGATAGCATGCTAAACACACGTGTTATTGTCTTTGGTTCAAGATTGTTAGCTTGGTGTGTTGTGATGTTCTGAGTTGTGCACAGTGCAGCTTTAAATACTGCACGGCAAAAATGCCTCAGCTGAGTGACTTCAAGACCAACGATTTCAAGCCAAAACATTGTTACGCTGTGCCAAGTTTTGTTTGTTGTAGCACATCATGTTTCATCTGTAACACGTCTGTTGTGAACATAAATCCAAGGTTTCTTTAACAATGTGTCACTCCAACAGTGGTGGGGCGCCAAACACACAAAATACCAATTTCTACATAATATTGCTTTAGTTATAACCAATCTATGATTTGACAAGGAGGCAATTAATCTTTTCTCGTTTGACATATTGAAATATTCTTCGTGTATCATCCCCGTTCAAATAACGAAACGTGCTAACTAAAACGATAAAGCAAGTCTTAAACCTGAAATTTAAAGGTTTGACGGTGGAGGTTTGACCCTGTACGGTGAATGTTCTTCATTTTTATAGATGTTGCAGACATCCACCCTATACGCTGTTCAAGTTACCATCATGAATTTTAAAAACTGCTTTTAAGCTTTAATTTTTGCTATCATAAAATCCTCATAGTGACTTTTAGTTACTGCTAATAATTGCCATTCCCCCCCTCATAAGCTAACGGCTGTGTTTACAGCCTCACAACCCTTTGGCTTGTTAAATTTAACAGGCTCAATTAAAAGTGTTAACAACCCAAACCACAGTATAGAAACTTTAAGAAACAAAACACATTTGGTTTCAAGTTGCACAACCTCAACATGTGAATACCTTTTTTTTTTTTTCTGCTTTTGATGGACATTGTTTCCTTCATTCTTCCGTCGCTGCAGTGAAATGCAGTCTGTGCATCAATAACAGCAAAGTTTGGACTGCTCGTGATCAATAAAGCAGCACTCTAGAGTTGGATTCCTGTAAGAAGGACATCCCACCTCAATTATTCACATAACGATCATTTATATTTTGTAAAAAAAAAAAAAAGGGTTACCTTTTGTCAGTGCTAGATTTATTTATTTATTTTGAAAAGTTAGTTTGACATAAGATACAGTGGGGTCCAATGAAAATCCTTCGTGCCTGTTTTTGTTCTTCGTTACACCGTTGTATTGTGTCTGTTGTCCAGAAACAGACACGTCATTCTGTTTCCACTGCCACAACAAACACCACTGTTTGCTTTACCAAGGTGTATATATATAGAGAGAGGCAGGAAGTTTTTATAGCCCGCTTATTATCAGTAGAAAGTAGAACGACTGGAGGAAAAGTGATTTACCTTCTGCTTAACATCCCCTTAAAAGCTGTGTGGGGATTTATCCTCGGCACTGGATCAGACAATTTTTAGGGTGTAAGCTTATTTTTTTGTTGTTGTTCAGAGATGTGGTTTCTCTGTTAACTGCTATAAAATATGTCAGTTATTTTCTCAGCTGCATCATAAACGCCTCGAACTGAAACCATTTCGGGGGTTTAAGTTGAATTAGAAGCCTCCATGTCGCCCAGGAATGTGCACATTCTTTGCTTTGGGTTTAACCTTGGCCCTGGTGCTCTGGCACTGGTCAGCTCAGCATCTGGCATGCTAAATAGAATTGCAAATGTGTTGGAGCAGATATGGAACTAGTCTCTATTTGTCTGATGGCTTTGGGTTTGTGTTTGAGAGGAGAGCAACTACTACTGATAAGAGGCCGGCTGGACTGTAACCGTAATGTTTTCTTTCCTCATCAAAACAATAGTGTTAAAGAGGCAGCAGAGTATAGCTGCATATGGCTGCTGTGGATTAATGTTTAGGAAAAACAAGACATCAACGCAGGATATTTGCTCGCTGGCGGTTTATCCTCTGTCCCCGGTCAGGAAATTAATACTGACTCAAACACGTTTAACCTCTCATGGTTTGTGACTCATCACTCCATCCATCCCCGACTCCATTTGCACTGACACAGACGGCAGCGAGGACATTTTTGTTTCATCAGCAAGTGTCCCCCTTTAATTGCCTCCCCGAACCCTGTGGAGCAAATTAAAAAGTTTGCTGCATTTTGCTTACTTGCATTTCACTTTGTTTCCACGGCAGCAGATTGCTCTGATCGCTCGTCACCTCGAGACCTCGTTGTGGATATAGAAGCATTACAGTCAGAGCGAATGTGTCTCCGTTCTGCAGCACTACACTTCTGAACAGAAAGTAAATGTGATTTCCACAGGGTGCTTTTTTCCTCCTATACATCCGTAGACTACTTATTTTCCTGATGTACAACAATTACCACAGAAAAAACAACCTTCTCTGGAACAGAAATATGTCGAGTTTAGCTCAAAGATGCATTAAGGAAGTTTGTTTTTGTCACTTAGACAAACATCAGATGTGTATCTAGCTCCTTCTGTGTGTTGTGTTAGCTAGCAATTTCTTATTAACACATCTGCACAGAGTGAACAATGTCAGAACACACTCTCCTTATACAAGTCCAGTATTCATTCTCCTTTTTGCTCTGTTTTTGGTCTTCACCATCTCCTGTGGAAAGAATCCTACACTTTTTTTTTTTTTTCAGCGAAATGCTAAATGTTCACCTGCTAGTTGCTGACATTGTCCATCTACTGTTCACTGAGAACAGCTTCTGCTGCTGTAAACAGGACGGAAAGCAAATGTTGCAGGCCGAGAAATCAAAACAATGAGCACAGATGCTAAAATGCTCCGTAGAGCTGAGGAGGGAATAAATTGGCCCTGAGACGGTCTTATTTAGTAAAGGAAGTTGTAAAACAGTTGAACAAAGTTTTGTGTTTGACCAGTAAATGACGTCCGACTCTGTAAACTGAGGGTAAGCAAAATAAATCGGAGTTTTTTTTTTTAGAATGAGGGCAGTATAGCAGAGAAAACGAATGTGTGTTTTCCAGTCACAATGCAGGTGACATGCTTACACCACCGGATACTCTGCTGTACTCATAGTCGCTGTAGCCAACTCTCTCACTCCATTTGCTGCTCCAGTAAACAAATCTTTGCAGGTTGATGTAAAACGGATCGTTACCGATGAGTCGGGCCTGATAGTCGCCAGACACACCTGATTAAAAACGCGGGTTTGCTGTGAAATGGAGGGAGATCTATAAGGTGTCGTTTGTTAGAAATACGGTGATATCTAAAGCAACACATGACATTGATCCACTTTTACTAACTCTACTAATACTGAGCAGGCGGCTTCATCAGGCTATCAAGGCTCTAAAATCCTGCAGCAAAAGACAAAGACAAACACTTGAGGTCAACATGACGACGTGATGTTAACGAGCGTGTTTCTCAGTCCTCTGTGACGATATTTCTTTCACAGCAGTCTGACAGTCAGCTATATCAGATGGAGGTAAAGACATTATACAATACATCCCACTCATCCACTGCACACTCCACTGATGTCACTGATTCACACATCTGAACCTCTTTTATTTAAGCTAGCTTCGAAAATAGAAATGTTCCCCTGCTGCCTGTTAAAATGTGAGTTACTGAACTCGGGCTGCATCATTAATTCAGCGTCGTCTCATGAGACGCGATAATGTAAAACAAACCCGACGAAACAAGTTCAATAAACTTAAGATATGGAATTAACGACTCAGATTTTTGTGATTTACATTTTCTACAGTTTTGAAGTTTTGGATACAAAGCACTGCCAAAAAAACCCGGGTCAGCTTCAGATGTTTTCTATAGAATATGAGTCATATCAGCATAATAACTCAGATCTGCTGATCGTGTTGCTCTCAGAAGTTCATTCATTAAAGTCAAAGGACTTCAGGTCAGCTGAACTCGGGCTGATTAGTTCTCAAGTGGTCTCAAACTAAAGACTATAACTTGTAATTGATGGACTTAGCTTGACTTAATAAGTTACGTATTTATTCGTCAGTGGTGCTGAAAGTCAGTCTGTTTAATGACAGTAAATTGTGCATGATGATATTTCTGTAATTTAATTAATTTGAGTGGCCAGGATAACTTGTATATAATAGTTGGGCTGCTAAAACACATTCACAACACATTAGGAATGACTTGCAGACGGCAGCGACTGAACAACAGCAGCACGGACATAAAGAAGGAGGGACGGCGCCGATTAACCCACGACCCGTTCATCACGTGTGTCTTACCTGCTGTTTGAACACCATCTATTAACTGGTTTCACCATTTGCACCACATTTCTGAAAGAGGACAACATCTTATCGACAGGCTAATTATCTGCATCCTAAGATAAATTCCCCAGACTCCCTTAAAAAATATCTACTTTTTTTTTTTAACTAAACTCATTTGGGCATTTTTGTAAATTAGGAAAATGTTTCAAGTTGATTTCTGAGTCTCATTTCCAACTCGTCAAATAAAACACGTTTGGATTGAGACTCAAATCAATTGTTCTTCTTACAAATTGCACCTTAAGATCCTCCTTTTGTGTGCAAAAACATTGCATCCATTTGTTGCTGTAATATTCAAGCTTATTTTGTCACTCGAGGCATGTTGAGATGCATAATGGCGTCATCTGTCCGTACGTAGAGCTGTCCACATGTGATCTGATCACTACAGAAGCAGAAAGACAGAAATAATCCAGTTAGTCGATGGATTGAAAAGAGTCGGGACAGCGCTCACATTGAGCTGCAGCACTGGGACGGTAATGTCTCCCTTCCTTTCCTATACTTCACTTTCCTCCATTTCCTTTCATAGATCCTGTGTTACTTCGACTAACGGAAAGCACTTAGTCACATTTTCTTCAACTTTTGCCAGTAATGGCTTCTACCTACACATTTCTTGGTCGGCTCACTCACTAAGAAACCTTGAAAATCTAAAATATAATTTTTCCATTTCAGACCTGACATTTTTCATTTCACGTTGAAATGTCAGACTGACGAGATGAAACAATCATCTGTGGTTTTATTTCAGAACTGAGCACCTAAATCTCTGCATGAGCCTCCTCTCTTGCTGTAGTTATTAGTCAGTATGGGTAGTTTAGATTTCATCCATGAGGAGAGAGGGAGAGGGTGTTTGGACGGAGGAAGGAACCAGCTGTGAATGACAGGAAGGGGCTATGCGTTGGAAGCGAGATGCAGGGCTCCATACGCTGGCAGCACAGAGCCTGGGAAAGCTCCCTGCACCCGACACAGTCACCCATCCAAACAATACAGCTGGGTGCTGCTGCACAATGACGGAGCCCCTCCCAGAGAGGCCGAACACTGCAAGGTACACACCGCCTGCATGAAGCGAGGGGGGGGGAGCAGGAGAGGAGATGACCAGCAACTCCTGCTCACTCTCTCCCTCCCTCTCTCACTGTGTGTGTTAGTGTGTGTGTGTTTGTGCATTTGTCATACCTCTCTCTGTCTGAGAAAATTCCTCCGACTCTGCCTTTTTCCTCTCATTGCGACTCAACAGCGCCCCCCATGGGAGGAACACGAACACTCCAGCTGAGAGTCGGAGGCTGTGAACACGTGAGGATGACACAAACACACGGAGGGAAATATATTTTGATCTCAGTGTGTTTTGTGCTCATTCACAGCTAATTAAACATTGTCACTGATCAGAACTGTTTTTTTAAAAAGGCGTAATCATCTTTTTTGTCTCAGTGTGTCTCTGCACTTGTGGGGCTTTTATCTAGTAGTGAAGTCTATATTGTAATAATGAAAAATGAGAAATCAGACATAATATTTATCACCAGATGATGATGTGTCAACAGTACAAAAGCTTCAGTCACAAATGTGGGAGTTTCATAACAGCAGTCCAGATGTTTGATTGTGATCGGACATGTTTCAGGTGGTCAGCTGCAGTAAAACACACAAACAAAGCTGGTAAACAAACAGACGATGCATCACTGAGCCAGCATGACTGAGACTGCCGACCACATCTGGATCAAGTGACTTTTGGGGACCTGTGGTAGAAATGAGATAGCTAATGCCTCCTCCTCCTCCACCTCCACCTCCTACGCCTCCATCATCTCCCTCTGCAGTTGTTTTATGTATCATGCCACATTCAAGTACACAAATTAAACAGCGCCACAGATGATTAAACACCACGTGAGCACCAAATCATCCTAAATAAAAAACTTCTGAAGCTAACTACTTAACCTCAAGCAATAACTGAGCTCTGAGGGCAAGAAAATAAACGATTAAACAGGAAGCACTAATGGACTTTTTTTAACATTTTCTGACGGGTTATAGACCGGAAAGCTTTTGGGAAAATAATTGACACAGACAAACAATCATATTGCTTGTAAACAAGCTGATGGTTTGACCATTTTGGATGGAGGTGGACTGAAAAGCGTGCACAGCCGTGATGTCACTAAAAATCCCTCCATGAAGGGACAGTAGAGATCGAACCAGAACACTGCCGCTGTAAGAGATGTTTAATACGAACCGGTTCAGTTGTAATTTAACCGTTCGTCTTCATTTTCTCTCAAGACCATTTAACAAAAATTGAGATTTGTTTCCAGCCTGTTTGACTCTCCTGAGCACTCGTGCTCATCACCCAGTTGGATTTAATTTAGCGACGGTGACGACGGAGCTACAAAAAATAATGCCAAAGTGGAAATAATCATTCTCCTTTTTCATGAAGCCATTTAATGACGGGGCCTCAGTATTAATACAGGGCCCAATTAAGGACCCTGTCATTTCAATTACAGTTGAAATTGGAATTTAAGTGTTGAATATTCAGCACAGTGATGTCGGAGCTGCAGCGGGTCACAGCGCCGTCGCACGCTGTGTCTGGTCCAGCTCAGCAACAACCAGCTCGAGTCTGAAAATGTGTCGTTTGTTTTCAAAATGAATCCACAAATTTTTAACTCTAATGTAATTTATAACACTATGAATTGATTTCTTCAAACTGAATCTGAGACCACACACTTGTCATAATTTGCTGATTTTTATTTAATCTGGTATTAAATGTGGCGGCGAGCACGCGGCAGGATGAGCTTGATGTTTAATATTCACGTGATTATAATTATTCCCCGCACTCTGACACCAATTTATTGAGATCACAAGCGAATGTGATCTGTTGGGGGAATAGTAACGCTACGTCGAACCGCCCCGCACATATTAAACAGGCTCGTGCACACACAATTATCCTCCTGAGGATACGTGTAGTCAGGTGTAAACCCACACACACACACCCGTAAACGTGAGATCAACATGCATCCGCCTCACACGGTGCATATTCACACCCACCTACAGACGAACACATGTACGCTAACATCTCCCACTCGAGACACGCACAGATGTAGAAAGAAAAAGAAAATGTACATGCAAACACAATAAATACACACCGTAAAGACACACATCGTACATTCAGTGTCTATCCTACGCCCACGTTCCCTCCCACCGGTGGACACACACTCACATACACACTCCCACCTCCCCAAACTGATTCTCACACTTCCCACATACACAGTCGCATTCCCCACATTTTCACTACTCACACTACCCACTCGCACAGAAACACATTACAACACACACGAACAAGCAAAGGGGGACACGATCCTCCCATAACCAGTTCAGTTAGCGTTAGAGTCAAAGCCTGACCCTCTGCAGGATTACTCAGCAGAAGGAGCGGCTGCGTTCTTTTTTCCTCCCACAGCTCCACCGCTGCCTCTTACTGTGAAGGGAGCTTTGTTGGCTCGCGTCTCCTCCTCCCTGGACAGTCTCAAGTGGAGCCCCCTCCTCGTCCGCTCGGTGCTGCGACGTCGTCCAGACACGGAGCAGAGGCTGTCGGCCCGGCCGCCTGCCTATCATTCCCCGCAGGGTGTAAATCAGCAGAGGCCGGCGTGGTTCTACTGTGTGTCGCGGCGACGACAGATTTACGAGAGGGCAACCTCCTCTTGAACCTGGACTGCTCTTCGCGTCCAAGGCCTGCTTCAAAGCCAGAACCAGAGACTGACATACTGTGTTTAGTTTTCCATAAAAGGATAAAAAAAACTTCAAGGAAACATTTTTAGCAAACTCAAGATGAATGAAGGACTTAATACTCTTGCTAGTTGAAGCACCGCTGCATGGAGCGCCAACTATAGCACTCACTTAGAGGTCCTGTGCGAGTGTGTGTGTGTGTGTGTGTGTGTGTGTGTGTGAGTGTGTGTCAGGCCTGTGTGTGTAATGAACCACAACTTCAGAGTGTAAAACATTTTATTTTCCTTAATGAGGGATTGAAAAAGGACTCTCGTCTTGTTTGTTAAAACTTTTTGGGCTAAAAAAGCGAACGTCTCACTTGCCAGCGAGCACATTCGGAGGTCTGTTGTTTCACAGACGGCCTGCTATTGTACTTGGAATCATTTGGCAGTCGGTCAGGTTATTTTAGCTGATCTCAGTTTTGATTTTTATACTGTGTCTCTGCTGTGTTGTTGAGTGGCAACACTCCTGGTCCTGCTGGGCACTGCTTTGATCAAAGTTTGTCATCAGAAAAAAAATCATATGCATATTGGGAATTTTAGAAAAAAATGTACTGGTTATCACCTTATAAAGCTGTTACATCCAACGTGTGAGAAAACATTTCAGTTTCATTTTCACACATCATTCATTTGAAGTCCACCTGAACGTTTTCCACCAACTCCTGAGAAAGAAAAGGAAAAAAAAACCATCTCATTTGCTGCTTTGTGCTCCGTTGTGTCCACAAGCGAGTCTCTAACTTTGTTGTCTCTTTGTAACGAGGAGGTTCGGCGCTGTCACTGGAAACAGCTGCATCTGTGAATGAAACTGATGAGAACAGCGAGACTCATCTGAAACGATTAGCTAAACGATGCTAAAATGCTCCGTAGAGTTTAGGGGAAATTGCAGATTCTGGTGATTTATCTCAGTCGCCAGAATAAATGTTTGTGATGTACGTCGCTGCAAAACAGAACTGTTGAAACTTCACTTGTTTTTTTCTTTAGGTTCAATATTCAGCATGATGTGACACTCTTTGTAGAAAAGCCAGAAAAGAAGTAAATGTTGTTTATGTGTATAAAGTTGTAATTCTGCAGAACATGCTACTTACTGCTTAATCTTGCACTTACACCAGAACTTTAATATTAAGTGCAGTTTTCCAACATTATGCCAGATTGCTGTGCCATAACTCGCAGCAGATTAACAGCAGAGGATTGTGGGGGAATGATTTTATCATTGTGCCGTCTGACGCCAGGATGTGTGCTGTGGGATTTCACTCCATCAATTGTTTCAACTAATGGATTCAATTTGCTCTCCAGTCAATGCCATAATTTGCTATCCAAACATCATGTGCAACAATATCCCACCGTCTGCTCCGCCATCCAGTTCCCATTAATTAGACTCATACCGCCTATAGAACTGTGTGTGTGTGTGTGTGTGTGTGTGTGTGTGTGTGTGTGTGTTATTACAGTTACAGTCTGATCAAGGTTTAAAAAAAAAAATAAAGGGGAAAATACCAGGTGAGTTCTTTTCAAACGAGGTTATCCGCAGATAATGGGGATTACAGGGGGTGTTAGCGACGGAATAATAAAACAAAAACAAACTTTCGAGACACCACAAAGAAAAATAATTAGTCTAATCCCCCCATGCTTTTTGACTGTGCATCACTTGAGACCTGACAGCTACAGCTGAGAAGTAAACCCTGAGTCTTCAGGAGTGCCCTAATTCATGTTCCTTTCGCCTTACCGAGTGTACTTACATGGACAGGAGCGCACACAAACACTCGAAAGGTAAGAGCGCACTTAGCCTTTTAACATGTACTCGGCCGCATTAGTATGCAAAAACATGCACTTTCTATTTTGTTTGTGTCTGCTCCTCTCCGTCTGGCTCGACATGATCATCACCGCCACGCTCATCAACCACAAACAGAGCAACAGATTTACAGGCTGACGCTGCGTCTTTGGGCAGACGAAAATATCGTGATTAATGTGCTGCAAGTCTGAAATGAGGAATGAGGAATTACGCGCTGGTGTGTAAGGTTCTGGTTACCTGGCTTGACCCCCAAAAGTTTGCAGAGCTTCCACGCTAGATAAGATAACCTCTGCGACGTTCCCCAAATCCCTGCAGCCCCCGTGTGTCTGTGATGTAGTAGGAGCAAGTGACATGTTAACTAGGAATGTTCCCCGCCAAGGGGAAAATAGGCAGTTATGTCATGACAGCGGAATTACATTACTGATAAAATAAGGCTGTAAAAACAAGTGACATGTAAATTGTGTTTTTGCACAGAATCCTGTATCTCTGTCTCTCTTTTTTTTTATCCTCCACACTTTTTCCCTTCCAGTCTTTACCTGCCATTAGACAGCCCAGCTGTGAGGATAAAATGTTCGCATAAAGTGAAACTTTCTGGAGAAAGACTGCTCAGGTTGGACGCTAATTCAAAGCGTCAGTATTAAGACGACCTGGGGATGAGACATAACAATCACCTCTGTTTCTCCAGAGAGAAACAGTTTGTTTTTAATTCGTATGTGTCGTAGGTTACAAACCGTATTGGCATGTCTACTGTACAAGACAGTTCTAGTCTGTGTTTCAGCATTTTAAGCTGACATGTTGGATGCATTTTAACATTTTTATGTTTTATGTTTGTGGCAACAAGTCACATGTAAATAACAAAACCTCAGGACATTTTAAGCTGTTTTTGTGGTGACAAGAAGAGTACTCCCATCCTCGTGTTTTGTTCATGCATTAATGTCTCCTCAGCCATCAGCACCCTGCTGTTTACGTCCAACTGGACAGAAGTCTTGACGAAACCACAGGTGAAAGGTCGCAGGACCCCCCCATGGACCAATCAGTGTGGAGCCCTGCTGACACAACAGGCCAAAGGAATCGGGGTGAAGCAAAGCTCATCCTGGTGGGAATTACTACATTAACTCACAACAGGGCTCCAAAATTAAAACATCACTTTAACAGTTCATCGCAGAGAGCTCCCAATTAGGCATGTCGTTTGTTGACTCATTCCTACAGATTAAGTGGTGCCCCCCCCACCTAAACAAGCCGTGTAAATGGAGTATTAACTTATGACACACGCTGCCTAAATCGATCCCGATCCCATTAAAAAATGTCGTCAACTGACAAGGAACTCAACAGTAGGTGGACAGAGGTGAGTCAAATCCCCCCCTCGGATCGTGGATAAAGTCAACAACCTTGCTGTGCAATTGCGCCGTCCGGAGGAGCGTACGTGCAGAACTAATGTCGTCCTGTAATGGATGATATTCCTGCAAAACAGAAAATACAAGGTCCGCAGAGACCTTTTGCCATGTGATGAATCCGTGCTCTCTTTGGAAACATGTTGATTTAAAATTTCAACCACACGCTCTGACACTGAGAGTGTCGTCGAGTCACTAGATTTTCTTATACGGACCAACTGTTATCTCCTGGAATGTAAAAAATCAGCTCTGGCCCGGCAGAATCGTCATCACAATAAGCCTGACAGACTTCCCAGCAGTGCTAAGTGAGCTAGCTTGTCTTTGTACATTTGCTCACGGCCAACATGGGAGACGCTGAGGTCTAAATACTTCAGATCTTTACAAGGCTTTTCAGAGTAACAAGGGAGATTAAGACGGAATAAGTGGCCGGCGCTTAAAGGGCTGCGGCGGCTCCTTTCTTCTGTTCCGTTACTTTATAATGCTGCACTGAAAGTAAACACGGCACTCCTCAACAAGCGCCCCGGGCTGAGGAGGTCATAACCGTAAATACGACACACAATGGCATTTAAGAGCCTTTTAGATGCTGCACTGACGGTTTTTCTTCTGTTAAACTCAAAATTGGCGCGGCGTCCTTGTTTGAGTCACACTGTTGCCTCGTTAACTCCCTGAAAACATCTGCAAACAGCCTTTTTGTGCATTTTCACAACACATTTGGGGAACAGATAGCCGGCGATAATACTAATCGATTTCTGAGCCGAGATGGTTTTTGTTTTTCTTCACCACTGCACAGTGAACACAGCAGAAGTGTGAGGATTTGGTTTGGAGGTAATGTGTAGTTGTGTTCTCTGAACAAATCACAACAAAAGTGAAGGAATAAATGCTAATTAGTTTAGGTCGAGTGCTCTCAGGGTTAATGATGCATGCTTTGGGTCTCCGTTCATTGTCAGTTCACCCCGTACACGTCAGTCAAGGCACTTTTATTTAAAAGCCCACTTTCAGATTTAATTCGAGCGGGGCAGCTGCCGTGGGCCCTGTTGGCTCGGAGATTCTCATCTGCAGCCATGCTCTCCTGTATCCTTGGGCACTTTTGGCCTTTAATTTTAATCGAACAGGAAATCGTTTTTACATTCTGGGATCATTCCTTACCCGAGGTATAAATGGTTTGATCCTATGATTGTGAAAGGTGTATGACGGACAGCTTATCCTCTACAGTGCCCCTAAGCAATATTATGTGCGTCTGCCCTTTATCCCAAATGTAATCTCATGGTGCATAAAGGCAGAGGGTGGAGTCAATTTCTCCTTTTGAATTCAACCTCTGGATTGTTTTTATTCTTCAGAGCGAGCTGATGGGGAAAAAAGTGTGAATAGTCACTTCAGTGGGAACACGTTTAGATCCCTGAGAACTGCTTCTGTTCATGTCTACCAACTTATGGTCAGAATAAACCAATTCATAAGACAATGCAGGGCAAACATGCATCTTACTAAGACGCATAATGTGTCCTGTATGTTTCCTCTGTGCCACAGAGCTCCATTGTTGTCCAAAAACTATTAAAAACACCTCATTGAGTCAAACTGCTGCACTGGGTGAGATTTTCCTTCACAACTCCGAACACGTTGTTTAATTTGTCTGAAAACCACATACACCATTCTGCTGCTGGAAACATTACTGCAGCAATTATGAATTATTCTGCTGCTAAAAATAGTCCCGTATAAATGTACTTTATACTCCTATAGACATGATGTTTGGAAAGTACTGAATCATGGGTAATCCCAGAATGCTTTGCGGGTACTGTAACCAACGTATATGTATGGATGGAGCGGATCTGACGGTTTACGACAGAAAATTCTGTTTTCTTTTGTGATTTTTTTTTTTATTTTGCTTGCGGTGGCGAAAGGTTACCAGCAGGAACACCGGAGCCCTTCTGAACCCAGAACAGCTGCGATGGGGTCGGAGCGTGCAGTCTCTGCACAACATTACGTAATCAAACATTTCTCTGCTCCCCAACGTTTGATGCAAGTTGGCACAAATGCTTTCAAAGTGTTCCAGTAAGCCATGACAGTGTGACAGTGAGCCAGCGTGCACAGAACCAGGACCCTGAAATCTTTTTGGATGTATTGAGCATGAAAGTTTTGCGGGCTAGTGGACCTTCAAGGCCAGATTATTTTCTGACACATGGTTTGTGATAATGTGTGTTTTAACCATCTTTCTGTGTGTAAACGGTTTTGCCAAACCCACTGAGATCCTCTGGAGGCCTGATCTGCTCAGCTGTGTGAGAGCTGATCACACCCCTCACAGTCAGACAACAGACAAAGCAGCAGCCCTCATACTGTGATCTGTGCCAGTTTGTATCCTTGATGTTGTTCGAGGAATAAAGTAGCACAAGGTGGAGGATGAATAAAACACGATGCCCTCGCTCCGTTTCTGTGACCTGTATCATCTGCGGTGATTCAAATCTCCACACCCTGACGTTCAGCTTCAAGTCGTGTTCAAAGTTGGTTTTCATCCCCAACTGTGTCTTTTTCACCAGCTCTGAGAGATGCTACTGTCAAAAGCAATATGTTTATTTACCCATGCTCTGTTCACTGTTTTTATAATAAACCAGAGTCTCAAATGTAAAAAAAAAAAACTCATTCAAAAAGCACTAAGCACTCCTGCGTGTGGTGCAGTCGAGGATTTTCCCCCGGGCACTGCTATTCTTCCTGCTGACAGAAATATGTGACAACTCATCCCAGGGGTCTGTGCAGAAGTAGGGAGGAGAATTGAGGATATTGGAGGATGAGGCGATGAAGTCATGCTCCAATTTTGAGTGCAGGTGTTTACATTTCATCTTGGGTTCACAGGCTGGCATCGGCTCCGACTACCGCCTGAAACAACACGGAGGGAACGGCTGCCCCGGTCAGAGTACCGTCCACTAAACTGATCGCTTCTTAAAAGGTGTATGCGTCGTTACTTCAAGGTGCTTCTTTGTTTCTGCAGGGGGAGACCGAAAAATCACATTTTTCAAGGTTTGGAAAACGAATGACGTTCCTATAAATGTCACTGGAAGCAACTGTTTTGCAACACATTACACAAACACTGTGAACATTGGCCGACATTTAACCTGCTAGCGTCAACATCAATGTGCTAGCATTACCATTGTGAGCAGGTTAGCATGCTGAAGTCTGAACACCCTTGGCCACAAACTGTGAAGAAACCAGTGTGTGAAAAACATGTTTTCTGACCACGCTGAGGGCAAACGTGTCGGTAGACCTTCCAAATATTCACGTTCAGAGGAGGGGTAAAATGCCTCGAAGCGATGCAAGACTTTGAACTGCAGGGGTAATGAGGGGATGGGGAGCAGGTGCAGGGATCAAGTGATCTGGTAAAAAAAATCTCTAAAATGAGACTGGACTTAGTGGGAGGATATCGAGACAATGGGAATGTTATGAATTAGCAACCGCACTCACGAATTTTGAGGCTTTTCTGAGCAAAATCACGAGCCGTCACCTCTGTTTACCTTTATTAACTGTGCATTGTGTGCACGAGTCAAAGTCACGTATGTGGAGCTGTTGATGTTGATAAATGTTCTTGGACATGAGAACAAAGATAATGTTAAGTAATAATGATTTCGTTTTTAAAACACGAACTTGCTATTGAATAATTTGTATGTAGCCGGTTCGGAGGCGCTCTGGTGGCCGCAGGGGGCTCTGAGCAGTTGCTTAATTGGCTCATGCCTCAGGCTTGCTCGTCTTTCAGGCTCTGGTGAAGAAACAAACCAGGAGTTGTGAATAAATCCATGTTCACTGCACATCATCCAATATGTGGATATCACAGCGGTGGGCGCTGAGGTTAACACCAGTGTAATACCTTCCTTTAACACTTGTGATCTAACACAGCCGCCGTGCATTACGCTTCCCTTGTCGTGTCTTCTCTCCCCTTCTGCCTCCTCACTCATCTACACATTATGTCTATCCCCTCTAACCTGAGGATACACATCCAGCTGACTCATACGTCTTCCTCCTTGCTGTGAAATGTAACCCTACGGTGGCTGTCTTTCATCTCGAGAGCACTCCAAAGATGCTTTATTGTAAATAATAGCTCACAGTGTGTTTGCAAGCAGATAGTTTTATCTGATTTTATGGACGTTTAATAATGCCATGAATCACTGCTGATGCATCACTTTGACATTGAGAACACAGCGGAGGTTAACAGTAGTCTCAGTGCCATAATAAAAGTCTCATATTGCATTAAGTGCCCAGCGAAGGAAATGAAGGGGGATGCCGTGATGATACTTTGGGGACCCATCACAGTAATTACATTTTGCAGGCTGACTGGAGGTTGGAGGGTTGCATCTCCAGGTGATGCCCAAATTTTTTCTCCAGCTTTTAGTTTGTGCAAATCTAACTTATGTTGAAACATGCTGACTCCTCTTGAGCCTAAAAAGAAAAACCTGCTTTTTGAAAAGGGATGGCGGCTCAGCCGAGGTCCAATCATGCATCAGAAGACCTCCAACAACAAACTTTTAGGTGGTGACTCAAATATTATCAAGGTCATGTAATGTGCTACTTATACCCAATGAATGAAAGCACAGATGAATAATAAGTGCTTGAAAATCAGTGAGAATTTTATGACATGTCCTTTTTTCTATGTGCTGCATATAGATTGTCCATCTGCCACTCTATTACACAGAAAATTAGACACTTTGGAAGTCCTAATTTATTGTTAATGCATGATTTTATGGGAGGAACCAGTACAGGTCAGTGGAAACATGCCAGGGCAAAGTCTGCTAACAGAGCAATAGTACGCAACAATTACAAGTTCGCTTCAGGAAACTCTGTAAGTCAGAGAGTTGGGACGGAGCAGATGATGGATATATACGTCCATCCATCTTCTTCTGCTTATCTGGGGTTGGTTCACATAGCAGCAGATTTGGCAAGGTAGCGCAGACATCTTTCTCCACAGCAGCACTTTCCAGCTCCTCCCAGGGGGATCTCAAGGCGTTCCCAGGCCCGCTATATATAATGTATATAACTCCAGTGAGATCGGAGTCTGCCCCGGGATCTCCCCTTAGTTGGTTATGCCCAGAAAACCTCCAAAGGGAGGCGCCCCAGGCATTTTAATCAGATGCCCCGAGCCACGTCCACTGGCTTCTTTTTGACGTGAAGGAGCAGCAGCTTTACTCGGAGCTCCCTCCGGATGTCCGAGGTCCTTACTCCATCTCAAAGGCTGAGCACAGCCACCCAGCGGAGGAAACGAATTTCCAGCGCTTGTATCCGCGATCTCAATCTATCGACTGGTAAATCCATCTTCACTACGTCGGTACGATGTCGCACCTTTACATCCTGTCACTTGTGAAGAAGACAGCAGGATACTTCAACTCTTTCACTTGGGCCAGTCACATAATGTTGCTATAAAGAATTGTAACCACCCCTTTTTTAGATAGATCCCTTGGCAGTTAGCTACAATGCCCATTCCTTTGAAACTGTTTATCTAGAAACTTCCTCCGGTGTACCTGTTGCAAGAGTCCTCGCTTCCTCTAATCTCTGCAGCGATGTGTGGCGAGTGCAGAGTTAGTTGGCATGAAAAGAAACAGCCAAGTTTGGGAAACCAACCAGGTTGTAACACACTGAAAGTTTCAGCTAATAATAAAGCTTTTAATTAAACGATTATATTGATATCGGCGGTGACATTGGGACAATGACATCCACGCACCTCGCAGCACCACCTCTGCAGCCATTTTTAGCATCGGAGGGCTCACTGGGAATTGATCCTTCGAGGCTGACACGGATCCTGATGGTTGTACAGTTAAATGATTTTTTTTCAGCTGGCAAGGTTGTCACCACACACACATACACACACACTCACACACTCACACAAAAACAGGTTTCATTTGACCCAGATTTGCTGCTCCCAGCTTGACGGATAGGAACAGCATGCGTGTATGACTCCGGGGCATGTTTGTTTTGTGGATGCGATGTGATACCTTCAGCCTCAACCAGCGGTTAGATTATCAAATCCAAATTGTTGTGCGGTCGGTTTGTCTTGGGTCACATTGTTTTGGTCATCAGGTATCTCTAACCATCCAATAAAGCCCTCTGCTGCTTCATTATACCCCGGATTCCCACTAAATATTTATTGGAGCATGCCATACTAGTTCGACACAGGGTTATGAACAAATATATACACATGGCTCCATAGATATAATTATGCGGAATGGACTACCAAGGCCAGAAAATGTAATTAGCACAGGAGAAATATGCACATTTCTTTCCTCACCTTTGATTTTCTGGCTCAGCGGAGGCTATAAAGTCATGACACATCCCCGCTGCGCTCTTATTATTATCACATGTGAGCTGCTGGCTTGAGGTCTCCATTGACATTGCGCATTGAATACCATTACGGCCAAGGATAATGACAATGGGAACATCAGAGTTTTAATGACCGTGTTTGATTGCACATTACTACTTCTTTTTGTCTGTAAAGCCGTGCCCCTGTTGGAACATTTGAGACAGTATTGTTATTTTCCTGCTTTCACATTTTGTTCTCAATCGTAGGTAACAAAAGCAGTTCCACTCGCCATAAAGTGTAATTAGTCAATAATTACAGAGTGGTAATTACATCTGAGAGGAAACCCAGGGTTGACTCGCAGCAGGAAGGCTTCTGAAAAGACCTCCTGCTGTCGTTTCCCTGCGCAGACTTGCACGCAAATGGAAATAAACAATAGACACACACCTACATGGTGAACGCCATTACTGATTTATTCATACAAATGTGCCCCTATTATAAACATAATCACAAACACAAACATATCATCTGCATGCACACATCCTCTCTGGGGTCTGTATTAATTTATTTTCCACTCAGCTATCCCCGCTCTAAATTTCCCTGAAGAAACAAACATCATGCTGTGGCAGCGGTGGTCTGGCTAATAGTTAGTTTTTACATGAGGTTACAATAATTTCCTTGAAGACCAAATGAGATCCGCTCTGCGAGTTTTAAACTTGTGTAATGAAGCGCAGCGAGCTCTGTTTTTACATACATCCCTGCTGACGGATGGTTTCATCCTGTGCCCTCCATTATAATCAGATTGAAACACACACGAGCTCATGTAAACTTACTGAAGACCAAACCGCAACACAGACCTGAAGACAACCCCCCCCTCCCTCTCTCTGCCTTCTCATTTATCTGCAGGTATCGCTCAGTCTATCACCACCTTCCATCCAACTATACCCCGTAGGCCGGACCCTCTCACGCACCGTGTTAAACACACACATGTTATCCTCATCAGGCACGATGTGTTATAAACCAGAGTAATCTCACATCTCTGGCTGCTCTTGCACCTTTTCAATTTCCTGGTAACATAATCCTTTCTGTTTCTCCATACCTCATCATAGCCTGGGAGAAAGGGAGAGGGGAGAGGAGGGAGGGTGCGCGCGGGGAGGGAAGGGATAATAAATTGTGCCTTTTGATATAAGTTGGATTAGGGAAATGGCATTCTCATGTGTGTGCCGATGGAGCCGCGTTGTGCGTGAGGCTGTAATCCATCATAAAGGCGAGAAGTCAGCAGTGGATCGGTGCTAAAATCAACGTCACGTGGAGCCGTTACTGTATTTCACTAAGTACCTCAAGTTATTTTTGTGTCTTGAACTGTAATATGTATGATCTTTTCCTTTTATTGTTCAAAGAATGCATATAATCCTATGAGCATTTGAGTTCACGCTGTTTCGGGTAATGAGTCATTGTTGAACTGAATAATGTCTGCTGATTAATTTGAAAACATTTTTTTTTAGCAGCCTTTTGAAGTTTATTTTTTTGTGCTGCATGTGTGATTCCATAAGTTTTACATACGGATGGGCAGGAGTGTAAATTTCACAAAGACTGTCATGAAAAAATACTTTTTTCGTGACCAAACCCAGACACAAACTATATAAAGTGCAGTGTTTTGAAAAGAAAACTGTAGGAAGACGTCTTTCAGTCTTCAGAAGATGATTTAAAGTGAGACTTTGTGTGTTTTTAAAATGTAAATAACACATTTTTTCTCTTACAAATTATAAGCAATAAAAGATAAACCCACTCAAATCAATGCACTCATATGTACTTCGTCTACAGGACTACCAGCTCACGGTGGCTAATGCTAGCTAAGGTAAAACTGACTCAGTACTGACTCAGTTTGATTCTTTTATGATGACTTTTCTAATGTGCTACTATTACTTACCAATGTGTCAACTGGTTACAGGTTACATTGTCAGGGCTCTGTTAGCTTTTAGTAGTAGCTATTGTTTTAGGGACGAAACTGTCACAGAAATGTTGGAACAAACCATAAATACATGCCAGCAGTCATGGAAAAAGGTAAACTAATGCTAGCGTTGCATGGCTGTCTTTGCTAACTATTGGTAGCCACAGTTACACCTAAACGTTGTCTGACATTCTAGCTGCTGCTCTCAGGTTAAACACAGACTACAGATGATGGTGGTAAAGTGACTCTAGCTCTTGGAGAAATATCGAACTAATCAGAGTTTAGATAATACCACATGAACTTTTTTACCAATAACACATTAGGTAAATGAAATTCAATAATTATTAATAGTAATCGGTTTGACCAAGACCCCATCAAAAGGCTAAGTTAAATCAGAATACAGTTGTGTTCAGGTGTAAAGTGAATGAGGAAGCTAACGTGTGTGTTTCCTCAGGACTAACAGCAGGAGTGGCCCGAGGTCGTCGCCCTTAATTACCCCACTGAGCTGCCAGCAGGTCGTCTCGCTGAGCGCCTATTGATTAGTTTGTAAAATGGTGACACAGGTCAGAGAACGACCCAAACAGCAGCTTGGAATCATAACTCGTCTCGGCATTCTTTAGCCTCTGAGGATGATTGCGGACACTGAACAGGACGGAACACAAGTTTATTTTGAGATGTTTTTGTCATATTTCGAAATTGTGTGTTCAATTTAGAAACGACAGCGCCGACGTGAGGACTCGACGGTCATCAAAACAGAACTTAAAACAAACGTATAAATCTTATTTTCATGGCGCTTCCATTTGAAATTGAATCTAGAGGTTTTTTTATGATATTGCTTTTATGGTCTGTGTCTATTTTGGTAACCTTTGTCAGCGGAGATATCACAATCCTGGTTTGCAGTTGGTCATAGCGCTCTTTTACAGTACAGTATATCACATATTACGACGGAAAGCAAGATGTTTCCAGTTGGAGACAATTACACTGTATGAAAGCTTTACGCCATGGCTGCCAGCCTGGCTTAGATTCTATTACAGAGGAGCATGGGATATATTGTAAATGATTTTAAGGATGCCCTGTCTGGCCTATGGAAGGCTTTTGGAAAGGCGATCCCTGTCCCTCTCACTTATAGCACTCCCTGAATAACCACTTCAAAACGCTCGTAAAGCAGCTAGCGCAGATGGATCTGGGCTCTATTGAAAACACATTGGCTCATAATATATGCCCTTTTTATAATATGAAGGGTTCCCACATCAGTTTCAAGGTCAAACACCAATAAAATCAAAGACGGCAATTTGTCAAGAGTCTGCAACGATTCCGTGCGCGGTCCCTGACATCATCTGCAGTCTGTCCGAGACACGAGCGTCTACGCCGAGCCGGGGAATGCCGTTCGAAGCTCCGCTGTAAGTCTTGTCATGCCAGATGTAAATCTTACATCTTCCCATTAGAGATCGGCTTCTGATGAGGCTGCAGCTGCACATCCGGATGATCTCTTATCTGTCATCTTTGGCACGTGAGCGGCTGACGAACGCACATCATGGGAACCTCCCTGGAAATAATGAATTGTTTAAGGCGGGTTAGCGGGCGAGGCAGGCATCTGCTGTCGCTGAGAATTCACAAGCACTCGACGCACGCACCGAGTCCTCATTAACAGGAGTGCAGCATGAGAGTGGGCTGGTCTTCGTGGTGAAGTCGCTGCACTGAGGAGGAGTTCTTTTGGCGGTTCTGTCCCTCCAGGTGGCTCTCTCTGGCTTCCCGGGGCTCGAGCTGAATTCCCGGGCCTGCTGCCTGAAAGCCTTTGTGCGCTCCATCAGGTGCAAAGCGGGAGCTCTCTTTTCTTCTTGACGGCTTTGACGATGCCCAGCAACTGTCATCTGTCAGCAGCATCTGTGGGAAGCAGCTTGTTTTCAATGACTGCGGATTTTTCTGGCCGTACCTGTCAGTCTGACTCATGGAGGCTCGTAACAGATGCTGTCGTACTTTTAAACTCATTAACTGCATCCCACACTGTGTTGTGGTTGTCTCTCATTTGGAGTGACATTATGGGGTTCTTGGTTAAACTGGATCCAAGTCGGAAGGAATCATTAAACGGACGGAAATGTCTGCATTGGACTATCAAATCCTGACAAATCAATGGTTTCAGTTTGGATTTTTACTTTAATGAACTGTTTGACATATGAATGACTTACATTTCAATTTGAATAGCTCGCACGGCCAATATTTGCAGAACTACGACCGCCTCAAGTTAATCTACGAAATGTCAACAGCACTGCCAAGCAGAATAGAACTCAATCTGAAATATTCATCCAAGGAAATTTTCACTGATTGCAGAAGAAGAAAAAAAAAAATCCAAACCACTGAAAGAGTTGGAATAGCTGCATGTTTAGCTTATGAATAAGTGGAGGCAGCTCATTCCAAATCCAGCAGAAAGGGATGATATATATACATCATAAGAATGTACGACTCCCATACCAATAACTCCTGAGTCGTGGAACAACCCCTGCAGACCTGCGTAATCCCTTTGACTAATAGCTATAGTGCAAATCTTAACTGCAGCCATCCCAGATCCAACAGCCCAGTTCCAGGACCAATTGGAAGGGGCCATTAGGGGCGTTCACATACATTTAGATGATCCCTCTGTTTGCATTACCCAGGCACAGATAATCTGTGTATACAGTGGGAAATTAGGGCAGCGCAGCCCGAGGCGCTGCAGAAAGAGACCTCCACATGTTGACTTCAAAGCGGCTGCGGCTGAGTGGAAGCAGGTGTGTCTCGTCCAGAGCCGGGCGCAGGGTGGGCCAGGCTGGATGGAGGAAGGAGGACGGGATCCCTGCAGGCCGGTCTGTGTGTGGTGAGAAAGGGAGTGCGTGCATGTGTGTCTGTGCAACAACTCAGTCGATGAAGGGTCAGTTATGATGTGGTCATGTACAAATATTGTGTCATGCTGTGACATTGTTGCAACATACTGGAGAGTCAACCTGGCATGTTTCTCCTCTGGTAGTCTGGTAAATGTAATATCTGACGCTTCAGGCTGCAGTAATGTGTTTGTAATAACCAAAATAGAGTTTAGCAACATGATTGCTGTCTCAGCTTTGTCTTCTACTGAGGGTTTTTCCAGCTCAGTAATACATCTGTACTGTATTGTATCCTACAGGGAAGCCATAGGAAGTAGGTCAAGGTGGATGGTAGGACTTTCTGCCAGGACGGTCACGTGGGCGTGAGTTAAAATGAACGTTTGGAGTTTTTATGCTCTGTGCATGAAGAAACCTGCATTCCTTCCCTCCTCTATGAGCAGCTCCTAAAATATCTCTCCATTTTCACCGCCTATCCTCATCTCTGCAGCTAGAAAAGGTGGGATGTGAACTGACAGGCAAGAACAAGCTGCACAGTACCTCCAGAGAAGGAGCATCCAGCTGTTAACAGCTGTAAACACGGTTTATTGTTCCTCTTTTTGTGGCACAAGAAAATATACAAGCCAAATTCAAAGAGGGGCTGAAAACACTCAAAATGAATTTGAAGGCCTGGTTTGGAGATGGATATAATCCAACACATGAGTACTGAATACTCATGTAGTGATGTAAAAATGACACGTGAAATGTCAACATGTGTGTCGTGGCTGGTGTGATCCCTTCACGAGATGGTCGCTAGTTTTTATTTTTATTTTACCACATGATCTTCGTCCGAGAACGTCTCATCAATGTCTGGATGAGAGGCTTTAAAAGAGGATGAGTAATAGAAATAGTGTAGGAGCAGAATGTTTTGGTAGACGTTGTTGTCTACCAGAGAGTGAACGGTGGCAGTCACACCTACAAAAACTGAAACTGTTTTTAGAAAATTGAAGGAGGACTGTTGGCATTTTACGCTGCTAGAAACGATGTTTATGTTCGAATGTGTTTCTGTCATACGTATAATATTGACATTTCTACAATACTTTTAGTGTGGTTGGTTCCCATTTACATACATAAATATGTAACGTCCGAGACACGAGCGTCACGTAACGTGAAGTAGCAACATAAAGACATTTAAAGATCCAACATGTATGTGGTTTGCTGCAGTGTACACTGCCAACATTTGTGGAGGTGACTGAGTTTACACAGATTTCATTGGTGTCACTTTGAGTGACATCTGATTTATATATGAATATTAGTTATGACATCATCTTGTTCCTCTGTACTGTACTAGTCCTTGTAAAAATGCAGGAAACATTGAGCTCTGAACAAATGGTTACCACGTGATGTTTAGAGAGGCAGGAGATCTAATGTTATCGCAGCAGTCTGGTTTAAACTGCTAGCTATAAGAAAACGAAGATGCGATGCAGTACAAAACTAAACGGTCTGATAAAATGCACTTTCTTTTGCTGTGTGTGTGTGTGTGTGTGTGTGTGTGTGTGTGTGTGTGTGTGAGAGAGAGAGGCAGAGAGAGATGTGTGGAGAGGTGTTTATGTGCGTGGCCGGACTTAAACACACCACCTGTGTTTCTGCTGTTTCCTCTGATAGCGTCTGCTTGTGTGTTTTCCTCGAGGTTAAACGCTTTGTTTCCTCTCTAATGGCTCCCTCGTTCGGTGCAGCGGAAGAAGAAGGGGAGACGGGGTTATTGTGTGAGCGATTTGTCACCGCCTGTCTGACTTGTGAGGTCCTCGCTGACACCATAAATACTTGATAATAGTTCATCTGGAGAAAAGCTGTTGTTCATACTCCTTCTCTCTGCGCTGACCTCATGCAGGGCCTCGTGCACTGTGCGACTCTGAGGGACCAGTAAATCTATGTTTGTGCCACAGGTGCTGTCGGACCGGCGTGTTGAGGCACAGCTCTCTTCATTTATAACCATAATGGTATGGTCTTTATAGATCATATATTAAAAAAAAATGTTTCCTCCAGCATTCCAAAATATTGATTCAAACAACTTATTTATGGCACTTGTTAACTACTGGAAGCCAGTACTGACAGTGCTGTTATTCTTTCCACCTCAACTTTATTTGCCTTTCCACAAAATCTTTCTTGCACACATTGATGATGCAAACACAAATAAACCAAGTCTTAAAATGTTGCATATAGCTCTTTATGGAATCAGGTCCTTGACTGACAGATCTTTAACAGACCAGACTGCAGCTGAAGCACATTGATTGATGAACTAAAGGCTATTAGCTCCCCAGTGGTTTTCATGTGTCTGCAAACAGGTGCTTTTTGCATCTGCAAACACATGCAGGAGAGGGTGCACATACATAATGCAGGACGGAAGTGTCCACACACATTCCCACACTGTCCCCTTTGTCAACAGAGCTGTTGTAGATGCTGTTGGTTTCTGAAAGGTTTCTGACGACCAGGTGACCTTTTCACTCTGAGTGCCTCGGAGAAACTCTGTATGATCCTCATGTTGTGAACATCCACAGCAAGCACAAACAAACACACATTAAAGTCATGTGCAGAAAACACACAGATAAGGTTGTGTATCTGTGCGCTCGCCTCCAGTCCTGTAGGTGGCGGTAATGCACGTATAAGCTGGTTTGTCAAGAGTCATTAAAACTCAAAGAGGTAAAACTTGTGGAATTTATTGGCCAAACACGCTGCAGCACTGCTTCCAACTGAGAGCTAACAGCTAACTAGCCCTCCTCCTGTTGACTTTGTTGTTCACACTGAGTAACAATGTTAATAGTGTTGTGCTGTAGTTAGCGCTAGGTTCACTTTGTTTAATGTGTGCTACGTTTGTAATGGAAGAGATGTGATTTATTGACCTGGAACCAAAATGTTCTCCAAACCTAATCCAGCAGTTTTCTTGCCTAAACCAAACGTAAGTCCGACCAAATTACAAAAGTCGCATTGTTGATATTTTATCAGGAGACGCTGACAATCAACCTATTCAGTTGTGTTGGTGTGAGGATGTGTATACATACACAACTCTTTTCTTTCCGGACACACCCCGGAGATGATGGTAAACACATTTCCCATCGCCCTCGGGCTGACAGGACGCCGATGGTCTCCAGCCCTGCTGCTCTGCGCAGAGCTCACCATGAACAAAGGGAAGAAAAAAAAAAAAAACTGACAATCTTTCCTTATGGCTGCATGTCATGAGCAATATCTTGAATTATGGCGTTTCCACAAACCTCAGAGCTGCAGCTATGGCAGCGAAAATATTCTGCTGCCAAAACTGTAACATTTAATTACATGAACATTAAGTGCAGAGTGCACTCTGGAGTCGTCCTCTGCCGCTAACCTCTGTTGACATGTACCATTATCACATGTCTGTGGAGACGTATTGGGCTTTTTTTTGAAGAGCAGAAAAACCGCCCCACCGTTCTCACTGCCCTCTGGCTTGTCTAATAATCAGAGCTAAAGCATCAAGAAACATGTTTTTATGGTCTGACAAAAGCTATAATGTATATCCCTGTTGTGCTCAGTGCTCACAAGGCTTTAACCCAGGGGCACTAAAGTACGGGGAAATATTTATATTCTCTTCAGCAGAGGGGCTGTAACTTACAGCAGGGAAGCTAATTTCACATGCTGAAAGTCCATTTTCAGCCTGGCCTGATCTCCCTGCTGCCTCCCTGGCAGATTTCTCATTCCTTCCTCTGCTCCAGTCAGAGCAGGGCTCCCACTCACGGGGTTATATATGCATACTTGAATCATTTTTTTCAGCTGAGCGTGACGTCCATGTCCTTTACCGGTGACATGATTTAAACCACTGCAGCCATTTTTTTCCCTCCTCTCTGTTTGTTGTTTGTGTTTATGGATGAGTGTGAGTGTATAATTCTATTTGTGCATATTTCCGTTGGGCTGTGTGTTTTGGGTGAGGAGCCACGAGCCCGTTCCAGACCTCTGAATCATCATCCGCGTTGCACGTGATTGATTTACGGGTCGGCGCGGTGCTCAAATGTGGCTGTTTGGGGAAAGAACCGAGCCAGCAGCTTGATAATGTTGACTAGGTTGCAATCCATCTAAACTAACACTGTTATGTTATTTGTTTTCTGATGTAGAGGGGTATTATTTTATCCTAACTTAACGTTAAGAATTGGCTCAACTTGCCCATCAACATGTTTTTTAGCTGATATTGAAGCAGCAGTAACTTATAGAAAGGAGTTGTTGACATTTTCTCTGCCGCTCTCATTTGTACTCTGTTTTCTGGACCTGGCACGAAGACAACATCCCCATTTAATGCTCATGAGTTCACGTCAGCTCCATGGAGATCAGAGATGTGATGAACTTGCAGTCATAACATCTCTCACTCCCTGAAATGTTTCCTCCTCCACAGACCTGATTGACTGCTTCTCCAACCCCAACGAGCACAACACCAACACTGCTAAGTCTGAGATGTGGATGACGAAACAGAGGTCTGGACGCAGGCTCGCGGCTGTTCACCCAAACACCCAAACAGACGGAAATATGCACAAATATAATTAAAACTCTGACACTCATCCATAAAAACAAACATAAACAGATCTACTGGAATTCACAAGCTGAGAAAAACAACCGTAGTTAGCCTCATGTTTACGTTCCTTTTTTTTTTTAAAGGCAGCAAAGGAGAAGTCGGGTGAAACTGCGAAAATAGGGAAAAGGTAGAAGATGGATGGTCGGGACAAACGGCACAGGACTTTTACCCAGGAGACCACAACCAGGTCCAGTGAGAAGCCCGAAGTCGACAGTGAGGTATTTCAACTTACCTAGGTAGTCTCCTTAACCTCCTAAACATAACTAAACTGCAAGCAAAGTCAGAGTCATGTTGTTTTCTCTAACCAGAGCTATAGACATAAAATAGCAACAGAAACATGGTGACAAACATCAGTAAGAGTGACCAGGAGCAGCCGTGCACTTACAGAGAGAACAAAAATAACATCTCAGCTAACATCCAGCTAAACACGCCGTGAATACATTATAACGTAACTGTAGATGATGCTGTACATCAGCCTTTTTACGCATCACAGCCGAGGAGCAAGATTAATATTCGTTTGCACTCATGTTTCTGTCCACCTGATGAAGCGCAGGGTATTATTAGCTGTTTCTGGTTTTCATTTAGCCCCAAGAGAAATATATATAGCTGCTGACCTGGATGATGCTTAAATCCTTTGTAGTTGAGGAGCTACAGAGTTGTGTGGGTTCATCTGACCCCTTTCCTCATTACTCAAAGAAATCTGAGCCATTAATAATGAGAAAAATATCGATCAGTGCAGCTTGAGGTTACCGTTAATGTTTCTGCTTCTCTGCTGCGGGGACGGATGCATCAGTCACTACCGGCTGGTTAACGGGGGAAGGCGGTTTGATCTCCGGCTCCTTCTGTTCGTAAGACACTTAATCCCAAATTTCTTTGAATGTATATGTATGAGGAAACAAAATGCAGATCCATTTGGACAGCATCTGCCAAATCAGTGGAAAATAATGCCGTCTGAACATCTGATCACCGGCCTTTGGAGCCGAATATACACTGTGAAGAAATATGCAACAGCTTTCCGCCTACATCCGTAAAACCGATGAAATATTCAGGAGACAAAGGTAGGTTATCATGTCACCGCATGTCAAGTTGGAAACAAAGATGCCTTCTGGGGAACCACGCGGATGATGTGATGAGCAGAGGGAGCTCGCAGCACCAGATGGGAGGGATTTACCACGTCTATATACCTGATTTTATTCGCCTGGTGTCACAGCACTTGCAGGGGGAAAAAATAGACTTTTAAACACTTCTGCTCTTTAGACGTCCTGATATTTGCACAGCGCAGCATTCATCTGTCACTCCAAAGATGTGAAAAAGTAAAGAATTGCGTGCACGTAGCATTTGACCCCAGTCTGGAAGATAGATTTCTGTGGCATCTGATGGAAAAGGCTGATCTTTATAAACTCCCCTGCTACACTGTGGCATTTACTCAGCATCGACACTTGATCTTCATAATGTGTCCGTGATGAGGTCACGGCAACCTCTGGCAGACGTGCGTCTGCTGCACCGCAGACTGGGAGCAGAAAAGGCCTCCATCGTGCTGCTTGTCGCAGCACATTTGGCGCCTCCACTCAACACGCGATGCGGTGTAGCTCTGCGTTAGCGCTGCGCAACACAATGCAGCCGACGCCCTCTGACACCGCCGCGTTACTTACACACATGCGTCTGCTGTGTGTGATTATCCACAGTGGTTTTATCTGAAGTGACCTCCTCAAGCGTCTGCACTGAGGATCTCTGCCGGGATTTTCAGATACAGTAAATCAGGAGATGTTGTTTTCTCTCGGGTGAAGTGTACAGAAGACTGTTATCTAACCTTTATTTTATCAGGCGGCTCCATAGAGAATAAGACTTTCATCCAGGAGACAGAGTAAAATGGAGTTCACAGATCTTTCTGTGATGATAGATAGCGAGGCCTACGGAGAGTTACTGGTTCTCTCTGTTTTGTCTCTGCCGTGGTTGATAATTTCTGACATGTCACTGGATTCCCACAGTCTCCCGGTAACCCGCTGGAACAAACTGGATGACTGCAATTTTCACTGTGCATGAGCTTAATCGAATCCTGATCTCAGGACTCCGGTCACATGAAAGGTAGAGCAAAGTCAAATGTGTTTTAACAAATGATTTAACACAGCAGTGTCGAGGATTTCACCTCCACAACGGCAATCAGAGACAGCGAGGCTGAAACGTGTCTGTCTGATGTGATCGTCAAACACTGGCTGTTTTTTATCGAGACATTTTAAAACGCTGTTATTGAGATGTTGCATTTTGTTTGCAATCAGGTTCAAGTCACAGATAATAATAGTAATATGAGCGGACCTCCGTGTTGTAGGAAATGGTGAGACTACTGTTCATGCTAACAGATGTTGAAAGGTTGTCTTGAATAGCATATTGTTGCAGATTGCTGGAACTGTATCATCACAGAGCTGATCTGCGACAAATAACCACCATCTGACAAATAATTGCATATGAAAAAAATAACTTATTGTCACTATATAAACTTCTTAATGTTAACAAGAGGATAGAGTTGTTGGCGGATGTGTTAATAAACACTTAAATCTGCTTACAGCCTTATAATATTGTGTTAAAAATAATTTGTTTAGTGTTTATTAAAAGATTAAAGTAACAGTTCTATTTAAAGTGACGTTCAAATTCAAGAGTGATGAAATAAAAGTCTTTGTTTGTGTTACATTAATCAGATATTGTGTGTGTGTGTTAGAAAAACCCTGATCCGTTTAGTTCTAATAGTCAAGTTTCAGTTATACATAAGCTTATTTAATGCATGTTTTGGCTCATTTACTTTTCACTTGGAGATGGAGATCATTTGCTGTAAAACACCTTATTCAGGATAAAACAAAAAGAAGAAATGTGTCATGATAGTAATGAAAGAAGGAAGAGTTTTGTGGATGCAGAATTAAAGCCATAAAACTCACACAACACTTTATTAATCATGAGCCATAATAGCAGCAGACTTTGCCAACTCCATTAAGCCGCACTCAGTGGAACATAAATAACAGTAGACTGTGCTGCATTTACGATAGCAATGATTATTCACTCAGAAAAAAAAAAAAAAAAAATCCGAGAATTGAAAACGTCTCCGCAGCTTCTGACCCACATGTACTGTATTCTCCAGCTACTGAGACGAGGGTTAATTATTATACACTAATTGAACTACAACAATCCTGAGTGATTATCCAGCTCAAGTGCTGTTTGGAATGTGATCAGACTCACTCTGACAGAATACAAATGTTCCTCGCTCTCCCAGAGCCGCAGTCTGAGTTTTAGTGATACTGTGTTCACGAGTGAAACCCGTCAGAACACGATGGCCTGCTCACACCTGCTCACACCTGCTCACACCTGCCCACACCTGCTCAAACCTGTTCAGGTAGGCTTTCTGTGCATGTTACTTCTCAAAGTGACAAAAATGTTGTGAAGCTCTCAGGATGAGAACTCTTCTGAATCTTCTTTTTTACATTATTCATCAGCAGCGATGGACTGTAACCAAGTACATTTAATTAAGTCTCGTACAGTTTTGAGGTTTTTGCATTTATTTCTATTTTCAGGGCCTATTTTCTTTTTTATACTTCCACTTCACTTCAGTTTGGAGACAAATAACTGTACTTTACTCCACTACGTGTGTTTGATACATTTAGCTGCTAGTTACTTCACAGATCACACATTGTGTTAGAGCACAGTGATGCTGATGATTGGATCGGATATACAGTTTGTAAGTACATGTAAATATACTGTATGTATGATTTATTGTACTTGATTTTTTTCCTTTCCCCAAATGATAATAATTATGTGTCAATCTGAGTGTCAGACTTTTCAAATCCCTGATTTACAGGATAGGAAATGTAGCCTTAAGTTATGTTATCTTATGTTATTATAATTGCTTAATTCATTTAATTCCGTGGCAGCAACCACATCCATAATAATATACACATACACCATGTTAATAAAAACGAATGATACATCGACTGCAGTTACTTAATTCTTTATGGACTTTTTTACGGACTGATTGCCAGCTGGACCGGCTGCAGCGCTCACTTCCTGCAATCCACCAGTTCTGAAGCCAAGAGGACAAAAACCACATTAACACACCGTACGTGTAAAACGCCGAGTAGGCTCGTGCTCGGGTGTTTGTTTCTTTCTGTTGCGAGGGAACATGCGATGTGGATGTGGAGAGAGAAGATGAGTTTCCCTGTCTGACTAAATAGTCAGATTTATTCACACGCGGTGAATCTGTGGTCTTAATTAGCCCGGTCGGCCTTTCATCGTTTCCCTCTCCGTGTCCTCACTGCTGCTGCAGCCCGAGGTGAACAGATTGACTTCTTCACAGCCAGCAGCCATCATGTGGAGAGTGTGTGGTTAGAGCTCGGGCCTTGCTGTTCTGCTTCCTGGACGACGGGGTCTATCCTCCTGTCTGGACTGTGACGGCTAAATGACCCGTCTCCTCCTCGGCCTCTTCGGTTTTCTGTAAAGAGTCTGTTTATATCTGGAGGGTCAGCGGTATCACGGAGGTCAAACAGACATGTAATAACTGATAGTGACAGAATAACAACTGTCACACATCGTGTTGACATGCCAGACAGTTTTCAGGGGTCGAACATGTTAACATTATAAATATTAGAGCATCTCTGCTTACAGAAGGTTATCATTCATCAGTGTGGTTTACACTGACTGACGTTGGTGTGGACGACCCTTCACATTATATAATGTTGCAGATACCCTTCAGAAATCTTCAGCGTGCATCACCTCCCACCTCCTTGTGTGTCCTCTGTTGTTGTTTCCCCACACAGCAGTCTGAGCATCTGCACATACTCTCCTGCAGACTTTGTGTGTGTGTGTGTGTGTGTGTGTGTGTGTTCAGAACAGATCTGAGCTTCATCTCCAGACAGGGCAGAGCAGAAAATAGCAGGTTTACACTGCGGGAGGAATGAGGGGCGACGACAGCAGGATATACACATACGTACTACGTAACTGGTAGAAGTAGAGTTTATATTTGCTTTCCCATATTCTATACGTTTACAGGAAGGATGTCTGAATTGTTGGACCTTCAACACTTCCAATGTTTTTCAAAAGTGCAGTATGTTAATTTCCAGCCTTTATCGCAGTGAAAGAGAACGAGGAGATTGTTCATGGTGTTGGCAGCATCTAAATGCTAATGCTAAATGCCGCAAGTGTCAAATAATGCTCTGATTGATAGAAAGGGCCTGATTGTGAACAGTATGACTCTGATTGCATGAGTAAACAGTCATGGGATCCCCCACCAGCAATTTCAGCTAGTCTAGCCATGATGTATAACTCTGTTTTTCAGCTGAAATTTCCATGTGAATAGCCCGTGATGGTGATCTATCTCGTTTCATGAGTAATACTTAACTCAATTGCTCTTGATTTGCAGAGGTTTCAACCTGAAGGTCGGTAATGACTCCACCATGGAGACTTTCCTTCAAAAAATAAGGCAGGAGCGGAAGGCTTGTTTTAAATATACTCACATGTCATGATTAAAGTGTATTTGGTGTATATCTTCCACCAAATCACTAAGACACAGAAGTATCACATGACGAGATAAGGAATAAATGAACCTGATCCCAGATTTCCAAGCGTATAACTTGGAAACTAGGGGAATAAATGTTCTATTCACAAAGTCAAATTGCCCAGTTTGCTGGCTTTTCTCTCAGGGACCTGAAGTCACCTGCAGTCTTCAAACCACAAAGGCCTTACGTTCGCTCACGGGGTAAAATGATGCATCATCCAATCACATCTATTGTTGCATAAAATGGTGACGATGGTGCACACTTTAGCACTTCTGGACGACCTGCTGGCACTTGTGGCGCTGCCTCCGCGACAGAGGGAGTTCTGTGATGGATATACGAGTGAGTTTTAGAGGGAAGTCGAAACTGTGGACACATTCCCTCCAGTTCTTTGAGTTGGTTTAAGAAGAAACTAAAGTTATTGAAACCTGAACCATGGTGCTTTCCTAAACTTATATCCAAGCAGTTTTACACCAAACCAACCTGCGAGCGTAGGATGACGGTCGGTACGCCTGATCCTGGTACACTGCTACGCAAAGTTGTTGAGGGAACGGTGGTATGTTTCGAAGGGAGTCGTTGTTGTTTTATCAGCGTTTTCTTTTTATCAGTTGTTGGACATTTTGTTGACAATCTGGCATTGATTTGAATAATATGTCACAGTTTGTCAGTTCATAAATGTAGCTTCTCCCCATTTTGTTTCCCAACTGCTGAAAAAGTGAACAGGTTTATCCCAGAAGCCTGGCCAGTCGCAACCGGGTTCTAGATCAACGTAGTACCAAATAGTACGGTATACTGACAGTACTTGGTGGACACAAGTCTGTTGTTTGAAGCATACGGGGTCTTTAGATTGACATACGGTTCAGGTACCATCGACTTGCATCACTTTAACTTTTCTCTTACTTTGGGGAACACAACAACATCCAAAACATCTCAATCATCCCCTCAAGTTAAGATGCTACAGCAGGACAGTCACGTGGCTGTTGCACCACCTTTCAACAAACCCCACACCGGTCATAAGGGGCTCTTGCCTATCCACAGTACATTGGTGAACATTGCTGCACAGAAGCACAATATCCTGAGGGCCAAGCTCGCACTCTGGATGTGTTTGATAATGACAGGAAGAAAAGAGACAGCTAGGTGTGTGAGAGGATTTGTTTTTGGCTCCTGTCTAGCACCTCGGGCTAATCCCACGGCTCTAATGTTAGCAGAAGCTGCAGGGGAAGTGTAGCTAAGAGCCAAATGCTATTGCTAGGATTTAAAAAAAATAAAATAATAAAATAAAGAGATGGAGGAAGTGTGGCACTTGGGTGTTGTCTATCTTACAGTCTGCCAGACACGTCTGATCTCTGAGGTGGATGAAATATGAATATAGACCTCATTTCCATGGCGACTATGATGTGCTACCACTTGATTATCATGCTTAAAGTAAATGGAGGAGACACCCACATTCAGACCCTCTGGTTACGAGAGGATGGTACCTGAGGAGCTATTTTAGTGGTGAATGGCGGCAGGATGAGTCGTGAGCTGAGGTACACTGAACCAATAAGAGTGTTTGAACATTTATGTGCATCATACAGACACACTTGATCCTCTGTGTCACTCTGATTATATTTCTAAACACAGTGTGCAGCAGACCAATCCACAGAATTGTCTGAGTTCCCGTCTCTTTTCTTCCATTTTAACTCATTCCTTCCCCCCCCCCTCCGTGTTCTCTTCAATTACTAATCACAAAGAGTGCACGGATGCTTTGTGTTTTGTTGGTTGCCAAGGGAACCTCATTGTCATCCGAGTTGTTTGGTTTCCTCTCCAAAGGTCAATGACTTGTCTGACTGAATAACACTTTTCATGCAAATAATCAGCTCCAGCGAGTTCTCCCCTCGTCTGGGTTTCGGTGATATTTTGCAGCGACGCGTCCTGTCACATGAAAGTGACGTGCATTCAAAATTTTAAACTGTTTATGGCCATTGGCATCATTTCATATTGATGCCTGTCCTCCGCCTGGCTCGAGGCACAAAGGAACAGCGCCAGCAGGAAAAAAATTCACAAAACTATATTTTTGTACTTTCCAGTTGTTGTTCGGTTATGAAGGGCTGCGAGCTGCTTCCAGGAATGTCTGACAAACTGCAGACGAGAGATTACCTCGCCCACTCACAGTGATCAATATAGATACTTTACAACCTTAGCGTCTTAGCTAGCCGTGTGTTTTGTGACTTGGATATTCTGCGTAGGAATAGTTCTAGCAAATGTGCCAGGTCTGGACTAGTACGTTTAGCTCCCAGGAAACAGCTGACATTTATAGCTCTCAGTCACTCGAGTACCTTGTGACAAGATGTAGCTTGCTAGCTACTGTAGGAGTGCAGGTGTGGACTGACAAAACGGTCATAATGCTGGGAATAAACGAACAAGACTTTTGTACTGATTCTGTTTCAAGTCCTGTGTCTGCACCTGCACTCAGCTGGTAAGTGTTTCCATGGATTAGCAACAGCCCTGCAGTCATTAGTCAGTCACTGATGGAAAAACTCCCAAACACAACCGTCGTACCAGAGGCTTAAAATGATCTTTTTACAGAAAATCACAATACGAGTCAAAGTGTGTAATTTCACAGTCATTTACACATATTTAAACACATTTTTGAAAGCAAGCCGATGTCCTTCAGTCCATCAGTGCACTCGTGTATAATTACAGCACAGCACAACTGGAAGCCTGTTCATATTTGGTTAGGTTTAGAAAAACATCACTGTTATTCAAATAATCAAACCACTTATGTAGCTGAATTTATGAACAAACCTGCATCACGTACGTAGTCGTGTAAAATATGTTGATGAATAACTCACAGTTGCTCTCACATTGGAGAAAAAGTCCTGTGCTTGTTTGACAGAAGCATTAATCCTTCCTATGTTCCTATATTGCTCTTTTTACTATTTCACCTGACATCCTACAAATGTCAACACAAATATGGATCAATAATGAGCTGCTCTCACAGTCGACCGTTGTTTTTCTGATGAAACTCTCCTGGTCACAACACAACCAATGTGTGTTTTCCCGACTTATTGTAAAAACAAAGTGCAATCAAGACGATCGCAGAAATAAAACGAACCACTTCCAATTCACAATTTTCTCAGTTTTTATTGGCAAACAGTGAGAATGAATTGATGTATTTCCTCTCAGTAACAGCTCTGGACTCTTGTGGCCTCAAAGTTGCGCAGCGCAGACGATCAAACACCAAGAAAAACTCAAATAGTGGAGAAAACTCTGGAGGCCTGGTTCAGGTCTGAGTCGGGGATTGGATGTAAGCCAATGGCCTCCAGCGCACAAGCATTACCCAGCTAACACTTGAATGTGTTTTGTGACGGCATATTAGTTTTAAAAACAACGCGGTAAAGACCGTATCAGTGCGTTCACATAATTATGTTTATTCACGTGTGAGTGGTTACGTCCGTCTGTTTGTCGAAGTGTGAGCCTGATCTCTGCGACTCTGTCCGTCATGTTTGTTGCATACCTTTTACAGGCAGACGATTCGAAACATCTGTGTGCGTATGGAGCCTCGACGGGGCCCCGACACACACACACACACACACATTCCTCAAACCTCCAGGCCACAAACACCATGTTGTCTTTGATGTGTGATGCCAACACAGTTTAACCGAGTCAGGACAAAATGGTGCAAACCTGAGAAACACTGCAGGACGATGGAAGGAGCGACCAGCAGCAGACTCTCGCTCCGCCCAGAACAAAATGCTTCGCTGATCCTTCGTGGAAAAAAAAAACTGTGCCTGTCCCAGGTTTCCTTTCCAAAATGAGATAGCCATCAATTAAAAGGAAGAGAAGAGAGACTCCGCTTGACGTTATTAATGGGAAGTGGGTTTTCTCTGTGCCAGAATACAAAATGACTTTAATTGATATTTGAGCCACTGGAGGTGCTGGAAACAGTATCTCTCTTTCTGTGGAGGCTGTTGTTGACAGTTAGAGGACAGAAAACCTAAAATAAACCCAACTCAGACGCACAATCTGGATATGCATTTGATTTATTAAGTTGTCGGGGATGCATTAGCAATCAGCGGTTGATCGAATGGTCGGAAACACAACTCCAGCCGGACGCTCTGTCTGCTTGATGTATGAGTTAAGAGATAAGATAATCCTTTTATTGATCTTTCAGAGAGGAAATTTGGGTTTTACAGCAGCTTCAGGAGAGAAAAGGCAGAAAATAAATGGAGAAACTGAAAGATAATACATAATAAAATGTGTATTAAATAATAAAATAGGAGCTAAACAAACGCAGCTGCCATGCTTTTTTTTTCACATAATCACAGGTTTTTAGCTGCGTGTGGTTCTGGAGGGGAGCGTGGGCGCGACCTTTGTGCCAGTTGGTGATTTGAAAATTAGTGTCATGCAAAATTAATTTAGCTTTAATGGAAATCTCGCTGATAAAACTGGTTGTGAGTGGTCTGACATTTTCTGGTGGTACCCAGCTTTTTTTTTTTTTTTTTAAAGCACAACTTTACTCCCCGTCTTCAACACACCATCGTCAGAAATTCAGCAGATGCGTACGAACTCAGACAAACCCACTCTCCCGCCTTCAGTGATTCTGAAGAACCAGACACGTATGAGTCGCTAGCTTAGCGTAGCTGAGCAGATGCAGCAGAGGCAACGGAGAGTGACAGGAAACTACCGGCTCACTCGTCGGAGGAGGAGCAGCTCCGTCAGAAAGACAGTGCCAGTAAACAAGAATGCAGAATGGATTGAGTGGATAGATTTTGAGGGATGGAGGCCTGTCAACAACTCATCGACCTCCTACAGAGAGACACAGCGGCGGTGCTGAGGTGGTTTCAGCCTCCAGTTCTCTCTCTGGATTATAATCGCTACAGCTCTTCAGTTTACAGGACATAATGTTACCTAAATATCACTTCTGGGGCTTCAAAGTGTGTAAGAATTACTCACAAAGATTCAAAGCTTTCCTCCAACATATTTTATTATTTACTTAAAGACTTTACTAATAATATAAGTACAGACGAGATTATGAGACTCACTAAATGCCATAAACGGGCCCCACGTCTAACTCTTGATCACTCTTTCGCCTCCTCTTCGGTGCAGCTCACACATGTCTCCATCCTCATCCTCCTCCTCCTCCATCTCTTCCTCCTCCTCTTCCTCCTCCTCCCTCTCTTCTTCCTCCTCCTCCTCCTCTCTTCCTCTTCCTCCTCCTCTTTCTCTTCCTCTTCCTCCTCCTCCTCCTCCTCCTCTCTTCCTCTTCCTCCTCCTCTTCCTCCTCCTCCTCCCTCTCTTCCTCTTCCTCCTCCTCTTCCTCCTCCTCCTCCCTCTCTTCCTCCTCCTCCCTCTCTTCCTCCTCCTCTTCCTCCTCTTCCTCCTCCTCCCTCTCTTCCTCCTCCTCTTCCTCCTCTTCCTCCTCCTCTTCCTCCTCCTCCTCCCTCTCTTCCTCCAGCAAAAAAAAAGCATCAATGTCTATTACAACAGCAACTGTAGAAGCTTTGAGTCAGCACTGCTGTTCACCTGCTCATATTTTTGGCAACGTGTGTCTCTGGATTTGCATCTTATTGATATTGTACATTTATATTTATACTACATATATTTGCACTCTCCTCTATTTTGTACCAACTGCTGCACAAAAATGTCCCGTTTTAAAAAACGTCTCATGAGCCAGTAAGAGATCCTCACCATCGAACCTGTAGACGGCACCTGTCTTACACAAACACACAGTGAGATGGTTTAACTCAGTGGAAGTTTTTTTTTAAACCATTAAATGTTAAGAGGAAATAATTTGATAATCTGAGTTAAAGGGCAAATAGCTGCTGTTATAATGAACACTCGCCTGAAGCAAGAATCAAATGTTACTATAAAAAAAAAGTGGCTGCTCATAATTTACAGTGTTTTTTTTGGCTTTACTCTTTAAGTTTGGTCTCAATACGATGATTAAACTCACCCATCATCCGTCTGTGGGCTTTAATCACAACACAGGCTGTCTGACTGAAAGGTCAAAGGTCAACACAGCGCTGCACATCCCAAACTAAACACCAGCACCGGACCGTCACAGGGAAGGAAAGAAACAAAAACAGAGATGAAGGAAGCATTTTCTCTTTCTCCACTTCAATATGGATCTCTGTCTTTAACGTCCACTTGTTACTTTTGTCTCTGCGGTTCTGCATCACGCGGTTGTGATTCAGTCACATCGTCTGTTAGACGCTCGCTCGGTTACTCAGATCTGAGCTGTCACCTGTTGGCACATAATGCAGACACACATTGTCATCTCTGTTCAAGTGTTTTCCTTGCGGTCCGTCGCCTGTTGTCGGTGTATTTATACACATGGTTCGTCTGCAGCGTTCGTACAGCCAGAACACACTGTCTCCTTTGTCCTCGCAGTTTATGAGTCCGCTTATGAAGAAATTATCCTGTCGAGCTGGAGAGGAAATGAAGAGATAACACACTGAGATATTACTTGTTTACCAGAAGAAGAAAAAAAAAGACATTGATACGTTACTGTCATATTCTGGTTGTTTTTTGGCCTGTCTGTGTCATGTTGGTTTAAGAGGTTGTCCCGCTGTGGGAGTTTGTTATGAGGTCCCTCCTGTGGAGCAAACCATCTCAGAGTTGCTCCTGCGCTCCGCGTGGCTGCCGGACTGACCCACTTATCCAGGCGGGGGGGAGCAGGTTGAACTGAGACAACGAGGTGATTCTGCCCAGAGGTGAAACAGGTTTTTACAGCGTAAACTATCAGAATAAATTGTTTTCATTTCAGTTTACACTTGACCAGATCAGTGACACTAATACCATCCAGAACCGTAAGTGTCTTCAAAGAGTTGGCTCGGTTAAGACGACTGATGAAAGGTCCGTGATGTTCAGTGTGTAAACTTGACTACGTCTCCCTGCACGACAGAATTGTTTCCTGGTTGTATACATGCAAGTGTTTGTATGCTTCAGGGTTAAATAATAACATAACTATTTCCAGTAAGTCTTAAAATTAAGTGTTTGCAAATGATTGTTTTGCCAGCTAATAAAAATATGAATCTTGAGTTTTGTCTTTCGTCAGTGTGGACATGCTGTACATGGTTCTCTCAAAACCAAAAGAACTGAAGCTTCATTCATTCAGATTTGACAGCATGGTGGGCAAAAGAGATAGAAGGAAAAAAAAAAGGGTCCACGGATCAAAAGAACCAAAATGTTTTTTTCATAAAAAATGAAACTGAAGTCCACGTCACTGTCTGCCGAACAAAAACAGAAGTTCTTTCAGCAGGAGACGAATTATCGTCTGTTCTGTGATGGGTGGATGTAGCTTGTGTTGTACAAGGACGAATGAAGAAACTTGAACAATCTGAGGCCCACTGAAACATCTCACATAACGAAACAAGCGCTCTGCTCTCAACACTCAGTGAACGTGGATGAAATAATATTTCCCATTCCTTTTCATCAATTTAACATTTTCTAATTAACGATCAATGTCTGACAGTCCTGGACCGCGCGTCCCTGAACACCCATTGGACATTTTTATTCTGCGTGGCATTTTTGTGCACCTCTGTCATGTTAAATGACACAGACCAGAGACGGCGGACTTGGAAGACAGACGCTGTCATAAATATAGCGGCCGTGATTCACTCTGGCTGAGCTGCTGAGAGCAGAAAACAGTGACAGGACAAGAAAGAAGGAGGGAGACGGCTCATGACATGGCAGCTCCGCCGCGACAGAAGAGAGGACGACTGCAGGCTGGAGATCAAAACCGCTGGGATATAATTTATATTCAATTACATATTAGGGTTAGACTGACGCTCTGAACCACTTCGATGATGTGGCAGACTGACGCTGTCCGTTAATGAGCATCAGATATCAGTGAGTAATCGCCGACTGAGGGCAGAGTCATGCTGTCTGTCAGTCTGTAGTGGCACATGATGGTTTCAAGACAAACTTCTGTCTGTTTCCATGAGAACTTTGGGATAGAAAAAAGCTAAATACTAAGAAAGATGTACTGTGAAAGTTGGACAGCACTGTCGTCTGGTCTTGGTTTTATTTGGCGTATGATGATTATGATTTACCAAAGACAGCAGCTCATCGCGCTCATCAGGCTCCTGGGACTGACCTCCAGCTTCCTGCGGGGGAAGAAGAGCTCAGTTTTGTTGCCATGCCGTCGTGAGATCTCTGAGCTCGGACGACACTCGTGGTCCTGTTTGTAATATCTTCACCACTGTTGGATAGATGGACAAAAATCTGATTCAGATTACGAACCGTGAATAATCCGGCGGAGACGTTCGACCTTGAGCCTCTTCTGATCGCGAACATGTTCAAAAAGGCTCCTTCAGTTTGAAAGAACTCCTCGAGTGTGAATGTGTGATGTGGTTTCTTCAGTTCTTCAGATGAGAGGGAAATGTTTTGCTGTGGTTCTGTGTGAAATATCTCAATGATTGGCCATGACAGTTCGTACATTCATGGCGCCCTCAGGATGAATACGACTTTTCACAAAAACCACCAGCAGGTCAACGTCTGACTTTTCTTCACACCGATGCGATTTTAGCTGGAAGTCTTTTAAAGGGAGTTGTTGACAATAAAATGACTACAGGATAATGCCAGGCTTATTCTTTTAAGATTTGATTTGCTAAAAGAGTTCATTTAATAAACTGTGATACCAGTAACAGTCTGTCTTTCATGTCTGCGTAACCTCGAGTGTCAGATAAAAACCTAAACCTAACAATCACGACAAAGCATCTCATTTTCTGTACGTCTGAAAGTGTGAATGAATCCTCTCGCTGTCCTTTTACAAACACGGATCCTCAGAGGGGTTAACAGTGTTTGGATCGAGTGTCAGACGTGAACGAGGCACTTCGGTGAATTATCACGTGGCCTTTGATGAAATAGTGTCACAGTTGACGAGGCGAGGGCACGGCGATGAACACAAGTGTTCTCAATGAAAACTAAACCTCCCGTAAATCCTCGCGGAATGATCTCTCTCACACACTCGCACACATAAATCCTGGAGACGTTTTCTTGCCTCTGACAGCCAGTTTAAGTCTGTCGGTGCAACAGGAAGGAGAGCCAATCAGTCTGACAGTGACGTGGAGCCATCTTTAGAAACCAACACTGAAAATTCACCTTAAGATTCTTCAGTCTGTCTTTCAAGCTAAATTTCGTGGGATTAATGAACAAATTACACGTCTGCTCCAGCTCCACACAGTTAAACCTGTGACTGCACATTGAAGCCTCAAACTTACTTACGAATCCAACTTTTCAGTTTTAAGTTGTATCTTGTGACAGCGCTGTGCTTGTACTCGCTTCAGGTTTAGGCACAGGAACCACTTGGTCAGGGAAAATACCATGTTTTGGCTTAAAAATACCTGTTTTCGTCACCACATGCGGCTGAAGATGTCCCAAAAATATCAGTTTTTTGTTGCCACAAACAAAGCTATTATTTGTCACGAGGTCTTGTTAAAAATACATGATTTTGTCGCCACAAACGCAGCTGAAGATGTCTTGAATTCCCATCAAAAATATCCAGTTTCGTTCACCATAAAAATGCCTCGAGGTCTTGTAAAAAAAACATTTAGATAAAAAGAAGCACTGTCATCACCGTGGCTGGAAATTGTTCAAGGTTTCACTAAAAATACTAAGTTTTGTCACGACTGGAGCTGTCCTGACTGTTTTTCTCGGCAGAAACACGGCGCCACACTCACACCTTGTTTCTTGTAACTCGATTACCATCCTCCTCACCTCCTCACATGAAGGTTAGATCATTAAAACACAATGTGCATGTGATATGACATATGTTGCACAAGTCATACATACTCTATTGACATTCTAACAAATGTGAACATATCACCGATTTGCAGAAGTGTTAAGTGCTGACATTTGATCCTGACGACTGGGCTGCAGTTTAAGAAAAGTTATTTCTTGTAATGTTTTCATCCTCAGAGTCTTTCTCACAGTGAGCAAAGAAAAGACATAATGCTAAAATAAACTCCCAACAGAAAGCTGTTGCCCTGCAAGATGACACATGCTTGTTGTGAACCCTCTCAAGTGTGGATTCTGTCAGACATGTTTCAAAGATGTGACGGATAAAAATGATCTTGAGTCAGAAAATGGATTCCTGTCATTAGAGCGGTGCAGAGACTCGTTCTCTCCCTGCAGTGGGGAAAAAAAAGCTCTCAGACTGAGAGACGGATCGCAGCTACGATCCATCTCTGCTGCGGGAATCACACACCGGCACTTTAACCTTTGCCTCCATCTCAGGAGTGACTGCGATCTCCATGACAACCGGAATCTGAATAGCAGGAGCTTTATTAGAAGTGACATATTAATAAACTGTAGCCTCTAGAGGAACTGTAATCACACTTCAATTATTTTTGCTTCCCACTCCCTCCACATCTCGGTGTATTTAATATGTTAGCTTAGTCATTGGAAATATTCCCGCTGCTGCTCTGTGGGTCAGCGTGATGAATGGTCACAGTTTGATATCAGGCCTGAGTGATCGTCAGATACTGATGAAGAATACAGATGTTTACTCGCATGCAATCAAAGGTTTGTCTGACTTAAGAAGGCTGAAATCTGATGAAATCTGAATGCATGTTGGTCCAACACATTACAATACACTGTGTTTGCTTTGAGAGAGAACATTTATATGACATCAGTGTGGTTGTACTGTGCAGCACGAGACAGCTGAGCTAGAAAAGTACAATACGTGGAGTTAGGTGTAACAGAGTTGTCTTTGCAGGGATGTCGACAAAAGGAGCATACCAGGTCAGTCGTCTCCAGCCCGGGTCAAGAGGGGCCCTCTAAACCTTTAGATAATCTGCTAGGGGGCCTTTGGAGTTGAAGATGGCCATGACTCTTTGTACTCACCTGATGAACTCACCTTTGCTGTGTCTCAATTCAGGATCTGCATCCTTCGGAGGAGCATTTGAACGTCACAATGCTGCTCGAAGGCTGTCCCAATTCAAAGGCTCCTCCAGAGGCTCCTTCTTTTCCCTGTTTTCGGAGGACGCACCGCTACGATCCTTCGTGGCCTCACATATCCCAAGATTCTTTGCGCGACCGAAAAAGAAAAAAGAGAGAAAATGGCGACATCGCGTGGCGTAGGTCGTCACTGTCGCGGGCCTGGGCGGCAGAAATCGTGACGTAAGGGTAAAACATCTGGTGACGCAACCAGGAAATGCTCCAAAGGCGAGACCGTCCCATTTAACAACGGCTGACGTGATTAACAAGGTCTCTCTGAAGGACTCGCCTTCGAAGACCACAAAGGCCGAGTCCTTCAGAGGACGCAGACCCTGAACTGAGACACAGCACTTGTGTCACATTCTCAGTAACATGAGATGATGATGACAGGCCTGCTGATCCACAAGTTTTGGGAAAAGGTCATACTGCACTTTAGGTTGAAATAACTGCGTTCAGGTAGGTGATGTAACTCAAGTCACGTGCCGTAAACAAAGTAAGTAAATCCATCTTGTAATGTAAATGACGTCATGATGACCCGTCCAACTACTATGACTATACCTCTGCATTAGAGGAGCGCTTCAATAAGCGACTCCAGCAGTATTATTGTGTTGATTCAGCACAACATCATTATTTGCTCACAACAACTAATATGTAAATGTGCAGATAAAAACAAGCTTTTAGTTGTAGGTGTTTTAAGGACCTTGTCATTGTTGGGGCCCTGAGTAGTTAGCTCCACTGTTCCCTTCACGTCCCTGCTCACAAAGCACCTGATGAAACCTGTTACTCTGTTTTTGACTTATAAAATCTTCTTCAAACGTGCACCTGGAAGGCAGTTCACTGAGGTATTTTTAAGCCTGGAGATAATTAAGTTGTGGATCTTGCAGAAGGGAAAACGACTGCTGCTAATCTGACAGTTTTGTTCCAACCAATTTAAGTATGAAAAGCTTTTATACCTCCGAGTTGTTTTCATCTGGTGCTCAGGATGCACAACAAATTTAGAGCAAATTTAACTTTGAAGTATTGTCTTTACGTGTCTCAAGATCTTTAAAGCTTCCACAGATATTTTTGTGATTATCTTTGAAGTTAACTCGATATGCTGCCATACTTTTTCTTTTCTCCACCTGTTCGGTTGCATTGGAGTTGAACCAACTGCGATTAAAAAACCCGGTGACTCACTGAGACCTCGGTCAGTATTGTTCTGACCCACTCTGAATAGTTCATGAGTAATGGTTACGTTCTGATTTCCTGACCCTGCAGTTGTTTTTGTCTCAGCAGCTCATGTTCAAACCATTGTGTTCTGTTGATATATTAAGTCAGAAGCACAACATCAGCTCGACTTGTTTGTATTTCTTTCATCTGAAGTGTCCGAGGCCGAGCGAGCCGAGAGAAACCTCAGACCTCCGCAGCGGTTTGTTGACGGCGGTCTGACGGCCGACGGTGCGATGAATAGTAACATTGTGTCCGAACAATACTTGACAAACATGGCCGTGGCATAAAAGCAGGAAGCTGGCATGGCGGGTGAAGGTAAACATCAGATATGTTTCCCCTCTGTGCTCCTGACATGGCCGCATTGTTCTCCGAACAGGGACTTCTGTGCTACACTCACTTTTCCTGAATTGTACGAGTATAATGGCAATAATAACAGCAGCTTCCACATAATGGGACCTGCTGTACAGAGACTGGTTTCCCACAGAAGGGTGAATTGCATCCTTTCCCATCTTGTGTGTGCAGCAGCCATGTTTTCACCGTATACGGAAGCGTCATTATTGTTGCTATTAATTGTGATATAAAGATCAATGGACCGCTGTGGAAAAAGGCACCCGCAGTTTCAACACTTGTAAGTCATTGCATTTGCAGAAATATGTGTTCTCAATTAGCAAAGGTCATTTTTTTCTGTGGGAAATATTCCCATTTTCTATGATGTGGAAAATGTGCAAGATGGAATTCACCCGCGTCACGAGGACGGTCGGGGAGGAGAGGAACATCTAATGAAAACATTTCTGTGACTGCAGATTTAAAGTGATGCCACCAAAAAAAATAAAGACAGCCTTGAAAGTTTTTCTGCAAAGCATCAAAATTCCATCCAATAGTTGTGAAGATGTTTCAGTCTAGACCGAGGTGAAGGACTTTTAATGCTGCACAGTAAACATTTACAGTGTTACTTTGTTGATGATACAATACGTTTAGAGGTCATGGCAATGCTGTTGGACTTTAAAAGCAGTGTGCGTGGTTTGGCAACTTTTAACTTTTGGTAATTGGCTTGTTTTGTCACTCAGACTTGGCAACCTTGAGATGGACTAACATCACATTCCTTGAGCCACAGCACTAGCGTGGAAAAAAAATGCTTTTTAGCAAAAGTTAGCTCTGATAAAAGCAGGACGTCACTGCACAGAGGCAGAGTTTTGAATCATTAGCAGGCACAGAGAGTGGAAATATTCAAGTCAGGACGAGGATAAAAGGATGTTTGACCTCATAATATCAGGACCGGGGAAGATTTTTATTTCAGAAGTGATTCTTTTAGGAAAGAGGCTCTGCAGGATCTTGACCAGCTCTTCAAAGCTGAGTTTTGAGGAGGGAAAATTTAGTAGGATCAAGTCATTCTTTGATTTTTGAATATCCTAGAAAAATCTTATCTTTTTCTTTGAAAGAAGCTTCTGTAGTTTAGAACTCAAAGCCAGTTGGCAGGCAAATGTAGCTATTGAAAGGCTCGGGCCTTGTTTTACAGCACCGTTTCATCAAATTCCCCCTTTATCCTCTTTAAAAAATGACCTCAATGGCACCAGCCAGCGCCCTATCTGATAAAAACACACTGGATGCCTTAAACAGAAATTACAACATGTTCTATTCCTGGTGCATGAGCAGAGACCGTCCAGAGTTAATTTACGACGAGCTGGCATGCGTGGAAGAATATGTTATCAATCCTGCTTTTGGGGGGTGAAGTCACTTCCTGCTTCTGCTTCCAGCCCATCCAGATAAGAGCGCCACTCCAAGCCCCGCGGGAGTTTCCTCAGCAGGAAGTGGCAGAACGGGCAAACCCATCAGACCCCACCAACCTGTCACACGGTCCAAAATAAGCATCCATTCTACGGCTCGGTCACAGAATCATGTTCGGACCGCTTCATTGTGGCATTTCTCTCCCACACAGTGAAGCTACCTGCTGATGCCGAGCACGCTGGAAAAGTCATCTGTGGCTTTTTGTTCCCCGGCCACCTGTGTGTGTGTGTGTGTGTGTGTGTGTGTGTGTGTGTGTGTGTGCGCGCGGTCATCAGGGCTGATGGGTTATTCAGTGTGTGTAGGAAGGAAGTGTAATTGCTCTGTGTAAATCATTCGGTGCTATGATGACAGACAGGAATGCTTTTTAGGCCAGAGTTAGTGACATCAGTGCCGTCCACACCTGACGGGCCTCCGGACTCACAACACACACACACACACACATCTCCTTAAAGGGACAGTATGGACATTATTGTAGGATGAATTTGATTGTATCCTGACGTTTTATTTCGAGCCATCATCATCATCAGAGTCTTTAATTTGTCAGGTAATTTGGCTCCTGACTGTCCCGTCAGCCTCCACTCTGAAAACATGGGCTAAACATTAGCGTGTTAGCATTTACATTGCGAGTCCTTTGCCATGCTGGTGTGACTAATTAGCCTGAAAACACTGAAAATATGTACAGCATCAGTTCTATCAGAGCTTTATGGAGAGAGGAGCAAAGAACAACACTGAGGATGTTCCTTGATGGAAAATATGTTTTCTCTCTCGTCTAAACTGGTTCGACTGCTGGAATGATTGAAGATAGCCTGTGATTGATGGAGATAGACCGGATAATACAGATTATTATTTCCAGCCCTTTTGCAAACTGTTTCCTGCGGCTTTCTAAGATGTTGCTGTGTAATAAACCATCTTGTCGGATGTCGGGTTAGACAATAACATTTTTTAAAGGCAACATTTTAGCGTCTTAAAGCACCGTTTGCTTATGAACTAGAGGAAAATGTTCTGTAAATGTAAAAATATCCACATACGTATGGACGATGACATTCAGGCATCACGTCATTGATTTACTTTTCGACATCAGACTCAGACATCTGATCTCATACACATCAGGCAGCAACGTCACCTGATCTTTGTTTTTAAACTGCAGATGAAATATTGCGATGCTCGGTCCTGTCGGCACAGACGGAGCCGATGTCCTGTTTCGCTTATTCTGACACTCGCTCTGTGCATCCCTGAGAAGACTTTGGTGCAATAAGTCGTAAAGAATGACAACGTGATACTTTGACTTAATTATATTACGAATGCCCTTTGAAGTTCTCCCTGCTATGCCTCTGCTCCATTTGTAATTTCAACTAATTTGATCGGATTCATTTACACGTTTGCTTCCTACGCTGAGCCTTCTGCCACGAGAGAGGCCGAGAGAGAAACCGCAGATAGAAGAAAAACTCCCATTAATCCAACACTTGAGTATAAGCGAAGACGAGTAGGACTTTATGTGGATCAGTAATCCTCTGTGTTTAGCTCACACATCTACATATGTGTACAGCACCCATTTATAGCTCCTCACAGCGACCCGGGGGGAAAAGCTTCTGAGCGTATCGATGCTCGAGCCTTTGTAACGGGACCGGTGACGAGCACATCACTCATCCTTCACGTAGTGTGTCTCATGAATATGTATACTCAGCTTTGCTTGTTAACATTCCCATCTAATCCTGACCAGACGGGTGAAGAGCACATGTGGAGCTTTTTACAGCCACGCCAGCCGCCCGGTGGAATAATCAAACGGGGCCTGAAGAGAGGCCACCAGAGTGGGATGGTTTGGAGATTGACACCCTCGGTCCCCATGTTGTTTCTCTCCCTCAATTGCTCTGATGAGCTGCACATAGTTCCTCGAGGGTTACTTTAATAATCCCCCCGTCTACTCAATGCAAATAAGCACTCAGCAGGCAACAAGCTGTTTACGACTGTCTTGTTTGCGGAGAGATTTATTCTGCATCAATTTATACCGAAACATTTATCACAGCATCTGTCACGGGCAGCTTGAAATTGGATGCTTGTTATGATGCCAATACTTTAACAGTCTTATTAGTGTGTGAAAGGCATAATTGTAAATCCCATATAAGGCCGAGTTAAATTTAGATCCATCAACAGCGAATTTTTTTTTTTTTTTTGTGCATGCTGTTTTTCCCTTCAGGACCTTTTTTGTGAGTCTCATCTCGTAGATGACGCACGGCAGTAAAATGGGCTTTTTTATCTTCCGTGCAAATTGAATAAAACATTGTTGTTTTTTAGCATGTTTAAGATGTGACACTGTGTGACTGATCCAGTTTTTCGTAATTGCTTCCAACTATAAATTGGCTGTGTTAGATGTCAACAATCACCAGTGATGTGCGTCCTGTAGATGATTCATAAACATCCATGTTGTAGTATTTTGCCAGGCTTGATGACATGTTCGATGTGCATGAAGGCTGAATGTTTTTTCGATTATCTACCTATAAAACAAACGGCGCTATGTCTCTGTTATTTGCGTATCTCAAGAACCATTCAGCCGATCTGCTTTACATTTGGTAGGTTTGCTGCTGAGGAACCTAAAAAACGAAAAAAAGGCTCATCACGTCACCGAATCTTGCTTTGGTGCCAGCCTGTGGTGACACATCCCAACAAATCTCTGTCGTATGTCTTCTGATGAACGAATGCCTCCAGAAAATGAAAGTACCGAATTCAGAGAGTAGGTTAACCTCTGAATTGTTTATCGACGTGTTGTTCGTCCCTTGATTTCGTTCAGAAACGACTTCTTTTCGCAGTGTAATTGCAGTTTTATCAGTGGTATTTGGTTGGACCTGCCTCGTTTAGTCACAATATTATCAGCCCTGTCAATCAATCAGTCAGTCTCTGAAGTGTGCTTCTCATTTTCTGGCATTTCTTCATCAGAAGTCATACACCGGAGACGGGCTCCGTGGGCTTCTTTCTCACATTGAATAAACAGCGAACACGACTATGCAGGACTTCTTAAAATCTTAACCAATTTTGAAATCACGTTGTCTTACACACACACACACACACACACGAGGAGACACTGCACAGATTTTCGTCTCTCTCTGCTTATTTTGTCTGCGCTGAATCAAATCAAAGAGAAAAGGTCAAGGCGGCCCGAGTACAACTCGCCTTACAGTGAAACAAACATCTCTTGCTTTCAGTGTGATCTTTTTTTTTTCTTTCTCTTGCCCTTTTTATGAAGAAAACTTTGATGTTCCTCAGTTCAGAGTTCCTTTTGTTGAGTTTCTGTCACTGGTCTTTTCTTTGCTGAGCTCTTCATCTTGAGTTTCACTCTAACACACCCGCTGACCTTCGACCTGACTGCACTAACCCTTAATCTCAGCTGCTGATGTAAACATAAAAATGCATTGATGTATTGATGCTTTTTCCAGACCCGGTGGAATACAGTGTTCATTAAGTCGCATTATACCGCTGCAAACACAAAGCCTTAAAACGAGCTCATTACTGCGCCGGTTTGCTTCATTATGTAACTCACCACACAGTTGCAGTACATCCACCAGATTCCCGACAGATTGACAGATCTGGGTTCTGAATCATAAAACCCATTTCTGTGCATCTGCTTGTTCTGGTGTGATGTGATGTGTGTGTGTGTGAGGGAGTGTGTCATGGTCCGCAGCAGTGAAGGAGAGTTGTTCACACTCGTCCTCACGCGTGTGTGACCTCTCGGTGTTTGTTCCACACAGCGGGCCGTGGCGCTTTGCAGGCAGATCATCATCAATCATGGATGAAAAAAACTGTCTTTTTTTTCTCCCCCCCTCCATTTCCTCCCAAGCGCTTGACCTTTCACAGACTTTTTCTCTCGGATTCCTTCCTACTGCGTTACCTTAATAAAAGATAAAGCGATCTTCTTAGTGCCGAGGAAGAAATACCCTCCAGAGGGTCCACGCATTTTATATGTATATATACCAACTCTTCAGTTCCAGGGGTGAGACGGCACTCTCAGGGACGCCTACATGTTGAGATGAGTCTCCCAGGAGGATCAGATGGCAGCTCTCAGCAGCACCACCATGTGTTTCCTACTCACACAGACACCAACATGCACCGGCCAGCAGAGGAGAAATTCATCTGATTCCCACAGAAGAACTTTACGATACTGATCAACATGTTGTCTCCCTGCAAAACATGTGTAGGTACTAATATGTTTAGCCAGATAGAAAAGAGATAATTGGGCAGAGTTTGTTAACTTGCAATGGATTTATGGATGAGGACCTACAACTTTATACTGCACAAGTATTAGGAAGGAGGTCCAGGAGGACTCTTGACATGGTGATTTGGTGATTGGGGGTTTTGCATCCTGTGTTAGACGTCTTGCTAGTCTTAGGTCACTAAATCACTTGGTAAAGACTCATATATTCAATATACAGAGAATCTGCTGTTCCCTTTAAGTTCCACAGAGATTTTAAAGATATTTTATCTCATTGTTTTCAGTTTTCAAAGCCGTTTAATTCAGTCTCCCCACTCTCATTAGCATCACTTCACGCAGGAGCAGGCAGCTGGTTTGAGCAGAGAAACCTCAGCTCTGGTTAACCTGCTGCAGACCTGCTCAACACAACATGCCGGTAAACAACACGAAGCATTTAACAGCTAAAGAGCAACATATTCCAATATATGTGTGTATTATAAACAAAAATTATGGACAATAATGGATTAAAACAGTGACTACAAATGAAATATCACCTGGATGTGCTCGATGCGTGAATGACAGCTGTTTGCTAACCATGTTGATGTGTTTGAATCAAAAAATCACAGTCATTTTGGCTGAATATAGAAATATACATCTTATTAAGGTGTTATGGTTTATAACAGATTAGTGAACACCTGCTTTTCTGTACAGCCAGCGGACCCTAACAACTTTAGCATTCACTTACTTGGCATGCACGACCCAAAGAAGCACAAGAAATATCTAATTGAACTTCGTCTGTCTGCGATTTGGTGCTTGGCAGGTTATGTAGTCAGTCGTTAAGAGCTTATATAATGAAAACAGCTGCTTGTAGCTCCAGTGAGGTTGACATTATGGGATTATAGAGAGTGGACTGTAGATGGACAGTGAGGCGCTGGGCCTCGTGGGCTCAGTGTTTTCCCTGAGAGGACCTGAACATTATCTGAAGTAGCCGCCTTCTCGAGTAGCCGTTCCCTGTGGCGGCGCTGCTCCCTGTTTGCCCCGTCCCGCTGTGACATGGCCTGCTGTGGCCTTTTTCCTGTGGAGGAGCAGCGCCTGAGAAGCTAGCAGGGCTTCCCATATTCGGCACACCAGGGCCAGACAGTAGCATCTTTCTATCCCCTGAGAAACCTCTCAGTGTGCAGGGGGAACCTGCTGGGCCGGGCCTGTCCTCCCTCTCTTCTGCTGCTCCTTTCTCCTTATGGGAGTAATCCATGCTTGGCAGTGCGCTAAAGGCTAGACAGGGAGTATAACTTGTTTCTGAATGTTTAGAGGACGGGGATTAATCTGTACCTGTCCCAAATCCTGTCTTTTTTTTTATTAGCAGGAGGGAATTGAAAGAGGTAGACACAAAAGACAATGAGGGGAATAAAAGAGGCGACAGGGTGATGGACAGTAAGCACAAATTGAAAAAGAGCGAAGCACAGAAATCTGTAATAAGATGGGCTTCTGCGGTAACAAGGATATTTCACTTATACATCAGCTGAAGGTCAATACTCTCGGCAAGTTGCTGTTGCAAAGAGAGTTAAATCTGTCCGAGTCTAATCTAAAAAGCCCATTATATTAGCCGAGGTTCACACAGAGAGCTCAAAGAGCCACAATGGATGTTAAAGGACAGCAGCAGAGAACACAAAGGCCTTCAAACCTTTATGTAACCACGGCTGGCATGTGGTCACTTCTAAATCTCCACAGCAATTTCTGGAGGATAAGACGGGCTCAAGAGACGGCGCTTCTTTCTGATGCTCTGCTGCGGCACCGACTTTATTTATTGTTATGTCATTTCAGAGTCAGTCCTCATCTTTACGGTTTTCATACTCGGCTGTCACTCACGCACATACGCTGGCATGAAAGCAGCCAGAGAGTAGAAAATTCACATGAAACAGACGGGGAGAGACATCGGGTCAGCGCGACCGCCCCCCCAATAAATCCATGTAATGAAACAGGCCAGTACAGTGGAGCCTCAGCACGTCCCTCCCTGATTGGTCAGCAGGCCAAAAAAAAAAAAAAATAGGGGGCGGGCCGCTGAGTCTAATCTCTCTCTAACCTGGCATTCACTGTCCACCACCATTAGATCAGTTACTAAATCCTATCAAATATATTGCCGTCCCTGAAGCGCAGCAGCCAGGAACTGAGCTCGCCACCTGCAGTCAGTCATCATTAAAGCTCTGGGTGAAAATACCCTGTTTGTGTCAGTATTACTGAGGGGAGGAGCCGGCGCTGTGCTGAGCCAGGATTAGAGCTGCCGCGGGACGGTGGGAAACATCAACAGGAATGCCTCGCCAGAGATTTCCCAAGACTGTAAAAGTCTCCAATTTTATCCCCCAGACAATGAAATTGTGAATGTTTGTGCGTCTGCAGATATGGAGAGAGAGAAACGGAGATGAGAAGTTATAAGCCGAAGCAGGATTGTAATGCGGCATTGCATTCAGAAGTAAAGTTTGTTTTTCCACCCTGTAAAAATGAATCCGTTTGATTTTACAGCCGATCATTTATTATTGATGTTATCATTGAAATGATTGTCTGTCAGCCGCAAGTTAACAAAAAGACCATAAAGTTTATTTTTTTTAAATAAACACATGCTGTGGTTCAGTGTGTGGAGGGCGAACTGAACCTCAAACTGCTTCACCACCACATAATCATGACTGGACGATGAGTCTGATGAGCTTTATGTCGAGTTACTGGATGAAAATAGTATCTTAAATTTAACTTTCCTGGTAATAAATCAGTATGTTCTGGGTTGAATGATTAGCTGGAATAATCTGGATCACAAGTTTAACTCAACGTTGACCTACGAGGATTTCTTGTAAACAAAATGAAAAACAATAACAGTCAAGATATACAGACTTTCATAGTCAAAGTTCTGTTTTCCCAAAGAAGTAAATCAGGTTTCTTTTTCCAGCTGCAGTCTTTTATCATCTCCGCTCTCCAGTTGTGTGATTTGCAGGACACTGTGTTTAAGCGGCTGTCTGCTATTATTCTGAGTGCTCTTTTGTTTTTATTGGCTGTAATAAAATTGTTTTTCTGTCGGTCTGTTTCATTTCTCATGGCAGTCCTCCTGCCTGAATTTATTACATTTATCACTGTTTTACTCACATTATTATTGTAAGCACCTTGTAATTGTGTTTTGAATATAGTTATGAAGTTATTAAAACCTCCGGCAAACACCGTGAGACTGCGAGAGTGCTGCCGAAACATCCTCTGCACAGTCGTCTTAGTCTAAACCTGCAGCACGTTAATCATTCCTGCACGTGTGCCAAGTTATTACAGTGGGAAGAGCCGCAAATACAATTATGATAATGGGGCACAGATAGTGGAGAGGATAATTGCATAGTTTTTGGATGAACATGACTTGACATCAGGAATACAGTCCCAGTTCACATCTGCTGTTCATCACTCGGCGGCGGTGTGGGTGTTTTCTGCTGGAACGTGACAAATCTGATGGGGAGAACGGTTCACAACTTGGCATCAACTCCGTGGCACGAAGGAGAGAATTTGTCAGTAGAAGAGGACCTGTCTGCCTCCTGAGTTAATGACGTTAGGGCTAGTGTATGTTTGTCTGGGCCTGTCTCATTTCAAGTCAACAGCTGTGGGTGAAATATACAACAATAACAAATTAGCATTATAAAGAGTCGACGCAGGGTGAGAAGGAAAAGAAAAACTGGCTTCGGCATCCTGGCAAAGCGCCATCTGTAGTTCACTTGCGACCCCAGTTTGTTTCCTTTGATTCAGCATTCAAGGGAAAAGCTATTAGTCAATCCCAGGGAGGCAGGACGCCATCGGAGTGAGTTATGTCCTGCATCATTTTCCACGGAAGCAGGATAGATTAGTTTTCTACACCACTCACTCTCCGTGCAGCAGACTGACGCGTTAAAATATGTGACGAGTCTCCTTGTTTGACTCAGCAAAGTGAGGAGGTTGTCTGGAGCAGATAAGGATGAATTAGTTGTCATTGGCTAATCATGTTAGCGCTGGTTTTATGATGCTGTGAATGGCTTGGCAGTGCAACATGATTTAATTGTTGCCAATAAAATAGAAAATAAAAACATGATTCATATTCTGTGGTTCTGGAATTGATATGGTAACAGGCCTTGGCTGTGAAGCCTGTTGCCAGATTATACTTGTAAAAAAAAAAAAAAATGGGGTAAAATCGACATTTTCTCACATCCAGCGCCTCAAATATGGCAGCTTGTTCAGTGATCCTAAGCTTCAAGCTTTGACACTAACTCCACTTTCCTTTTTAGCGCCAGTGTTGCAGTCAAATGGCTCAGCAATAATACTTTATATATAACGTTTGTCAGCCATTTTATTTTGGAAGCCTAACCAAAGAGCTCACATATGAGCATATGATATGATGTCTTTTGGACTGTTATTGTCGTTGCTAAACGTCTTTGTTCGGTGAGGATTCGACACAAATAACAACATTCAGGGTTGTAACTTACCTTTAGTGAATTACGTAACTCACATCACGTGATGTAAGTAGCTTAAGGACGTCACGTCGTTACTTAAAAATAAAACATTCTTGACTCTTGGGCCACAAAACGTCTATGTGTGACCCAGCCAACGGCCCCCAGCACCAACTGACTTGGACTCGTCTCGCTCCACTGATCAGGCTGCTGTACCGGACGTGTGAGCAGACTGAAGAAAGTGCACAGCCGTGTTTATAAAGTAGTCCAGACGGTCGAACCGAACACTTGCTCTCTTGATAGACTTTTGTGTTAACCAGGTGTTTAGCAGCCACCACAGGAGAGAAGCCACTAAATCCTACACAATGGACCTCTAATGTTCTCAACAGATTGTCACTACAGAGGCGATCAGGATCCCTGAAACACTTGAATATAGTTCACATTGACAGTAGGAGCTAAGCTAGCTCACACTGCCAAGCTGTAGCATTTTGATTACTTCACCTTTTGACAAGAACAGCACATTTACATTTATAATAACTTCCAACCTGCCTACATTGACTAATATGTGAGATTGTATCAGCCTCTAACATGTAAAGACTAGGGAGAATATGAAAATATCAAAGAAACATACAAAAAGTAATCATGACTGCTGTAGATAAAGATGCTAATTTCAACTCTTTGTGACTATTTAAAAAGATGAGACCTTGGGCAACCTTTCTGGTGAGGCTGGAGATGTAGGAGAAGGGTAATTATGAGGGCAAATAAACAAACTAAGGAACATTTCTGCAAGACTATAAATGCCATGGCAACAGCACATACTGGGCAATTGTTTTCCTCCTGGAAACTAGACTCAAACCAATCTGAATAACACTTCAGCATGCTGAAAGACGAGAAGAAAAAACCCCTACACCGTACGATCTGAAGCGGTAACACTGAACCTGAAAGCATCAAACAGCACCCTCTTTTTTTTGTTTTTGTTGTGCTTGCAGCGAGAAAACGCCGACCCCCCCGGTGATTTTATTGCCACTGTATCACTTTCAGTGCCACACTTCTGAGCGGGGGAGGAGGGTGGGGTTGGCTTTTTGTTCTGAGAACCGCTGCAGCTTTGTGTTGCAGGTGAGGAAAATGGACTTTTCTCAGACAATTCCAACCCACGCCTGAATAAAGGCCAGGCTTCATCTCTGCTGGGTCCTGTTGGAGTTCTTTACTTACAGCTGAAATATTGAGACGCTCTTTGCCAGAATGTAAAAAGGAAAAACACTCAGGAGAGATTAAAAAATGGGGGCATGGCTGCTACTACAAAGTTGAATCATTCCCTGCTGGGTTTATCTCTGCCAAATGCAATCTTTTATCATGTTGAAATGAGTGGGGAACAAAATAGGGAGACGGAACAAAGGGAACAACACCTGCATGTGTGATTATAAATTAACACACTTGAGTTATGGAAAGCCATGGCAATGCACTCTGAATGGCCCAACTGTACTGACTGAGCAACTGAATAAATGTGAGGCATCAAAAAGCAACATTTAGTGGTGGTCGTTAACGTGCCGTTCATGAAGAGAGTCTATTAAGACCAGCTGGGTCTCCTCTTTACAACTGAGGATGTGTGTCCAACAACAGCTATACAAATAGCGGGCCGAGCCATTGTGACATTACCCACGGCTTCCTGAGGAGCCAGCACCAAGCTCAAAGTGGGTGGTACCGGCCGGTCACCGTCTCAGCAGTCCCTATTCTGTCCCCATTCCCACCTAGCTGGAAGCTACAAAGCTAGTTACGGCTAACAAGCTTTCTGTCTTCGCACATGAAGACAAGTGGATTTCAGGACCTCCATGAAACACACAAGTCCAAAACTCTGGCATCCGTCTATCAGCTCCGGTCTGTTGGTCCAATTAACTGCAAGGAAAGTTAGTCGTCCCATATTTGCAATGAAACTCCATCAAAAGGCACCAACACCACCACACACAGCCGAAAGGTCGAGATTGGTTACTGGAATAAGCCAAAGTGAAGCCAAGCAGGCAGCTCATGGCGAGATGTCACTCAAAAAGACCTTAATGATGCATAACTTTAAACATTTATATAACTTTAATGAGTGAGTCAGATACAATTTCAACCCTGGTGCAGTTGTCACTAGCGATGGATAAAGCTTTTTGTACCTGGTTAACATTTGTCGTCCTAGCTGGGCTTGTTCACATGGTGATTGACCAGCTTTTGGACTATGGTGGTCTTTCGAGGAACTGCAGTTTGTGGTACTTCAGTGTTCTTGGTAAACAGCAGGTGATTTATATTTATGATCTGCTAGTCACTTTGAATCTTACCTGAAAGTTTTTGTACAAGGAAATCAGATGTAAGTCAGTGTGTGTGAGACCAGAAGCTGCACTCAGCCGGTGCTGCTTCGTGCACTGTGGTGCCATCAGGGCAGAAGTGGAGGTTTAAGCGATATTGAGGGGAGGAAATTTATAATCTTTATCACTCTTGGTGACCGTGACGAGCTAACATTTATTAAAGCCGGCCTAGAGGCACTTCACTTTGGCTGTAATGTCTTGTCAATGACAGTTAATGCCACCCCGGATGATCTTGTTAAAAAGCTTTTTAATCAGCGGAGCAATTAGGAAGAAAGTGGCACATCCATTCATTTCCGTGGCCTAACTAAGATCTGAATCCCTCCTAATCAAAAACTGATCCTGAGTCGGATGCCGGAGTATTATTATCCTTGCAGATTGTTAGATTGGACCTCCACTTACCTGCCTCACAGCTGCAGATGAACTGAAAAGTGGCATACCTGCATTCAGGTCACAAGAATAATGACTCATTTTTTGCACATTTCCTCTCACAGTCCACCGGTGCCACTGTCACTGCCTTTGTCATGCTCCCGCTTGCCTCGCAGACACTTGTCATGGCCTCGACTCCGACTCCCTTTTCAGACAAACACACCGGGCTGCTTTGTCACAGTGTCATTCAACAGGCTTGAGAGAGAGTAGGAGAGAGAGAGTGGCGAAGGAAATCGCTCCTGTGCTTCCATGCACTCTTTCTATTTGACTAGTCTTTGGTGTGAAACCGCTCAATATTCTGGGTTTGGAGCAGCCGCTTTCCCAGATCAGTGGAGACTGAATACATTAAGTTGAGGTCCGTGTTCAGGCATGGTTGAAATGCAAATATTTCATGCCCCTGAAATCAAATCATTTCAGTACCTGCTGAACCCAAAAGAGAATTTTTTTTCCCCCCCTTTTCTCCAACCGGTACACAGGTACCTGCCTGGAGCAATGAGAGGGAGCGCTGCACAGATCCAAATGCATGTTCCGCACGTGTATCTGCTGAGTCACTCAGGCGGATACACAGACTTTTAAAAACTTTCTCTAGTTTTAACTCACTCACACGACTAACCCCAAAATCACTCCCAAAGCAGAGTCTATGAAAGCAACACAGCTGTGGTGTTCGTAGCAGCGTCATAGCAACATTCCCTCACATCCAAACGACTGAACCGGCCGATTGCTAGTGAAAAAAGGCAAAGATATCCATTTGAAATGCACCATGATTGATGCATCATACCAGCGACGAGCGTACCAGAGGTGAAAGTCCTGTGTTTGCTTGATCCATCCTTCCCGACCTGTCAGCTTTGTGGTTTTACTTCCCCGTCACCTGACGTCCTCCTCTTGCTTTTATAAGAGCTACGAGAGCCACTAGATGTCGCTGCCTGACAAGAAAATGTAAATGAGTCGTAATAAGCTGCTTTCACAGTGGACCTGTGGTTGATTTCTGATAATGGCACACCGACTATTCGGTAGGTTGTCTGCTTGGCTCAGAAACTGCCACTTTATGTATATCAACCAGCCTGTGTGAAGGCATTTACCAGGTAGGGAGGGTCAAATGAGAGATGAGACATTTTTGTGCCCTATTTTGATACTAAACACACGTCCTGCTAAATGCTATATACCTTTTTCTTGAATGCTGTAAATCCAGACCGGTTTAGCAGCCCTATGACATTCCATTCCCTCATTTTAACACCACATATTTTTCCTGCAGTTTAAGCTGTATTTTTTTACCGCATGTGTCAGCTGCCTTTCGTTGGGTTAAAAAGGAAAAGTTAAACAACCTCTCAGGCAGTCAGAGATGATGATATCTCAGCGAGGCGGTGAAGGTGTGACGGAAACACACGAACACACAGACGCACACAAACAGCTGTAATCAGCCACCGCTGATGACTTGCCTGCCACTCCTCCCCCCAGGTTCCTGACATCGTGAAAATTAATGTCCTGGCATCCATTTCGATGGCGCGGCGCGGGGCTCAGAGGTGGAATCGGGGCGCTTCTGTGTTTTGATTCAGATTTTATTTCAATATTCATATATTTATTTCCCCATGGTTCTTCTCAGTGTCCATTTGTGCAGTGACGGACACAGAGAGTGGGTGAGGAATGAGGATTGGATGTGTGTGTGTGTGTGTGTGTGTGTGGTGGGTGGTCGAGGGAGGGAGTAATCTCTCAGGATGTCAGTGAGGTAATTTCATTTTTCTCTGAGCTATCAAAAGTTTGTCATTTGGCAATCACACCGTGTCAGACTTCCCTCACCTCCTGAGGATTGCTCCATTTTATTACGCCTGACAAATATTCACAGGGAATGCAAGAGCTCAGCAACGGCAATGGAGTGTCATAAGATGATAGGATTGCACCAAAGCATGTGTGTGTTCATGGTGCATTCATGTGTGACTCTGTTGGTAATCCCAAACTAAATGCAAAGTACTTTGGATGTTGCAAAAATGTCCAATGCTACATGTTTGGAGTGTATAGTGTGGCTTTCCTTTTGAATAAAGCTCAACACTGAGTTAATTCAGCCTTTTTGCTGTCTTCTCAAGACATGAGAAGACAAATATCAACCCCATCCATGTTTATGTGTTAGTACAGGATGTGGTTAGCCTAGCTTAGCATAAAGACTGGAAACAGAGGGAAAAAAACTAGCCTGGATTTGTGCAAAAATGCAACGCCTACATGGTTAAATATTATTATTGTTTGCATGCATATAAAAGAAATCTGTGCATCAGAATCCATAGTTTGAGAAAAAGGCAGCTCACAGGTCCTCAACTGGCAGAACCATGAAATGTTGCCTGCATCAGAACACCTACGTCATCGCCAACATCATCATCAGGATAACGACCAACGGCGTGGAAGGTGTATGCTGAACTCAGTGCTCACACGTCAGGAGTGACTAACTCAGAGCCTCTGCTGTCGATAGGGCAGCAAACCAAAAATGATTTCTATCTGTTTGTAGATGTTGGTCTGATAGTAATAAAATGAAATGGGCGACTGATAAAAAATAGAAAGTACATCATTATAAAAATAACCTCTTTACATATTACAGAAGCGTATCTGGTGCAGATTTACCTATTTGTCTGACAGCCTCTCTTTATCTTGGATTGGATATATGTATATTGTGTCACTGAATGATGAAATGATGGATATAAATTTTTTCAGATTACAGGATGAAATCTGTGATTTATATGGTCTCAGGGGGCATTTCCAATCAGTTTGGATTACATTAAAGGGGGGAGTCGCCGTCTCCGAGCTAACATTCCCTCCACACGTGCCGTGTTTGGCCTGGATGATATTCTTCTCTCCGGTTATTTTCATATGTATCACCTGTCCTGATCTTTAGCACTCCATGGCCGGGGAACAATCCAGATTTACTCTTCATCTCGTGTGTGATGCTTGTTCTGTTTGGCTAAAGATACTATAGCAGAACATCCAATGAAAATAAAAAAGGGATCGTCTCTTTTTTTCTTTTAATGTGATTGTATTAAATCCTTGGATTACATCTTACATTTGTCCTGTAGGTTATGTCACCATGTTCAGCGAAACACATTTACATCAGCTGAGTGATTACTGTGTGATTTGAAGAGGCACTTGAACAGTGAAGACACTTGAACTGCATCTCGTCAGCGTGATAAGCATTTCACCTGTCGTTCTGAGCATGTTAGCATTTAGCGAAAACCACCTTTGTGCCTTCACACAGCATCCCAGTGACCTGCATGTGCTGTCACAGCTGATGAATCGACTCTGTCGCTGGATTTTTTTCTGGCCAGTTGGTGTAGCGACCATTTTTTTCTTGGAATTCCTACCCTGTGACAGGCTGCAGTTTATCCCACATTACAACAAGAATCTCCTCTCTGCTGCATTTTGAGGAAACGAATAAACCGCCTGCCAATCAGGTAACGCCTGCCTCGATCTGATGCCATCTCCCTGTGACAGCCGGCGTCTGCTGCGCCGGGTGTCGACGGCGCTAATCTGCTCGAACAAATGCATCGCTTTCACTCCCTTTGACCTCCGTTGTGTGATACCGAGGTGTTGAGTGCATGTAGTAAAAAACAGCACACACATGCATGTTACTTATGAAGCACACGCTACTGAGAGCAGACACACAACCCCGTGACAACACACATTCACACCCTCACACATGCAGTCTAACACACATGTAAGCACACACACACACTCTGCTGGGATAGCTATATTCTGCTAATTGGCAAAAAAGGGCTCAGGAGTTCAAATGTACATCTAGCACTCAGCACCACTATTTTATATCTCCTTCCACTTGCTCTAATCCGAGGGACAAACGCTGGAGAAAAGAAAAAAAAGAGTTATGAAACCAGAGCGAGTAAAGCTCTGACCCTGTTCGAAGAATAAAAGTTGCCGTCAAGGAAAAAGACACACAAAAGGTGCAGGTGGGAAAATAATCATGAGACAGATTCCTTCAGTGTGCCTCCCTCGCTGCAGCAAAACAACAAATGCTGGAGTGATAGAAATCAGATGAAAGCATCTGTGGCACATGGTAACCAAGGGGACCATCTCTCAATTTGGCAGAATAGAACAAACACACATATGAGGTGAACCATATTGAATTGAGTAAAGTAAAGGTCAGGGTCTGCAGCAGGCAGGCAGCAAGAAAGCCCACCTCCAACCTGCTCCCCGGCTTGTTATGCATCAATTTTTATTCTGCAAACATTCTTCTGTGACAGTTGACCTTATCGCAGCACCCTGAAATACGGCCGTCAGGGCGCTTGATCGAAAGCAAATTCATTTTATGAGCTGTACTGTAATATGCTGAGTTAATTCGCAGCTAAATGTCAGGTGAAATGCTGGTCGGGCTTTTTTTTTTTTTTTTTTCCCTCCGCTGGTGTTCTAAACAATGTGTTCCTGAACCCATAGCACTGATTTTAATAAGTCTCACTTGTCTCACTTCAACTGTTGTTCAGCTGATTTGTTGCTTGTAAAATGTCATTCGCTTCCTCAGCTCATTTATGGAACCGTCCTAAATTCTGTACGAGCCGCGCTGAGATGTGAACACGCGGTACAAGCCTCATTTAAATGTTACACGGGCTCAAACGCCTGCCGATACGGCCTCTGACATCGTTTCAAAATGCGGTTATATGCAACATTTTACCTAAAAAAACGTCTATACGTGCAGGCCAAATGTACGGACGGTTGAGTTGGATAAACACAAGACTGCGTTTCACCATCACAGCATGTTTTTTGCGCCGGTAGCTTTGCCATCGCCCATTAGAAACATCATCAGTAACTCTTAAGGGCTTCCCTGCAGCTTCATTGCCTTAATGCATCATTTGTCACTAATGTCAGAGGCCAATTGTAAGCAGTTTGTTAATGTTGCATCTTATCATGTGAAGGTTTTTAAGTATGGCCGGCTGCAGCTCAGGGATACCAGAATAATGTGTCTTCTCTTTAACTGCAGCGGCAGAGGGAGGAGAGACGGGTTACTGACCAAACACTCGATAATCTGATAACTCTTTGAATACAGAGCTGTTTAACTTTTACATGAGAATAACTATTACAGCAGCTTTAACATATCCTAGCTACATGCTAGCTACCAAGCTAGTAAACTTAACCAGCTCGTGCTTCTGTTACCATAGCTTTACTTGTTTCATCTGCTGACACCTAACACCTGTATAATGTCCATCCTCTGGAGGATACATTTTATTTGACTGGCTCTATAAAACATGTATTACTGTATGGCAGACAAAAATAAGATAACATCATGCGGTGGGCTTTGCAGCAGCTGCTCTCCTGTCCGCTGGTGACACTGATAAATAGTGTAGTGTGGTGAATTTTGCACAGAAAATTCTTGTGTATCTGTACATTCAGACCCATGGTGTCCTGCGTGACCTCCTGTTTCTTGGTGGTGCATTAGAAGTACAGGGCAGTAACACCAGGCTGAGTGTGGTGATCCTGATGTGGGTGTGTTATGAATATTCTGCAGCACCTGGGAGACAAATCTCTCCTCTGTTACCTGGAGAACCTCTGGACAGGACGCTCTGACTGACATAAAGGTATATACTGATAATATTTGGCACTTTCAATACTGTGAGCAGTAATACTCACTATACGTCTCCAGCCATCTTGTCCCTGACTGACTACAGGCCTATAATTAATAGATAAAAACAAATCCTTTCCTGATGCTTCTCAGCAGGAAATCACTGTAGTGCCTCTTTCCTGGCAAGTTTTCTTAGACAAATCTTTTCTTTTTTTTTTTGTATTTGACGATCAGATTTTTCTCAGTGACACACGACATCCTGACATCTAAAGTACAAACACATATCTCAATTTGCTGTCATTTTAGAAGTGGATCATTCCAACCCAGAGCAGAGTGTTACTCTTTCTGTTTACGCTCGATTTCCCCTCAGTCAGTCCTGGGATTTAAACTTGTTTGGTGAGTATGCGACTGCATGTGTTTTAGGATTTAGAGTTTCCATTTGTCGTGTGGACGGCTGCCACACTCTCAATCTTGTGACTGGCAGCATCCACATTTACTGTTGTTGTTGCCTGAACCTTGTCACTGGATGTCATGTGTTCATGATCAAACAACTATCAACTAATATATACGTCTACTGACTTTATTAACTCAAAAATAATAACTTTGATATCATCCTAAAAACATCCAGACCCAATTAGGCTGCACTAAAATCTGGAAATGATCTTTTGGAGATGGGAGAAGCATGAGAAGAAGACAGGAAATCATCCTGATTCCTAGTAATGTTCGGGACTCATCTTGGACTCAATCACACAAAAACCACGAAGAACACACACTTAGAATCTCCTCTGGTGTTATCGTTGGAGCCGAACAAACATTCGGCCCAAAACCAGAAGAATAAAGTGGAATCTTGGCGTTTGTTCATTTCCAACAGAGCAGCGCGAGCATGTGTAATTGATGCTCGGCAAACAATGCATGTGAGCGGGGCGGGGGCCTGGGAGCGCGGGGATGGTTTCCAGATGAGGGACGTTTTGCTTTTATCGTCTTCTGTTGTCAGCGAATTTGCAGTATCTTTGATGGTGCAGGAGCGGGACGGGGGAGGGGAGGGGCGGCGGCGGCTCTGCTGTCCAATATCTGGAGCAAGTTAACAAGCTGCTCCACTTGACTTGAGATCTAAGTTGAGACAGATGCGTCCAGATGTGTTGTGTTCGGGGTAGGTGACTCTTCTTTCATGGGCAGTAGCCGTAGTTTATTGTTGGGCTTTCTGAAGCTTTGACGCGTGTGATTTATACGTCAAAAGGAACCAGACAGACAGGGGATTTATCTGAGTGCGCACAGAATTAATAAATCCCATGTCTGCCTCTGGGCAGTCATTTCAAGCTATAGTTCAAGCCATTAATTATTCAGACATATTCTTTGTGTGCGTTTAATTATACAATAACTAAAGGTTAACTTCACGAGGATGCATGTGCTCGCTGGCATTTAGCGGGATCAGATGCTTATTGTGTCTTCTTTATTAAAGCACATAATTGAATAATGACTTTTTCTTTCAAGCTCTGGACCGGTTGACCTCCGTCACCTGAACCACCGGTAACACAGAATGACACCCATCAGTTTTTTTACCGCTCCCATCCACATTTGAATCGTCTCAGATCCGTTTCGAGGACCCTCCCCATGAGGCCCCCCGCTCCGTCTTAATTAGCACTCGAGTGCAAGGAGGAGAGGAAGTGGCTCCCTGTGTGAGATATCTTTATTCATAGGAGCTTAACTTTGACTGGCATGGCCTCAAGACATCCCAACCTCTCTCCTCAGGAAGCCCGCCAGATGTTATTGATATTCACAAATGGTGAAAAAAAATGTGCATCTTGATGTTCCAGAGAAACCTCATCCAGATCGCACCAGAAGGGAGGAGACGGGGTGGGCGGGCTGTGGTGAATAAACAAAATTGGTCTGTGGGTAGAGGTCTGTGTGCTGTATGTGTCTCTGTAACAGACAGGCAGTTCAGTTTTTAAATGTCCTTTTAAAGGTACAGTGTTACGTGTGTGTGTTATTTATCCTTCTAAATGAATTTAGTGTGGATTACACAGTTTTGGAGATATCACAAACGATCAAACCCTGTGACTCACTCGCTGGCGAACTGTCCCTTTAAGTTCCTCATCTTTATTTACAGTGAAACGGTCCGTCGCTCCTGACTTCATATCCACTTTCTTCTGTGGGATTTTTTATTTTTTCTGTTGATTAGGATGCGGTGGTGGTCGATGGGAAACAGGGATCGGCAGCTTGTGTGAGGCAGAACGGTACATTATGCGTGTCTGCATGGCCTGATAGTCACATTTGCTTCCTCTTAGCCCCCGTTTGTTTTTGTTGTCTCTCTTGGTCGGGCAGAAAATCCGCAGTGTACGCAGCTGTGGACTGTGGTTATATGGCTGACAAATAATGATCCACCAAACTGTACACAGAGGTTTTGCGGAGTGATCGTCTTGATGGAACTGATGAGAGGAGAAGGAACACACAGGATGTCTAATAAGCTAAACTCCCGGCCAATTGGGGGCAATCATCCAAAATAATGAGCGATGGATTGACATGCGGCTCTGTCTGGATGCTGTAATGTCATCCTAATCAGCGGCCTGGAAAAAAAAAAAAAAAAAGAGCTCACCTTCAGAGCCTTGCAGCGGGAATATGGATATTTTCTATTAATATAACAGAGGTTTGGCAGGATCACCTTGGTTTCTGCTTCTATATACTTCGCTATGAGATGTTTATTCACATGGGTGGCTCACCATGAGGCCAGGCTATCAGGAAGAGCCACAGTCTGGTGGTGTGTGTGTGTTTGAGGTACTGGGTCGAGAGCCAGGCCCAGGCAGGATATCAGGTGGCCTTTTAATTACTCCTCTGCTGGGGGAGCGAGGCGGCGGACGAAAATGGCAGATGGATCCTTTGACTTCACTTATCAAGGTCCAGTGATCCAGAGCACCTTGAGAGCCCTTCTGGCTAACAATAGAAAGCCCTCCTGGTAGAATAGCAAGTGGCACTGTGGGGACAAAGGGAACGTGAATATGAAAATATAGCCTCGAGTCTACACCTTCACGCAGAGGTGCCCCCTTGACCTGCATACCAACTCCTCAAAACATGCACACACTCCCTCGTGTGACGCCCACCTCCCTGGGCTCCCAAACCCAAAGCAGCTGGCCGTCCATCTGGGGCTCATCAGTTGCCCTGGAGAGCAAAAACAGGCCCCTCCGTGGCAGACCGGGCATCCGTTCTGCATTATCACCACTGCCTCTCCTTTTTCCACTGCTGCCCTGCCATGCTCGCACCGACTGCCGTCCCAAAGCCACAGCAAAGAGCCCCGTTACGCTCCACCGTTCAAACGCGATGGCCGTCGCTGTAGCTCCTCTTATTTAGGTTGTAAACTAAGCATGTGAGAATGTGTGCAGTAATGAATGCGGTTGTCGTCACGAGAAAGGAATCGTAGACAAAACACGGCGGCCTGGAGTCCGTATGAGCTAATAATGACAGTGATCGAATGAAACCTCCGCTGCCGGAGACGCACACGACCAGAACAGCTAGAACACGAGAGAACAGCCGAGTCCTCGTCGCCTTACTGAGATCTGATGTTTTCATCTGCCGCCATCTTTCCCTCCTTCAGTGATCGTTTAGGTCACAGACGCCTTTATTGATTCACTCAGCCCATTGTATTACATTATCAGCCAGACATAATAACTATGCATTTTCATTACATGTTGAGTTTTGACTTCAGTTTCTAACATATTTTATATCATGCTGGTTGAAAAATCAGAAGGAGATGCAGCTAAGAGTGAAAGAGCAGACAGATAACATTGTACATTTATAAAAATCTCTGTAAGTGCTTTTGGATGCATTATTCTGTTCTGGTTCAAGTATGAATGAACTCGCTGACTGCTTTATACTGCCACTTCAAGTCAATGTGCAGGGGAGCTGCAAAATGCAACCATACTGTAGTTAACAATAGCGAGCATTGGCACAAAACATAATGTACTGACCCACTATTTACTTAACAAACAACCAAACAAAAGCACAAAGTGGTTCTGATCCTGAGAGGTCCGTTTGGTAGGACCTGATAACGTGAAAAAAGCAGATTTACATTTAGTTCATTCAGTCTGGAAGGTTTGAAGAGCTAAGAGGACCAACCCTTTTACCAGAATACATTTCTGCAGTGTACGCTCCTGCAGAACACGGATATGTTGCAACTTTACATTTCTTTAAGTTCAGTTTTATGTAGCTCTGTTGTGACAAACATGGCTTGAAATTTCCCGATGTTAAGTCAAATATATCTGGGTTTTTTGCCACTTACATGGCTGGAAGCTGTCCAGCTCTATTAAAAATTTGCACAGACATGTTGACGTGACACGTGTGACACATACGCATATTTAGCTCAGTCCTAATAATAAAATGTTGGTATTTTATGTCACATAGCACGGATACATTCAGAGTTCTACCACAGACCTGCTGAGTCAAACGTGAGCTTTGAGAATTGACCCCCGCTGCCATAACCTTTTACTTGCAGGTTCCAGTGGCAGTGATTTACAACTATTGCTATTTAATATCAGAATGTATAAAGTTTTCCATTACACTGACTAAACAATTCATCTGTTAATATTGCGCAATTTATTATTTTATTCAGCACCGGAGCTTTAGATTTATGACCGCATCTTACCTGCTTTTCAAATCAAAAGTCTGCCCCCTTAATTCAAACTTATCTAACATTACATGTGAGTAGCAGAAACTTGGATACCGTGCATCAAACCATCATAATTCACGGTATTTGGCCGTTGCAGTGCGTCCAGGTCTGTCGCTCGGCTCACCGTCTGTGATTCCCTGCAGTGTTCGCGTCAACCTCTCGAGTTAATCAACCAGGGAAAATAAACTGCTAGACGACGGTGGGCTCTGTCTCTTCCCAGAGGAAAGAAGTAAAAACAAAAAAAGAAACCTCGGGAAACAAACCCAAACTGCAGTATATACGTCTATAATTTGTAAAGAAGCCCCCCCAGAACTGCGGTGCTTAAATTGCATCTTTAGCGCCAACCAAACTGATTAAACAAGAAGGCGTACTGTACTGCTCTGGCAGCTGGCATCTTAAAGTCACTGAACGCAGCCTTTCATTGAGTAAACAAGTTTTAATCAAAACACAAGGGCCTGAAAATTGTATGGAGGTTTTCAGGCCGGGCTTGGCGGCGCTCACCTCATTGCAGGCCAGGAATGTATTTTCTCTCCTTATTTTCTTGGTTCTACATGACTTCCTTTGATATACACCCCATCTGGATGTCGAGGGAAATACTCAAACACAAACTCTACTCCTACACATGCCCAGAGTTAGAAACCACATGTTCCAACACTACTGTACCTCGACAAAAAGTAAGCTGTGCTAATTGCTATTGATTGAGAAGTTAAAGACTGAGGAACTGGACGTTTTCTAGATGCTTTTACCTTAATTCCTGGATGCCATCAAGCACAAAACTCCTGAAAAATGTTTTCTAAGATGAATAGTAGTGAGCAGAAAGTCTAAAAAGGAAGTTTAATTTTCACGGTCATAAATCACCCCGGCTCTGGAGGATATGAATAATAGTCTGTAAGTGCACCATTCAGACATTTTGGTCGGAGCCACGCGGGGATTTCGCAGACCTGATTGGGTCTGGGTGTGCATTGCCTCGGGATTGTTCTGGATGTGTGACACTGCAGATGTGGACACAACAGGAACCGATCATTTTCCCCCACTAGCTCTGATTAGAGCCGTTTCCAAGGAAACCAGCCCTGCAAATGTGCGAGAGTAAAGTGGAAGTGTTGAGAGGAATGAGGGAGCAAAGAGACAGAAACCCCAAGGTTATGAAGAAGAAGACGAAGAAAAATGTGTGTGTGTGTACCTGCAGCTTGTTTGTGTATCTTTGATGTAGACATACATATCGGTGCGTATGTTTTCTCAATAACTACAGCTCCTTACCGGGGGGCTAAGCATGGGTGTCATCCGTGTTTTCCAGGAACGTCAGCCGTGGCGGAGACAGCAGAAATGGCCGGTCTGTTGTTCGAGATAAGGTCCTGGTGAAATCACAGGCTGGCAATGAGACAAGACATCTGAGGGGGGACTGGGCCATGCTGAGGTAGACCCCGGACTTTAATTTATTTCATGTCTGTCCTGCACACACAAACGGCCTCACACTGACACAAACGCACAGTGTGGGTTTGTGAAGCCGGCCCCTGACCTGGAGCAATCACCTCAGACTCAGCTCTGATGTCTGTAAATGTGTCTGCTGGCCATTAGAGGGGATACGACACGGAGGATCAGAGGTATCAGTAATAAACCTGGGATGTATTTTTTTTATTTTCTATTTTTTTCCATTCCTGGGTGATCGACGCAGTGGCTTATTGGCTGGAGGAACTATTGTGTTGCTGGAAGGTTATGAGTTCAAATCCCAAATCAGCCATCTGTAATATTAAAGTGTAGTTGAGCTCGACATTGAACTGTACCTGCCAACTTCCTCAGCTAGTGGGATGTTACAGTGTCTAATAGTGGCCACATTCTTTTGTGTACTATTGGGCCAATATTTCCTCAACATGACAGCACCCTCGTGCACGCGCGCCGGTCCGTGAAGAATTCCCAAACACATTTGGGATGAGCTGGAACGCAGACCGGGAGCCAGGCCTTATCACCTCTGAATGGGAACAAAACCCGGCAGCCAGGTTCCGACATCTGGTGGAAAGCCTTCCCAGCAGAGTGGAGACCGTTATAGCAGGAGCAGGAGATAAATGGTTTTGGAGTCACATCTATGCAGCCCAGTTGTCCAAACACTTTTGGCCACATAGCGTGCAGCCTTGAGAATCTGATCCTGCTCATACAGTGGCCTCTTGCTAACAAGCAAATTGAAAAATAATAGTAATCTGTTAGTTATGACCTCACCACTTGTCATTTTTCCAAGGCTGTCTTTTAAATCTCAAACGTTATTCTTTCCCCACTTAATTCGGAGGTCCAGAGTCTCGTAAGCGCTCAGACATTTAGCATGGCTCTCACTGAACCATTAGTCTTGTGTTTATTGATTACACAAACCAGAACGAGCCGGCTGCAACAGATTGAATATCAGTTTTGTTTTTCAGTCTCTATTATAGGTTCATGTTTGCTCCATGTCTTGTTGCGAGAAGGTTATAGTTTTGATTTGTTTAGCTCCAACCAACCACCATAACAACAACATGGACACTGCATTAGTAGTTAAACATTCACGTGGCAGTTTGTAACATATGGCAAGAACTTGAATCTCAACAGTGTTGATGTTTTGTCAGAGACATCTTTATCATGACATCTTGAAGTTAGCATGCTAACCAGCTAGCCACAGCCCCGTCTTTTCTCCTAATACCACTTTGTACTCAGTTGCCTCTTTAACTCATTGTAAACACACTTAATTCCAACTCGACAGAAACAAAAGAAAACTCACCTGCCGAGTCTTCTTGTCACTGGAATCTTAGTCCTGGCCAGTGCTGCTGTAAATCACCTCCTTCCTGTTACCCCTGTCTTCAAACTGTTCAGTCCCAGTCAGGTGTCCAGGTGTGTTCACTCTCAGGCTGCTGGACCCCATTGACGGACTCCCTCAGGCTCCATGGCTTGATGAAGTTAAGTGGTAGTTGGCTAACAGTAACTAGTTAAAGATAGCTAGCAAAGAGCAGCAGTTGCTGCTGCTAGCAGCGGATACTTTGGTCATATACTGCCCTCTATGTTTTTGCTGCTATGAATTCTTGCTTCTTATTTGAAAGAAAGTTTCACAGCCACAGCATCTGATAAAAACACTATGATCCCTCTCTGTGGTGAAGAATAACCTCTTCAGGTCAACAGCATTAAAAACCACTCTTCTGTAGCTGAGTGGTGTCACCTCCACGAAGTCTCCTAAAAGAGAAAGCTGTGACACTGACGTGAACTCACCCTGCATCTCTGGCTCCTCGCCTTCATGTTGCCTCTGATGCAAAGTGTGTCCCTTGTTATAGTTCAGCAACACAAATAAACTTGCTGCTCCCAGACCCGATTCATCTCTCACACAAGAGTGCTTGTTTTGTGGTTTCTCCAGCTGCAGCCATGCACAATTTACGCTGTACACCGCCGTGGGTGAAAAAACTCAAGACGAGGCGGTGTAATAACAACAGCCTTCTCCTCTCTTTCACTTTTCCTGTCGCCGTCTCCTTTTTCCTCTCCTTTTCTGTTATTTGAAGGCACTGCAGAGGCTGGCGCAGCTGTTTGTTCACTCTGATGAAATCATGTGCTTGACGGACATGATCAGCGTTTCACGATGGTGACAGATATTTACACACAGCCAGGGCATCGTGGAAGAAACTGCTCCTGTCATCAGACTCCATTTTTGTTTTGCTCCCATATTTCAAAACAGGGTGTGTTTAAATAGAAGAGCATGTTGGATGAATCGAAATTACTAAAATAAGATGGCCGGCTGTTTCCTCGACAGGGCAACGATTGCAGCCCGCGCAGCAACTTGCTAATGGAATTTGCAGCTTTAGACAACAATTTTCACTCTTTGAAAAGTCTGTGGATGACAGCAACACACGTGCCATCTCCAGAAAACTGCCTTCCTCACATGCTGGTGAGGAATAAATAACGAAAAAATGTGATTCACACTTGGCACCATACATCGTGCAAACCGAATTCTTGATTTTTTGAGGCTTTTCTCTGTTAGTGTGTAACCATCATGACATAATGTTTGAGTGATCTAAGCCTATTGTGGCTTTACGTTGCACGGAAAATAAGCAAATTAGTACTGGCACTGATGACATGCTTAAAGATGAGGAATTGGGAACGACATCCTACTTACATGAGGTATTGCTTGAGTTGTACATGTGGGATATTAAAAATGATTTTAGTGTGCAGCGCTGCCTCTGTATAATCACTTAATCATCCATCATGTTACGAGTGAAGAGTTCACAGAGGAGAAATAGTCCCAGAATAAATAGATTTCAACAGGAGAACAGAGGGAGGGGAAGAAAAAGAGGTTTGGCAGGAGACGGATGCGGTTTGGAGAGCGAAGCCTCGCCGCGCTCCGACTGTTTCCCCCGCTCTCTGGCTCGGTATCTCCCTCCACAATATCTCTTTCCATCTCTTTTGTTCCTCCCTCTCTCTGTCCTCACACTCATTCTTTTCATCCTCTCCATTCACCTGCCTCGGGTTCAGGCATTGATTTATGACTGCATGCTGTGTGCTTCCCTCTCTGAAATTGCCTGGATATGTATGTCATACTGCGCAATTATAAGAGCGTGACCTCAACTGTCTGCGACCTGAACGATCCAAACTCAGTTTGGCTCCATTTGACCTGTTTTGCGAATGATATTCAAGGTGGGTGTTCGGACCGCAATAACATCTATCCAGTAAATCACTCATTTATTCATTTCTTAAATACGTCTCTTGTGCTGGTGCTCCTTAAGAATTAGTGTCAAACGCAATAGACCTCAAAAATAGGTAAATATAAGATATGAACAGTTGTAAAGTCATGTTAAGATTTCTTTAGATGAGATGTAATGTCCTCTAACTAGTCCCTATATCTCACTGAAGTGTTACTTTTTAAGTTATATGTCTTTTATTAAGTATAAAGTGATATCTATATATGAAATAAGTCAAATGTTCTTGCTAAGATTGCATAGTCAAGACACTACATTTTGAAATAAGCAATGTTTTGTTTCTGGGAGGGTCTTATAACATTTTAAATTGCTTACATACATTTTTAATTGCTATACAGGCTCCACTATTCTGCTCCGGACCTCTTAAGTTATAGTTAAAGCTTTCTGAGGGAAACAAAACTTTATTAGGAGTTATTAACACCTGGCTCATCTGTTTGTGAACGCAGCGATAGCGCTGCCAAGCGATCGCCAAGAAAGACGTCTCGGTCCTCTTCCAAGTAGACTCAAAACAAACCAACCACGCGTTTTAATAATGGCAGATGTCATCAGATTCATACTGCAGTGAATCAGTAGTAAGGTCAGTAAGGCCTCACAGTGAGTCAGTCTTTGATTTGGATACGATTCCTGAGATATAGCAGTGAAGGTTTATCACCGTATTTTAGCATGCAAACATATGCTGGATGCATATTTCAGTTTGGACCAGTTTTGCAGACGCCTTGCAACATGTACTTCAGCAGCGGAGACATAATTTATGTGAATGGAAACAGTTTTTGAGTATGAGAGATGTTGGTGATGGATAATTTAAGAAGAAAAAAAGAACCCAGGATGCAAATATATTCTCTGAACTCTGTGAACTGTGTTTCAAAGTGAATGCTATGCATCTTCTGCATGTAGCTGTATTGTTGTCGACGCGAGTTCACATTGAGGTGAGCGGCGGGTCGGACGAGGGTGGAGGAGGGAGTCAGGAGAAGGCACCTTACTGAACGCTTCCTGTCTCCACACACAGCACGCCACAGGGTCACCGGAGGAGCAGCGGAGCAGATTAGAAGGTGGAGAATATGAGAAAACAACACGGCGGAAGAGAAAGAAAATAGCATTATGCTAATGCGCCGTGATAGGGAATAGAAACCCTGTTGATGCTGTTTGTTTTACTTTGGTGGAGAAAACAGAGCGAGCGTGCACACGGGAACATGTGAAGGTCTGATAGTGTATCTTATTACATGCAGGTGGTGTGTGTTTTATTAAAACGTCTGTGCGCTCACGCTGTGGAGAGGACCGGAAATAGTTTGTGCAGTTCAACTTCAATAAACTTACTGTAGCAACTACACATGCTAATAGAAATCAATGAATACATTTTAGAGTCAGGAGGGCAGAAGACGGAACATTTAACAGACTCGGTCAATCAACTGAAGTCAAATTTGCTTCACCTACGATCTGCTGTCTGCAAAGGTTGAATGAGGTTATCTGTCTGAATCATACATTATAAATAAAATATTTTTCCATGCTGTATATTTCGAGCCACTTCAAGCTGACCTGACTGACTCCAGCATGTTCTGGCTAATGTTGTGGATGTTGTTATGGAAGAAATATATTCAAGAACTGAAACATTGCTTCGTGCACTTTGAATCACAGAGTCAAAGAGCTCAACATTTCTCGAATAAAACTAACAAAACTGACATTTCCGGGATTAAAAATCTCTGGTGGAATTCCACTTTGCTCCAGAACGAGTGTGTTCTGGCCCATTTACGACCCGGACTGCGAGCACATGGATACTGGAGCACAGTGTGTCGGACTGTAACAACACACACACTCACAAAAATCCCCAGTATTTCATTAAGCATTAAGGCGAATGTAGCCTGAGGTGCTGTTGTAGAGGAACATATACCTGTAGAGGCTTTGCATATATCTGTTGTAAGGTTAAATGTGAAAAGAAAGGACAGAAGTCATCAGAGTTAGCTTCTGAAAGGTATGATTTTACTTTTGCCAGCCCGTTGTCATAAAAATAAAGAATTATAAAGAGATCTGGGACTGGTGGACGGGTCAGACAAGCACCTGACGTTGAATTCTTGAAGAGCTTTAACGAAACCATCGGAAGAAAAACAGAAATAATAACGCAACAAGCTCACACAATATCCAGTTGTGAAGCTTTCAGCAGTCTGTTGTTTCTCTGCCTCATTCATTTCCTTTTTTTATTATTCCTCAGCCGAGTCCAGGAGAGACTTGCACCGGCGCTGATGGCAGCATTCTCCATGTGACTGATTGGGGCTCCACAAGGAGTCAGATGAATTGCTGCATTTCAAATAAGAGACAGAGGCGGATAAAAACAGTGAGGTGACAGTGGCACATTAGGACAGTCCTCTGCTATTAACATTATCTCAGCGTGAGCGTCTCGTAGAGGGGCGCAGGTTGCCAGCGCGGCGGCGGCCGTCCCGGCTGGCATGCGGAGGCCGATGGGATCACCCACTCTCCTCGCAGTCACTGTGGATCAGTCTCCATGAGCTGATCAAAGGCATGTGACTCCTGCCACGCGGGGCGCTGATTGCTTCCATGCACTCACTGACACCACTCGGCTTGGCTGAAGACACCCTAATTAAAACTGAGAGTGTGGGGAGAGAGAAATAAAGCAGCTCTCTGTTCTTTTCCTCACCAGCCCTCCATCGCTCTTTGTCCTCTCTTCTTTCTTTTTTTTTCCTCTCTCTCTTTCTCTCTCAAGGAGTGACCTTGCACCGACTGTCGCCCAACTACTGTTGTTCAAGGAGAAACTCGAGCAATAATAGCTGCAAATGTTCCCTTTAACCTGTGTTCGCAGGCACAGCCATAAGCACAATGTCAATGGCAGCACTGTACATTTTGGCATTAGGGCTTTCTGGTTAATGGAGAAGTGGATTCACATCACTAAGCATGGCTAATGGGCTGAGTGGGAGCAGAAAGTCTCGAGGCAGCGCAGCAACACTCTGATTCCCGAGAGAGCCGGAGTTTATCAAGTTTCTATTTAAAATTCCAATAAGCAGTTATAAGAGGGGGGGGGAGGGATCCCCAGTCGTTGCACTAGACTGGGCTGTTTCAGGTAACCAGACTCTTTGTTGGTCGCTAAGCAGGCGGGATCAATATCATATCAGGGCCCAGCGGAACACCTGACAGTTCAATTTCGCAGCAAGCCTCGAAATCAATACCTTTGGAATAGTTTTGGACTTTCCCAAAGGCTACCCTCTGGAGTTAATCTATGGTGTCATTAGCCCGGGTCACAGCGTGCATGGTCATTACACTGTGTAACAATAAATGTTCATAAAAGACGACACGCTCCGTCCTCTTGTGCTTGACTGCAGCCTCTAATTGAAGTAAATTCATTCACGAGGCAGCGCGGGGGCGCCTGATCGACTGGTCTGCGCCGCTCCTCTTTTGTAATTCACGTCCGAGAGAATATGGGGAAAAGCTTGGCATGTCAGGTCCATCTAAAGGGTACAAAGCACAGGAAATTGAACAAGGTTTTATCAAGCAGAAAATGTGTTAAAGTGTTTAGTTTGTGCCGGAGAGCCTACGGGAAGGATTGTTTACCCTTGAAACATAGTGGTAGTTAGACTCTCTGTACGAGTCCTTCAGACAATCCCCAGAAGTGTTTTTAGACTTGCAGAAGGATGAACCACAGACATCCATCTTGATCAATACATTATTTGCCCATCATTTCAAAGCCAAAAGTAATAAATAACCCAGAGGAGCCGAACACTGACCATCAATTACTAACGCAGCAAGAATACGATTCAAGGCGATCAATCAGAAGGGAGAAATAATTAAAGCCATTTTGATTTTTAGTGGCTTCACCAGAAATGTGTTATACAACACTTCAGCCAGCCACATAAATCAGCATGGGTTCCTCTTTAATGTTACAGATTGTAAATGGAAAAGGAAAGAAAGGGAAGAGGGAGGAAAAAAAAAGAAAAAGAAAAGAGCCTTCCCCCTATTTATCGAAGCTTTGCTGGAATGGCCTGTCAAAATATACCACGGAAAGCCAGTGGAAAAATGACACAAGCGGCCCTGGATTTGAGTGGCATGGTGGTTTTGGCCAGGACCCACTCCAAACTGGAATCTATTTTCCTCCTCTGTGGATGTGTCGGGGGGGGCAACGGCCAGGGGCAGGACAGGAAATGGCAGGAGAGTAATGGCTAATATTTTCTGGATGGGTTCTGCAGCTAGATTCCCCGGGTCGGAGCTTGTTACCAGGGCTGTGAGTAAATGTTTAGACGAGGGACCTCTATGATCGGATTAATTAAAGTTTTGACGTACCTGCCTCTTCAGATCATCTCCATCTTCCTGTGTGCGCTGTTTAGACGCGGTAAATATACAAAGATGACATCACTTAGCGAGACCAAAACAAAATCATAATTACTTTCCCTTCAGTAAAGCGCGCTGGCCACCGGCGGGAACGACTTTTGCGGCGAGCAGAACATATTTGGAAGTGGAGGGTTTTCAGGGAAACTGAAACTGGCTATTTTCTAGACAAAAATGTAGACGTTTGGCTGACAAGTGGCATCATTTCTGGGATTCTGGCCTCAATGTAGATATTCACACTCCTTCCTTCCATCCCTCCACTTATGTCCCAGCTGTATAATTTTACAGTAAAGCTTGAAGCAGAGGTCCAACATCGTCATTTTTCCTCCAAACTCTCAATTTTAAGTGTTCATTTGGAGGCTTTATTGCAGTGGGAATACACGAGTTCCAGCAGCTTAAGAGGTTTGTGCCTTGGACTGAAGCAGGGAAACATTTTTATTAATTTAAAAGCATGTGAAACACAATGATTGTGTTGTACCACTATTCATACAACCATCACTGAGTTTGCCCTCTTCGGTTTCTAGTAAGACTGACGAGTGATTTACTAAACTGGAATGCAGTGTTAATACTTTATAAATGCCTCAACTAGTAAAGACTAGCATGGAAATCACTGAGTATCTTCTGAGTAAGTTGTGTCAGTAGCGCTTTATCTCCGCAGCGTTGGTTTGACAATTCTCTGCCAAAAATGTAGACGTTTGGCTGACAAGTGGCATCATTTCTGGGATTCTGGCCTCAATGTAGATATTCACCAATTCTCCGCCGATGGTCGTTCGCACAAAGCGAATCAGCTCCGCCTAAAGACGAACCGCCGCGTGACAGACGCTGTTTTTCGCGCAGAAATGTGACGAAGAGTTGGTAGGCCAGACAGGAGGACAGACACTTCCCCACTGCTGAAAATAACAATGTTGAAACAGTGAAAGCACCTTTTCCCTCATGAGCAGCTAAACTGTATAAATGCTGCATCATGTAAGTAAGAACCTGAGTTCTCGTGAGCGACAGTATCAATTACAGCCACAACGTCTTGAGAATTATCTGGAAATACAGAACCCATCCTCCCCTCGCCTGAGTCCAGGTATTGATTCCAGCCATCTGTTGATTTAATGAAGTTCAGGACTCTCCATCCGAGTGCATTATTAAATAAATCTCTAAACAGCTGATTGTCTTTCCAGCGAGACTCCTGCACGTATCAAAGTCATCTAAACAGAATTTACACAAGACTAAGTGTGTTTATAACAAAGCAAAGATACTCAGATATCTTTTAAACTTCAGTCAGAAGATATTTCTACGACTGACTTTGAAAAAAAGAAACATTTCCTGGCTCCCTAAGAATACATATACAGAGCAGACGGAGCGTCGAGCAGCGGCCCACCACAGAGCTTTACAGGAAGGCTCCTCCATAATGACTGTCGGTGTAGAAACACGAGTCAGGCGGAGGGGATGGACGCCGTATAAATAAACCTCCAGGACTAAACCTGAAGAATAACAAGCAGCTGAGGACAGTAAAACTCGATAGGTGGAATCTGCGGCTTCTCTTTCACCGGAGTTCACCGTGTGGAAATATTTCTTTATGGGGAATTAATGTCCTCAAATTAGGACAACGTTTAGACTAAATGAGGTCATTTTAGCACTTTATTTCACATTTATTACAACATAAGTAGAACCCTGCTGTCGCTTAATAACTCAGTCATGTCACACTGACGTTAATAGAAATGCTTTTGTTTTTCTTCGGTTGATTTTCCCATTTGAAATAATGATTTAGTCAAATGAGAAACAATTAAACGATGAACACTTTATATAGAAAATGATGAAATGAGAATATAATTGGCAGATTCACAGTTCATCTTTTACTGTATATTTGAAGGTGCTGTGTGTTTGTGTGTGTGTGTGTGTGTGATCAGTGTTGACATCTCAAACTCTGACTTTATATAATTACCAACTATTTTAACTGAATAACCGTTTCAATCATTTTTCAAGTGAAAATGTCAAACGTTCACTGGTTTGGTTTGTTTCTTTGTCATTTGTCATCGTTAACTGAATATCCTTCAACTGCTGGTTGAATAAGCTATTTAAATAGATCTGAGGCTTTGACATCGGCCTACAGGCAATAATAGCACAACTCTCACTATTCACTGACATTTATTAGATAGAAATGTTGACTTTAATTGAAATGTCTGCTACAATCATATTTACTCATGAACCTTTGTCACTACGATGCTGTTCTTTTAAAGAGGAGCCGATATCAACATGCTCACTGCAGAAACCATCACAGAAAGATCCACTCTGTTACCCTTGTTGCCTTATCTAGATTGTCTAAAAACAGTCATCCATGACCTCGGAAGTAAACTCTTGCTGGCTGTTCCTACAGGTAAACTCTTCTCTCTCCAGCTGTGACACCGTGTCCTCGCCCTGCAACAAATCACCTCTCGTGAGATTTCGGTGTGAGACTTCTCCTTGAGCGAGACTTGTGTTTCTGATCTCCGTCCGACAACATTACAGAAATCATTCCTACGGAGACTAAGAGTAACAACCTCAGCCGGTCAGTGGCAGGAACAGGCACTGACGGTCATGGCTGCCCCAAAGCTGAGGAGACTGATCTCAACAATTTTTGTACTTATGAATCATTTTTACACTAAAGCATGTGGGTACAGGATTGGAAATACTGAAGTCCTCTGAACTTGTGATCATTATCTATGAAAGAAATCAAGTGTTTGTATTTTTCCAGTCGTGGTTTAATTTAAATGTAGTAAAGCAAAGTAAAAATCGTCCAACCAGCTGGGTTTTTAAAATGTTTAAATATACCTGTTTGTGTAAAATTGTGATCTAACTTATGACATTTCATCCTGTAGCTGACAGTGTTGGCTTGTGTGGGCCGTGCTTGGCAGGATGTTGGGGTGATCTTATTAAGGACAGGGGATGCTTCCCCTCCTGAGTCATGTTAGTTAATGTTTACATCAGACGTCCCTCTGCTCCTGTAAGGCTGCGCAGTCCAGGATAGTGATCCGCCACGGGGGGATGAAGATCCAGGAAGTGACCACAGAGCACGGCTATCAAATGTTTAACAGGGAGCGCTGAGGGGAGTCGACGTTACCGGAGAGATTTGTTTTATCCTGGCGGAAACGTTATCCGATTAATGAATGCCTCAGTAGATACTTTTCTAGTGGAATAAACAGTAACAGGATAAACAAACAAATACATACATTTAAAAATACAAGACAGATAAACAAACAAACCTCTCGGCCCTCAACTGCAAACCTTCAATTCAGCGAGGCCCCATGAAATTCAGTTTGACCATTTAAATAACATGTTTTCTGCAGAGCAAGAGGAAGCAGTTAGTGTTCAATCAGAAACTCATTTCACTGAAACAGAAATAGTCCACATAGATGGATAGATGAGTGACCTCAGAGCTCTCAGACCCGACTACGGTACCGAAGCGCAGAGCAGAGTGAATGTATTTCATTACTACTGAAGTCTGAAAAGAGAATCCTTGGAAATAAACAAAAGAAATATCCTGTGATGGATTTGTGAGTCCTGGCTGTGCATTATTAACTGGCTACATTCACTGCTGTGTGCTGGACATATTTATGTCCGACAAACTTTAACCTTGATAAACAAACACACGACACCTGGATTGTCAAAACCATAATGAGGGACAACAACTAAACTGCAAAGTTTAAAAGGAGCAGTTAGAAAGATATGTCTTTAACTTTAGTTTTCAACATTAAGCTCTGACCCGCCCTGTGTTGTAACACCACATTGTATTAAACTCGATCGGCGGAATAAGTGTTAGTCCAGTCCATCTCTCCAAAACCACAGATGAGTTTCATCTGGACGTTTCTTTATGTTGCAACTTTCCATTTGTTTACGTTGGATTTTCTCTTTTCTCCGCGCTGTTCCTTCTGCTCAGTTTGGGTTTACATGCAACACTCAGGATTGAGATGGTCCGACCTCTTGTGAAACGATTGGTTTTGGTTTTGGTTGCCACAGAAAACACAAAAATAGACAAAGAGTCTCCACGGCTTCTTAAAAAAAACCCACCAGTGCTGTCGCTACAAACACAGATGGACATGTCCACAGTTCTCCTGCGGCGGAGGTGAATAATGAGCATATAATGTGAACACGAGATGTCACATTTGGTACGAACATCAACAGTGGACATCACGGTGGTTCGCAGAAACGTTGACTGCTTACGTGATATCCTGACAACAGGGCTGCACTCGCTAACTTCACTTCTTTCCATGCACGCTCACATGACGAGCTAGCTTCACTTCTTTCCACCTCCACATTTATTTCATCTTCAAACTCATACTAAGCCCCTCCCTACGTTGGCTCGAGTCACATCGTCCGCTTTTTCAGACTTTGATTGGAGAAAAACAGTAGAGTTCTTCTTTAATTGTACAGGCAAGAAAGCAGGAAACACAAACGCATATTTAAAAACCAAAACTATCTGTGAACCGCTGGTGTTCAGGCAGGAAATACCTGTCTGTAATGTGGATGAACAGAGCCGTTAAATCAGCGGTGGGTCGACTAAAGCTGCGATCTCACACTGAAAATACCGTCGGCTGATTAACTAACACAGGCGTGTAACTTAATACAACACTGACATTCTGCAAATAGAAATAATATGATTTTTTTCCTCAAACAGACGCCTCTGTTCTGCTGTTTTCATGTATTCTGTTGCACAAACAAGGATAACCTGAAATGGCAACAATCAATAATTCCTCAACAAAAGGTCAATCCCCGCTCGTCTCCCGCGTTAGCTCCGTATTGATGAGTGTTCCTATTTACTGTAGCAAGTGAAAATGAGAGTGAGTGCATCTTTTCTTCTCTTTCTTTTGAAAAGAGGATAGAGGTTGGATTTGTTTTTTGTTTTTTTCACCCGCGTTTGGCACCTCGACACCTTCGCGTTGGTTGAGTAAAATCCCTACTTCCATTACATCAACAGTGGGAAACACTTAATGCCAGTTAATCAGTCTAAGCTCCGGCTCGCTCCAACTCTGCTCTCACAGCTTACAGGAATGTTCAAGTTGGCAATTGTTTTGCAGCTTGACGGCAAAAAAAATACTGCCAGACTTGAGTGCACAGTTTGAGCTGTTGTAGAAATCCCTTTACATGCGTTTACCCTGATTCTCGGCTGCGTTAATACAGCCGGAGCGCCACAATTACAGGCTGTATCATAGGATCATATTCACACTTTCTACGGCAGCTCGCTGCAGTCACTAAACCCATCATTGTGCCGTGAGCTTAGCGGATGAATTTTTCCGCACGTCTTCTTCTACGGGGGGGATGAAGAGTGGTAAAGATTGGGGCTTCCACATAGGCTGCATCCGCACTACATGTCACAGCTGGTTTAGCTCAGCAGATGTTTCATGCTTAGCTCAGCTTCCCTGCGTCCTGTCACTTCACTCAACACTCAGCAAGGCATGGGGTCAGGCTGGGACTGTCTTCCTCTTTAATGAACCAACAGATAATGGCCTATGGGGGCCCTGGAGAGACATGACACAAATTGCCTTGTCCTCTGACTGGGATTAGTGGTAATTGCTGTTCGCCGTGGCAGATCAATGGGATAGGAGCGCGGCGCACAGAGGCCACCCCGTGTCACACGCTAGCTTGATACCAACACTCAAACGGGGCACAATCGAAGGGAAGGGGGTTGTAAAGGGCTTCAGTTCCCACCGTCGTCCCCTCAGCTCGTCAAAAGTCAATGGGTTATTACACCAAGACAATTAAGACAGTTTTTTTCTTATTTTACAATGTGTAGACATTTAGGAAGTCACTGTATTCTGCTGATAAATAAAGACAGTCGATCTCTCTGCAACATCGCTGCTCTGTGGGCAGCAGCAGCCTCAGCGGTCGAGTCGGTGGGTGGAGTTTAGAAAAAGCAATTTCACCACCCGTCACCAGATCTGCAGAGATATCAGACCTCTTCAATGACTTTATTTAATGACTATTACACAAGTCAAGAGTCTTGTTTATCAGGCGTTGGCTATATTCTCGCTACAGCGCTCAATGTTACGTAAATTGATTTAACCGCGGTTTGGTGAACTTAAAACAGCACGTGAGCTGCTGAGACCAGCAGCGACCAATCACTTGTTTTTGTTTTTTCAATTCCAGCAGGAGGGAAATCTTTCTGTCGTGCCACAGGCGGTACAAATGAGATGGTTTGTTCTCTGGACAAATTCATCACCACGATGACCGTGCCAGGTACACCGAGGCCGCGACATCGTACACCGAATGCACCTGTACGCCAAGAAACAGACCGGACTTCTTGACGACCAGTAAATAACAAATAACACCCTGTGATTGTTACCCTGTTCGCTCACGTCCATCAATGCCAGTTGTGTGCCTTAATGAGGTAATTACAGAATATAATGACCTGCAGCAAAGGTGTCTTCTATAATGGTGCTCACTGGTAGAATACTTTTTGGGTCGTGTTTGCTGCGATACTGCGAGCGCCGGCTGAGAAATGCTGGAGGCTTAGCAGCATCTTGGTATCCAGGTGTGTTATCCTACACTCACGGTCCCAGCAGTGACTTTCACTTCAGTTAGCTGGGCACAGCTTTTTGGCTGCTTTTTTTTCAAAATCCCTGTCAGTGCTGTGAATGCTCATTCTCCAAGCTGAGAAATGTTAACAACATTTGAGCAGTAATGTCAGACATTACACGCAGAGAGCTTCGGTTATATTCTCCACTGAGACTGAACAAGAAAGAAGTCGGTCTTGGGTCAGATTGTTAAGGATTTTGTGGAAGGCAGGAAATAAAAAAATACTATCTAGTCAGTCAAACTGTCAACAACCACTGTGCTGCGGAGCAACATGGTGTTATGTGTGTGTGCTTTGAAGTGTGCACAGACTCTCTTCTTGCTTTATTATGTGTTGCCTTCCGTGGTTTTCACCGCGCTCTTACACTCCGTACATACATATGTTATCTGCCTTGTTGGATTCTGCTGTTGAGTGCACTGACAGCCTGTCCGATAAGAATTAATTCACCTTCTCCGTCCTTGTCCATCATCATAAGTATTTTATTTATTTTTTTTTAAATCCAGTGAATTTTGTTCTCGTCTACTGATTAAATCCACCAAGTCTTTACCAAGAAAGGTGGGAGTGTGTGTGTCGCTAGTGACGAATAAAAAGAGAATCACGATGAGAGATATTACACATGAATCTCCAAAATATCTGTGAAGTAAACACTTTGTTTTGGCTTTGACATGATGCTGGATAATGTTGCATGACTGCGAAAAAAATCTACATTTGCCTGGTTCTTTCAGTGGACATGGAAAATAATAAATTGCCAAAATGCATCAATACCAAAGTTGCAGTTTTTATCTAATGAGCTGAAACTTTCCAAACCAAAAAGTATTTTTATTTTTTGCACAGCAAAATGTGTTTCTGCCCATCACTGGCCCACCCACAGGTGTGTTCACTCTCTCAGTACATACAGTTTTGTGACATCACGTCTCCAGTGTAGCTCCACCCAACCTCCGACGAGCCAGAGGATATTAAAACACCTCCGCGGGTGTGCAGGGCCTTGAAGCCGTAAAGTTGTACTGATATTCCGACAGTCCTTGGAGTGATGAGGCACCTGCAATTCGTTTGGATTTATAGTAAGACCACTGCTGCTGCTCCAGCCATGTTTGTCGAGAATGATAACGTGTCGTCCAGGGTCACGTCCTAAAGATCTTGCTGGATCTTTTTTTTCCCCCCTGAATGAACAAAAAGTCAGTCTTTTCTAGGTAGAGCACAACGACATTAGCAACAACGATTAAATTAGATATAAAAGCCGAAAACATGCACTCAACATCTGGAACCTTCACCTCCAAAAATGCATGAGAACGGTGTAACCTCTAATGGCTTCACTGCTTACAGCGTCGAGCAGCCGCACATCCCTGTTGAGTAATGTGGACTTCGTGCCCTGCTAGCTCAATGAGCACCATCATGCAAGTCAAATGAATATTGTGCCTCTCAACCTTCATGTCCTCTTTAATCTCCGATGCAGTTTTTTTTTCGACCCGGCTCCCTCATCAGCCTGCTGCCTGTTCCGCAGAAAGAAACTGATGTCATCCTGTGTTGCTGCTGTCAGGGAGCAGCGCCTCGCTCCCCTCACCTCTGCAGAGGGGGACGAACCTCTGATTAATGGCTACGGCTTTGCTCTCATGGGTTTTTAATTAAAGCACCCAGATAGATACATAGACATGCACACACATGAATGTAAGCCGTACACACAGACACACACACACACACACAGCCTGCGGCACCACACAAGGGCAAGAAGAATGGGATTTAATTGAGAGAGTGTAATTTAAGGGGGGAAATACAAATGGAGAGCTCTTTTATGGCGTGACAGCGCTGGCCTCTGACCGCATTCTTGTGTCAGTCATCTCCTCCCACCGCGTGAGAATGCTGTCGGTTAGTTAATTACAACGGCATAAATCAAGATGGAGATTACAAAGGGAGGTTCAGTTTGAGAAGATGTTTAAAGGCCACGCAAAGGTCGGAGACTTCACTCTCGAGGTTTAAAAAATAAATGTTGATAGAAACTGTGCCAACACAAACCAGCACAAACTAATAAAGGTGATATCACCTGTCCTATAATGACTCAAATGGTAAATTCAGGAAAAGGAACATTTCTGCAGCACTTTGTGTCAGTCGTGTCATACGTTCCTTACTGTTATACTGCCATCGACTGTGGGTTAAACTTCCTACGGTGATGCTAGAAGTCCATATTTCAACTTAAAAGCTTACCAGTAAAGGGAAGTGTTATGTCCTTGGAGCTGCTGGAAGGAACATCCAGTCCGATCAGAGTTTCATTGATGGATTTTTCATGTTTTTACGGGGACCTGAATGACGTAACCTCTTCCTCTCCCAGCAGGCATTTAAAGCAACATTATGTAGATATGTTACCTAGAAAAAGCTTGAAAATCATCCTGATGCTGCAGCGTCTGCCCTGTCTGAGTGAGCCGGTTCGATCACACCGTATTAACTGTCAGTGATTCTGGTGAAACTGGATCATATTTTATTGAGTACATGTTTTCTGGTTTACCCTTCGATGTCCTCCGGCTGCTGGGTGTCAACTCAGTGATTGAAACTTTAACTGCTGTGTACGGTAGCTACAAGCTAGCTCTGCTAGCTGACTCTACCTGGAGCACAGCCGGGGGAGGTGCTGCTGTTTTCACCGCTGGCACCGCAGCTTTGGACTGCTTGGAGGACGAGGAGGAGGTTTTCAGGGGTTATGGTGAAGGTGAAGAGACCGATGACGATGCTGACAGGAAAAGAAGCGGAGTGAGTGACCAAACACCAACTTGATGCTGAGTTAGACTCTTTGCTATTGCATCATAAGAAATAAAAGCTGATAACAAATTTCTCTAAAACAGGAAGGTGTCTTACTAGGATATGAAGATTCAAAATATTCAATATGGCCGCTGCCATAATGCAAAATGTTGGGCTTTTTTAAATAGCCGTCTACAAACCAATGTGGGACGTTTTCACGGGTTAACACGGGGTTGAGGTAAAGAAGTGCCCCAGCCATTCTGAAGAGTTTAGCGTCTGTGTATCGCTCTCTTTGTGAGAAGAAGTGCACTCTTCTTGTCAAACTGTCCTGTCTCTCATTTGTTCAAGGCGCCGTCACAAAACCTGTCAATCATCTTGATGAGCTCTCTACCTTGACACCGTGTCTACACAGAGGCCAAGTTAACCGGAGTCTGTGAAGGATTTTAATGAGAAAAAGTTGCAAAGCGTGGCGTCTTCAGCTCATGTGAAGAGAAAACAAACTTTTTTATGATTGTTACGGAGAAGAAGGTGGACGACGCTGGCTGCGGCTCTGGACTCTCTCACCTGATGAATGCAGATGGATGCCGCTCTGCCGCCGTCAAGAGGCCGAGATTAAACAAGCCTGCAGACAGTCAGGCACGGACAGGTCGGCCCGGCAGAACCGCTCTGATCTTTTCCCCGTCAGCTGGGGATGTAAGCAGATGCAGGAGACACACATCTTTGTGCTTTAAAAAAGCCTGGCTCGACATAACCGAACAACACGAGACACACACACACAGCAAGATCCCGGCGTCGCCCTTTACGGGACCATTCTCCTCCAGTGATTCGGATTAAAGGCTTTATTGGCACTGCTCGTTGGAGGTTTCATTGTGTTCGGTGTAACTGGCAGAAAGCGAGTCTCCTTTGGGATGCTTTATTATTTTAAACAGTGTAACGAGGTTTATGCAGCACCGAGGGACGAGAGAGCCAAGACGGGTTTTTGCATCTTGCATCAGTGCGACAGCTTCTCTGGAAGTGATTAATGGAAGTGTTCGACATCAGCCGTGTCACAGAGAAGAGGAGGAAGTCAGTTTTATAATCTTTAACTCAGGGCTGTTACAATGTTTAGATGAATACTAATAACACAATGACTTGACTTGTTTTGGAGAGATGAAAAGATTCATGACCGTCGAGTCAGAATATGTTTTAGCCTAGCTTAGCACAAAGACTGGAGACAAAAGGAGTCAGCTGAAGTCTGTTCTGGTTGAATGCAGCACAGCAGGTCCAGTGAACCCGGCACCTTGTGAATTTTGCTCTAGCCACCGTGACAGTGTCCACCTACTGAAGCATGACCAGCTTGCTGCACCGAGCTGCACACTAATGTCCAGACACAGAGTGCATGTACTGTATGTGAGGGACAAAGAGAAAAAAACACACTATCTCAAGATCACACACAGTTTGTTCGTCCTCCTCGCGGGTCAGGTTTACCTCTGCCTGTGACGAAAGGTTTCACTCGCTAAGGTGACCGACAGAGGAGAGCAAGACCAGGAGAGCATCTGTTTACCGTCTGCACAGGTGTGTTAGAGGCTTCTTTAGCTCGGTCACCGGTTTGTTTGCTTCCTGCTAATGACAACATTGCTATGCTACAAATGGTGACAAAGGTCTAACAGCAGTGTCAATGTGGTGTTGCCGTACCTGTCCAGGACAGCAGAGCAGGTACTGACAGGAGTCCTGGGTGTATTTTCTTAACATGTTCAGAACCAGTCAAACTGTCTCCCCTGCTCGAAGGGAGCTCAGCTGAGCACGTCCTGGCTCCACGTCTGTACTCGAGGTCCAGACAAAACAGAGATCCGACCTCTATCCTGGAAAACTCATCACATTACCAGCAGCAGAAAAATGGTTTGTTTTGATAAGACAGAAGAAGAATGCTGTAGTTGTATCAGAGGCTAAAGGCTGCAGCTACCGAACTACTCACTGGCAGAACAGACTGATAGTTTCACAGGCAGAATGTGAAACGTCACGTAAAGTTAGACATCGATGCACAAACGATATGAAGAGTGCTGAGACAACAACCCGAATATATCCTCCTCTATTTCCTTTGTTTTGACAGAGAAACTGGCACGACATCCTCTCCCTCGCTGCACAGAACAGCAGTCTGCTTTAGTCAAACCTGTTGAGGAAGTGGAGAGGATTGGCTCAAGCCCGTCCTGCAGATGGGTAATGGTGGATCTAAAAACAAAGTACCCCTGAGTCGCTAGCATGTGTCAGGCAGGGCAGTCGGTAAAATAAGAAAGGCGATTGGATTGTGTGGTGGCACAGCTTGTACCAATTTCCTGAGTTAATGGGAAATTTCTCCTTCCTGCCTCGTTGTGTTTTCCGGGGCCCTGGCAGACGCCGACCGTCGTCGCGGACGGCACGGGGTTTGGAGGTAAACAACAACCCAGGCCCGACCGCGACCTGCTTCTCCGGTGTCTCGAAATATCTTGGCGAGCGTGTTGTATTTCAGGGGTGTGGCGTCGGCGGAGGAAGGAGCAAATTTGGCGTGGACACTTGTTGGAGGGCGGCGAGGCCGGCGCTGCCGGCCAGAACACTGCGTTTGTAAGCGTGACCGGACAAACATGGCCGTGGTCCTCCTCCTGAGGAAGAGCCAACACCGCCAGCCCACCACCACATCCGCTGTGATACCCTAAATCAACAGCGCATAGAGAAATAAACACTGGCATGAGTTATGCTGCAGTCCCAGAGTGCTTTTTCAGACTTTCATCTGCTGTCTGTGTCTCTCTTTCTTTGGACATCTGCTGGGATGTCTCGCTCTTTCTCTCTGAGGAATGTTGTGATGCAGCATGTGCTGAAGCACAATGGCATGATCAAACAAACTCTATGCGGTTCTTAATGAATGTAGATAAAGCCACAGATGAGACAGATGGGGTTTGGCTATACAGTGCAGTAATGTCTCTCATGAACAGACTGATCATCCCGGTAATGATGTTTCATCACAGATTTTTTGTTGATAACTGACAAACAAAGCATTTCTGTCTGTATTCAACTGTTAGAAAACAAACTCCCCATTATTTCTTGTTCGTTTGCAGGTTATATGTATCTTTTGCACCTTCTCCTCTCACAGTGTCCCCCACTGTGACCTTTTAAGGTCTTTTTAAAGTGGAGGCAGGCGAAGACACGCCTGCAGCTCCATATTATCGGACGAGGCAGCTGACAAATGTGGCAGTGTTCACGCGTGAGCTTCTATTAATCTCCCAAACGATGCAGGACCTAATGGGAAGAGGACTTAAGAGAGGACACAGCCGCTTTCTGCTCTTCCTCCAGGACACGGGCAGAGAGTAATGTCCTATTGCAATCAGATTACTCCTTTCTCCCTCTGACTATTCCCTGACACCGTCCACGACACTCCCCCTCCGATTTATTTCACTGGCCACTGTTAATTCCCACTTGTGGTTATCCATCTTTTTTTTTTTTTCTCCTTTAGTTTAGCAGAATTTAATCTCTTCCATTTTTACAAATCATTTTTCTTTCCCTACTTAGATTACAGCGAGAAATTGTCCATGAAAGATTAGACGTATAGCAGTTCACGCACTGCATACCCATTGTATTACAAGGTCATCTAACATGGGTGGCCTGACACAATGTAATAAACCGCAAACTACAGGAGAGAAATTCTCATATCTGAAGATAAAGTGCGATGACATGACTCGGGTGCATGCGTGTTGGTGAACAGATCACTGTGTTTAAATCCTGCAGTGTTAGGAAAGGTGTGAATACGATCGGTTATATTCGAGCCACTGTGTTTTTGCGAGGCTGTTCTCACTCACACCCAACATGTAAAATACTTCGGCTTGGTCAGTGACCCATCGCCTGAAACTAGGACGCTGTAGGTCTGGAGTCACCGCTGCAGCAGACTTTCATAAAGGGCAAGAAAAGGTTCAGTCGGAGGTGGCTGGAGTGGTCAGTGAACTTTCACCGTTGTCAGTCGTGAACCTCAGAGTCTGGACTGACTGTTGATGATATTTTCCTAAACCTAACCGAACAACGAAGGAAAAAACGTTCCTCCTGACAGCAGAAATGTAAAACATGCATCATTCTCAAACCTGTATATACGGAGCATCCCTTCTCCACATGTTGTGCAGATGAAGTTCTAATTGAGCAGAACTTGCTGAGTAAAAGTGACAATGAGCTCAAAGCGTCTACCTGACCTCTGAATTCTCCAGATCACCGTGTGATGAAGCGTCGCTGGGACTTGCAGGGATGCTCTGTGAGTTTGCAGCTGGCTCTCGTGTCCTGCAGGTTGCAAGGTGTGTCCTGCATGGATCTGACTTGTTCCTGTGAATCCCAGCGATGCTCAATCAGATCTACATGACTCACTTTATTCTTTTAACGTTGTGGCTGGTCGTGTTTATATTTGCAAAAACAAAAAAATATGAGGCGAACGTTACAGAACCCTCATTTGGTTCCGTCTCGTGACCCGATTGCAGCACCGTGCTGTGCAAGACCGATCTTTAAATGTGCAATATTCATGTTGCCTCTCCTCGCTCTCTCTTTCCTGCCGACTGTCATTTCTTCTTTAAGGGGAAATATTATTAGTTTGTCAGGCTGATGCAAATATAAGCAGGAAAAAGGAATAAAATGAAATTCACCATAGCTGCTATAGTTTCCAGTGAAATGATCAAATATCCCTGCCACTCATGAGTTCTGACCCTCAGTCCTCAGTCTGTGTTGCTATATCAGCTACAGCTGAAGTGCCTGTGATCTCATCAACCTGCAGAGAAAGCGGGAGAAAGCTCAGCTGACACCTTGAGGATCGGGGGGAGAGAGGGAGGTCGGTGGTGTTGGGGGAGCGAGGCGCTGCCCATCCATATGGCTTACAGAGGGAAATGCAATAACGGTGCCTCAGCAATACAGACCAACCAAAAGCCTCCAAGTCAGCGACTCCTGATTCCCAGGTCTGATGAGGACTTCGATATCAGTTCACCGGGCTGCCTGCACCTGCACACCTCTCACCGTCTCATTAAAGTCGAGCTGATGCAACCACACAGAAACAAAATCTTCCCATTCGATCGTCTCGGGGGCCACAACAGGAAGCTTAAGATGAACAAATCTGCACTTGATTGATGCACCTTTCCAGAGCCATTCCAGGCACGTTGTGATCTTTTCTCAGTACATGAGCGTGACGCGCCAAAGTGCATTCCACTTTTTGAAACTTTTGTTGCCGGAGTTTAACCTCACAGAGGCCAATTTTGGTAAATGTCAGGACAGACACACTGCAGCAGAGGGAGGATGGCTGAAGGGCTGAGGGAGCGCAGGGAGAATATGACTGTGACATTTGCTGACACGCTGGTACAGAGTGAAACCTCTGAAAACCCACTGCGAGAAAGAATTTCATAACCTCCCACCTTGCTCTCGATGTCCTGAAGGCCTGGTGATGTTGGAGAGATGAGAGCATGTCTCTTTAATTGAAAGGTTGAGTGAACTTTGACCTCCTGGCTCACAGCTCGTGTTGCTCCTTCCCCGTGTGTGTGTTTTCTTTTTTCTTTTTCCTTCCTGACCAAAATGTCAGTCCAGTTGTTTTCATCGTGTTTGGACATATTCTTGAAAGTTTGTTTTCATTTTTTTATAAACTTAAAGCCAAGGGCAACTCAGGCAACTTTCCTCCCCTTAACGTGTCCCTGTGGGATTACTTTTGGTGCAGCGTTAGCAACATGGCTGTAGCCAGAGGAACCCTTATTTGACCTATAAAACCTGATGTCAGTGCCACAAAATGGCAGAGTGAAGTGTTTTTCAAGCGTCTCAAGTCCCAGTGGTGATGGAAAAACATGTATTCATGGGGGAGCGGACGGTGACACAACAGCTGCACTCCCCATCGACTGAATGTCGGTCCATTCACTCATCTTTTACCTCAGTTCCTGTGAACGACCTCGCCTTCTTCGCCTCCGCCATTGACAACCCAATCCCCAGAATAAATGTTGGCAAAGTACATTTCTGCCAACAACAACAATGTTAAACTTGACATTTTTTTTAGGTTAAATTTTGGGTATTTATCTCTTGACAACAGTGGTTAGGGTTAGGAGAAGATTAAATGTCCCGTGGCCTCTGTAAATACATACATGGTTACAAATGTTAAACTGTGGTCACAGGTTTGGCAGCCTTCACGTCTGCAGCTCCACTTCCATCCCTTCTGACGATATGAAGGTCAGGTCATAAACATGTGATGTGAACACGATACCACACATTCAGCAGAAACGTTAAAATGGCATCCACAGGTCTCCACAGCTGTTCCACCGTTACCTGGGATCTTGTTTTGGTCGTGCAACAGCAGACTCGCTTACTTTCTGCCATAGACTGACCTTCATTCTTCAGGGAAAACTCAGCCCAGTGGCAGAACGAATAGCAAGAAGCACGAATTATAGGGAACTAATCTATACGTGTCTTTTTGTTTCTTCAGCCATTACACGGTGCAAACAGTATTTACTTCCGAATGATAAGTTTCAGCGTCTGTCGCCAGTTTGAATATATAAATTCTGACATTGTTACAGATCAAACCAACGGTTCAAAAACATTTTAGGTTGTGAGCCGACAAAAAGCAGTTACGAGCGTCAGCTGTGCTGCAAATTCAAATAAAGTCCAGTGCCCTGATCCAGCAAAGACGAGTTTAAAGTATGCTGGCTTGCAAGCTTGCGTAAGTTTTATTTCATCAGTGATGCTTTGATCTAAATAGTTCAGTTTTATTCATGTCAGGACTTACAGGGAAGTTGCTGTGTGAATTTTATTGCCCCGAGCTATTTTTATCCTTTTGATCGTTAAAAAAAAAACACAAATATAACTTTATATCTCTGGAACTTTTTCAAGCTGAAAAAGTCAATGGAGGCAAATTAATAATCATTGACGACCGTGTTAAGCTAATGAAATTGTTTCTGACTTCAGTAACACAGACAGCCTGTTCATTCCATTTAAATATATATTTCAGCGGGTTGTGACTTCTTGGAGAAGCTGAAGAAAATGGCAGCTCTCTCATCACAATGACTCCAAAATGAATCCAGTAATGCGTGAACATGAAATTGAACTGACTTGTGAAATAGAATAAGTCCAGCTTAAGTTCACCTGCGCGCTTTCTCTCTGCACCAAAAACTTCAAATAGACTTTGAATTCTTTCCAGACACTCGGGCCACCAGTGACCCATTTCACGGCCACCCTGGACGGCTACAGTACCGGCCACGCAATGCAGCGTGTAACCTGCTTTCTCTGTGACTGCTCCTCTATTACTCTGCCAGCTCTCTCCATTCGGCAGGTGTCAGCTGTCCTGTCCTCGCACGACACAGCGCTGTCTCCTAAAACCGGTCGCTACATGCTGAGACACTCGCTCGACCGAGCGGAAACACACGAGACGATGTCATTGTGCTCCTATGAGAGCTGGAAATTGAATCCTGTGTAATCAGATGTTTGGGTTTATTTTACTACTTTGGTCATCACAGATTATTGGCACGCAGGCAGGGATATCAGAACATTTCATTTCACTTGGAAAGGTTATGAACAGTCCAGATGTTGTCCTGATTGTCTTGTTTATGAGGGCAGATAAACCGCACGGCGTTCTGCAGCGAGATTGATGCAGAAAGTTACTCTCTGACAGGAGATACAGGTTGTTGTTTTCTGGTCAAATTGCATTTGCCACAAAGATGTCATCAGCGTGAGATGAGGTACAGCGACCTCCGGGGATGATTAGAAAACATCATTACACCCCAGCTGTGGGACACTAACTGTTTATGACTGCTGGTGATTCATTCCGTCAGCACAGTGTGTAACCTTTTCCTGTATTATTGTCTCTGTAGCAACAGAACAAGGTGTCATCCTCGTGGAAAAAAATCTGTTTTGCCGATTCGCCGTCCTCCGCTGCTCAACTTCAGCTTTGATCAGGCCGCCGGGCTGCTGATGGGAGCAAAGTGCCCCAACCGGAGCCTTCGCCCGTCCAGTCGCCGGAATATCTGTCAGACAGCGAAATGATTTGTTATGCAAACCATTATTCATATCTGACAACATGCGGAGCGGCTACTTCGGTATTAATGGCTCCTCACACTGGAAGACCCTTATTGATGTTGACAGCCACACCTTCTGAATAGCGCGCTCATCTCACTGGCCGGTGACGTGCCTAATCAGCGGGAGAGTGATGGGAATTTAATGTGTGTGTGTGTGTGTTTGTGTGCATGCTTATGTGTGGAAAGGTTGATTGTATTTTATTTCCACAGATTTTTTTTTTTTTTTAGGCTGTAACTCCGACCATATTTGCAGTTTAGGTTTCTGTTTGTCAATTTATAGAATGAATTCCGGCTGCTCCTGTTCACCTGAGAGCACAACATTGTTAATGTGAAGGTGGCAGCTTTGTCAGGTTCGATTGTTTGGACTCAGCTCCTTGTCTGAGGCGGGTTTTTTTTTGGTATACCTCTGAAGGGAAGAAAATGCAGCATGACATCCTCCCGCCTGAACATAAAACTAGGCTCACACATACAGTGCAGTAAGTTTTGTAGTCCACAAAACATCACCGGAGCTTCGCAGTGTTTCTTAAGTCCGTGCTGCTGCTTCTCACCTGCTCCAGTCCAAACTAGACCTTTGATTGACGCTGTCACAGTCGAACAACCAGGTGGATCCAAGTGGTCTTTGAGTTAATTCACATGAAGTTTGGGTAGAGTTCTTGTCAAATGTAATCCCTGTCTGTCTATTAAAAACTGCTTGCAGACCTGGTTCCTCTTAATGGACCTGCTCACCTCACGCTCTCTACTGCTATCAAAGAACACTTAGAACTTGCAGCATGCACCTGCAACCTCCTGGCAACGGTATCAGGTAGCCGTTTTCTTTTTTCAAATAACACATCTACAGAGCAGGAGGTGTAAAAATGGCTGATTTCTTCAGTGTGCGCCAAGAATACTATACTGCCGAATGTTAGTTAGCTTTAGCAACATTAGCTAGTGCAGCAATCTATCCAACACCGCTGTCGTTCAAATCCTCTGCCCCTTCAACTGGTTTGAGGGGGCAGATGATTCGAACAACAGCGGTGTTGTGACAGTGTGCGAGTATAAATTTACTAGAACACCAAATGTGCACAAACTCACAGCTTAGCAAAAAGCACAGTTTCCTCCTGTTTGAGTGGCATTTGCTGAAAAAGTGTCCAGCTGTTTTGTGAAATCACTGAGCAATCTGTTCGTGACTTAAACCACGTATCAGTGAGATGTTAAAGACTTCTGGTCAGCACAGACCGGGCAGTGAAGTCTGAAAGTACTGAGAGTCGGCTGGTTCTGGACATTTAATTGGATTCACTGACATAAAAAGATGAACACGGAGTAACTTCAGCCTTAAAACAGGCCGTGACGATGAAGTTTGCATTTCTGGGTTGAGTTTTCTTGCTTGTCTATTTTTCTGATTTCCTTCTTCCTGTAACTGATTACATCCAGCAGACATGATGTCATGTTGAAGGGTGGTGACAGTTCTCTCATAGCAAAAATTCCCCATAAGTGAACACACACACACACACACACACACACACATACACACACACATATATTAGCGGTCCCTCACATGTCTGTGTGCACACATGTGTCGGTTCCAGTGGAGACGGACAAATTGGGAACGTATCCCCCTCCGTTTGTGATTCCTTTGTCTTTACGGAACGCGTTAAACAGCGAGATATAAAGAGTCAGACACAGGCCGGGGTTTGTTCATGGTGAAATCATGAGCTTAGCATGTTAGCTATGCAAACAAGACGTATTGTCTGACACAGCCCAGTGGCTGCGTTACTTTGTGATTTTAGTGTCTGAGCGGAGAGATACAGCCTCTCTGCCTTAATCTTTTTCCTCTCCCTCCAGGCGATCGTGCAGGGCAGGAACGAGAGAGAAAAATCATTCTTTCTTTTTTCTCTCTCTCTCTCTCGGTCCAACCAAGGTCAGTCAAAGCAGTCTGCAGAGCTTTAAACAAATTAATCCCTTACCTCTGGGGTTCGGGTACCATCTATCCAGGCTGTAATGTGATAAGGGGACAGGGTGGAGAACAGGGCCCCAGCAGGTGCTCACCGTGGCTAACACACACTCATTTCATCACCTGACACTGTTCCTTTTTCCCATTACACCCACACCTCGACAGCCTCCAAGGTGACTACGCTGCAGTTACAGGAAATGGAAAAATAGCTTATTCTTCCCCGGTTATCAGAGTCGCTCCAAAATAAGCAGATCTGCTGTAAATCCCTGCAGCTGATGTGCGCTAGCGCTGCATTAGGACTGATACACCTACGGCAGCCTCGATCTCCCTCAAGGCATGTGGATCTGAGCGGAAAGCGAAGCTGCGTCAGAGTGGAAATCCTTCACTTACATGCACACCCGGAGCAGCTGTGCTATTGTGGCGAGTATAGATTATGGCAGTTTCATATCTGAAGATGTAGGCATTAATGAGGCCGGATGGAGGTGGTTTTGTTATGTGCGGTTGGGTAATGTGGTGATTCTCAGCAGACAGTGATCTGGCTCTGCATTGTGACAGAGCCGGGGGAGAGAGAGCGAGGAGGAAAATGAAAGCTCAGCAGTAGGAGGGAGTGAATAGGGTGATGTATGGCCGTCTCAATGCCCTTATGACATTTCCATCAACCTATAAAGACTTAATGGAGGATGCATTGTCACACATGAAATGGGAGGAGAGAGGAGAGGCTGAAAAAAAAGAAAAACGCCACTCGAAAATCGCAAGACGTCGGCTAAATGAAGGAAAAAGGAGGTCAGGGAGGGAAGGCGTTTAACAGGCGGCGGCGGCGGCGGCGTATTGTCAGGTGGAGTGGAATAGCATGTCATGTGTAAAAGCCAACTCTGAGAGGATGATATCACATCTCACCTCTGCTCGCCGCCCTCCCTTCCATATGTTATCCCACCATCTCGGAATTAACTGGCGCGCCTGTGCCGAGACAGATCGCTGTCCGCCGCGCGATGAACAAGTCTAGTGCATTTCACGCTTCCTGCCATCGCCGCTCATCAGCTGCAGGGAAAAACATCAAGCGGAGCGGGCTGCGAGGATGTCACCGAGCCACTGATGGATGGCGAGACAGCTTGAGGGAGCGTCACTCTTGCTCACTCACGTCTGCTGAGTCTGCTGCAGTCCCTCAGAGGTTTATCATTTCACTGTTCTTTTCTTTTTTATGTTTTTTGCAAAGATCTCCGTGCAGCATACGAGAGCGAGGGACTGAGCTCGTATTGACAATTTACAGATCGAGGGGCTGAGAAATTTGTGTTGTTTTGCGTGTGAAAATGTGAGCGTGGCGAGATGTGAAATGAAATTCGCTTCTCCGCGCGGCAGATGGAATGATTCATCTTCCCGATGTTTGAAGTGACAAAATCAAACCTAATGAGGAAAAATAGATCTGCATGTACAAATTGACAAAATAAATAAATGTCGCAGCGGGAGAACATGAAGCAGCGGTTTTATTGTAGTCTTACTTTCGCTCGCCCTGTTCCTCCGTCTACTGATCGTTTGGTGTGTGTACATCAGCGCGCAAACATGTCTCGTGTACTTCGCACGCATGGATTTTAGGGTTGTGCATCGTCGTCATGGAGGCTCACACTGACACATCTTCGCACGCCGCACCGTCCTGGTCTCAGGGAGTGACAATGAGCGCAGTGAGACTCTGAGGAATGGAGATGTTGACAGCGAGGAGTGACATATTGAACAGAGAGAGGTATGGGATGTTCAGGGTCTCGGAGTCATAAAACAACACCGCGGAAGCCGTCGCAGTCCTCTCCACAGTCACTGCAGGCATAAATCTCTCGCCTCCGGGGTTTGGGAGAGATGTCACCTGGAAAAATGCAATGTCAAAACAATGTCATTTCAGCACTTCCTGCAAAACTTTCCATCTCCATCCACCGGGGAGCAGATGTAAAGGAGTAAACAATGCTGAATGACAAGCTGAACGCCAGGTTTTCTCGTTTGGTGTGCGGGGGTTAGGATTGGTTGTTGTTCGCACTTTTTGCCCCAGTAATTAATATTCTGCCAGGCAAACAGTTTCTGCTCTCACTGAAACATTAAGTTTAAACCTAGTTGGGCAAACTTCCTTGCCTCCTAAAACTTTGTATACTACTAATTAGCAAAAAAAAAAAAAAAAAGCGTTTTGAGAGAAAAACATCATTAGTTTAATTGTGTTATTGTAACCAGCATAAACAGGAAAAAAAAAGCTTTTTAAGGAAAATATTAACCAAGTTGAAACTAATTTCTGTCCCTGGAATAATTTCCATTTGTATGGTTATTCTAACTGTCAATCATCACACAGATCTGATGTTCTCTACAGTAATAAACAGTAATATTCAGCTTATTGTTTTAAGTCGTCAAGCTGCAACTTTACTGTCTGTATTATGTCACAAGGCTTTTTTACAGTTTTATTCTGCTTAAAAGCTAACCTGGTGAACATGGTGGAGCATTTAGCCGCTTAAGAGCCAGGTATTGTTTATTTAGAAGGTTGGTAGAGACCAAAACGGAGCTAAAACAGGAGAGACCTGGACTCATATTCATCAGGTAGACAGTGACAGGACAGACGAAGGCTACAGTTATAATACTCAAAGTCAACATGATGATGGATAGACAGGCAGCTGTTTGCTAACACGTCTGGCAACAACTTGTATGTGCTTTAAAGCGAAACGCTACCTTTTTTTTGTGAATGTACCCGAGTCAAACCTTCGTGTAAGAGCATAATTAGGATGAAAGAGGCACTTTTAAGATTTACCGTAAACTTAACCTAAATATTAGGTCGCATTCTGAGATCGACACTCCTCCACTGGCAGGACGGCGGCTAGCCGAACAAGCTACTGCTAACGTGAGTCGTAAACTCTGTACACAAACAATGTTCTCCTTGCTCGTGTTCATGTGTAGAGACCCTGGTGATACTACGAGCAAAGTTTCATGTTGTGTCGAGTCTTCTTAGTGTTTTAAAAATAGAGATTTTGATGCTAACATAAAAGTGCCCGTAGCACTCCCATTGAAAATGAGTTTGACCCAAAAACGAAAATACAGTAAATCTTAAAAGTGCCTCTTCCGTCGTAATTATGCTTTTAAACGAATGTTTGACTCATGTACATTCACAAAAAAAGCCTAGGTTGCATTTTGACGAGAGTTTCGCTTTCAGTCTTCAACTGCAATTGATGTCCAAATCTGTATTCAGATACGCAGAGAAAGATGCAAAAGACGTATCACAACTTAAAATGAAATCTCTCTTGACTCTTGGTCACAAACAAGAGAGCAAACCTCGCTCTGCGCAGAGAAAATTTAGTTTATGACCCCAAAAACCACCACGTGGAGTGAGAACAGGCTGTAAAACTACACGCTACTCTAAATTGGAAAAGTTTAAACCACAGCAACATGCTACAGCTACTCAATTTGAATTACCTTAGTTGTGCACAGCAATCACCTTTTCAAAATGTATTAGACACAAAACATTCAGTAGTTTATTATAAGAGACGAGGTTGCTTTATTACCCTGTTAAATTAGACATCGTAGTGGAGAAGAATCAAGCAGTGCTCAACACTATAAAAGGTGAAACTCAATTAATTCTGCTGATTAACATGCCTCATTTCTAATTATCACTGCATCACCAATGACGGTTCTGACTGAAGTATCCAGGCCAGGCGTCTTCTCAAGGTGTGACCTCAGTCAGCGTTCTCTTTGTATAATTGCACCGCTCTTCTTCGCTGGTTTTACGGCAGGAAGCTGTCTGGAAACCTGCAGGAAAAGTGTGGAGGGGGTGAATCCCGGCAGACGCCTGTTTCAACACAAAGAGCATACGGACATGCTGCATACACACAAAGAAGGCATAATTACTGGCGTGAACTTCCTGCACATCTGTTGATGCACCGAGCAGAGGCAGAGCGATGAAGAACCCGCCGCCGCCTTCTGATTAGATCCCTGCAGGAAACAAGCGGCTCTCAGATTCTCACTGGCGTGTGGTCTCCAGCTTCATTATGTAGTGCGGAGAAGGGAACGACTTCTTGTTGAATCAGCAGACCTTCACTTCTGAAAACAGCAGATATTGGAAATTGTATCATTCAATCTCGGGTGCGGAACCTGCTGTATTGATGAAGTAATCAGATAAAAAAGAAAAAAAAACCCACTGTGGATTGTTAAATCGACGGCAGTCAAAGAGGTCAGACTGCAAAAATAGAAACTACAAAGGCTGCGTCAGTGTGTTTGTGACGGGAAGAACGAGAAATCTGCTTCTCCTGAAAGTTCGGCACTGTTTTGATGGATCCTGTAATTTCAAAATCTCTTTTGAAAGTCTTAATCTCCACCTCTGAATACTTATTCAAAGTTCTTGATCTAGATGCAGTTGGTTTGTACAGTACATCTCCGAGGCAAGTCAGACACAAGGCGACTGAAAGCGCTCTACAGGGGCATGAAAATTACATGAAAAGAAACTCAAAATTTGCTTTTAAAATACATTAAAATAAACAAGCAGGAAGACATCCAGAACCAAAACATTAAAACAAGTTAAGAAACAGGAAAGGAAGCTGAAATATAAGAAAATACCAGAAAATAAAAGTCACAGCGCAGTTCATGTTCAAGATCCCCTGGAATTAAAAGCTTGTGTTCACAGCAATCGACACTTTTAACTGTAATTAAAATAATCAGAACTTCAGTCTCCACGCCAATAAGAAACAGAACTTTGAGGGTGATTCATGAGGCTGAGAGGAACATGGTGACCGAAGTCAAAGACATTCTCACGGTGTTGAAGGTCCGCAGAGACCCGTGCAGTGACATAAATCACATTCGTAGTCTCAAGAGAGCACTGCGTCTGCATTAGTTGTGAAATCTGCACAGTGTATCCACGAGTAGCAATGGAAATACTATCAGTGTCCTTTATGATAACTTAGAAATAGGCGCAGGGAGCTAAAACTACCTTTAAAGGATAACTAACTCCATTCATCGAGTTAAAGTAGTGAAAAGTACAACCAAACTATCTGTAAAGAAAATATCAAAGCAACGTATCCATTCTGTTTCACGGTGTACGGACCGAGCAGCGTCGAGTGTTTCTGCACGACCTTCTGCTTTCGCTCTGATAATACATGAGAGGCGCAGACTGAGGCGAAGGTTAGACAAACTTATTTGAAAAAGAAAATGAAAGCAACACGTAACATTGTTGGTTTTAAACATCTCTGCTGTCTCAGTTTATAAAAGCGTTCCTGTCAGATGAATCACAGTTTACGACATCGTAGAAAATGTGACCTTCAAGTGAATTTAATTTTGTTCATCTGACTCTGAACTTTCGGTTTGATAACGTGTCTGATTTAAACTGAAATTGTCCTTTAAATGAAACGCTAATTAACGGTTTCTACATGTGAAGACGCACTAATCCACTATAGGACTGTGGAGAATATGCACATTTGTTATCACCAGATTACCAGAATCCAATGAACTGTAATCCCTCCGTCCTCCTCCTCCAGACCGAGCACACAATGTTCCCGCTTTACATCTACAGACCATAGATGATGTCACAGCAGTGCCGGATACGTGTCACACAGCGGGAACGCCGCGTCTCCATCCAGGTCCTCGTTTCCGACTCATCCTCACACATCTACCAGCGAGCCTGCTGCCACTTCAGAGTCCATTTAGAGACACGGGGGCTGCACATATAGGCCCGACAGAACATTTGTTCTGAACTGATGGGCTGCTTTTTTTTTTTCTTTCTTTTCTTTTTAAAGCAGCTGTTAGAAGCGGTTGCCATTGGAAACCGTGTACAGTGAGGTTATGTTTGCTGAGGGATGATGGATGAATAGAGTGTGTGTGTGTGTGTGTGTGTGTGTGTGTGTGTGTGTGTGTGTGATTTGATAGCACGGGGCTTCATGAAAGTCTGGATCTCCTGTTTGATTTCAAGTCTTTCAGCAGAATGAAGACAATGAAATACAATCAACCAAATATAATCTACCATAGATGGATTGATGGATTAGTAGAAAATAAGAAAAAAAAATTAAAAATCTCTGGCTCTACCGTTGTGTGTGTGTGTGTGTGTGTGTGTGTGTGTGTGTGTGTGTGTGTGTGTGTGTGGCCTTACCCCGCAAAAAAAAAAGAAAAAAAAAGCCAAAGTTGCTGATACGAAGAAAATGTGACATTTACAAAGCAGAATTTTTTGCCCTCTCCTTCATTACAGAGTCATATTTTGCATGCATGGCCGGCTGTATGTGATATGAATCCATGATGAAGTGTACGGATGTCAGCCTTTTCTTGCATTCAGATAAACCGGCACGGCTTGAATCAGAATCAGCAGCAGCCGAGCCTTCCGACTGTCTCCTCTGGAGGGGATGGAAAAAAGAAAAAGCAGAGAGAGAGACAAAGAGAAGAAAACTGAATTCTAATCAGATTAGATTGGAGAACAGAAGTGGTAATTAGCAACAAAGGCGGTGGACTGAAAGGCAGCAGCGTGTTGAGTTCGCTTATTAACACTACATACAATTTGCACATCTTACAACTGGTCTGCCAAAGGATCAGAAAAGCAGTTTAATCTCTGAGGAATGTTTCTCATCAGCACTTTTACACTGTTTCCAGCACCTTTTCGGAAACGTTGCGGCTGCCTCGGCTCAGAGGTGCAGACCCGTTCTCCGGTTTAATGCTCATGAAAACATGCCAGCAGTTGCCTGAAGTGTGTTGCTTTATGAACAAGAACAGGATCTTCACAAGGGCCACGATGAACTCTTCAGGTACACAGTTTGAGCAAAGATGGATCTGTCTTCTCTGTTTGCTGCGGGGGATTTAAAATGTTGGCATGCTTTCTGCTTTTGGCCAAATATCTGAGCTGAGTCTGCGGACTGAAATGTGCTTTCTTGCTAAGAGTGAGAGATTTATGTAGATGCCGTGCATGTTAAATAAAGCGCTGAGTGCATGAAGACTGATGGCAGGGGGGTAAAACATAGCTTTGTTCCAGAAAATATTCAAATAAATGTATTCAGTATTAACACAAACAGCTCTTCCCTCCTCAGAATAACATCCCAGAGTTGGCAGCCAATCCTCTTCTTCTTTAGTGCTCAATAATGGAGCCCAGACATCAAGAGGACCATGTTGTGATGTACGCAGACGACACCATCATCATCTTTGTTGTTGTTGTTGTTGTGGAAATACAATATGTTAATTAGTGAGATTGGAAGGTTTTTCTTCTGGCTCTCATCTATAAACTAAGCTAGGTGACTCCAGCTCGGTTCTTTAGATTGATACTGGAAGTAAGCACATGTATAAATCAGCTCAGTCAGGCTGAGACAGGTGCTGTGTCTCGATTCAGGGTCTGCATCCTTCGAAGGACCCGGCCTTTGCGGTCTTGGCAGGCGAGTCCTTACGTTATGATTTCTGCCGTCCCAGCCCGCGAAAGTGACGTTCTACGCCACGCGATGTTGCCATTTTCTCTCTTTCTTTCTTCGTTTCCGGGCGCGCAAATAATCTTGGGATAAGTGAGGCCACGAGGGATCGTAGCGGTGGATCCTCCAAAAACAGGGAAAAGAAGGAGCATTTGTGGGCGGCATCTGGAGGAACCTTAGAATAGGGACAGCCTTCGCTCGGCGTTGTGATGTAATCGGCCTTCAAATGTTCCTCCGAAGGATGCAACATTCAAGATGTTATTTTAGATTTAATGTGTGTCTATGAGAGATGTTGTTGTGGTCTCACTTCATGTGATGTCCCTCCACATATTAATTATGTGTCGATGTCTGGGTGTGTTTGCGTCACTCGGGTGTAAAAGTCTGGAGGATTAGATCCAAATCCAGACCGTATCCAGTCAGCCAAGAACAGAGGGAAGAACTCAGGTGTTTGGGTGTCTGGTTAGTGGCAGCGGGACGTCGGAGCATCTGCAGATCAAAGGACACCGACTGAGTCGCGGGCAGGGGGGACGGAGAGACAGCAGCGTCCTGTCGTCTGCTCTCACCAGGTGGGAAGAGCGGGAAGCATCTGGCCCGAGAGCAGAGAGCAGAACTCTGACTGGTCCGGTGCTGGTCAGTGTCTTTGTATTCAGGAGCGGTGTGATCAAACAGCGCTCTGGTTCTAACGTTTAGAACCGAGTCAGTGATCCACCACCTTCATCAGGTGTGAATTATCACTTCTGTGTTGTTGATCTGACAATAGTTTTAGAAATTATTCATTAAGGGAGCTTAGCTTTGACAGCCGTCAGCATCGCTGATGAGCACTGAATAATATTACACTGTTAATATTTGAAGAGATCCATTTCCTCATCACAAATTGAAATTATGATATTAATAAGAGTTTCTGATTAATTTATAAAGTTTGGTTTATAGCTGGGTAAGATTAAATTATAGTTTAATGTGGATTAATATGTAGATATTATTTATTTAGATATCAAAGAAAATGTTGTCACTCATCACTCCTCTTTACTGGTTCTGATTCTGTTAGAGCGCGGCTTCGTTCAGCGCAAGTTTTGTTTTTTAGTGAAAAAAACAGCAATATTGAAATAACTAATAATAATAATTCGAGTAAATTTGGTTTTCTAGGTGTAAAAACCTTCACAATACTCACAGAATACATTAATACTATTCTAAGTCATAGTTTGATGATTTAAAGCTGCGTAACTTTCATAGAGAGTTATAACCAATATGCATCTTAAGTTTATTGTTTTTATTTCACATCTTTATTGTTTCAGTTTCCTTATCTTTAAAGTCCGGCAGCTGAAAGCTGTTTTCACTGAAGAAACGTCTGACAAACACAAGAACCACCACTGACAAAGTTAGAGGTTAGCTGGTGAACACAGTGGAACATTTAGAGGCGAAATCCATCCGTCCATTTTCTTTTTGCTTATCTCGGGTCGGGTCACAGTGGCGGCGGGCTAAGCAGGGCAGTCCAGACATCCCTGACCCCAGCAACACTTTACCAGTCCTGCTGGGGGATCTCAGGGAGTTCCCAGGCCAGATGAGATATATAATCTCTCCAGTTTTGAGTCTGCCTCAGGGTCTCCTCGTGGTTGATCGTGTCTGGTAAACTTCCAAAGGGATTCACCGATCCCAATCAGATGCCCGAGCCCACCTCTGCAAGCTCCTCACCCTGAGTTCCCTCCTTCACCCTCGGGGGAAACTCATTTTGGCCTCTTGTGTCTATGACCTCACTCTTTTTCACAGCTCATGACCATGAAGGTGAAGGTCGGAACATGGATTGACCGGCAAATCGAAAACTTTGCCTCCTGGTTACGTTCTCTCTTCACAGAAAGCGTTGGGCGTAACAACATGCTTTAACTCCTCAGTTGTGGGCCAGAGCTCCTCCTCCACATGGAGCGAGGAAAGAAACATTCAGCAGCGAAAGAGGAAGAGATTGTTCATCCAGAAAATGATCAATAACTCCAAATGAGAGTTTTAGGCTTCTTGGGTTCTTGTTCAAACTCTCCTGATTATGAAAGCATTACTCATTCACTTCACCCACCAGGAGACCAACAAACAAAAGAATCACCTACTTGCTACTTCATGATTAGTCATAACTTCCATGTTAATTTTAAGGTAAAAAACCTCACAGAACTGTTTTAAAAATGTGTTATCTTCACTCAGTAAGTGTTGCACTCAGCTGAGAGCAGGAGAAGGTCCCACGAGCTATTATCTGTTTGATAAGCACACCTCTGAACGCCGAGCTCGCTTCACTCTCTGCAGGTTTCGGGAGCTTTTAGCCCTATAAAGTGTGTAACGACTCCGATTCCTTCCTGCAGTAACAGCGAGGTGCTGCTATGAATTCAGCGTTTTACCTCCGTCCTCCAAATCTGTTAACGGCTCCACGAGAATATCAATTAGATCCACAATTCACAAGCTATTACAAGCCGACGCCGCCGTTCATGTGATTGTTTCAAGCATCGCTCGAACCTTCACAGAAATCACCAACACGTATTTCTGATCATTTTAATTGATTTCTACTTGTTGTTATCAGTTTAAACTCAGCTCGTTTGATCCTCTTCCAGTCACGGCTCCGACCTCAGCACTAACAAACTGCTCACACTCCTCATGCAAATCGGCTCTGTCACGTCGCTCGCTGTTGTTCACAGGCGTCGCAACTTGCTGTGTGGTTTCCATGGGAACCGATCATTATTGCTATCGTTTTGGCGACTTGGCAGCGAAAAAAAAACTGCTGTCTACTCGATTTTGGAGAAGAATAACTCCTCGCTGTCCAACATTTCTGGAACATGCTGCTGAATGTGGGTGTGACTGTGCCAGAGAAAGCGTATGCATGCATGCTCGCCCTCGAGTAAATACACCAGATAGTGATTGATGATGAGCTGTTATGATAAATATGTTGGTTTTTTTTTTGAAGCATTAGCTTATTTGGCTTTGCATCCAATTCGTGATCCATTAGCACCGCACGGAGTCAAGTGCATACAACGTGCAGCACTGATGAGAATGGATCCATCACCCGGGCAGACGGTGTCGCACGATGCCGAATATTTACCTGATGCTGCTTTTAGTATGTTGCCAGAATTGAGCCTCGTGCGGCGGAGGTCGTACCCGTCAGCACATCTTCACGCCGGCATACATCTTATGAAGTGACGGCCTTTCGAACAGCACTTGATGAGCACTTACTGTTGAGCCCACTAGAGTCAATAGCGCAGCGGGTGAATCTCAGAGGTGTTGTTTTCTCTCAGATTAAAACATTTGCTCTGTGGTGACAGGCTGACCTATTTCGAGCCCTCCTCAAACACGCCGCTGACAGGCCCGCTGTCCGCTGGGTCCGTTCACTGTCTGCACGGACCTCTGCGGCGCCTCAGCACCGCACACATCTTGAGGGGCGGCTCTCTTTGGGCCATTCAAACAGCTACAATAGGAGGGGTATAAATCTCCCTATATAGACCCTGACTTTGATAGCGAGACCTGACATGGCTTATTTAGCTAACTGTTGCTTCAGGGACTTTGCTGACACTGGCCTCCTTAGTCAAACACAGGCGGTGTTTTCACGGCACGAATTGGTGTGACCGGCTGACTTTGGGTCATCCATCCCGTCCTCCCAGAAAGGAGCTGGAAGTGAGACTAAACAACGCTCGCCTGCCAGATGGGGGGGCCTTTTCTTTATCTTCAACAGGACGCTGTCTGCCTTCTACATTAATCTGTTAGTCTCTTTGGTTCATTGGTAATGTGTATCTTACATCGGGGCGTATATTAAAGTACACAGGACCAGACTTTATTGGCTGCTGCCAGAGCCGTGAAAGACCGTGGAGCAGCGGTCACCGAGTGTATTGTGACGTCTGAAGGAGGAGGAGAACTGATCCTCTCTTCTTTAAGCACATGTTTGTTGTTCTTGTGCCTCTGCAGCCAGGTGCTGTTTCAGATTTCACTATACATTAAAAGAAGAAACCCTTCAGTGTTTTTAATGGTTAAAGTGTTTTTTTGTTCTCACTTGCAGCTCATCAAATGCAGCAGTTCGGCCGGTTACCTTGAGCTTCAAACAATGATGCTCTATATATGAAACTGACACAGTTTAATGAGGTTTAGGTACAAACACTTTGCTCCATGTTCAGTCACATCAGTTACCTGAGTTATGTTACGCAATTTACATGCTTTAACTTGCTTACGACGTATAACTTCAAACAATTAAGTCTCGATCCCGGTCACACACAGGACATGAACATTTAAGAGCGTTTTTAATCATTGATTTTAATGTTTATTTCTTATTCTTACATATTTATGTGAAGTTTAAAGTGTAGATTAAGTGAATATTGTTTTATTATTCTGATGTTTGTGTTTAAATCTCATCAAAAGTGGAGAATAAAAGTCGGCTAAATGAACAAATCCCGTGGAACCAGTGGCCCGTACTTGAAGACGCCTTTTGGATTCATGAAGAAGAAAAAGTTAGTTTTCTAAACATTACGTCATCAAAATGTACTGAGCTCATCTTTGAGGTCTAGTATACATCCAGAGAAATCATCCCTTGCTTGCTTGTTCACAGTATTTGGAAGAATTTGAAACAAGATGGAAACAAACGTGACACATTAAGTCATCGCTCCGTTATGCTCCTACGAGTGTTTTGATACGGCATCGCCAAGGCACAAGTTAATTATTCATCTATTTGCTTTTATTCCTTTTTATTATTCAAATTTCAGTCCTTGATTATTGATGTTATTAATTTCTTTCTTTCTAAACTCATCTGAAGGTTTTTTTTTCTTGTTATATAATCTTCTCCCATAGAACACTTCTTTACAGTTTGTCATTAGCTTCATTAATTAATGCATGAACTGTTGTGCCCTTTCATTGAACCCTTCACTCCCTGCGTCTTTTCACGAGCCCGATAAAGAACTGAAGAGGTTGCCAATAGGAAGATCATCAATCATATGATCTAATGTCCTTTACTTTGTCGTATGCCACGTCCTTCAGGATCAGTCTTTGTCAGCGGATGTAGACGTCTCCCTCGACACCTGAACATGAGAAACAATCAGAATCGCTTCTCGTTTGTGCCGCAGTACCGGCTCAGCTCTGGTCACACAGTGAACCTCTGCCAGGTTCTCTCCATGATCCCGACCTCCCTCCTGTGCGGCATTCTGGGTACATTTCTGAAGCGCAAATAATCAGAAGGTTATTATTCATCTTTTGAAGATGTATTCTCTATTTTTAATAATCAGCCAAGGCAAGCATTTTTTTTTTTATGCATCAACCTTGGATGAAATGCGAGTTGCACAGTCTCTCCTTCCGCCTCCTGAGAAGCAGCAAAGCACTTCTCCTTGTTTCTCTCCGACTCTCATCCAGAAGTGACTCCTTCAGCCTATACGCCATTGTTCTTTTCCTACCCATACCCCTAATTAGATGCCTTTGATACAGTATGAACAGAGAGAGGGACCCAGTTGGTGTGGATCCTCTAATGCACCCTCCAGTGGCTCTCACATTGATCCCTTTCTCTGTGAAGCTGCCATGAAGACTGCACATTGACTCAGCGTGGGCCATCATAAAAGACAACGGAGCACAAGTGGAAAACAAACTGAAAAAGAAATGCCTTGTTTTATTTTATCACAGGGCCGTCAAGGCTGGCCCCAACACCTGACGGCTATACGTCTGGCACGCTAATGTAATGCTAATCGTAAGCATAACAGATCAGTGACATTTCTCGAGCAGTTAAACAGGAGCCGTCCTGGGGGGTGTTTATATTTTACTCGAGATTTATATGCTTACGATATACATATTTAACCCGCTGCAGTGACACCTACAATTGTCCCAGACGGGGCTTGGGAGGTGCATGAATTACAAGTTTGAATTCCCAGAGTCATTTGCAGCCTGTGAGGTAGTGAGGCTGACAGCGTTGTATTTGTTTTTCATCAGTGGGTGTTTGGCTTGGCAGCTTGTTTCTACGGGCAGACCAGGGTGGGAGAGGCAGGCAGGCAGACCGGCGGACCGGCAGGGGGGAGATTGTGGATTTCGGCGTATGAGCCAACAGGCTCCAGTGCCTCAGTAGACAGTGATTGGGCTGTGGCCATTGTAGCCTCTCTGGGGGAAAAGGTGCCAAGTGCTTGTCCATTATAACAGGTTCTGTACCCTCTCAAGTCACCCCCAACCCTCTCCAACCCCCCCAGCCCCTCACACAGTACTCATGCTTGAGTGCAGAGGGGATACAACGCGGGCGGAGAGTGTTGTTGACATTTTCTAAAATTGCCTTAAACCAATTTTTGCTCAGCAAGAGCCGGACATGGAGGACTTCAACGGACGGATATCCTGAGATATCTAAAGATGTGTAGGCCACAGAGACGCTGGGAATTGTTTTAAAGGGAGAAGAATATGCATATGTTTTATTTTTTATTGAAAAGGAGTTGAGAGGATTCACACCAATTTCATGCAAGTGCACAAACAGCAGGGGAAAGCAACAGACCAGCTCTGTGTAAAGTTCAACCCGGCCTGACGATGCTAGATAGATTCTTCATCTGAAAGGTCGACGTATAGCTGAGCTTTAAACAGGATTAATTAGTTCTCTAAACATCTCTAGTATTAGTGTTCTGCAGTGCTGCTGTTGTTTCGGTCGGCACGATCAATGTCAAAGACTGAGCTGTCTCTCATTACACAGTAATCTATTAAAAAGTGGAAACCAAGAATGTAGCATGAGTACTGTAGGCACTATCAGTGTGAAGAGATGATAGTCAAAGAAACAAGCGTAGGCAGCTAGAGGGGAGTTGCAAGCTTCTGTGTGGGAGTGTCCTTACAGAGTTGTTAAGGACACGTCTGAGCTCTGAGTTAGAGGAAGGGTATTCCCCATGGCTCCATCCTTGATCCTCTTTTGTTTTGTGTTTATATGCTTCACACTTAATATCTTGTTTCAGCTAAAGGAAGACAAGGCTGGAAACGAAAGCAGTGGACATTTTGTGTCCAGCAGTTAAACTTCCGTCATGAACGATATTTGCATAATGACAGACTCTGGGTTTTGTAATGAACATGAAGGAACAGTATATGACTGAGAGTTATTAACTATTTATTGTCATGATTGAATAACACGCACAGATTATTAAACAGTATTTTACATACGTGTCTGGAGGGACGGTTCTATACAATAACCAGCGTTGAATCCATTAGTGTAGACGGTTTGTGAGGTTGACGGTTCATTTTGTCCTCAGAAACAGCAGCTGACAGAAAAAACTCCTCACACACACTAATGGACACACACATAGGCAATCATTTCCCTTCCCTCCTCTCTCATTCCTTCCACTTCCTCCCACCAACTCCCTCCCTGTTGCATTTCAGATCCTGTGGCTCCATCACTTATGAATATATCAGAAACAGCTTTATTACCTGGGTCAAGCCACAGGGTGCAGCTTAAGCGATAAGCATGCAAATGAATTGATGTTTATTCTGCTGCGTTCGGCATACAGTGCATACATATTGTGCTCAGTGGACCCCGGGGCAACCGCCGCCTCACATCAATTACCATCAAGGGATGCAGACAACAATGCACAGACAGGTGGCAGCGTGTGAAGTGGATGATGGCTGTACAGACATGATTATTACAGGCAACAGAGACTTGTCTACCCAACTATCAAAATAAACGTTGGCAGTATATGTTTGTGCAAATCGTGGATCTTTTCTTTGTGTTTCATTTGGTTTACGTTGTGATGCTCTGCCTCAAACCGGTTGGAAATTGTTGTCCTGTGTCGTCAAAAACATCCCATTGTGTGCCACTAACACAGCTGGATAACTCCCCAATATCTCATTAATTATATCCTGTAATGTTTCCACAATAATACACAACATCTTGTCGGGAAAAAGGCCAGACCTCTTTGTAAAAACATCCCATTGAACGCCGTCTCAGACCTCCATCATTCCTTCCCTGAGTGACGCATAACGAGACGTTAAAACTTGAACGTTTCCACGGTTTGTAGAAATGTAAACTGGCAACATTTCACTCTGGCGACCGGGCTGCACATTTTCAAGGCAAGAGGAATGACATAGGTCTCTGCGGACCTGGTCTGGGCAGCGATGAGAGCTGGCTAAGAGTGGAGGCTTTGGCTGAACCAAGGCCAGCTATGAAGCATCATTCATCCAGCACCAAGGTCCATCTGGAAGGCCTGTGACCGCTGCTCACCGCTGAGGCTCTCGCAGAGCGCAGAACTTGTTAGCCAGACGTGCCGCTCCGTCCCCGGGGCTGGTTTGAGTATTCAGCAACAACACGTACAGTCAAGAGTGTGTGTACTCATGGACCGGTAGAAAAAAAGAAATACTAAAAAAAAAACAAAAAAACACATGAACAGATTGAGAAACAGGTCACATATGCAGACAAATATGCACAGTCTGGAACACACACACACACACACACACACCAGACATCCACATGTACATCCCCGCACACACAGTTACACACACACATAATGTGTCACGGGGCTACTTTCGGCCTCAGAAGTAGGTTTATTAGACACACCACAGATGGACGATCTGTATTCTGTCCAACTGAAATCACTGTCAGTGTCACTCAAAGCTAAAAGCAGAGTGAATCAGTAGGTGGCAGATTGCAGAGAGACACACGGTACTTGCATGGGATGTCTAATTTGCTAGTGTAGCTGATAGCCTCACTTAATCCTTTTTAGCATTACAAAGTAATTATTACCATTTCACAGGCTGCTGACAGTCGAGACAGCCAAATATAGAAAGTGACATTGGCTAATTTCATGGCGACAGTTTAGGGGGGAAAAAAATAGTTTTGCTGGGAAACTCTGAATGTTGTGGTGTGGTTCAGTGCAGCGGACAGCTGCAGATGTGACAGTCAGAGTGTGAGCCAGCTAATATCCAGGACAGCGGGTCCACGAGGTTTGGGTTCTGGGTTCCGGTCAGCATGAAGCGAGGTGACATCGCTTACACTAACAGTTGGGTGTGCAGTCTTTCTAAAAACATATTTATACGGTTTGATCCTTCAACAGTGTTTCCTCCCATCAATACTAGTTTGAATGCTATTGTCCTCTATTTTATTATGTTTGGGGATTTCTGTCTCTGTCCTCGTCTGCTGGCTCGTCTGACTGTGACATCGTGCCTTGTTCAGCGTGCAGGTCCTGAGGAGGCCGGCAGCGATGGGGGGGGGCACATGGAGGGACGAGGCCACGTGAACAAACAGAGGAATGTTTTCCCAAACAGACCAACTACGAGGAGGAACACCACTTAAGTGCCTTTTCAGTCCGACTCTGCAGCTCTTTTCATCTCTCGCGCTTTCTCATCTCCTCCTCTCTTCATCTCACTGTGGGGAAGATGAAAGGAGACACTGGCACTGGCTGTGAACCTCACCATCATGAAGATAGTATTTATTGTATGTGTGTGTTTTTTCTGCGTGTGTGTTAGGCAGTGTGTGTGTGGGGGCTCTTTATTGATTTTTACACACACTGCTCAAATAACTTTTTGTTGGTGCCACTCTGGAATCAGCAGTACAGTTTTTGCTGGCAGGTTCACTATCAGACTTTCACAGATATGTGTTGTTATATATTTTTTTTTTTTCTGAGGATTGATATTGAAAGTGTCAAACATAAGTAAAAGGAAATATTGGGAAAGAGCTGTTAAAACTGTTTACACATAAACATGATCTTTGACCAGTCGACTGCTATGATGCAGTTTGTTGTTGTTGACTGTAGTTTGAATTTTCCAGTTACAACTTATGAAATCGTTAAGGCACAGTCGGCTTCATTTGAACTGCTGTAAGATATAGTTTATTTTAATGTTACATCGCACCTTTCAGTAGCCTAGCAGCATAAAGTCAGATGTCAACCAAGGGGATGACTTTACTCAGTTTTAATATCATTATGTCCCATTTTTCTTTCTATTTTTTGCTCGGTCCTTCTACACAATAGACCTGAGAAGGAGGTAGAGCGAGTCATAGACTCATCACAGGGTTGAAGGTTCAACCCCCTTCTCACCTGTCCACATGTCAGCGTCGTTGGGCAAGACTCTGAACCTGACCTCACTGATCATCAGATCAGCACTTTGCATGGCAGCTCACTGCAACCTGCTTCAGTGTGAGTGTGTGTGTGTGTGTGAGTGTGTGAATAGGTGAGTGAGAAATCGTGAAGCACTTTAGGTAAAAGCACTGCATACAGTAAACGCAGCCACTTACATTCACCTTCAAATCTACATTTAGCTCGCAGTAGCTTACGCTGAACTAGTAAGAACACTTTCTAATATTTAACAGCTGAATATTTCTGAGTTAAGAAAATCATCTGCATTCCAGCTTTCCTGACAGTTTCCTCTAACATTTTGTATTCTCTCTGTCCGGATCTGTTGTGGCAGGAGGTTTTGGACGTCACTTTGCAATGCTACGATGAGTGTCGGTCTGTAAATCCTCCATCCAGCAGTTAAACATTGTTCAGTTTGCACTGAGTTTAAAAAAGAGATGGAACATAAAAAATTAACTACCTAAAGAAAAAAGAAAGTTGGCTCAGTGCAGCTACTTCCATCATCAGCAAGCAGTTGATCTTGTTGTTAGCATGACTGTTAGCCGTCCACTGGCAATCCTGTGATGCCTCGGGTCGAGTCTGTCGACCAGTCAGAGGCCGTGCTCGTGACTTGTGGACAGAAAAAAAAGCAGTGGGGGATCAAAATAATGCAGCTGTGTATAAAACTTAACCATGTTCACTAAAACTGTGCATAAGTGCTGCTAACTCTCACATAAGTTAGCAAAGCTCACGTTAGCAATTTGCAAACGGATACTTTCAGTTCACCGCTCACCAAACATATGAGCTCGCTGAATGGCCGCATTCTTTTCACACAGTCATGCACCGCTGCAGATTCATTTGGTTTATGATCTGCTGCTGTTTTCTGGACGATGTGACACAGCAGGAACAAAACAAAAAAGAAAAGAAAGGCAAACTCATTACCTTGAAACTGCATATTATATGTGTGAACTTTGCTTCTGGATGCGTCAGGAGAGCAGAATTTCAGTGCAAAACCTCAAATTCGGATTTATTATCTCAGGAGATGATGAATTTCTCAATGCAGACTTCTCTGAGACATTGGTGATTTCATTAATGTTCACCGAATGACTTACACAGATGATAGTAGTCGCTCCACATGAAACTATTTCCGCATGCACTGGACCATAATGTAATAAATTATTGGACACAGAGTAGGTCTTTTCTTCACATCTCACTCCCTCAGGGCTGGTGTTTTTCCACACCACAAAGTGCAGAACCCCTAAAATTCTTCCGATTTGCACGGGTCTCTGCCAATCCAAATCATTTAGCTGATTATTTTCCAGGGATTAGCAGTATTTTTCCGGTAGACTGTAATAACCCCTGTATATTTTAACCTCCTTTTAATCAGTGGGGAAAAGGAACAATCAGTTACATCACTGAGATGGGGAGCGCTGGTTTTCCCCAAAGCCAAAGTGTACTGCTTATTTATCCAGCATCTGAGGCTCGCCTGGTTTATTTTGTCTGAGAGAGAGAAATTCCAGTATCAGCCTAAAGTTGTACGAGGTGGCAGGTCCTGGTTTGTCTTAACAGATGTGGAGGAGCGGATCAGAGGTGGTCTTGGTGATGTGATTGAATAGAGAGGGGAGAGAGAACCTACCTACTGTGGTCTTAATGGTGGAAATGTTTCAGAGCCGCAGTAATTGGATCATTTAAAGGCCCGGTGACAGAAACGGCACCAAGCGGTTCGGTGGGAGACACTGCAGAGAATGAAGGGGAGCTAAGAATTGAGTGTGTGTGTAATAAAAAAGAACATCACACATGTATGTCTTCATGTATTTCATCAAGGATCGAATAATATGTTTTCTTTGGGATGTCATATTGCAAAATGTTTCATCAGCACCCGTGTCAGTGTACACATGGACTACTGTACAGGTCTACAGCGAGCCCTGCTGTCATAGAGTTCAGGTCCTGAGCCTTGTGTTTGACGAGACTGTAAAAAAATGCCTGCTAACCCAAAAAGATGCAATAAAATACTATAAATAGACATAACACGATGAAGAAATGACACAAAATGACCATGAAGGGACAAATAAAACACATTCTGTTGGGTTTTTTTGTTTGTCGAGTTTAGTGTGAGTGTCTTGCTTCTACAGGGGAGGAGTGGGCGGATACAAAAACTCTGGTGTTCAAGTATCAGTGGTGTTAAAGCTTGTGCACACAAACAGGAACTGAATGCACACTGAGGCACAGATTCATACTGTACCAGAACTGGAGATGATACTAATTAGTGAGCCGGACTAACTAGCTTTCACTTTCAGTTTGGAGTGAACACCTGATGGAGCCAGGCAGCATGGTTGATAGCTTACAGGTAAAATCACTTTGTTTCAATGATGTTCTCCAGTCAGTAGCTCAAAATGAAAACTGACAGCTTGTTTTCCTGCAACCCGGTCCTTCAGATGTCAGTCAACTTATGGGCCCGAGGCTTCGACCTCGTCGACGTATACGTCCAAAAACTGTTTTTTCCGCTTTTTTGGTGAATTTTTTGGAAGAATATCCGCGATAGCTGCAGCGTCATTATGGTTTATATCTCCTCATACAGAGCGAGGAGAATTTGAACATCAGTTCAGCTCTTTCACCTGCCACTGAGGAGTGCAGTTAAACTGCTTCCTCACACACACGCAGACACAAATTGATTGGTTACTGCTCCTTTTACATTCGAGTCTGATTTGCCCGTTGATTGCAGACGCAGTAAAGGTTGATGAGGGGCTCAGGCTGTTTGGACATCCTGATTGGTATCGAAGCCGTGGGGTCCAACCACACAAACACACACACACACACACACACACACACACAGCAGGGGAGGGCATTTAGCCTTGGATGAACGGTGTAGAATATATTGGCGTGATAACTAATTCAACACCTCTTTCGCACGCCGTTCAGAAATCAAAGCACCTCACTCGATAGACAAAAATGCTCGCCATTCGTTCTGTCGAATTAAATTTTCTGTTTGGTCCTTCATGAAGATGCGTCGAACTATAATCGGCTCATTGTTCCTGTGCATGTTCACGTTGGGTCCCAAATTAGTTTCCCTATCCTCCCCATGCCAGATTACGGGCTGGTAAAGTCTTTGATCTATATTAGCGAAGTGTTAAATCTGTTTGATCTCTTCGATTAGCCCCCAACTTGGCGTCTAGACACCGGGGCCAGCGGGTGAGGAGCTCCCCCGTCTCTTTTCTTTCTGTCTGCTCCGCAAGTCTCGGCTCTAATAACCCCTGAGGGATCCGCGTATACTTCAAAACACACTCCGCAACGGGACAGAGCGAGAACGATCCAAGCGCGTTTAATTGCGCTGATAATTATTCTGAATGATAACATCACTTGACCTTCCATAGTCCTCATGGGCGCAAACACATAAAAGAATGAATGTATCAGTCAATAAATAGAGACATCCTTGAATATGTGAATACAAAAATCTGCCTTTCAATAAGACACTTGACGATTTCTCTATGACAAATGTTACATTAGGATGTCAAGTGCCTTTGAAGAAGACGTTTCACCCAGAATTTTGTTTTTCTCATCCTCCTCGGTTTACAAGTCTTCCATAAAGTTTGCGATTCATGCCTATTCAATGCCAAACACTGACTTTATGGTGCAAGAGAAGAAAAACATGTCGACATGGACGTAGCATTAAAGTTCCTGAGGCTGCGTATCCTTTCCCTGTCCTTAGTTTCCTTTCTCGTGGGTGTTAGGTGATTGACAAGAAGCAGAGTGTAACATAACGTAGCATTGAAATAAAAAAGAACAACTCGACCTCGGCGCGGTGAACATATGCTGCCAAAACAAACTTAAGCATTCATGGTGAGTCTTATGGATTGTGTAGCTCTGAGAGGAGGAGAACATGTCCTCTGGTTTCCAGGTGCTCACACTGCGTGCAGGCAGCAGCAGGATTAATGGAGAAAATAGGGGCAAGAATTTCAGAAGAAGTCGTCCCACACATACGGCCCTGCGAGATTGTCATTGGCAGTTTAATCATATTGGTTAGAAATGTCGCTGCTGTCCCTCCCTGAACAAAGATTGGCTCAAACAACCACTTTAGCTTAAGTCATGTGACATATTTTGGAGTAAATGTGTAGGCAGGATATCATTTCAGAGGTTTCATCAGATGGTTTGATGTGTGACTCAGCCAGCAGTGTCTTAAAACACAAAAATATTACATTTCTGCTGCTAGAGATCCATCAATCAAAATACAATAAAAGACATTTGACGAGTGTTGGATAAAGCAGGATCAGAGCCAGACCTTCTGGAGCAATAAACACCCAGAGTCTGCTCTGTTACCGAGGAGAGCTCGGAGATTACCTTTGGATTTATCTTCACTCCTGTTTATCACCCTGACTGCAGCAGTGATCTGAGGAGGTGACCTCCATTGTCAGGTGTTTATGTTCACTAATGCTGACTGCTGACTTTGTTAGTTAACAGCTTATGTACAGTGAAGTAATCAGACTGTTTGGGGCTAATAAACACAAATGTTCAGGGATGAGGTGATGTTTTTTTAAGCTTTTTCCACATTATGTTTTGCTTCGTTTGCCATCTTTCCTTCCACTGAAGTAGCAACAGGCGACCAAATAAAACACACCTGTACCTCGAGTAAACTTGTGGATTTCTCTGGGTTTAATTTGGGATAATGGAAGTACACAACCCTACAAAATATACAACAAGGGTCCCATCGTTTTTATGCTGTTTTAATGCAGATGTGTTTAACATAATATCGTTATTACAGCCAACAAGGCTGCGAGATGTCAAACGGCACTTTGAGTCACACCAGTGGATCATTTGAAGGACACCTGAGGACACATCTACTGTTTTTGTCCTGTCAAAAGCAGGTGTTACTTCAGTCAGACCATCTCCGTCCATGATTATGGTGACCAATACATGTGTTTCATGCTACACCAGGATCTTGTCCTCGGCCTAACTACATGCTTTTTGTACATAAACCTAAGCAGAGCGTAAGACATTTATTCGGGTGATTTTCTAAAGCCAAGCTGCACCTGAATAAATACTTGAATGCAGCTTTAATTTAAAAGCATTGTGTAAACTCTTATTTACTGATTATGAAAGCATTAGTCATCTACTTCACCCACCGAGAAACACTTGCAGAAACACTTTCCACTAACAAACAAAATATCACCTGCGGGCGTCCACAAAAGCTTGTTTGTGACTTTCATATTTTTCGCAGCAAAATAACTCAAGTAACTGTTTAAAAAAATGTGTCATCGTCTCTCAGAAACTTGTAGTCTGGTGGTGTTAAGAGTAGGAGTATTTTCCCCGTGAGCTATTGATAACCACCGGCACCATATGCTGAGATTTCATCCCGAGTGAGCTCCCTTCACACTCCTCAGGTTTAAGCAGGCCTGGCTCTGCAAAGTGTGTTACAACTCCTACACTGTTGTTCAAAAGCTCGCTCTGCTGCCCCAAGTGGTCAAAGATGCAGCTTGAGCCTTTTTGTCTCATCTTATTTAAGTCCCATTTGTCGATGTGCACATTTTGTTTTTGCTAGATCAGAGAAAGCTCACATGCTTTCAGGCTGGTGTTGTTCACTGATTCATCAGCCGACAATCTCGTTCGGACCGGCCGGCGTAATAAAACTGTACCTCGCATCTCGAGAGCGATGCTCCGACATTTGGAAGGGGGGGCTAGCATGTCACAGCTGGAGGCCTTTCTGCTGCAGCCTCTGAAAAAAAAAAAGTCTTTCAGGCCGGGCTAAAAGTACACAAGGGGAGAAAAATGTGTCAAACAGTGGAAGAGCGCTGACTGAATACTTTATGACTCACAGAAAGAGCAGCAGCAGGTTCCCACCGCCGTACTAACAACTGTGAAAAATTCAATTCCTCCTGCCTTTCCCACTCAGAGTGTGGAGGATTAAGGCCCGAGAGGCACACCCGGCTACCCGCTGGTGCTGTCCGGCTCTCTCACAGAGCCCCAAACATACAGGAGCCATTCAGAGGGTGGCCATTCTTAATGCCTGACTTATGCCCATGCTGCCATTTTAGTGACATCTGCACAGCATCCAGCAATCCTGTTTAAACTGCCTCTCCATCCGTCTCCTCCGCCGTTGTTTTCTCCTTCTCTGTTATTAAATCTAATCGGGATGACATGTCTCACCTTTTTCATCCGTCCTTTGTGCTACACTTTCTTCTCTGGCGTCGGCGGCGGGGGGAGCAAAGCGAGGTCGACCTGCGTGTTTACATTAGTGTGGTGCCTCCTCCCTACTGCGGTATTGATGTGGCATTATGGGGCCTGGGACTGAAGAGAGGCACAGAAAGGTAGACGCAGGAGGGGAGAAGCTAAATAAGATGAGTTTTCACAGCGCTCAACAGAGCCAAGGGTCCACGGGACGGCACTTTGCTCCCCCTCTGAGCTGTTTTCTGCCCAGCACCTAATGGGACTGGACTATTTAAGAGTAAAAAGAGATTAAAGGTACTGTGTGTGTGTGTGTGTGTGTGTGTGTGTGTGTGTGTTGGATTTCACAGACAACAGCATCCCTACTGGTCATTCCCAGCAGAGCGGAGTGCTGCAGATGATCAAAGATGGATTTTTTTCTCTTTTTTTTTTCTTCTGATACACTTTCCACAGAGCTGTCATTCCCATGATGCAAATACTATCGGGTTAATGCGATGTGTCCCAGTTACTCCAGTTAGACTGTCCTGGTGTTTATTCACAGACTGATTGACGGGTTCCAGACTCGACAGGGCCCATGAGGCCACTGAGTCACTTTGATAATTTTTCCATCACAGAGACATTTGTTGGAGGAGTGAGCCACATTTAAATCCGTCTTATTGAATTTTTTTTTTTTTTTTTGCTATTTCGAGGTTGTTTTCTATTTTTCTACTCATCTGTGGCTCCTGTTCAAATGCTCCTCTGCTTTGATTTGCACTCATCGTGGGCTCAGACTAAATGGTGAATACGCGAAAAAAGAAAACACAAAGAGGAAATAGAAAGCGGCTCATGTGGAAAGTGCAGCGCACAGAGAGGGCATCTCTTTGCACATGTCCACAAATATTCTATTCATGGCCAGACGGGGTTCAAAACAAACCAAATCAGCCGATTTTAGAGACTTTTTGAACCGTTTAAAAGGTTGCACGAGCGATGTTTGACGGTATTAATTCTTAATGCGGAGTCTGTTTGGCGATGCTTCCATCTGCCGTCCCCACTGGCTGGACTCTTAAGATCCCACATAAAAGAAAACAGATGGAAAAATACACAACCCTGGCAAGGAGAGAGCATTCTGTCTGTAGTGAAGAAGAAGCATGTGTAGGTAGAGTACAAATGTGATCTCAAAGCATCTCCTCTAATAGCTGCAGCCAGCGCTCGGCTCTTACGCGCTAAATAACATGTTGGAATAAGAGCTGCTAAAAATACAGTCGTAGAAACGTCCTAAAAGAATCGTTCCATTTGTCCGATTGCACCGATTCATTATTGATACGAGGGACAGATGTACCCAGAGAGAGATGCAGTGGATGCAGCAGGGACGTACTGTATTTGGACTGTTAATCTCACATGAGGGAGCTCGTATGTTTGTTTGTTTTTCTTTTACTTTTAAAGAAAAGTCTCTGCTGCTCCGACGCAGATGTTAGAGTTGTTTCACTTTGGAACTGAGGCGAGAACTGTTGTTTTAAGAGCTTGTGGAACACAAACAGCAACAGAAAAGACGTCTTCTCTGTTTTTTCATGTCGTTTTTTTTTTTTTTTTTAAAGATAAACTCAAGTAAACATTCTTGTTTTTAAAGCTTGCAGCCGGCTCGGTATCCAATATTCAAAACAGCTCAAAACATCAAGCACTTAAAAAAAGCACCCAAAGGTTTTCAGAGATTTCTCAACTGAAGTGAAAAAAGTTTATGTGGAGAAGGATAAAAGTTATTTCCCTTCTTCTTGAGCGACTGATGCTGTAAGGTCTCGTCCGTCCTGCTCAGACTGTGCGTCATGAAGCCTGCAGGCGCACGATGTCTGACGGCTGGATGTTTATGTAGATTTACTCGTGTGCGGTCATCTGTCGATCACATTTCGAGTGCCGTGCCCAGAATCTGCAGTTCCCACCAACCAGAAGTGCAGAATTCCAGTGAAATTTGTGTCTGGCAGGTGACGAGAGCAGAGTCATCCGTCAAACTGACACAGTAACGTGAGACTGCAGTCTGACTGCTGACGTTTTTAAAGTTATTTTAATGTATAAATGATACTTTACATCCATCGCAGCAACAGATGGAACATAAACATATACAGGAAATATTCCTTTAGTGTGTAGTAACACTTAGAATCATCATCATCATTAAATGGTAAATGTGGATAAGTTGATTAAACTTTAGTTATTTCACTGTTAAACAACAATAAAATGCTTTAAAAAATAATTATCTTACTATTATTAAGTTGTAGCTGATGTTTATAACACTTAATAAATACTGTGTAGTTCATCTATTCACATTATTTTGGTGTTTAATATAAAGATGCAGCTGATGTTAGTAAACACTTTAGATACTAAATACATAATTCATAGTGATTAACAATATTTAATTAATTATAAACACATCAACCACTCATTAATCATTGTTTTAAATTGTATTAATCAAGTTTTATCAGACTGTAGGGCGGTTCTACAACAATGTGAATTATGAAATAACATTTTTAAAAGTAATTAAAAACTTAAGCAGATCGTGGAGATGTTGCAATGTTTTAATTGTTATTTTAGATATTTAATTAAATGTGTTTCAATAAGCAGTTTTCTAGTTTATTAAAAATCTGTACAATACAAAATACTCAATACATATTTTATTTGATTTTTATTTACATATAAACATATTTACATATTACATAGATTTTCTTTATAAATACATTATGCACTTTGTCATTATGTTATGCACTCAGAATATTATTTATGATTATCAGACGCACAAAAATGAAATCAGGTAAAAAAAAAATAAAATGCCCCAATTAAGCCACATTACGTTAAGTTGTTTTGACACAGTGTGTTAATTTTATATCACCGGGTCAAAAAACATGTGCAGCTGATAAAGTTAACCTGCTGTGGGTCAAGATTGAATCCCACAGTGTGTTTGTATAGCGTATGTATTTGTCATAAAGTTCAACACTTCAGGATCCAGTTTATTATGTAATTTATTTAATAACTGACACAGTAATTCAGTGAATGAACAGTTAAATTGCCAGATACACCAAAAATAAATATGCAGTGGAGTATGGGATGGTCCCCGAGGTCGTGCTAAATTGTGACTATCGTGACCACAAAGATTGAGCAAAGAAAGAAAGAGACAAATATCTTTCCAAAAAACTGAAAGTATATTTCACTGGTGCAAATCTTTTCCTGGAGACAAAGCCGAGGAAACACTGAGGTCAGAGGACAGATTCACATTTCTGCAAAAATATATATTACATTTCTTTCAAAAATCCCATTCATGTAAAATGAGAAACACAATCTAAACAGGCAGAAAAGCAAAGAAATGGGCGAGTAATTAAAAGTAAAAGTTTCCCGACCAATCAAACACAAGGATCTGTGCGGTGGATGAACAGTTGTGGGAGATTTAGGAAGCTTTATCTCGTCCACTGCTGTAATTTCTTGCGCTCAATCCCCGCCGTCGGCCACAGCGGTGCCCAGAGGCTTCGTCCAAGGGTCAGTGTGTTGGGATTATCTGAGAGGGGGGAAAAAAAAAAGGAATGAGGGGGGAACTGCCTTTAACTCCCCTCCTCCTCCTCCTCTCTCCCTCCCCTCCCTCCCTTCTCACCAACGGCCTCTCCATCCATAAACTTGTGCCAGCTGTTGCCTCGTGCTAAACCCTGCTTAAGAGAAACAGACCTAAAAGGCCCAATCAAGAGCGGCGGGCTCCACTGTGAGGTTAGTGCGCCACCACCGACCCTGGCCGGGCCCGTCAGTGCAGCGGTCCAACACGGCTGGCGCAGAGACACTGAGTCGACTGTACTGGAAGGGCGAGAGTTCATTTTCGAGGTAGCGTCAAACTGTGTGACGCAGATCACTCTGAAGTTCACTGGGTGGGGGTTTCTCCACCTTCATTCATAAGATTTAAACACATTTCCACAAACTTCCATGAAAAAAATTGTAGATAAGAACATGCGATGAATAAAAATAGGATTCGGGACGTTTGGAATAGCCGGAGCAACACTATACTGTATTTAAAATATAATCTGCGACCGAAATATCTGTGGTAATCCTCCCTTTTCATTCCTCCAGTTTCAACTTCTCGCTCCGAGGTAAACGGAGAAGCAGTGGGGAGAGAAAGGAGAAGGTGGAGGGATGAAATGAAAGGGAACCACTGCGTCCATTTGCAAAATGCAAACATTGTGGTCGGGCGACTGGACGGCTGCAGGGGGCGAAAGCTTGGTGGGACAGACGACCAAAAAGCATGTGACAGTTTTGGGCCCGTGGGACAGACACATCGCGAGTTCAGGCAGGGGTTAGTGTGGCAGGAGGAGGGAGCTGCTTCCTTCCACCCCAGCGACTCCGCCTCCACCGTGTCATCGTCACCACCGCCATCATCATCATCACCATCACCATCACCATCATCATCATCATCAGAACCGCCAGCGCTATCATGGAAATCTGCAACAGCATCGCTAAACTCTGCGTGAACCCTGACGAGTCTGTTAATTTGGGCACGGGGTCAGGAGGTTTTTAGGATGGGATGTTTGTGTTCTAATCCATGAAAAATCAGGGTGAAGCAGAGTTCACACTGACCTGAAATAACTGTGTGTGTGTGTGTGTGTGTGTGTGTGTGTGTGTGTGTGTGTGTGTGTGTGTGTGTGTGTGTGTGTGAGGTGCACGCCACATCGCCCGCAACGCTGTGATTCTACTGCACTGTTTATAATTACGTCCACAATTTATACCAGATTTTTTATTTTATTTAAATATGTTCCTTTAATTTTTCTTTAATTTATTTTTAACATACACACATAATATAAATTATCGTATGTGTGTGTGTGTGTGTGTGTGTGTTACTATATTGATTAATTTGACTGATACTGGACAGTTTTAATACACTCAACAATTTGATCAGTTCAATATCTAAAATAATTTAAATCAACATTTTTGAAATAAATGTACAAAAATTATTTCAAGATGAAACTTATAAGAAAAAAACATACAAGTTATAATTTCTAACTGATTAATGCTGCAATTAGACCAATAAAAACATTGTATTAAAATACTGTCTATCAAAGTTACATAGAAAATTATATATTTTATTATATAATTATAACATTTTCAGAATCATGGGGTCACATCTGACGAATCCAAAATGTATTAAATCAATCAAAAATATAGAAGTCGTAAGAAAGCATATTTATTTTATTATTTGTCTATTATAATTGTATTAAAACAGGTTGGCTCAAACTGTTTCTTCTATAATAATATCATAAACCATTTATTTAATTTTACAATTATATTTACAATGAGTAAACAGTTGTAATAGATATGAATATACAGAATAAACAATATGTCTTATTAATATTATTATTGTGTCAGTCACTGCTTATCATTGTTAAGGTTTTACATATTTAAATATAAATATTCACGACATGTATATTTGTGTTGTAGTTTTTCAGTCTTCAGTTTGTCTGTTCCATCTTATGTAGATTTATTTTTATAGTGTAATTCAAACACCAGAGTATTATTATTATTATTATTAGAAATATGTTTGGGGAAGGGGGACAATTTTAATAACTAAATAAAAAATAACCATTATTATTAAAACGTTTGTTAGTCTTTAGTTAATAGTTAATTCGCTGTTAACAAACAATAAAATGCTTTATAAATAATTTATCGAGAAATAGTTTATTGTGAAGTTGCAGAAGAGGTTTATAATATTTTATAAATTATACATTTTGTGTAGTTCACCTGTAAACATAACTTTGACGTAAGTATTGACTAAAGTTTGATGAACCACAACACAATTACATATTACAGTGTATTAATGATGGTTGTCATACAGTGTTACCAAAAGAAGAATATTTAAATAATTAAACCCTCCATTAAGTCTCCACGGTGCTGCGTGACACGGTGGGGAAAGTTCTCACTAGTTTGTTTTCTGATGCAGAAAAACGTCAGTGACCCGAGACGGTTATCGAGCCACAACATGTTGTTGACCTCTGAATCTTTGGGGAACTTGTTTTGTCTCCGGGCCTCTGCAGTCCGTCCACCGGTCGCACCGAACAGGTTTAAACTGGGATCCATCGGCTGCACGATGTGTTCAGGACGCAGGAGAACAACTCGTGAAACTCTTTTTGTCGTCCGTGTCTCATTAATTTATCAATTCTAGAATCTCAGACAGCAAAGCAGCATAATTATAGAGTTTACGTCGCAGGAACACACACACGCACACAGGTCTGATCCAGAAGCCGACTGTTTTCTGGGCCTTTCATCTCCCGGCTCGTGACAGCGACACACATCAGATATTATGAGATAATTAAAAAGCCTGTGGAGCGATTAGGTTATTCTCACACGTGGGGGGGCGGCGATGGCAGCCTAAACCTGGCTTTAGTAATCTCCCAAATATGGAGCGCTGGCCTCGCCCAATCACATGGCCTGATCTGCTCAGCTCCCACAGATACAGGCGAGTTCATCCGGAGTTCAACATGGCGGCCGCGGCGGAGGAAGGACTGCATGCGATGGCACAATGTAGGCCACCGGGAAGTTTGCTGCTGGACTCGTCCTGCAGAGTACCTGTTGGGACGGATGTTGTCACGAGGCTCTCAGATCTTTTCTCGTCAGCTTCGCCGATTTGTTTTTCTGCTTTAAACTCATTTCACAGCAGTTTATTCCATTCCGTGACGCTCGTGTCCCCTCAGACACACACACACACACACACACACCGCTGTACATTGCTTCAATCCTGATCTCATAAAAATACTTTTCCACGCAATGAGCCAGCGCAAACACAGACCCAGTTATTGAAGTCCCTAAAAGGGTAATCTGTGTTTGCCCTGCTTTTGCATGTGGTGTTTGAGGAGAGTAGGCGAGTGCTGCCATCAGCAGGGCAGCGAGTGTGCCTTTAAATCAGGCCCATCAATCAGAACACACAGTCCTGCGTTAGACGCTGCACATTCCCCACAAGGGACTATTTTCCTTCCACATCTACTCTGTGATGCAGGAACATGTGAAAACGAGTGAAAACTGCCCGTATTCCCCCGCGGCCTCCATCTCTCCCGAGAGCATTAGAGGCGTAATACCCCGGAGGCCGCGGTCTGAAACAGACCGCCGACCTTTAACCCGTTAATATCGTCTAAGCTACGCTGCAGATATACAACTAAACCAGGCCACAATGTGTCGTCATGACATCATCATGTGACATCATCATGCTCTTCTCTCACTTACATTTCAAAAATGCAAAATTTCAAAATGCAATATATCACATAATACCTGTTACCTTCATTTTTAAGTAGTATGTTACATTACAATATTACCGTCTGCGTAGAGTAATATATAACTTATGACACTACTTTTTGTCACTTTCAACAAAAATAACCCAAATAACCTCTACAGAATAATTAAATCATCCTTTTTTCTTTTTTTTTTTTAATAAATGAGTGTCCTTGGACTCAGTGATGAGCCGGCAGAAAGAGGATCACAGTCTGATATATTATGAGATCGGAATACATATTTTTAATTGTAGGCTCATATGAAACACAACAGACCTGCATCTTCTATCATGTCGCCCATTATGACACGAATACAAGATGAGCATCTTATTTATTTTGGTCCACAGAACGAGGAACGCATGATGTGATTCAGGAATGTAGATTAAAGTGCGCTCGGAGGATCAGACTTCATCGTCAGGCTCATTTCAGTCACACAGAAACTACTTTTATTCATTTTGTCTGGTATTAAATTAGTGGAGTTATAGTGGTAGCAGTAGAAATATATATTTAAAGTAAAGGCAGCATCCTCAGGTTAAACCTCCTCCTGTCTCTCCCCACAACTTCTCCATTTAGAGTTCAGAGATAAAAATCTAATTCAGTAAAAGTTCAGAATAATTTCATTATTCAGTATTTATTCAAAGCATCAAAACTGATGAACGACGCCATCGTCCCAGGTGTTTTTTTATAAGGTACAGTGTAGAACTAGTATGAATTAATCTGCAAACATTGTTCACTGACTTATTGCCACGTTAAGTCCTGCATCATATATTATTAGCTGATCATATTAAATCCTTCTGTCAAATACATGTTGTCGTACAACGTCCACATTTTGTCACCCAAGTCTGAGACATACGAGCACACAGAAGTGATTAGGGGAAGTCGAGAAATAACGACAGATAGACGGGCTGTAAATCCGAGCTTATAAAATAAGTTGAAACAAGAGATTTAAAAGATAAAAAGATCCTGCTTAAACGGGACGAGAGGACGCCGTATGGAATTAATCTGACGGCCAGCAAAAACATCCAGCCACAAGCCGGCAGTCAGCTCATCTCAGGTCAAAATGTGTTTCTGCACATTATATTTCATTAAGCTGCTAAAATATCAACATTTAAAGCATTAACAATGAAATGCAGTTTGAATTTAAAAAACATTTAATTTTAGTCATTGAATTCAGCAAGAAAATATAAAAAATAATAACGTGATGATCAAATATTAAGAGAAAAAGGTTGAAAAAGCAGTGAGAAAGTTTTGAGAGAGTTTTTGGAGAAAACAACTTGTGTATTTACAGTTTTACATATATTTATACACGTGTGGATTGAATGGATTTTAGGAATCTTTGGACCCGGGGGTGCCCGAACCAGAACTGAGCCGCCACAGGCCAAAAGCAAACAGCTATTGTACTTCTAATTGTTATGATGCAAATACGGAACCAGAATCCAAAGCGCCCGTAATTGACTGACTTCCTGCACAGAGTGTCGGTCCGCCTGCTGTGCTCAGATTATGAAAAAATAATTGAAAATATTTTGAGATCCTCATTTAAAGACAGTTTTACCTCCCAAAAAAATAAATAAATAAAATGTAACGACACAAACAGCAATTTATATTATTTTTCAAAACAGACGTTGAATCTCAGTCTGTGGAAGTCAAATGTGGCGACTGTGAGCATCGCGACTTTATTATTCTAAATGGCGCCATGAGTATTACTAAACTCTAAATTCTGTAATAAAAAATGTGTAATTCTACTAATAAACTAATATTTTTTTTGGGAGTCAACACATTTACAAGACACAACACGCTCCACTCACATCGGGGCTTAAATGTTGGGCGTTGAGAGTTTAACGTGGAGAATAATTGAATTTTTGAGCATACATATATGTTCACATATATACTCTGAATGTCTGAGTGTCAAAGCCAGTCAAGAGCACTCACTGTAATTAAAAGTAATGAAGCTTTTTGTGTTGTGGCTGTGTGAAAAGAGATATTCTTATCTGCAGAGTGATTAAAGGGTTCCACTGTGATCACAGTCCAAACAGCAGAAGACGACCTGCCCTCGTAATATAAACACGCCCGGAGACAGATGACTCCAATTGTCTCTGGCAGTCCCAGTTTATGATATGGAAATAATTTAGTTTTGATTAGGCCACCAAGTTATTCAATATAGCATTGTGTGCTCCAGTGGCTAAACTCAATACAGCTCAATCAAGGGGGCTGTGTGATATTCCAGTAATGATCTGGGCCAACAGGACTGATTGAACTCCCATTGTCTTTCGTCTCCGAGCACCCTCATCATATCTGTATCAAGGAGCCTGGTCGTCGAGCTCGCCGCAGCACCAAGCTGTTATTTAGGTTAGCTCGACAAAGGCGCTTTAATCCAAGAGCGGAAATAAATAAATAAAGTGTTTGCAGGGAGGTGAGTGCTCGGTCAGCTCGTCTGCACAGCCCACACACTGCCACAGTTGTGTCACATCCGAGAGCAGCCATTAGGCCTCTGCTGATCTAATGTGGAGCGAGTGTGCCGTCTACCGTACAAACCGGGCGCCGATGGAAAAACGCTAGCTGAACCCGTTCAGCGCTCAGCGTTTACCTCCAGCGAGGCTACACATCCAATCGCACTACCAGTCCGACTAATTGACCCTGACATCATTAATCCATACATGGGGCGTGTGCACTGCAGGGGCGACGTGGAATGTTTGACATGTTGACATATTCTCTGTGATAAAAGTGACATTTCAGGCTGAAGGATGCACAGGTGGAATCTGGGCCATTTGTTTATGTACAGTAACAGTTTATTAACAGAACAGCTGACTGAAGCTCATCATGAAGCAGTTTTCTTCTATTCAATAGTTTAATTTTATATTTAATATTCAGACTAAAATACGCTTCTGGTTGAATAACATGAGATTTGAAATTTTAAAAATATATATATTTTTTCTATATTAACACTTAATTAAAAAGACACACGTACTACTTTAAATTTGGTAGAAGTTTCCTTAAAAATAAAATTCTATTTTGTCTACACGTTAGAAAGACACAGCTGTTAATTTAAAGGACAATACATTTTATTTGATGCTTTTGATTTTTAATTTTAAGGTATTCTGAATTACATGGATTCATGTTCGGTAAAGTTTTCAGAATAAAAAAGAATTTAGAGTTTAACAATGAAATTTAAATTCTAAGTTTGATTAAAAAAAAAACAGCTATTTATTTTTTCCCCATAAAAAAAAAAATCTGTTGTATTTCTACATTTAACTGTATGTAGGTGCTTATTTGATATCCTGAATTTGAATGTTGAATTACAGAGGACAAAGTTTTTTTTTTTCACAATAAAATGAAATATTGATTTTCAAAATAAAGCTTGAGATTTGAAGCCTATTAAAGTTTTTTTCAGAACAAAGCACAACTTTAATAAATATTTGTACTCTTTGAATTACAAATACTGCTGAGTTTAGTAAAATTCCGGGTGAATACAGTTGTATATATTTTTGGCGCCTTTCTTTTCTTTCATAATAAAACTTTTGAGAGTTCATATACATTACGATTTTTATAAAATTCAACTATTTGTAGGAACTAACCATTTAAAACAGTAAACCAGAGACACGTGAACACAGCAGCGCTGCACAATATGTTAATTTGAGTTATAATGATTAGTGGTATTGATCAATTTTGATCATTACGTTTTTTATTTTCACGAAAAAAACCCCACTAAAATCAAGATGACGACGACGTGGCATTTGTTGGTCCGTACAAACAAACATGCTTTTGTTCATCTTGTAGTTCAGGACATCCTCAGCACTACTGTACTTCATTATAAGGATGTTCACCTCGTTATCTTTAAAAAAAAAAATTAAAAAATGAAACTTATTGATATTTGGATATCTTATTTCAACATATTGCAATTTCTATAATATTCCGTTAAAGGTACGTTCATTTCTCTCGTCACTTTCTTTTATTTTGTTAAGTTTTGTTTGACCTACTTCAAAAAGTACAATTATACTAGATTAAGTTGCATTGAATTTGAATCACAGCATGCATGAGGACTTTACTGAACGTCCACACGGAATGTAAGTTTTAAAGTTGACTTTGTGAAGGCATGAGGACGTATAACAAAACCGGCGCATAGTTGAGGATTTACGGGATGAAAAGCTGCTCGGTTTCCTTCCACACCACATTCCACACAATTTAAGATCAGTCCTGCTGCAACACTGTGCTCCCTCACAACCGGCTCACTGGGGGGAAGACGGAGTACCGAAAGCAAATTAAAGGAGTCCAAGGTGTTCACCTGTTGAGTCCTCCTTCTCCCCTGAACAAGGTTAAGAGCCTGAGGCTGTCATTGGTATAAAGTGTGAGCTTTCCTTCATAAGAGGCCAAGACATGGAAAAGCACCGGGGGGCACCGTGTCAGAGAAAATACTACTCCAGCCCTGCGATTGAAGTGTGGACTTAAAGCTGCGATGGTAAAGGGCAGAGCGGCTCTCTCTGGCAATTGCCGGCTGCAATGCTACATACGCATGACACTGTGAAAGTGCATTACCTTTTTCCACACAACCCTTTCAACCCTCTTCCAAAGCCCCACTGCTGCACAGTTACAGAAATACATCAAGAGGTGAGTTTGATTTGTGTGCATTCCCAATGTGTCCCCTCCATCTCTCAGTAGTTCTGTTGAACACAACTTCTCTCTTTCTCGCCGTCTCACCGCCACTATCCTCTGCAGTGACCTCCCGACGACCCGCCACTCTTTGCCCACTCAAACACCCGAGGACGAGACGAGACGCGCCGGGAACATCTCCACTCAGGAGGAGGAAAAGCAGAAATATGTAGCCTTGTTTTCTTTTTTTTTTCATTTGAAAATATTTTACTTGAGGATAAATGTTTAATGCAAGGTGACATTCAAGTGCACAGCAAGTGCAGGGATTACATCTGCTGAGAGGAAAACATCCAGTGTCAGTTCAATGCTATATTCCTATATTTCATGTCAAAGCAACAAAAGGTCAGAAAATCATAAATAAATGTACGTCTGTTGAAGCTTTTCTTACTATTGACGAGGTTTTGCTACAAAGTGCATTCATACAGCATGTTGCCTCACAAACAAGAGGACGCATACACGACCCAGAATAAAACCACAATACTATTACTAATTATGAGAACAATAATTGGTAATAATACTATAAAAGCCACACAGTAATATGGCAGACATTTGTACATTTCTTTTAGGTTTACAGTCTTATTAGTCTAAGATTTGTCAAAAAACAAAAACTAAAAAAGTACAAAATATTGTTAAATTGAACATAATGTTAAAATAAAAGTATAACAAAGATAAATGTATTTGATAAACACTTATTAAAAGAGGGGTTCTATTTTGTATAACTTCAAATATAACACAGCTGCAAAATAAGCTTCACACAATGAGTCTGTTTACATCACTTTACAGCAAGATCTAATAAAAAATGGCCCCAAAGTCATAGTTAAGTAAAAGTAAAGATATTGTGTTACAATTTACTTTTGTTGAAGTGAAAGTACGAAGAAGTATTGAGTAAAAATCTTACAGTATCTGATATTATTAAAAGTAACTTTCCAACCATAATTGTACCAAAGTATCAAGAAGTATTTAAATTATACATTTATATATGAGTATAAATACGGTTTACTGTGGATCAACTCATCATCGGCCGGGCTGATTGTTTTGGATCTGATGTTTGACATTGTTTTGATTATGGGAATCAATATTTTTTGAAGCTAATTGCTGATCAAATTGATTAATTAAAAAAGTAACTAGTAACTACAGTTATGAAATAAATGCAATGAAGCAGAAGTACAGTATATGTCAACAACATGAAGTGTATTGGAAGTTTAAAGTAGCAGAACATGGAAACACTCAAATCCAAGCAGCTCAAAATTGTACATTTACTCAAGTACAATACTTGAGTAAATGTACTAAGTTACAATCCATCCCTGGTTTACTAGATGTTGGACTTTTAATGTGAAGATGGCGACCGTGTTAACGTCACCATGTTGTTGTGTTCATGTGTATATGCGTATAAATAACTGTATGTATGTTCTGTGATTGTGCAGCACTGTGTTGGTTAACGAAAGATAAATGATCTTGTTACCTCGTTATTCAGCAGTAACTGTTTATATTCTTGTTAAAGCTTTATCACGTTGTTGGTTTAGCTGCGTACGAGTTAAGACTTCATCAAAAAATGAAGAAAAATTTAACATTTTAAAATGCAGGACTGGTTCTGATGGATTCTACTGACTTGTATGTGTAACGGAGGTTACAGACCACAAAAAAAATCAATAAAAATCTGAAACAGCTGCGAGAAAACCTTCTTCACTGAAAAGTCTGAATGATACGAGGCTTTAACTTCTGACATCGAACTGAAAAAAGGTGAAAAAACAAGTAAATATATATATGTTAAAAAAAACACGCTCGTTACATTTTGATCAATTTGGTTTTATTTGCACAAAAATAGTTTAACTCTCTACAGTCTTTTTGCAGTGTTCTCATACGTGTCACTAAACAGAACATAATCCATGAATAGTTAATGCAACATTTAAAAATCACGTACAATAAATTTACAGTTGCGTTTCTGATTACATACGCAGGAAAACAAACATTTAAACCGATGCGATTTGAGTTTATACGAGTCTGATTGTTGTAGGAGAAATTTGGTTTATTTTTGTATTTTGTCTAAATAATTTTATTTAATTTATCTGATAATTTTTATAGCTAAAAGAAGGTTGATTATAGAAAAAGAAAGCCAATATCTGTTCTGCAGCTGTGTCAGATGTTTTAAACAGTGTTCGATCAGCCTGGTTTTCTCACAGATCAGCAGTGCATTCTGTCTTTCATCCTGCTGCTGACCTTTAAAGCATCGCTTCTTATTTCACTATGGGAGTGAGTGAACGAGCCTCCACCTGAGACCTGAAGAGCACACGCACACACACACACACACACACACACACACCACACACACACACACACACACACACACACAAACAGCCTCACCTGCTTATATAAAAGTAGGAGAGACTGCAGAGGGAGAGAGAGAGAGAGAAGCATCCCTATAATGATAATAATGGCCTATAGCTGAGGGCCACTGCACTCTCTGGCACATGCTGTCCTACATACACCCTGAGTGAACTTGATGAAAAAAAAAGTGCAGCCTTTCAGATCATATGCACAGCTGAGTGTGTGTACGCTGTGTTTTAAAGAAGGCTGCAGACGGAGGGTTTGTATTTTCCAGGCCGTGTGAACCTCGGCCCCGCTGAAACGCGATAGTGTGCAATCACAAAGGTATGGCTGTAATTCCTGCTCCTGCCTGATTGTAATTGCCAGCTTGGCTCTTCTTCAGGACGCTCCGGCGGCTCGCCCTGCACACGGATCCCGCTCGGCAGCAGAAAAACAACCGCCGTGCCCACCACCAGACTTCTGACCTTAACTTTTATTAACCTCTCATCCTCTGAGGGAACAATTGAAACACAGACTGTGACTGATGACGGTGACTGATGATGACTCATGATGGCCTGAGAAAAACGCTGAAGTTCAGAGTACATGTGTGCCCTCCCACCATCAGTCTGATGTCACAGAGTCATGCTCTGCGCTCTGGGTGAATATTTAACTCTATCCTCTAATAGGAACCAACAGATCTGAGTAACTAATAATAGTAATAAATTAAAACTGAGCAATTCATTCAAATATTGTTGAAATCACAGTATCCAGTATCCAAATAGGAGGGCTGCAATTTTTCTTCATAAAGGTCAAATGTGTCACAACGTACCATTATAACTGAATCACTGTGGTGCTACAGAGACAAACCAGCTCACTTATAATATTTTACAGTCATAAGAAGTCGTACACACTCCAGCAAAACTCACATCATTATTATTTTTTACACATTTTCAATAAAAGTCAAATGCAGAAATTATCATTCCACTAAAATATCAACAGTCTACTCTGTCAAAATATATATTTTTTGTATATTTTTCAGTCCTGTAATAAAGATAATAGACACATATTTTAAACAAATAATCTGGTCAGTGCAAAAGAACTAACGGAGTGTTTGTTGAGGCAGCAGCGAGGCCAGCAGCCATGAAACAAAAACTCAGATTCTTTACACAAGAGCACGACCATCATTTCAAGAAAAACAAACTGCATTTCAGATCTCACAGCTTAAAATAGCAAAAGCAGAAACAGTTTAGATTGCAGCACTGTGGGCCTAAAATAAACATAAATATATGAAAGCACTCATTATGTTGCAGTTATATTTTACAATCACTGATATCTTTATTTTTAACTGTTAGAGACATCTACTTCACAGTGCACATTTCAGTCGTAAACCTCTCTGAAGGTGATTGAATTAACAAAAATCATGTATTTTTCCGGATGACTGAATAAAGTCTGTCGTGACTGAGAACACGACTGTTTTGCTCTGCCTGATGTGCACATAATGATTGTGCTGGTATCTGGTACATATCTCTATTTTTATTATTGATTTGTGTTCGTTATTTATGTCATCATAGCTGCCTCTCTTCACTGTGTATCGACTGTTTTATCTGTGTTTTTTCAAAGTGTCCTTGGGTGTAAGATTAAAAAGATATGATTAAGGAAGTTAACCGTCTAAAGCAGTTTAATGCAACACAAAGCACACAAAGCACTAACACTGGACTGATTCCTATTAGACAATTATTGTTGTACACGTCAGGTGTCAGACGCACAGCAAGCTACACATACTTAATAAAGCAACATGGTTGAGGTACGTGAGGGTGTGGCAGCGCTGTTAGTCTGCAGCCAGCTGTGTTAACAGTAGCAGCAGTAGTGAAGAATAAAGGAGTATTAGAATTAAGAATAATCGTAAAGGTGTAATTATATCACGTTACAGCTGTTTATTGTCGGTGGTGCAACGTTCGTTAACAAGTCATAGTTGTGTAATAATGAGCGTTTAACGACTCATCAGCTCCTTCACGTGAATGAAAGGCTGCAGTATTCCAGCGCTGAAAAGAAAACGGCGGTGATTAATTGGAGTGGACAGAGGCTAGAGGACAAACTGAACAAAGATGGATTCCCAAGTTTCAGCGGAGAAAGTAGGTCAACCGCTCGTAATGTGCGTGAACTTCTGACCTGGCTGAAGTGGAAGCTACTGTTTCAACAAAAGACCTGCACGCTCTGCCAAAACTCGCCCCGCCGTTATTTAACTTGAGCTTCGCCCGGCGGATGATTCCTCCGCTGCTTTTACTTCACTTTCATGACTTTTGAATAACATCTTCAAAAAAAGAAAATAACGTGGCAGATTGCTGAGCGAGGCGATGATAAAAGATGAATGAGGAAGCGCGCGAGATGATAAAGTTTTCCTGCAGGAGGAGCGGTTAGAGGTACAACAAAGATCTAATTAGATTTCTTTTATTGCTTTAATTGTACAGAAATCTCTCCATCTGCAGCGCTGCCAGCTTTGTCACAACACAGAGGCTGATATATATTTCCGCCGTTCTTCCGACGGATGGTTGCGTCACGTCGTTACGCCCCTCTGACCTCATTTCTATCCGCAGCAAAACCTCCATTTAATAAGCGGCTGCTTCACGTACACAAAAAAAACAAGATGGCGGCGTACAGTACCTTGCATCTTGCTCATCTCCTGCATCTCTTCTGTCTTGGAGACACAGACTGAGACACCTCCAGGAGGTTTCTGTCACAGCCGTGCCTCCTTGACTTTACATTTTTACTCCAGGAGGTCAGACATTTTCTCCGTCAGCCCTTCTTTCTTTTTTTTTTAACTATTCCGCCACAAGTGAGCGAACAAGAACAAACAAAAGCTCGTCCCTTCTGTCGATAATATGAAATCATTTCACGGAAAAAAAAAAAAAAACTCACTTTAACTGTGTCCCTTCTCCCGTGTTTGCTTCGCTGTGTCTTTTTTGAGTGCTATTTCAAGCCCTCGCTCTCTCTGTGCGGCGGGGCTCATAATATCAGATTGCACAGCCGGTCTTGGCCAAATGTGAATTTTATACTCTAGTGACCACAGGCTTTACACTTTCATTAGCTCACATTCTCCTCAGCAGTGCAAATGCCATGTCGATGGTTGAGGAAGGAGGGGTAGGTGGAGGAGGGGGGCCCTCGCTGACTGAGCCTGATGGGGCGAGGGGAGCCGGTGGGCGGGCGGAGGAAAAAGAGCTTCCGGAAAGCAAAGTTCACCGCGAGGCGTGGGCCGCGTCCCGGCCACTCCAGGGGAAAAATGTAAAATAAGATTGCGCTACGACGGGCACAGACTGCTGACGTTGTAGAGGAACGTGGTTTTTACATAACACGGTGATAATTATCTGTAATTCCATTGGAAACAGTTTCACCCACAGCTCTCCTCACTTAATCTGCCTCTTGATAAATATTATGTTTCCAGCTGTATGTTCAAACCAAACAATGTAGTTTCTGCACTAATGAGCGGCCTCATTAACAATCACCTCCTCAACACCATTCTTCATTAAGTCTGGGGATGAGATGAGATATTAAATCTCCTCTTAACAGTGTCGCCTTTAAAGGCTTCTTTTTTTCTCTCTCTCTCTTTCTCACTTGTTTCTTGACTGGAAGGGAAAATCAACAAGAGAAGCGCACATGTGTGGATCGGCAAATGGAGGGGGGCCAGAGAGGAACGAAAATCGTTTGTGTCAGTGCTCCCCCTGAGAGATGAAAGCAAATGCTGGCTGTGTCTTAAGCTATTAGAGTAAGGAGTGGTGTTTGGCCTGGCCCCCCTCCTCTCTGACAGACATGGACGGCACAGAAAATAGTGCCTCTCAGAGCTGCCCTTCTCACTTGAGAGAATTAACTTACACTTTGGGCTCTGTGAAAGAGCAAAGTTAGGTATTTACACGACTTCTGCCCCTCTGTGTTTCCAATTATCTGCGCGTTGGACTGCGGCGGGGAGGGGGACGAATCTGACGAGACTGCGACATCTCCGAGGGCTTCGCCGGGCAGGTGGCTGTCAGCGTAGAGTTGTCATCGACTTGTCAGTACTCGTCTCCCGCTCGCTCTTATTTCGAAGCAAATAGTTGAGTTTGGCGGAGCAGATCTGCAGAGGAGGGAGATCCTGATGCGCGGGAGGCGGTTTGAATCCCGCCGGGGGGGGGCGGCGAGGTAGATACAAGCCACTTCCTTTTTTGAAGGTTTGTATCTTTGAGTTTTTTCTCTCTCTGTGTGGCAAAGAGGAGCGGGTTCATGCAGAGGGCAGTGATTACAGATTTGAATGGAGTTAAAATGGAAACATCTTCAGGGCACACTCTGACCTGTCAGCCTCATTTTCCTCGAGTGGATCCGATGAGTGCGGCTGTGCCATCGCTCACAACCGCCCATCCTTCTTTCTTTTTTCCCCTCCTACTCCTTCTCTGTTTCCACGTCTCCATCCCATTACTCTCCTCCCTCTCCTCTATCCCAGCTCTGCCAGGTCAGGTTTGGCATACAGAGACTCCCCCCTTCTCTCCTGCTGCAGCACACACACACACACACACACACACACACACACACACTGTCCATTGTCAGCAGTGCCGAAAGCAGATTTGCTCTTTAAACTAATGGTCCGTTATGTGAAACAGACCTGATTACTGCCTGACAGAGGGAATTAAGGCCGCTGGGGCCAAACGAGTGTGCCAGCATCCATGACCTGGCACAACCACTTAGGCTGAATTTTATTTATATTGCATGCAGTAAACATGCGTCTGATATAATCACAGGCAGGGAAGGAAAAAAAAGGGGAAAGAGGAAGATGTACTGCTCACGGTGTGCTTGACTTTGGTGGTGTGTCATATTGATTTGACTTTTTTTCTAAAGGATTGCTCGTAATTTATCGAATTAGGTCACGTGAAAGACAGGAATGGATTTTATTATAAAATTGAGGCCATGAAATGATGAATCCTGTATTTATAGTTCTATAACGGCAGAGGAGAGTGTATTTGCTCGTTCCAAAGCCAATCTTGTTTACCTATAAATACGGGCAAAAAGGACGTTTTAGCTTTTACTTAAAGAATAAATCAGGGAATGGATTCGCGGTCGCCGTTTTCAGACTCTTCAAAGTCAACTTTTGGAATTAGTGCCACTCACAGAGCAGCAAAGACTTTTGAATGAGAGCAAAGTCAAAATGTGGACGCAGAAACAACTTCACGTGTTGGTTTCCATGATTTAAAGGGGCATTCCGTAGTTTTAGAGAGACATTTAAACTTAAACTTGCAATATTAATGAGGGAACAACACAAAGTGAAGACTGTGTTTGACATAAGTGAATAAACAAGCTGTTCTCAGAGGAAGATAAGGTCCTGGCAGGGTCCGCCACATAAAAAACAAAACAGAACAGTGTGAACTTGTGTCGTTCTTTAGGGTCAGTTTGTTCATTCGGACGTGGAAACAAAGACAGTTTGTCAGTGAAGATCTTTCTCCTCTGATTAAAAATGTCTTCCCAAAGATCTACAGACTGCTCCTTTAAAGTCACAATAATGTGTCAGACTGTGTGACGCTGATAACCTCCCGTCATTTCTTCTTAATTCATCTCTTTTTGATTCTCTTCAATCAACCTGCTCCTGTTACGATTCATGATTAAGCTTTAGATGTGGTAATATTCTACTCCTAATGTGCTTTGATTGGGTTTGTGAACATTTCCTGTACGTATAATTGCATTTTTCAGGGGGGGAATCAGTGGGAGTGACTCGGTCGGTGTGTTGTTTTATTTAATTTACTGTATTATATTTACATTCATATTCAGCACACCCCGTGAAATCGAGATTGGCTCACCTCGAGCGGTTTATCGCCCACATGAATATTCTAAAACACTGACGGCTGTATATTTTTTAACGCATCACGAGCAGCACGTAGGAACATAAATGTTAAATAATTATTTGTTTCGATCGTTGACATTTTGTCCATTATCTTTTTACCAAGGGGAACTTTAAACGTGTGATTAACAAATTAAAAAAGCAATGAATTCCATTAAAATAAATGAAAATTAATCCTTTTTTGGCACAATTTGAAAACTCAGATGATTATTTTTGTTCTGTATTATTTTTCTTTAATTTAATTCGACTGCTGAACGGTCTGGATGTAAATAGTGAATGTCAGCGATGATTATAAATGATTGCTAATGAAAACATTAATGGCCTCCATGTGACTTCTACACTGTGTGGTCGACAGCAGGTGACTGTGGACTCGTCAGTCACTGGACCACGGGTTGATGTCATATTCAACATTTTCTGATGAAACAAACTTTGTGGTTTTGTAATAATTATAAAAAGTAAAGCGAACGCCCGCTAACGGTCATTCTGTTGACGATCCGTCTTCATGAGAGGAACATTGTTCAGGTTTTTAACCCTCGCTGATGTTACTGAGCTCGACAAGTGAAACTGGAAAAGTGATTTACTTAATAAAGTCCCTCAGACCTGGCAACCCTGTGTGGATCATGTCGAGGTCCGGTAATAAATATCCTCTCAGAACTCTGCGACAATAACTCAGTGACATGTCAGTTTATTAGCATGTAAAGCAGCTCGAGGTTAATATTCATAGACTGTTGCTTTTATGTGTTACGTGCTACGATTATTTTCATAATATTTTGTATTCGGTGCGTTTTACTGTGAATTAATAGAGGGATTTTTTTAATAACACGAGCCTTGTAATTAGCGTTAGCAGATAAAAAGACCCTTATAAGTCCATATAAATAAATATATTGGTAATAATCATAGCATGATAAACAATAATAATATAAATAATAAAAAGAAATCCAAAAGGACTTAAAATAAACGTGATGTTTTTAATTTAAAGATGTTACTTGTGAATTTTTTTAGATAATATTTTATAATAACATCACAAACACATTTAATGAGTTTAACTAACTGACCACCAACTTGTTTTTATATTAATAATTTCTTTATTATGTATTTATAATCAGTCAAATATTCACTTATTAACAGTATTTTAATAAAATGCGAGAGAGTTAGAGTGAATAGTTCCTTTATTATCAGGTTATCGTTCATGCAGAAACCGGATCTTTAGCCAGAATAATGCTGTTTACTTGTGTGTTCGGTATTATATGAAACTATTAAGGCTTTTATTAATGTTCTTGACTATAAACTGTAAACAAGTTCATTATACATTCTTACGATAAATATCTTTATTACGTGATAGCATGAGATTTTACTATTTTCACCATTTAATTATAGGAAAATATTTTCAAACATATTTTTTCTTCTAAAAAAACAATTTGTTTTTGTCTCCATGTCATAAAACAGACTTAAATAACTGCCTGTGAAATTTTTCTGAACAATATGATTATAAAAAATACCCCAAAACCATTTTTCTGGCATTTTGTATTTTTTTTTTTTTTGTATTTTTTGTAAATTATTACTTATCGATAATAAAACTGTTCCACAGGCGAGGTCATGTTTCCACCCGTGTCCGTTTGTTTGTTTTTTGGCAGGATTACACAAAAATTACTTGATGGATTTCCATGAAACCTGGATGGAGGACGAGTTTCGGTCCAGAACAGACCACATTGACTTTTGGTACAGATCTGAATAAGCAGATCCAGGATATTTTTCTTACTTTCTCTAACATTGTGAGATTCTGTATTTTTCTACATTTTTTACAGGTATGCGCTCTACTGATAACTACAAATTGGGTTTGCTAACACAGTGATCATTTCAGAGCAGGATCAACAATATATTTGTGAGCACAGCAAACAATAACGTTCCAAAAATGAAGTCGAAATAGTCGACGTCTCTGGAATTTTTCCTTTCTCAAATGTTACCCTCATCCGCCAACATGTCGAGGCTCCGTATTCAGATCGACAGTGTTCATGGAGCAGCAGAATAAAGTTGCCATGTCACATGAGCAGGCCGGTGTGATTCGGCTGGAATAGCTCCACAGCTGAGAGTTGAGCTGAGGGTCACATGCTGTCACTCCCCATCCATCAGTTCACTTCCACCCCGATAACGGCAGAAGGAGGGGAGCTTTACAAAAAAGGCCAAGGGGGGAGAAAGGTGGATCCAGGTTGGCAGGAGGGCAGTCATGTGACCCGGCGCGTCCAACCGCTGCACGCTGGCCTCACAGATCTGCAGGTGTTGAAGTGGAAGTGATGTGACTTTGCGGCAACCTGCAGGCACAAACACAATAATGCAAGACTGGCTCGTGCACACATGAGAGCACAGGAACGTACAGTACGTAACGTTTATAGAACATACAGTGCACGCATGTGCTCTCACAAAATAGGTCAATACCTACAGAACTTCCCAAAACGATGCTTCATACGAAACGAGTTTGGATGTTGAGCCAAAGGCAGCAGGGGGTAATAAGTGAGCGGTGTGTGTGTGTGTGTGTGTGTGTGTGTGTGTGTGTGTGTGTGTGTGTGTGTGTGTGTGTTTCATATACCACATCAAACATCACAACACAGAGTTAAGATGCGTTTGACCTCCCTCACTCGGCGATGACGCGGCCGACAGTATCTCCGACGTCTAGATTTATGGAGATTTATCCTCAGCAGCTGCTCACTTTACAGACCACAAATAAATAAAAGCAGAAGGTCACGCTGAACGGGACTTCTGATATCGAGGAGGAAACATCAAATGAATCATGAATGAACCTCGATGGGAATATTCTCCGGTGCGGTGAGCCCGGTGCCGGCCTGCTCAAAAACAATAAAGCATGAATGAAACTTTAAATGTGAGAAGAATTCAAATGATAATTTATCACTTGCAGCGTGTTAAATCATGGAGCAATATACACTTCAGGATAATATAATGAAATTTATCCCTTTTTTTTTTGTAACTTTTCATTTAAAAGTGGCAGCGTCTTTTACGGCTCCTGTATCTTCTGGCTGGCTGCTTTTAAAGCCCGAGGCAGCGAGAGCTGCAGTCTGCCTCGCTGAAACGGCTCCATTATAAAAATATTCCAGCCTCGCTCTCACATTTCATTTGCTTACATAACACGTTTTTGCATACGTGATCATTCTAGTTTCACAGCGAGATTTTGTTATGTCTATTTGCAGCCGGCACTACTACTTTTACTGCCGGCTGCTTTTTTTTTTTTTTGGTATTAATGGAGGAACTCAAACTTATTCTCCTGACGTGCGCGCTGTAACTGTATGTCAAGTCACACAGATTAAAGCAAACACTCCTAAAATAAAGTAAGTACAAGGTCGCGCGTGGGAAGGTTTGCTGAGACTTAGTTCTAAGTGAAACATATAGATTCTCAAATTTACAAGGAAATAAAAAAGCTACCAAAGAGATTCAGCAAAAAGGAAATACCTGTGATTTTAGCCCAGATTCAAAATATATCCAGGCTTTGAAGAATTCCTGCATCGACCCAATGATGCACAACAGCGATCACTTCATCTGCATCAGCACGTTGCGTTCTTCTGATAAGTTTCACAGCAACGTCTCTTCAAACTCTGAAGAGTTTTTCTGTGTCAGAGAATATTTGAGTTCTTTCTTGTAATTTGTGAGATTTTTTGGAGGCGGAAAATGTATCACTGTAATCTCAGGAAATGTTCTTTCTTCTGTTCTTTTTCTCTCATCTATAGGCTGCACATATTCCAAGATGGACAGAGTCTAATGAAAATAGGAAAGAACAGCTGGTAATGTTGAGTCAGCGAACATGAGTCAGATCCATTTAAAAGTATTTGAGGGTCTTTTGTGTAAAAAAAAACTTCAATTTTCAGGTAACATCCATCGTCACATAGCGGCAGCTGCAAAACAACAAGGGCAGAAATCATTTAAAGTAAATGAAACACAACCTTAAACCTTTTTTTATTGCAATTGCAGTGGAATTTTACGGTCGTGTCACGTCTGCCATTTTCTGCTTACGGGCCCGCGATAATAAATGGAGCTCGTGAATCAATAAATTAAGTTTTCAGAGCCAAGACACACATTTTGTGGTGGGCTCGAAGTCATTTGATACGGTTTGGTGAACGTGGAAGAAGGACACACACACACAGACACACACACACACACACACACACACACGTAGGATGGTTTTTGAAACGTACCTGCATTCAGACATCAGTAACAGTCCGACTCGCTAATCGCTGTTGAAGCCCCATAACGCGATCGCCACATTTACTTTATCGAGCATTACCTCACACACAAATCAGATTTTAGTAATGACGCATCTGATTAACAAACACATGGGACAAACAGCCCGTACACGAGCCGCCTCATTAAGCAGCATATTGATTTTATCAGCAACAGTAATACAATTTGCAGAGCAATTGTGATTGTAATTGAATACATTCCATTGGACCGCAGAAAACCCCTGTGATGCTTAATGCTCGAACAAATTCAATAGAACTGAGGAAATAATCTCACCCCAGGGTCCATTCAGGGGCTGTTTAGGATCTTTATGATCATATCACATGATCTTCAGCAGAAGATGGAGCTCCCTCAGTTGCCATGTAGATGTTTAACATGTTATGTTTATAGGACCTCTCGTCCATTTTGGCTTGGAGGTTGAGAAAATAAAGCAAAATGCCAAAAAAATCCGATCATACAGTGAGATTATTATGAGTTTCAAGTGGGATTTCCTCGTTAACGGCTGTTTCCATCAATTATAATGATACAAAAATGAATAATAAAAGAGTAGTAATTATCTAAAATCATAATAAAAAGTAGACTAAAAAAATATGTTAAATCAAAGGGCCAAATACAGCACAGGAAGCAGCTGATGTAACAGTGATGTCATCAGGTTTATCTCGGCTTGCACTTAAAGGGTAACTCCACTAATTTTCCACATTGGTGTGTTTACAGGTCTTGGGGAGAACTACTGCATAATTTAAAAAAAAGGTAGTATAAAGCCTTTTGTGACCCCATTTGCGTCTAACTAATTGGATAAATTGCCTCCAGTGATGTCACTCAGTGGCTGTTGCTGTTGCATTGTGGGAAATGTAGGCACAACATTTCTAAAGCATTGATCTAGCATTGTGCTCTTATAACGTGGACAGCATTAAAACAAATGATCAAGATCAATCCAATAGAACCCGGAGGTATCAACTTTTTTATTCCACACATTCTTCTTTCTTTTCAAAACCAGGTGCCTGCATTACCCACAATGCAACATCACTGGAGGCAGTTTGGCTGATCATAAGCAGCTTCCTCTGGAGCCACAAACGGCTTTATACTACAGTTTTTGCATCTGCATCAGAACTCCCCAAGACCTGTCAACACACTTTAATATTTGACGGTGTTAACCTTTAAAACCAGAAATGTAAGTAAGCCTGCATCATAACCACGTGTCACAATAACAAACATTTAAAACGTTTTATTTAAAAATGATAAATACCTTGCTGGGACGCCACAAACACAGCTGGAAATTGTGGAGGTCTTCTAAAGAATCTCCAGCAGTTTAACACTTACAGATGTTGAAACGCTGTCTTGAACTGTGGTCGCTGGCTTGGCAGCGTTCCCGTCTGTATCGCCCAACATGAAAGTCAGGTGATGAACATGTAATGTGAACGTGATGTGACACGTTGTGGCTGGACATCCCTGGTCTGATGAAAGACACTTGCATTATGGGAATTGTAGTAGCAAGTGTTTTTGGAGAATATCTCTGTCTCTGTCATTTTGATTTGGTTTCTTAATCTGATAACTGTGACTCCCCAACATTAAGGAAGTGACACAGTGAAGTGCTGCTGCACGGAATTTAAATTGGATCCAGTCAAAAGACAAGGTGATAAAGTGTGTGGCCTCAGATGTTGGAGTGGTTTCATCCAGCGGTTGCCAGTTTGGATTGAAGGGGTATCAGAGTCAAGGATTGGGGTCGCCCAGAAGTCCCAATCTCACACTAATCACGCCTCTAGTCCGGCTGTTGGGAGTGATACACCGCAGCCTCTGACTTTCCAGCCACAAACATCACAGTTTCCAGGCTCGGTTGGCAAACGCGGTCCAGGAAAATGCCCCGTGTTTATAGTAGCACTCTGTTTATGGTTTATGGACAGTTTAACAGTTCAGCCTGAAATTCCCCACCGCTCTGAAACAGTGATACTCGAGGCGCCTCGGTGACGCACGGTGTCATTACTTCAAACTTTTCATTATTTTTAATGTGTTTCATTTACTGGTGTTTTTCATTCACGTTATACACCGAGCTATCCAAGCTACACTTAGATATATAATGAGATTAAGTGGGCAGCACTGAACAAACACAAGTGTCTTATTAGACCTGACCTGCCACCTTTCCTCCCCCAAACACTTCTGTGGCTCCCTCTTTTTATTAATTCCGGTATATTACGATGATTCGGTCAGAAATGAAAATTCAGTTTCAGTTATTTAAACAGCAGAATAACTTTAAATTAGGCTAACACAGTTCTCTCTTTGTCAGTTTGGAGTCTGGAGCGCTCGCTCTGCAGTTTGAAGCCTGTGTGAACTGTGTTTGACAAGTTGGCCTGACGGAGTGACTCTGAGAGGGGAGGGTGAGACTTACAGAACGCAGATTGTTGGGAAACTGCTTCAGAGTTAAAGGAAAACGTCACCCCGAAAAACAACACGATCAGCTTCCTCCCAAACAAACCTACAAAAGCAAGATCTTCCTCGTAAACCATCAACTTGTGCCGAGCTCTGCCACGCACCATACCGTGTCTCCTGAATCCTGAATCCCAGAGGTCAACTGTCACTTTAGAAAAAAAAACGAATGCATTCTCTTTGCATGGGACACCTCAGCCGGCATTTTATGAATGTTAACAACGTCTTGTGAGGACTGAAGCAAAGAGGCAGGGAGTCTAATCTGTTATGCCACAGTGCTGCTTCGGTGACAATGAGGAACAGATTGGCTGTCGAGTAGCGTTCTGTGCAATTTAAAGCATGCGACAAATACAAGTGGTCGAACTAATATCTCAAGGGCCTCCGAGCTTTATCTAAAGGCTGTCATAAAAAAAAAAGAAATCTGCAAACGTGCTGCTTGGAGGCTTTAATAGAGGACGAGACTGAAGGCAGATCCTAGTCAACTTCACTTCACTTGTACTGCAGTGCAAAAACTCCCTGAACAAAAAGGCTGTTCAGATTGTTTTATTATGAATTTATTACAGCGGTGTAGATCAATAAGGTGGAATCAGATGCGCATGTGAGCTTAAGTTTATAATGTTTCCACTGTGAGGAAGAGAGACATTACTGACTCTTCTCTCAAGAGGGAGCCTTTAGCGATGAGCCCACTGAGAGTTATTATCCAACTTTATGCGTCTCGTTTGAAAGAGAAGCTGATAACCTGCTGTTATCAAACTTCATCTCCAGGAACACATTACCTGCTCATCAACAAACATCAGACAAATACTAAAAGCGCCCAGCAGGTGAACATCGTGGAGCATTTAGCAGCTAAACAGCCGGATGCTTTTGGAGATCGGACACAGAGCTAAGAGTGGAGTGAATGTTGGATTTATATTTTCAAATATCCAGAATCAGAACCCAGCATAGACAGTAACGTTGCTCTTTGTGTGCTGGATGTGTGAATAATCAACATATTAGGCATACCTCCAGAGGAAACTCATGGATCAGGTGATAAAATGGTAATTTTGTGGCCAAAAAATCAGTAATTACAGCTTTGAGTGTTGATTGATGATTCAAGAGCAACTTATAGGACTTGGACACCCAGAAAGTAAAGTTTGTAATTGTTTTATTTCACTTTTATTTTATCTGGAAGTCTCTCAACCCGCCTTCTACATCAGCGTAAGGAAGAAGAACATTACGGCGTTCACATATGTACATTATAACATAAGACCTGACGTGCACTCTACTACACTTGCACATATGTAATTTGAAAAAGATTTTCTGGGCACAAAGTACAGTCGAGGGGAAGAACGTGTTTCATGACGTCTGGTGACTGTTGTATGTGAATCATTTGTGTCCAAACATACGTATATGTTTTGTGTTGTATATAAAAACATTTGATTTTGATGCTTCGGTTACTTTAACTTTCCGTTTTGTTATTACAAAGAAACAAGATTTCCTAATATGTTATTTAATATGTTTGTTATGATCAAGTGCTGATGAATCACAAACCCACAAGGAAATTAAAAAAATAGATCGAACCACACATGATGATGATGATGAAGAACATTCCCTTCTTTATTGTGAGGACGGGTGGAGTCATGAATAACATCGCTGCATCAAGTCCGCAGACAAAAGCAGCAACTTTATTGACTCTGGACGTGATACTTGGCAACTTCCTCTGGAGCCATTGTTGTGGACTGGACGGTCAATGCATAATGATAGGTTGTTGTTCTCCTGCAATGTAAGAAATGCCCCGGCGCTCTCTCTGCCGCTGTGGTTTTCCTTTTTTAAGAACAACTAGCTTGAGGAAAAATGGTTTAACTGTTCCAGACAGAAATTCTATGCAAGGAAATGAACTAACTTTCCACAGGGGCTTAATGTTTGATTGAATAGTCAATGCACTAAATATTCTTTGTCTGAGACTTACAGCTTGCTCAGCCGGTTCTCTCATTGATATTAAATTATTACTGAAGAGTAATTTAATATAAAACAGCCCGAACACACTGTCTACAAGTACATTATGGTTTTATTAGCAGAGAGTGCCAACAGATTGGTTTGGGTCTGGTAGTTCTGCTTATTCAGCCCGACCCTGCACGGCCACAACAGTTCTTTAAAGCACGACCACCGAAACAAGATCATACTGACGGTCAAATTCTTCCTGGTAGTTTTTTTAATTTACAAAGAAGAGCTGCAGCATGATGCTAACACGTCCATAATAACAATGCTAACACGCTGATGCTTGTGTTCACCATCTTCTTTTGTTAGCATGCTATATTATACTGTATCACTATTAGCACTTAACACAGAGTACAGCTGAGGATGACGGGGGTGTCATTGGTTTCACAGATATTCTGTAATTAACCAAAGTATTAGACCAATAAAAATGCCAAGAGCGTGGCGCTACGTGAATGTCCGTCCAACGCAAAACATCGACCATCCAACAGTTGTTGAAATACCAAGTCAGTAAATGTTGTAGGTTGGAAGTTTGGAATACTGACTTGGAACTAATCGACTTCCTTCTCGATTGCAACAACAGATATTTTCTGACGCGACGGCCAAAACCACGACTGCCGCTGCCCTGGAACCAGCTGTGCTCTCACAGTGAACTGATCGAGTCATTCACTGTATGATGGAGCAAATACTTGGATAAAAATATAAAGCAGGAACATTACGGAACCAAACTGTGTTGCGTTCAGTTTTCAGGAGTTTTGCACCGTCCGTGTATCATATTGTATATTTGTGTTCCATCCAAACATCTGAATTGTTCAGTTTATTTTAATTTTTTTGTGTTTCCTTTCTGCCTCCTGCTCTTATCTTTATCTGTTTTTATGTCTATGACAGGGACATTTTTTCCTCAATTTTTAAAAAAAGTAAAACATGTTTAAACCTCGAGGGAGGTCTAAATAAAAACAGCATTATTCTGTGGCGAAACAAGCGGCAGAGCAGCAGATAGCGAGTTGCTGGAGGCTCCTGTGAGGACGTCTCGTCTCTGTGCTTCTGGGCTTTGTCCCTCTATTTACAGATAGCAGAGAGGCCGAGCAAACAAACAAACCAACAATAAGACAGAAAATAATCCTCTCATCCTTGTGTTGTGTTCTTCAGCTTCCAGTGAAATTAAATACATTTTTACTCTCGGTCAGCAGATGTAAACATCTACAGTATGTTTTATGTTTGTTGCTCTGTCATTGTGGCCTGTCAACACGCTGCAAGAAGGGGAAAATATCATTATTTTTAAAGGCCGTCGCATGTCAGATGTCTGTCTCGAGCCTGGCCCAGAGGCACTTCTCTCACGACCTTGGAGCTGGTCGAACCTTATCTTTAACTCTTGACTCCAGCTGGTTTTGGCCACTATTGAATGGTGACTTTTTTCCCCCACATACGCAGCTCAAGTATACTTTTTTTTGAGAGTAAGTTACTGTTTCAACCTGCTATTATATGGTAAGTGATCTGATCACAAGCGGACATCTTTAAGTACAAGTGTGAATGACCCCAAGAGACACTGGGGACGCATTAGAGATCCGAGGACCGCCTACTCAACTGAAACAAGAAGAAGAGGCGGTATGTAAATGTTAGCAGCAGATGTTTCGACTGATCCCACCATTGAACCTTTAACCACAGTGTTGCCAGACTCCCTAAACAAATCATGCAATTTTTGTGAAATGTTGCACAAGGAGAAACTTAAAAAATTTTTCAAAACAGCTACGGAAAAATCCTGAATCATTTGTGCCTTCTTGTTAATTTGGCATTAAATGGAATAAGTTATTTCTTTCTTTGAAAAAGAGTCAGTTTGTAGCAGCCTGTCTGCGGTCGTCTCTAAAGTGTGTTTCATATATATATATATCTGCCGACAATAAGCAGCTGTTTGAGCGCAGTGTTTCAACTGATTTCACTATTTGCACCACATTCGTGACAGTAGAATTTGATTTACTTCAATCAAAACTAATTTAAAGAAGAAAAGAGTTTGGATGAACTTTATAAACTTGTGAAACTCTTCAGTATTTGAGTCTTCTTGTAAATTTAGCAAATGTTAAACATATTGTCCCAGTGATGTTAATGCATACATGCATGTTTACAGACAAAGTTATTGCTGTCTACTCGGGATCTGATCACTCAGGATCCTCTTTGTCTCTTTGTGACATGAGATCTCATTTGAAAGCAGATCTCAAGTTTAAACGGGCAAATGTATTGTTGAGTCTCTCTATAATTATGACTTTAGCATCCTAATGAGTGTTCATTAGAAATGTTAATAGAACTGCTGGTGTGGACTTAAGTCAAAGTGAAGTCCCTGGTTTAATCCTGGTCTTTATTTGCTTTAGTCCCGGTCTAAAGTTGGTCTCTTGGTTGCTAGGAGCTGAGGTGGACTGCATTTCTACACACCATATTACATGGTGTAATATGTAATATGGTGTGTTGCAGTCCACAGATAATCTATACTTTATTCTGTTTCACATCTCCCCACAGATCTGAACAGAAGAAGTGCAGCCTGTGATAACTGGAGGAAGGGGATGTGTGTGAGGCTGGTCGATAGCTCTGATGGGATTTTTCTCCACCACAAAGTTATTTGTTAACATAATTAATAGATCTAATTTTGGCCTCGTTTAGTGGGTAAAAGGGTTGGTAGAGCGCGCTCTGAGGCAGCGGAAGGCTACAGAAACAGGAGAGACTGCAAGTGTGTGTGTGTGTGTGTCTGCTGTTTTTTCCCAGTTTGCATTTTTTCCCACATTGTCTCTTTTTATGCTCGTTACATTAGAGTCATTATGGACGGCATCCCAACATTTTACCACCCGTTGTTGTGCATATGTGTGCTGCAGTTACCTTGGAGACACAAACACACCAGTCGCTCTGCCAGAACAATATGTTTTACCTGCTGGAGTCCCTCCGCTGTTTGTTAGCATGCAGCTACAGTTCTTTGCAAAACGCCAGAGAAGAGAGTAAAGGTGTTTTGTGATTCCTGCAGTTCCTGAATGACAACGAGGTTCTACGTGAAGATGGTTCTAATATAAATGTGTTCAAGTTAAAACACCCCTGACGGAAGGAGTCATCCCATACAGGACCAGCGAACACAAACATCTGAATATCTCTGTTACTGTAGCTTTCTGGAAGAAGACGATATTACAGCCATTAGGTCTTCCCTGAGAAACTGTAAAATTCAAGACATATCACACTTTCATTAACTTGCAGCCGCCCTCTGTGTTTTTCCCCAGCAGCAGATAACAAACAGCCACCGTGAGTCCATGTTCTTCAAGACCTCAGGTCACGTATCTCTCCTTTTGGCACTAACGCAGCAGGTCATCAGCGGTTGTCTGTCGCCTTGTTTTTGCAGTGTGTTCCTTCCCGTTTCCCTTTTGAATGACGACCACAGACCGCCGTTACCTGGTGCTACGGAGAGTAACGTCCTCTCAGACAGGCATGGAAAACACACAAGCAAGTTTATCTGTTGGCTGAAGTCTTTCCGGTGTGTTCGAGTGCAGCTTATAGGCCAAGAAACAGAAGTCATGATGCGACGTAACAGTCTGTCAGCACCGCAGGTGTTCGATGTTAGCGGACGCCTGTTAGCTTCAACAAACACAAAAAGCTGAATGTCTGTTTCACTGCAGACTTCTCTCTCCAGAGTCACTTTTAATCGACTGAGAAAACAGAACGTATCCTTTTAATGAAGCTCTCGTTGCTTTCACTCAACTGGACGGCTGAAAAAAAGACTTCTGAAAACTTGCCAGATTTCTTCCCCGCCAGTGTAGATAGGAGAAATTATCGCAGTGGAAAATATCTGCCTAAATGAACACAGCACACATGTCATTTAAATATTGCATTAGAAAAAGCAGAAAAAAACAAACGAGCGTCGTTACTGACCGTCCCGTCGCTGTCCCTCTGCTCGCTACCTTCGCCAAGCTTTAAATCAGGAGGGGGAGATTCGGGGGCAGTTTACGGTCACAGCGCTCGGTGTGGTGTACACACTCGGATGTGCATTCATACGCACACAAACACATGCGTATACCCACCTGGGTAACGGAAGGAACTTTTCCATATTAGCATGTGCACACGCGAGCTGGTAATTAAGTGGCAGCGCTCTGGTTTAGTGATAAGGAGGAACAGGTGCGCTGTAATGTTTGTAGATGAGCCTCCTGAGCTCAGCGGGGTGTCACCTCCCATGAATCCACTCGCTCTGTCTCTCGCTCTCAGTTCAATTCATTTCAATACGTTTAACGGGCATTCGTCTTATTCAAAGAGGCGCTGCAGTAATGTTTACAGGTCAGTTTTCTCATCAAAAGGAAAATGACTCAGCTTGTGTTGTGTTATGATCTCTACTTATAAGAAGAAATGACCGTACTTCTCTTTTGATTCCTGTAAACAGTTTCCTAATGAGTTTATTGTTTCAGCAGCATGATGTTCGTTTGTGGAGCCAGTCAGGATCCATTCGTCCTTTTAGCTCCAAGAAACCAAGATTTCAACAGCTGTCATTCTAAGCTCAATGCTTCAAACAATAGTGCACAAACCACATTATTTATCAAACTTAGTTTTTTTATTCTAAATAGCTAAACAGCTCTGGAGGAGAGTCGGGTGAAGATCCAGAACTTCTGGAGGAATAAACACCCTGAATCCACGTTGCTGTTTACCGATTGGAGGAGAGCTCAGAGATCATGCTTTAACTTTTGGAATTATAAAGTGGATTTATGTTCTCTCCTGTTCTTCAGACTGACTGCAGCAACAATCTGCTGAGGTGAATCTGTGAGTTCCTTGACTTTCTCCTGGAAATTATAGTGACAGGCGACTGGATGGTTGTAGAGGAAACTTGTTGGAAACTTTTGATTTGTCAGTACACAACTCAACACATATAGCAAAGGTCTAACTGTTTTAGAGATTATAAAGCAGATATATCTGTTTCTGATTTATACGGAGTATTTTTAATACCATGTAAGTAATATTTCTATTATAACTCAGAAGAGGATTTAAAACACTTGAGAGTGTTTTCTTCAGTACAGACCAACAGAACAGGGTCACGAGGATGAACACGTGCAGTGTTTCAAGTGGACCTTAAAGCAGCTCAACTTCACTTTGTCTGAAAAGATTTTTTTCTATATTTTACTTTGTCGGTCCGTCTCTCTGTGACGCAGATGGTTTTCTACTAATAGAACACGGCACAGCGAAGGCAGACGGCATAAACGGCGGTGAAGCATCCATCATACTCCGCTTGTCACCGCTCCCGGAGCTGTTGCACGGAAACGTAGCGAGCTCACAGAGTTCATGCCTACAGCGTTGCTATGGTTACTGACGAAAGCCGACGATGACACCGTCCAAACAGAAGATCATTCTGTGATGGTGATGGTTCTGGTCACCTGTAAATTACAAAGTAGAAACTTGGACAGATCAGTCCGCCTTCCTTCATATAAAAAACATACATTCCTTCGTGTAATATTGAATGTTACTAAAATCATCTCATCTCTTTGCCTTTGCTTGGGAGGATTCTTCTCATATAAGGTTGAGCAAATCTGCATGTTGCCTGTATCGCCCTAAGATCCCCTCAAGCCACGTATTGCAGCGCCCTGTGTTTCATTAGCGCTGACAGATTTATAACCCTCGGCTGTAACTTCTACCGAATTTCAAGATAACCTGAGTTTGCTGCATAATAAAAAGTTGCACCATCGGCTGAGCTTCCTGTGTAAAAGTCTCCCTTCAAAAGACTTGAAAATGTCTAAAGCTTTAACCACACTTTGAATTACAGAAGCAGCTCATTTTAGACATCCATCACGCTTTCGCTCGGCTGTTGGAAGTGCTGCGCCGAAGCGTTCAACGGTCTGTGTTTTTTAAATAGTGCTCGCAGAGGAGATTACAATTAGAGGTCCGAGCGCGGGCACGGCAGTTATTTCCTCATCGCTTTTTTTTTTTTTTTTTTACTGTTTTGCTTGAAGTCTAATTTAATTCTTATTAGCACGAGAACAGCACTTCATAAGTGGGGCTCCAGGAAAAAAAAAAAAAACGTCTGCTGTACTCAAAAAGGATTTATTGTTCAAAATAAATTGCAAATGAAGAGTTTGTTTGTTTTTCGCTTCTGACGCGTAATGTTTTACGCCGTTTACCATTAAATGAAATATACGCTGTAATTACTTTAATAGCTCCTGTTGGTCTCAGCACTCACATTAATTTTCAGAGTGTTATTCTGACTTTGACTACAACGTTTGAATTTAGCTTTTTTACTATAATCCATTACGTCGACCTGTAGATGTTCTATCGACACGCCTACGTTCGGCTACAGGCCTGTTTAACGCCAAACAACACAGTCTGCCTGCTTCCTGACTGACTCTTGGCAGACTCTGGGAAGAAGCATTATCAGTGATTAAAAGGCTAATTAGGTAAATATTGGACATTTAGCTGCTCAGCGCAGCCGATCAGCCCACAATGCACTGCTGCAGGTGTTTACAGAGAAAAATGGTGTGTGTGAAATATATGACGGCACTGGCCGTACATTTCTGAATGGACTGATTCCATCCTGCTGTGTGTTTGGGACTTTTTAGTTCTTTGAGTTTACAGTTAAAAGCACAAGTTCATAAGTGATGCTTGTAGTATCATTTAATAATCAGAGCATGTAAATATTGTGATTAAAAATGTTAAAATTCATTGATCAGCGTTGAAGTTAAAATATTGCTTAATGAGAGGAATTCATACTGGGTAATGTTCAAAGGTTTCATAAAATACAGCAGTTAAAATGTTAATTGTTGGTTGTGTTATAATATGTTGAAATGCTTTGAATGTTCATGTAAGAATAGGAAAGGAAGAATTGTACAAATGTTTTCTGAATTTGTCCTTCTTGGACCTTTGGTGATTTTATGTGATGTCAGGACCTTTCTCATTCCTGGACCAATCCCAGTTGTGGTCAAATGACCAGGGGGCGGGGCGAACGGGAGAATGAGGAAGTGAGAGAGAGAGTTATGAGCGGAGGAAGCCGAGTGATGCAGGTTGTCTGCTGTAAAGTAAAAAAGACGAACTTTTAGTTAATGTCTGTGCCAGTTTGAGTGAAGATGTTCCACCAGGACTCTTTAAAAACTTGAACGGTGGTAGAGTTATATGTCTGAGTGGACTACTCAGCACAAGAAGACATTCAGGAGTTTGAGTTAGCTGTTGAGCTAGCGGCTAGCGGTGCTGCACGGACTTTGCTAACAAGCTAGCGACGAGCAAACTGGATGAGTAGAGCCGGTGTGGAGCTGTGAGACCGACGACAGACACAGAGACCCGGACGGAGCCGGACAGCGCTGCCGAGTGGTGGACTTTGTCGGTATCGTCAGCGGTGTGAGTCTTCTCTTCATCTCTCCTCCTGTTTCTGGACACCTGGATCCTGAGCGCGGGAGGCTGACGCCATTGAGTGACGGTACCAGTGTTTGTTTTTCTGCCTTCATGGTGAAGCCGCCATTTTCTTTAAGGCTGCAGTGCAGGAGTTACCTTCAGGCCTGCAACTTGAACTGGGTATTTTCATTTAGGCTATTTTATTGCCGGATATTTTAGTTTCTTTGGGCCCATGTGTTTTAAAATGTGTTTGTGAGTGCATTTGATATTGTGAGTTGCAAAGTATTTGATAAGACCATTGAAAGCAATATTTAATTCTTGAATTCAATTTTTCAAAGTAAATAATTCTTTTTTTTATATATAAAACAGATGTAATTATTGACTATTTTTGATATGTTACAGTAAGATAAAGAGTGAGAGTGTTTGAAAAGAACAAAGGTAATCCCAAAGACATTTCAGTTCATGTTAAATCTTGAGTATAAGGTTTAAATTGTCATCTAAAAGGGAAAAAATTATTGCCTTTAAAAAGTGAATGATTATACACACCTTAAGATAATATTGTTATGTTTGTTAAGAAACTCCAAGACATTGTGATATTTAAAGAACACAGGTTAGCCACCTCTCACTATAGTCTAACACGCTAGAGAGGAGCTACACTTAGCTTAGCTTACTGCTAACCATATACATTTAGCCTTTATTTGACCTGAGCGGTTGAATAACACATCTGGCTTTCTGACTCTTCTTCACTTTACAAGTTCAGGTCTGGGACATTTATAGACGTTGTATTTTTGTCTTTACGGCTGATTTTCATGACGTTAAACCTCCAAGGTTACATATTTGAAAAGATGTTCACTCATTTTGCACCTATAATACAAAAAAAGGCATCAAATAAAAGCATTTCTTTTTTTTTTTTTTCAAAATGACTACAAATACATTCCCCACACTGTATTGACTGTTCAACAGCAATACGCACCCACTTCTCTCGCACTGCTTACCACTTCTACATCCGCCATCTTGTGCAGTTATCCTGTGCAATAATACTATTTTTATTTGTTTTTACTTTTTTCTTAAATATTCATGTTCTTACACTGAGTCTGTTTATTTCAAACACTATTTATTTATGCATCCAGCCTCCAACAAGGCAACACTTTAAAGGCAATTTAAATGTATATGATGCACATAGCATATAGTCTTTCTATATTGTATCTTTCTCTTCTATCTTTTTTTAGTATTTTTTTAAGTCTTGTACTTATTGTATGTCTGTCTAACTGCTACTGTAAGAAGTGAATTTCCCCGATGTGGGATGAATGAAAGTCTAAAGTCTGTAGTGTAAAATCGACAGTTGGTAAAGTGGAAAAGAGTGTGTGTGTGTGTGTGTGTGACTTTGTATCTCTAAATTCTTCACATTTAAGCACTTGGCAATGTTTGTCTCGCCACTTAAAGATCCATTTTTCTGTTTACACAAACCTCTTTCTCATCTCGGAAAATGTTTGTCTTGGATCTGAAGCGTTTCCACTTGAAAACTCATTTTTCTCTTTTTTATTTATTTTGTTCAGTCTTGTAGATGAGGATCTCATTCTTTCAGCACAAGTAGTTGAAACAATGCTGCCGATATATAAAATAGATATTAAAGAAGGTTTATTTCTGTTTACTGTGGTTCAGGAAAACAAGGACGAGTTTAAATCGTTGAAATGTTTTTAGTTTTTTTTTTATTTGTGGCCAATTATCACTTCAGAGAATAAAACACTGACTAGTAATGAATAAAATCTGACTACATGTAAGTACACTGAACCGAGTGGAGAAACGTATTAAAAATAATAAGCGTTCCTGTGAATAACTGCGATGTCTAATCAGTTTAACGACTGTTGACTCAGAGTCCACATCATTAAAATCTCTGATGCGTCACATTTTAAAAGGCCCTCCTCCCTCGTCTCTCTCAGACAAATATCCTGACTCAGAGAAATGTTCCTTCCTAGTTTCAGACAGAATTAAAAGCGTAATGTTTATTTTTCATCCATAATTATCCCAGGCTGACGTCAGACCGGACGGTTTCACGCCGGACGGGGTCACAGAACCGGGGCGTCATCTGGAGAAGAGGCTGCGAACCATCCATTAAACACCGAGGCCGCCGCTGCCAGAAACACTCGCACAGATCCCACACATGAAAGCCAAGCCAGTAATGACAAACAAATTAGAGCGAGGTACACGGAGATGGAACCTGCAGATGTGTTCGCTGTCCGCTTCCAGACATAAAAGCCGTCGTGGCGTCCAGATTGAATTTCATTACTCATTTGCGCGGCGGTGCCAGGGCTCCCTTTTCATTGGGGCAGGCCCGGGCCGCCGGACAAAAGATCCACTTTATGAGCTCTGTGCTGTACATGCATGGGAGCAGATGCTAAGCAAGGTGAGTTTTACACACCTCAATGATTCCTTAAGCCCTCTATCAGTGAGCAAACTGCTCAGATTTCCTCCATTGTGCTCTGCCTGCACTGCGCCCTCAATAATAAACCTTCTGGTGTGAAAACAGGTGCTTGACTCATCCACACAACTATCCAGCCAAGAGGACAGTCGGCTGAATGTCTCCAACTCAATGCTTCAAGGGTAACGTCAGCATATTATATATTATCCATATTTTCAAGTAACTTCAACTTAAACTTTCATAAATCCAAAATTAACCATCCGGTGTTCCAGTTCTCAACACTTCCTGCCTCCCCTGTCCGTGTTAGTCATTTTTTCCGGTAATAAACTCAGTTTTCCACCACGAACCGTCTAGAAATAGCAGTTGTGTGAAAGTATCCATCACATTGCGCGCAGATAACCTGCTGCTGCTTATAGACTCGGAGTGAATCTGAAGGAAAGAGCCATTTCTGTTTTGAGGAGGCGCATTAGGGAAAAGAAGTAATCGAGTAAATGAGTAATCAAGTTTATGAATACTTCTAGTCTTTTTCACAGCGCCTATGGTTTGCTTTGTAGCTGTTAGCATTGTTAGCGCTGTGCTAAAACATTAACTATACAGTAATGCTACATGTTGTAGTAGTTGTATTTAGAAGGATGGAGTTTATTTCTGATTACTGACGTGTTGTTTCTGTTTTTTCTTCAAAATATCAAGTCAATTTTATGTCTATAGCCCAACATCATAAATCACAATTATCCCCGAGTTCAGTCTGTACAGCACACGACTCCCTCCGTCCTCAGACAAGGAAAACTGTGTGCGCAATGGAAAATTGCAGTTAAGTAATTAATCAATAATCAATATTAATAAGCTGTCCCCCCTTTACTTCTACTCTCACACACTTACTTTAAAAAGTTTGTCAGGTCTAATTAGGCAAATCCAAACTCCAGCGGAATCTTCAAACTACTTTTCAGGAGGGGAAATGTTCCTCTTAGTCACAATATCATTGTCCCACCCGGTCCGGAGACGCGAGTAAAGAATAGCAGCGGTTCTTCATGTGCAGACAGTGAGTCATGACAGGGTGAACGTACACTTCGGAAAAAGGGCACTTTGTGGATGACACTTGGAGGTAACATATCACAAGTTTCTGGGTGTTGTTCAGCTGGTACCGCTGCACCCGGGGAAAAAAAACTGTAAAAAGTGAAGCCGCACGTTGTGGCCTGACGAAACCTGGAGCTGACGACAGGAGACGTCTGGAGAAATTAATGAGGTCAGCCGTTTTGATCGGTTAACAATATTATTTCGCAGTGGGTGGGCCAGGCTGTTGTCTGCCGGGGGACGGGCACACATGACATTTGCCTAATTAACTTGTGCCGCCGGTGACGTATCGGACCCGCGCCATCACTGGAAGGACCCGCTGAAGGTATCGGCCGCTTGAGCTGGCACTAAAGTCATCATTAGAAGAAAAGCCGTTGGCCACTTTCTCTCCCGACCTGTCACATTATGATTCTTTTTTTTTTTTCTTTTTTATCTGTTCTGTGTTCTCTTCCTCTAACAGCGGATCTCATGGCAGAACATCTGGCAAGGTTCAGGGTGAGGGCAGCCGAAAATGATCGCGCTGCTCTGATTTTTCCCACTGAAGTGTGCAGACAGGGCTTTGTCTGCAGAGATGATGAGACCTCGGGGCAATGCTGGTGCTTTGGATGTGAAGACTGTGTAAAAAAAAAAATCTGGTTAAAAGTGAATGATTTACTCGGCTGCACTGCTGCGGTGTTGGAAAAGAAGAGTTTGCAGAATAGAAGGTGAAAGATTCTGATAAAAACGTCACCAGCATGTTCTCAAAATCAAATTTAACCCTCAATAAATGCATTATAACCTGAATTATACATTTTTACCATTGTTTTTCCCCCCCCGAAAAAATCAAGTTAAACAAGGTCATTTACATATTATTCATTCAAATAATTCAGATACAAGCTATAAACAGAGCTGTACTGGACGAATCACAGAGCTGTGTATGATGGAGTAACCATCTAAATAACAGCAATAAGTTTAAGAGTTGTTGAACTAAATTAACTAAAAGGTTCATTTTTATTTTGTAGGTCGTCTATAATAAGTTATTGCACAAGCTGACTTCCGTCGTGGCAGTTTTGGGGGAGCTGAGGTTCTCACTCACACAGTGAAACTTGTGATTATGGAAAATTGACCAATTGGTACGAAAGTTTCCTAAACGCTCACAAACTGCCCAAAAATCAAATGGAAAGTGGCTCAAACTGCCCAATCTGGCAACACCGGCCCCCGACTCCACAACCTGAGTGACAAGCTTTCATTATGCTGCGTTCACGTGGATTCAGGCAAACTGGAAAGACGACTAGATCACGACTGTCAAATGAGGTGAGGCTGGCTGAGAACACTGACGGTAACTGGAGACGTCGTTGTCATCCAAAGTTAAATTAAACTCTTTGCAGTCCTGTGCGATGGATTCAACAAACGAATTACGCAGCTTTTTTTTTTACGATTTTACTTTTAACATGACAAGTTTGTTATTCCATATTAGCTTAGCGACTTTGTTTCGCCACAGCAGCTCTCATCCTGTCATTCCCTCACACTGTTAGTTTGTATTTCCCATCTCCCATCTGCATCTGAAATCATGTGAAAGCAGCATTATTGTAACTGTCACACTGAGTTTAAATTTTTTCCCCCACATTTTAAATGCAGTTTGAATATTGAATACTGACAGCTTTAACACACACACACACACACACACACACACACACACACACACACACACACACACACACACACACACACACACACACACACACACACACACACACACACATCTACTGCACACTGGCATTAGTCATTCCTGGGGTTTCCCATCACATTGGATTTAATACTCAATCAGCCCCGTTCTTTAACAACACCGAGTGTTTCCTCTGTGACAGCGCATCCTCAGTCCCTCATTGATTAGCTCATTGAAAGAACAGATCATCCTCCTTCTCCTCCACACATTATGAGCCTCTGCCTGGACCCCCTGCTTATCTGACAGGCCCCAGCATCATAAAGCTGATTGGAGTGGCAGACCTGCGCTCCTCAGCACCGGCGATGGCCCCTTTAGTGGCCGTAAATGACAAGCTGACTGACAGCCCGGGATTTAACCCTAATTACACCTGGCTAACCAGAGCCAAAACATGGCATTTATAAGGAAAGCCATTCAGGCAGAGGAGCCTGCAGGTTCCATACAATCTTCTATTGTCTTTTCTTTCTTCTTCATTTTATTTCCTGTCTCCGGGTCTGACAAGAATCATGAGAAAAAACATTTTAAAAAAAACAAGGAAAACAACAACCTTATGCTTACCATCGGAATTCAATAAACGGGTTTATGGGGGCAGAACGAGCAGGAAAACCCCGCGGAGCTCGTGACAGCTCAGGGAACAGATATTGAGCTGAGCCCGGTGTTAGACCCGTCGCTCTGCTCAAGCCACTGATGACCACGTCCAAATCCTTCCCCGCAGTTATCACATATAGATGTAAAATGAAATCAGCTGATTCTAATCTGTCACAGGCCTCTGCTGCTACAGGAGCCAGGCTAGTGCAGAGTGATGGTGGGACTTTTTCCTTTAACTATATCCCAAACGTCTCCCAGGTTCTGTTGGCCTTTTTCTCCACGCACTCACTCTCTTCCTCTCTTTTTCCTTTGCCACCTCCACTCCTCCCTGCTGGTCCCTGCCCTCCCTCTCTTCCTCTCAGCTCGTGCAGTCCCTGTGGGGAGATCGTAGCCTGGCAGGGCCTGGCTGTTTTTATTGAACAGCGTCTCCTCATCTTTCTTTTTATCGAGCGGTCCAGCCGTCAGCGAGCCTGCCAGCCTCTTCCTATTGCACCCCATTTGTCTTCATGTTTTGGGCGGCTATTCGCTGCTAGTTTCTGAACGGCAACCCGCCTTACATCCACACTGCGCAAGCACACACACACGAATACCTATACACGCACATGCATTCTGTAGCATATGTCATGTCGTACAGTGTGCAATTTGGGGGAGGGGAGGTTCTGGCAATGCACATGCATCACAGTTGTTAGGGATGGAGAAAGTAATTTGCCTCCAACCACATATGTTCTGAGCTCTACTTGGAAACACTCACATGCCTGTAATGTCCCGGTGTACAGGACTGCACAGATGTATAGTTAGGGGCACATTTCTGCTGATGTGTCACATGGCTTTAGATCATACTCCACAAAATGAAGCCCATGTTGAATTAACATGTGAAAAATATATAACACGTCCTCATGCTTAAACAACTATCGTGTGCTTGTTGTCTGGTTGAGTTGAGGCAAGACAACTACTTGGTTAGATTTAGGAGAACATTGTTATTTGGCTTGAAAATAGCCGTGGTCCTTATGAAATGAGTTTCCTACGAGGTCTAGGATGCCTCCTGGGCGCCTCCCTTTGGAATGTTTTCTGGGCACAACCAGCTCGGAGGAGACATCAGGGCGGACACAAAACTTGCTGCAGGGATTGCATATCTCGTCGGGCTCAGGGTCCCCCAGGAAGAGCTCCAAAGCATCGCTGTAGAGAGGGACATCTGGAGTACCCGACTCAGCCTGCTGCCACCATGACCTGACCCTGGGCACGCGGAAGAAAATGGATGGATGATGATGATCTCAGTTACAAATGTACTCATGTCAGATACGCAACTTCAGCTGGCTACGCTACTGAGTCAAAAAAAGCTCACCGTTGACTTTTTGTTCCAGCGGCTCGACTCGTTCCCACCTCCTGCCTGACGTGACGTTCTTTGTCCTACTTCACCTCACTTGCTCCTTTGCTGCCGTAAAAATAACCACAACCACTAAAAGGTCACCAGCTAAGAAAAAAATGTTAAGTACAAGTCCTAATAAGCTGCTTTCACAGTCGACCCAAACGGCCGTTTTCCTGATGAGCACAGCCTGGGAAGCATGCAGTCCACATTGCTGCAGACGGACACAGGCTCCCACAGAGAGGCTTGTCTTAAATCCCCTGAAAAGTTATGAATGACGCTCTAACGGCAAAGTAAATCGTCCGAGGCGAAAAATCAATTTAGAAAATTGCTTGAATTCTTGCAGGCCTGTTTCATTGTCATTAAGAGATCACACAGACGGGAGGGGACGAGATGAATGTCTCCTTGTGCTGAGCGGGCAAGTGCATAGCTTATACAGCGGCCTCAGAGGGCTTATTAGTTTTGTGTCTGTTCCACCAACCTCTGCTGGCTGCCCTTTTTAAAGGTACTGACCAACAGTGAGTGAAAAGGAGGGAATGTGAATAATCGATCAGAAACTCTCGGGAGAAATCTGCTCGAACTCTGATGTCGATTTTCACCACGCTGAGGTCTCCAGTCTGCTTTTTTTTTTGTCAAAGAACAACAGCCCTCTTGTAATGAATATGCGACTGCCATTATGTTTGATATTAGCCTTAACAGCTTCAAGTGCCACTTCTTTGGTATTCAGCGATGGCCACATGAAAGCGCCGTGATAGCGGTGAAGCGAGCAGATGTTGCCGTTATCTTCAGCCAAGATGTGCAAGATCCATGAATTCCACCCCCAGTCGCTCCCGTTCCCTCCTCTTTGTTTCCTTCCAGGCTTTTGTTGCCCAACAACAGCTTAAATTAGATCACTGTCCAGTGTTTTGCTCTGATGATTAGCTCATAAGCTACTGCAGGCGCCCGTGATCACTGAGGCATGAGCGGAACAAGATACAGAGAGAGAGAGTGACTAGTTGTCATGCACGAGTCCTCCAATAGCCATCTGCTCCTGCATGTAAAATCACTCCGTGTTAGAGCCTACAACGTATCCCACGGGCACCGCACGTTCAGCCACCAAAGAAACAGCAACTGTGTTATTTAGGCCACGTTACGAATGAGACTACCTGCCCTGCCGCTCCCAGTACTTTATCAAGAGATCTCTCTGCCGCATTCATGCTATCAGACGAACGATGGCATTCCAGGAAACTCACCAGTGTTGTCTTTAGCCTGTCAAGACATGTAGCCTGCACACATGGCTAAAGACAAACGTAGAGGAAGATAACGCTTCATCGATAACCATAATGGGCAATTTGCACGTCACAGCAGCTTGAGACGGCACATTTGAGAATGTGTTGTTATGAATAAAACACCCAGGTTGGCGCCTAGCCATAAACGTAGGTATGGGTCATACGATGCTGCTCACAGACGAGCTGTTCAGCCATTTTTCTGGTGACAACATGCTAAATTATCTGTATCAGGCTTCTTTATAATTTATACTGCTGCTCTGCTTAACAACAGCCTACCTTGCAAACAGTTTACTGCGTATCAGAGTGAAAAAAGGGTGTGTGCATGTGATTTCAAGTGGATGTACGGTGATTAGAGTTGAGAAGAGCTAATGCTGCATCAAGGCTTCGAAGGTAAAAGTTTCATACAGATCTTTACATCGACACCGTACTATTTTCACACCTTGCTCGGGAATAAAGTGGCAGTGACTTCTGAATTCGCATCGACTAAAAAAGGAAAGAGACGATCAGCGGATGAGATGCGAGCGGAGGTGTGGAGACGAAGTGAGGAGTTCGCAGTGTTTCTGGCTGACGTGCTGCCGTAGCCAGCGGTGTGTTCCATCAGCTGTGTGAGTGTGAACAAGCCTCCTGACGCGCCGCAACGGTGTGATTACAGAACGTGATATATGGTTGGGGGCTGTTTGAGTTCATACATGTTAATATGAGCACGCACCAACTGAACACTTCTGCTGTGGGCTGTCATGAATATTGATCTGTGCATGTGGAGGTGTAAGCCAGAGTGTGTGTGTGTGTGTGTGAAGGATGTATAAATGACTGTGAGCTGTGTACATGTTTTCTTTTTCTATCTTGTGGGGCCCACTGCCACTGTTTCCTACTGCAATGGCCCAATTTCTTGGCAGTGATCATTAAAATTTCATCTTAAGCAATTACTTGAGGTGACTTCCACTTTCCACAATCACGTCTGTTTTCGTGAAGAAGAAACAGTGTTTTCTGTTCTTCTTTTAGCAGACGGAGTTCATGTGCAGGTCAGTATTAAACCCTATTTTGAGAGAAATTAATACATGGAGCGCAGGATTTAAAATGAAGAAGTCTGTTAGTCTGTTAGTCAGTTGTTCTGGTTGTGTCTCCTTGTAGATAAGCACTTCTAAATGTCCTCGTTTTCCACGCCAGCTTGATTTTATTTGTCATGAGCAACAGTTGCCGAAACAAAAAGAGCTAATTTGCATCAATTCAAAGTTTTCCAGCTTTCGAAAACCTTTTATTTTTAAGCTGTGGAGTAAATACATTTATTTTTGTTCCCTTTCACACAGCGAGGTGCAGATTCGTGTGAGCTTCAATGCAAGTCCATTAAATCTAAAACATGTCACACAAGCCTTCTTCCAGCGCACCATGCTTTATTCATAGTGCATGCCGCTCTGGAGAGGAGTTGTGCCATGTGTTTTAATTTTAATAAATAAATAATTCAAACAATATTTGGAGAAAAGTTGCATGCATCACAGTCGGGGACGGTAAGCTCTGAATTCTTTTTTAATCTTTCAGTTTACGTCAGTCGCTGCCGGCTGAGGGACTCATTGTGCTTCGAACAAAGCGCTCGTCGGACTGTCGAACAGATCTGAGCCAAGCCCTTCTCCTAGTCTGACCATCTGAAAATCAGACCTGCAGCAATTACAATAACTTTCGTGAGAAACTGTCCTGAAGTGTGCGCTGTTACCTGCATTTGTATTAATTCATTGCACTTGCCTGGACATCCGTGATCCCGCTGCAGTGCAGAATCCACGATCGTCCAACGTTGTATACGTTCCTGAGATTTCTGTATAGAACGAATCAAAGTGAATGTTAAAGTTACTCAGGAAAGTGTCGATTCCGGCGATACTAAAAGTCATCCGAAGTACAACACGCTCAGATACAACAGGATGCCACCCGGTGTGGGTGTGCGCGCCCCGCACAGAAGCAACACAATGATGGTGATCAATAACAGTCGTGCGAGCAGAGTGACCTGCACACCCTCACAGACCACTTAGAAATACATCAGCCTACCTGCTAACAACTCCCCAGCTTGTTATTCCCTCCCTTGGGCCTCCATGCAGTAAGGAGGGCTAAGGGCAGCCGTAGCCTCATATATATCTGCGGTGGGAGGTGGAGTTTGAAGGTGACAGACAAAGTCTACAACTCACCAAAGTGGCTCAAGGTTGCAGCTCACCCCTGGAGGCTTCTCACTGAGAGGAGGGGAAAGGACAGAATGACAGCTGTGAAATGAATCGACCCACACCTGAAGTACCGTGAAACAGAGCTGAGAGCCGGATGCCTTGTTGACCAAATTATAAGATAGTTACACATTTTCAGACATCACTTTAATGTTTGACATCGTAGATACTGATTGATCAATCTGTTCCGGTGTTAATACATTTATTTGCAGAGCATTTTAGAGAAGCACGAGCCTGAAAACAGCTGCTCAGAGTTGTTATTTTCTTACTCAATGTCCAGTTTCACTGTTGGAAATAACTACTTAGCCACTTATGTGTGTTTATTTGTGTTAATGTGTTTGGTTGTAACATTTCCTTCATTTTGATTCATTCGTTCATCTTTTTATTGAATCTGGAGGATGTTTCGACCCGGTGACTCATGAATCTTCCAGATGAAGAGGTGAGCGAGCCATTAGGCGAGTTGTGAATGATGTCACGTCAGCTGAGCGCTGCTACAGAGCTCCACATGGCCAGTTGCTGGTTGTAATTGTTCGCGCAAGTACGATCGTTCATCACGACCCGGTCGGTGGGAGTTGAGCGTCAGCGACGGGGCAAAAGGGGCAGCAGAGGTGGAGGGGACAGGGGGCGGAAGGTGAAGCTCTGCACCAGCAACCTGCCAAAATCCTGAAGCCCGTAAAGGTTTGTATCTCCTCTGCACTCATTTGAAGAACATTTGGTGTCGTTAGAAAAGGTTGATGGAAACGGGAACATTTGAAAAAACTTTCTCCGTTTTGCAAAAGTGTTTTTTACGCTCGCTGGAGGTGGTTAGAGGAAATCCAACTGTAGAAGTGGCACCACCTCCTGATTATCTGTATTAACCAACTCCTAATAATCAGAAAATGTTAGTGGACAGACACAAGCATTCTTTCACAATTTGTTTTGTTGATTTTTCCAATTATTTGAGACAGAGTTAGATTAAAACCTGGCTAACGATGACTTTGTTTTTCATTGCCCTGCTCAGACAGCATTTGTCATTCAATCTTAAACAAACGTGTCGTACAGTTTCTTTCTACCAAGGAGGTCGTTCTGTTCGTGTGATATTGTTATTAGGAGGGGAAAATAATGAGAGAGAAGGTCAGAGTGGATGAATCACTGACCACCGAACGCTGTTTTCTTGCCTAAACCAAACCAACCCAGCTGCAGTTCAGAAAGCGCTCTTGTATTATATTTCTGACTTCAATGTTTTTGCAAAAATGGGTGTTGCCAGATTGATTTCTGCCTGATGGGGCCCTTTTTTTTTTTTTATCATTTTGGTTTGTGTTTCACTGCCAAAACCATTCGGCTGCGCTCAGTTTAACTGCTCCGTCCTCTCCAACACGCAGAATGATTCAGATCGACGGGGTGCCGAGTTCAGGAGGCTCCGCTGAACACACAACATGTAACTGATAACCCTGTCAGATAATACCTATAATATCTAAGAGCTTTGAGATATTGTTATGGCTGATGAGTGAAACTTAACATTCAATATAGTAATAATATAGTAGAATCCAGGCACTTAGACATCATTTTTCAGTGGTTTGAGGTTTGCCTCATTACACTAATAAAGCGTTAGACTCCAGTCAGTTGTTTGGCTGTTGTTACAGCTCGTATGGTTTGGTTTGGAAGGCGGTGACATATTTTGTCATTTGAATTGGAGGCCTTGTTAACGGCACACTGTGCAGGACACACCACTTCTATATTCCACACAACTTATCGAGGAAAATAATAAAATTCAGAAGACGGCGGGCTGTTGGGAGGCGCCGCACACACCGAGTTCATCATTCAAATAATGTGCATCTCCAGATGTTCTCGGGAAAATAACAATACGAAACCAACAGCACACTGTGTCCCAACACAGAGTGGCAGACAGGAACGTTAGTGACTTGCTGTGGAACATATTAGAGCAGCGGAAGAGTCGGATATGTTTTATAGGAGTTGGTTGAGACCAAAAAAGAGCCAACAGGAGAGTGGATTAATGACTTGACAGAGTGTGATGATGACCAGACAACTTAATAAGTAGATTATATCAACAAGTGAATAATCTTTGTATATTTAAACAGATTTATCTGTTGTTTGTGTACAAATACATTTCTCTGTCAGGCATCATACCCTGCAGTAAAAACAGAATGAATATTGAGGTCTAGCTCTTTGTTGAAGGGTATACAAAGACAAAGAAGATGTCTTCATGTGGTTATACCCACAGAATTACACACATGCATACACAATAACAAACTCATATTTAGTACATTACTATGTTGCAATAATAACTCATTCAGTTACACTAAATCAGGGGATGAATGTGCTCCTCCGGCTATTCTTTATGAGGTCGACTTCGGAAAACATTATTTGATTTGAATTATTCTCTAATGTCCCGCGCTTTGCCAGAGACATTACTGGCTTTAGATCATTAGCAAAGCCAAACAAATAAACCCCCGTAATCATGTGCCTTCAAGGGACGCTCGGCTTCACAAATGTCTCAGTTTATCTTCAATATTTAATGTTTCTGTAAATAATCCACGTCTTCTACAGCAGTAAATGTTACATTAACATCAGTATGATTTCTCTCTGGGTGCAGAGTTTTTTGAAGTTATCTAGCTAGGAAATGAATGAATGTGATGAATAGTAAACCAGCCTGAATGTCTTTCTGGGTTCTTCAGTGTGTTGGGATGTTTCTTTAAAAATACATCCCTATGAGTCCCATCAAGTGAAGGCCTTTTATGTGTAATGCTATCATAATTAGACATGTGCCTGGGCTCAAGTATTTCCACCACATCTGTTGTATATTTCATAGCCTACAATGCATGGAAAAAGAATGGCAGACAGCTAATTATATTTATCCCCAGATCATAAATGAGCTGTGTTTTTCCACTGGATTAGTGTAGAGGAACATTCTACGTGAAAAGACCTAATGTTTGTAATATTTGTACATTTGGACAGGTAATAATATCAATATGACCTCAAAGAAGAACACAACAAGATTAACTAACAGTATTTCTCTCAAAATAGGGTTTAATACTGACCTGCACATGAACTCTTTAATAAACTCTGTCTGCTAAAAGAAGAACAGAAACAGAAGAGCGTGAAGAAATAACCGCGTGGATGTTACGTCGATAGTCTAGCCGATATTCTGATTGTGTCCCTGCCTGCCTTGTCTTCTCGTCCATGGGGTCATAGTCCCGGTTCTAGTCCTGGAGCCACTGTAAATCACCTCCATACTTTACCCCCTGTTGTCAAACTGAACTGTGTTGCTCTTAGAGGCTACGTTCAGCTCGTGTCCATGTTCACTGGGATGTGGCAGAGCCCGATGGAGTCGAAGAAATAGAGCTATCCGTGGTGACTCCACTGTGTTCTGAAGTCTCTGTCCAAACAGAAACCCATCAGCTAATCGGGTCACTGTGCTAACGGCAGCTAGTTGCTAAAGATGGCTGCAGCAAGAAGTATGGAGAGAAGCAATAAGCGGTTATGCTGCCCCCCCTGTGTTTTTGGAAATACCTCCAAATGCTACATATCTTTAAGGAGAATAACACGTAACAGCAACATCAGAGGTTTATTCCATGTTATATCCCTCCCTCCCTCCCTCCCACCCATGTTTTTCTGCATGCCTCTACTCTAAGAACCGCTAAATAATAGTGTTTGGTATATTGGCTTTCTACATGTATATCGATCCCTTACAAATGTGCCAACATAACAAGTACAAAACAATCAAGAGCGTGTCATGCCGTGCCATGACCGGTGTTTACCGTGATGCCAACCATGTAGCGTGACAATGTGTGATCAAGCTTCGACATTCTCTAAGTGTGACATGCTTTATTTACGAGATGTCATGGCAGCGGGAGATAAACATACTTACCATGGAGGGGCCTGTCAAGGGTACTGGAATGTCTGCTTGTGTTACGCTAATGGAGGATGTATTTCAAAAGCGAGAACAGACAATGTGGTGGCTGTGAAGTAATTCTGCCAGGCCTCTGATGATGTCAGCACTTGAGGAAGCACAAGAGGCAAAGTCATGTGGTTAGCTAGCAGTAGTGTGACAGGGTTGTACTGTAAAGCCATAGGGATCAGGTCTCAGTGGTGCGGCAGCGGCTGTGCTCTCATAATGACATGGTGGTCCCTCCCCACGGGGACGGATCAGCTTGTAGCTGGTCACTCCCACAGAAGCCGAGGGCTGTCTGGGCTTCATGTCATCATGGACTGAGGACAAGCGACAAACCATTTATCTCTTTTCCACATGCTGCGTCCATGCCACAGCCATGGCATTAGCTTTGGCTAAAGCTGTAGCGCCACCAGTCATAGTAATGTCTGTATGGCGAGCAATAACCGTAATCATAGCGACATCAACATCCCCAGCTATAGATTCAACTGGAAGCTCAGCCACAACAGGGTCTGAACATCCAACTCTCCTCCAGCCACAGAATAATAAACATAGACATAGACAATAACAGACAAATTGTTTGCATTAGTTCCACGCTGACATCATGAGAAGTGAGTTGCCTTTTTCCAATTGCCCCTATTTGTTGGTATGGATTAAGCTTCTTGTTCTTTAGTGCGGCCGGTTGCAGCTGTTAGCATGTAATTGTACAAAAACGGCCCAAAGTGAAGCCTGGTTGTTTTTATATTTAGTCAGATTTTGTGCGGAGCCAATTGTCTATTGGATTTACATGATAATGATGATGATGATAGTGTTAGATGTGGTTGCTAGGAGATTTGAGATGCAAGCCTCTATTTTGTGTTTACTCCCTACAGTGGATATCCATTATGTTCCAAAGTGAGGAAGCTCTCATCTCGGGACTCAGCGTGCTTTAACTCTGACTTAGAGATGAAGAGCTCCGTTTGTCGACAGCGTAAACAGCACATCTGTCTTTGATAACGAAATGTGGCGTTGTGATTTAACAGGGGCAGCTACTTCAAAGGCACAAACATTAAAACTGGAAGGGAAAAAAGGGTGGCTGAAAAGAGCGGAGATGTTTGAAATATGCGATGCATCAACTACTTTAGATGATGCACACACACACAATACATTGTCATATCATTTGACAGCAGTGGTCATAAATGCTTGATGTTATGTGGAAGTGAGAGCATGAGGATTAGCTTTTACCAGAGGTGCTGCCAGCTCTGACAAGACAGGCAGAGGTAACAGCACGACTGCTCGCTGGTAAGTGCCGCGCTGGAGTGGACAGACTGGATGGAAACAACGGTGCGGTCGTGCAAAGTCACGGCCACACACGTATACTGACCCATGCACACGTAGAGTCCACAACTTCAGGGTTTAAACATTGACAACATTGTGTTAATCTATTGTGACGTGACCTGTTGGTTTGTGGACTGTTGTTTTGTAGCCTCGAGGGATATCTGACTGAGAACCCACGGGCACGTCATGTTTGGGACTTATTAATCATCTTGGCTTTATCTTCTGTTTTACTCTTAATGGAACCATAATTTAAAAAATGAACATCATGCTGAACTGAGGAAGACTTGAAACTAGTGGTCGAGACCATAAACTCCCCCAGAAACTGTTTGCAGCGTCAAAAAATCAATTTAGAAATTGGGTCATTTTGCTAAACAATGATTACTGGTGGTTGTGCAACAAATTGCCCCTCAATTTGATGATAAAGATCACTTTTTCCTTTTGTAGTTTTTAGCAGAATCTATTGTTTTGATGGTCTTTATAGTTGTGCCTCAAACTTTCCTCCTTCCTCTGCCTCGTCTCTCGGTCCAGAACCACATGGAAACTCTAAATTAGTGCGTGTCAGCAGCGCGACAGCAGCAGTTTGCGTTTCTGCGTCGGTGTCACATTGGATGCGTTGTGGTCCCAGTGCTGCTGTACACTCACCCATCTTGAATACAAATTTGAATACAAAATTAATGTAGTTACGGGCATAAATCAGGGTAGAACAGACTTGTCACAGCAGTGGTCACGTAGCAGAAACGACACGTCAGCAGCAGATAATTTGTTTATGAGTGTGGAGCGTGTGAGACGGTCTCGAAAAACACTTGAAGGACACAGTTAACTGATAGACTGCGAATAGTGAATGTGAAGTTGTGTTTAACGAGAGCACTTACCTGCGGACCTCTCGACATCTCTGCCGCCTCTTTAGATCCACAGTTCTCACCTCGTCAGGCTTTGGAGCACTTACTGCAGCCCAATTTATTTTTCTTACGTTTCTGAAATGTAAATGACAGTGATGTGCACGCTCGCAGCTCCGGGATGTCAAACATGCTCTATGAACTCTTTGGCACTCGTCGACTAATTGTTTCAGCAGAACGTACGTGCACGCTGTTTTCAAGGCTGTGTTGCTGAACTTGTCAAACACGTTTTGTGTACGGCGCGCCTTCCGTTTGAAAACCCATCTGGCACCCTGGCTTTACAGCTTCATATCAAGAGCAAACGTGACATTTAAATGTATCAGTGTCTCGATTCAGATGTTCCCCTAACACGAGCCTCATATCAGGCCTACACGTCAGCCATGTTTATGTCATTTACCCCGAGACAGGTGCTCTGACAATACTGCTTAGCCAGTAACAGCACCAAAATATAAACATGAGAAACGAAACAAAGCCAAATTGCCGGCTTGATTGGTATTTGTGAAGACAGCTCGGTTCAGCCAAACCTCCAGAGGCACATACTGTAACCGAAATGTGTTTGAAAACAGGAGGGAGAAAATGCTCGTGCTTAAACAAATGTGACATGTTTTGTTTTTTTCTCACGTGATTCTCTGCTGTTGGCTCATGTTTGTATCACGGGAGTCGAAGGGTAAAAAAAGAAGAAGAAGAATTCAGAGCGAAGGCTGCAAGTGTCACTAAAGTTAATGAAAATATGTATCTGTTAACGCGCGAGGGGAAAGTATCTTCTGTCCGCGGGTCAGAGCCGCTGCGTGTCCGTGTGCTTTTTAACAGCTTTTCGAGGCAAAGCAGCCGTGTAGCCGGAAGGCAGCGGCCATATCCTGCAGAGATTAGACAAATTAAAGCAGCACTTAAAGTATATGGACCTGATTAGCTCCGGTAATGAAATCAAGCCTGACACCACGGTTCCCCTTTTACACACACACACACACATGCAGAGAGAGAGTCGTTCACACACGGTTCCCTCTGCCTCTGATCTCCCTTCCCTTCTCTCTCCACCGAGCCTATAAAGATACCGATTCTCTCTCTTTCACACACACACACACTTTTCTCTCTCTCTCTCTCTCTCTTTCCTCTTCCATTCTCTCGCCCTGCAGCTCATGAGCTACCTCCTTCTCCTCTCTCACTCTCCCTCCCCCCCTTCTTTTTTCCTTCCTTTCATTTCTGGAGTAAGTGTGCTCCCTAGTGTTGTCTCCATCAGTGAGAGACTGAAGGAGCAGAGGAGAGAAGAGGCTGCTGTTGCACTTACAGGCACCCTCCATGCATATACCCACATAATGTAGAGCTACTGTATGAACATTAAACAAGTTAGTGGTCTCTATAATCATCCCTCCTCTCCATACAGTCCCTTTGCTAACATAAGAAGTGATCGCAGTCCTTATCACATGCAAAACTGCATTGCAGCGTGCCGAAGCTGATGTAAGGTTTCATCAGAGTTGTGTCAGGATGACACTACAAAACGCAGGGAGATAGTGACGGTGTCGGGTTAGATGAACACCGACTCTCACTTTATTAGTTCTGACTCCCGAGACGTACAGAGGTGATGCAGACGTTCATTGCTGATGTTGCAAACGTACGAACGTGTGACAGCGTGGATGTGTTTGTTCGCCGCTGCTCAGCACGAACAAAACAGTGTGTAGAAACATACAGAGAAAGATTAAAAGACAAATATCCTAATAATGCTCCTTGTTCGTTCTCGTGGTTGGTTTTGGGTACTTTTTGGGTTCTGTTGATAACAATTTCATTATACTTTGGTTGATGCCAAACCTTTCCTCCGATTAGAATGAAGGAGACGAGGAATAATTCTTAACTGACGGCCTGAACCTTTTTCTTGTTATAGATGACAGCTGTAACGCTAGCTAGCTTAGTTAGTTAGCCTGTCATCCACGAGCAGATGCACACTTCATTTCGTACGGTGATAAAGTTTATATACCATGTCAGAATTTCTCTAAGGACACATTACTGTTGAGTCCTTCAGATATGAGTATGCAGACATCTCTAAGGCCGATATCTCAAAACTCTGTGACTCACACCGAAACTATCTAGCTGGTCAAAAATATGTTTTAGATTTTAGTGGTGAACTGTCTCTTTAAGAAACCTCCAGTAGACCATGATGTCGTCTCCTAAACATATTTTAAAACGGACCTACTTTTACTGCATCAGTTCAAGGCTACACATCCCATCTCTTACAGAATTCAACCAGCATAGAGACAAGAAATAATTACAGAGGCAAAAAACTCTTTCAATATGCAAATAGGCATGTGTTTGTTATATTAAGACTGAATGACGCCGACGAAGAGCAAGAAGAAATTCAATGCAAATGGAAGTCAGTACTGTCGATGAGGTAAAGTGGGCGCTCATGAATAAATTCATGAAGCTTGAATGCAGTTATGTGTTGAAAGTGGCAGCCGTGTGTAACTTATAGTCATTAATTAGCTCCGTGCAGCAAATCGATAAAAGTTACCTAATGGAGGGAAGTCAAACACCGTAACAGCCTGTATACGCAAACACAGATCCACCGCAGCGCTGCACATACTGTAAATTAAATCACACTTGCCCACCGACGCATCCACACAATCACATACACACGAATCAGCTGTGTGAGATGACTGTGTGTCACATTGCACTCCCAACACTACTCAGATTCACAGCTGCACTTGTGCTGAAAAGCAGTCTGTCGTCAAGCCTTTTTATTTGACAGCTGTTCTGAAAAGACTGCGGTCCTATCTGTTGCTTTTTATTATCAACATGCACTTTTTTCGACATGCTCGAACACTTGGAGGACTTAAGGGATAAGGGAAATAGCGTATCAGTTACTCAAGCCCTGTGAAAATGCATGTAATGCTCTCCATAACCCTATTGTTAATGGAAACTGATCCAAGAGCCACCCCGGTGCAGGCCACATATCTCTATAACTTATACGAAGTGACGGTCATTTTGGTGCCAGCGCTCTGCAGGTCCCATCCTTTCTAATTTAATTTTGACCTTTCCATAAATTCACACCCATTTCTCAGCCGGAGATACGGAGGAGAATGATCTTTAGTATTTTAAATTGAAAGGTTGTAATTGAAAGAGTGCCCGGAGCGGAGCGGGGGGGGGGAAATTATAGGATATTCATTTTTTACACTGATACCCCTGAGAAACACGGCGATAGAAGCGTGTAAGGACATCCTGCATGGCTCATTGCGAGGAAAAAACCCCAGTTACTCCTGACCGTTCCATCAGCGCTCCCCTGACATGTAGAACATAATGTACACAATGCAGGGTAATGCTCTTTTGTATTTCTCATCCATGAAATTGTGCCCAATAAGTGCTGAGATTTAGGAGGGACAGTTCTGTCGTCGCCTTTCGCAATTAAGTAAAGCCACACAGGAGAGCGGCTGGCTCTCCTTTCCCCTGCCACACAGGAGTAATTTGAGAAAGCCAGCCTTGAGGCTGTCCTTTAACAAGCTCACCCAGATCGCCATATAGTACACCACTCTGGAGGCAGCTGGCTTTAAGTGGCTGCATGTCATTCTGAAGACCAACTGACAAACACACACGGCCCCACTTAAAATGTGAAGCAGTGAAACTATATGCATGGAGATGTCATTTATAATGCAAGCGACTACGACGTGCGGGTCCTGCTTTTCACCGGCGTGCTGCTGCATCATCATCATCATCATCATCATCACGTGCAAAAAGGAGTCGTATGGAAAACGCTGCTGTGCTGATGTGAGATAAATGCAGCGGGTTTGGGCTCAGACTGTTTCCACAAAGACGGCCACTGTACTCTGAAGGCAGCTGCCTCTGTGTTTGTCAGCTGGCACTCAAGAGTATCATAGATGCACGCACACACACACACACAAGTAATGACTCTGCGTATCATATTGTCCTGTTCGCTCCATTCTTGGGGCACTGCTGCGCCTCGGCTTTCTACGCACACGATAGGAAATATCCTTCATCACAAGTGTGGGATGAATGCAGCCAGAAAGAGGGGAAAAGACAAATTGCGAAGAGAAAGGGAGAGCAGAAAGGGAAGTGGCTTCTTGTTTGGCGTGAAAAGAAAGAGGGTGCACTCCAACCAGAGTGAGGGGTCCATTTGATTTGCAATTACCCCCCCCCCCCCCCCGAGATGATCAGCCGGCGTTTGAAGTTGATTGGCTTCCTGGAGTCTGCTGGGGAGGAAAGTTGTAGAGGGGCTGTGACCCCTGCCGACCTCCAGGCGAGCGCCGCGTGACCTGGGAGCCCTGGATGCGCGGCCTGTGCGTCAGCCATGCAATCCATCCTTGTCAGACGTCAGACAGCAGATGTCGCTTCCTGTTGGCTCCATCTTACCCGGCGACCCATGACCTCGCCACCACGCGGGGCAGGAGACGCAGAGAAGCATGTAATGTTAAGTGCAAAGTCGAAGATGCATTGACATTGACGTACACAAACAGAGACGAGCACACGTGGACGTGGTAGAACTCAAAACACGCAGCCAACAAAGACCTTTTTGAGAGCTCTTCATCGAGCAGCTGCGTTAAAGACAAATCTAATTGACCTGCCCCAGTCAAGCCCTATAATGCAATAGAAACTTAAGCCTGGAAGATCACCGCTGATGGAGAACTGCTATCCCTCCAGCACAGCAGATGACCAGGGTGTGGATTTAAAAGGCAGATTTGATTACCACATGTTAGTAAATTGGCTAATGTGTGAAAGACGAAAGTATGCAAGAGAGCAGGAGGACGAGACAAAGAGCAGAACATTTAAACCAAACGTTCAGCGTCGTGCTTTGGAAATTTCCACACTTGATACTCCATAATGGCTGAAAACGTGTGAGAAATACTTAGTGGATGAGTCGTGGCAGTCTGACATCGATCTGCAGTAAATGTTTCTGCCACGTTTTGTTTTGTTGGCTTTGTCTTCCAGCGTCATGCTAATAAAAAATACCCTCTGCAACCGAAACTGAGCGGCACTGAATTGAGGGATGGAGAGAGGCAGATGGGAAACTGAATGAATTCTTGGTGCCTTTTCAATCTCAGCTGTCTGACACATGCAGCTTCCCCCTCCAAGAGCCTTAATTTCTCTCTGTTAATATTAATCTTTTACTCACGACGTTTGCAACACTACATCGAGAATAGATTTGTTTCACAATCTGCGGCGCTGGGCCGTCATTCTGCAGTCTGTTTTTTTAGTTTTATATTGGTTTGTTTGCTCTGTGATAGTGATTCTGTTGAGGATACACCACCAAATTAAAGCTTTATTCATCAATTTGAAGTGGCAGAGTTGGAGATATTCTACATTTTAGTCCTTGTTGTGAGTCAAGATTGACAAAAGAATCCTACATTTCATATAATATCCACAATTTGGAAATAACTAACCCTTTAAACTTTTACATTACCTTTTGAATTAATACATGAAGCAAGTTAGCAAACAGTTTATTACTGTCACATCCATCACAGGAAATTGAAGCCAATTTTGAAATTGTGGCCAAACCGTTTAATCACCACGTCATGTGATTCACGATGGTCAAAAAAGATGCTAACGCTGTGAAAGAAGTGGCAGTAACATGGTTAAAAAAGGTTTTTTGAGAGTCACAACATGACCTTCACTATCAGAATTTGATGCATTTGGTTGTATATAATTTTTTTTTCCATGTTAAGTTAGCAGACGGCTAAAGTGGAGGAAGTTTCTGATGCATTCACCCAGACTGTGTTTGCTGCGTGTCGTCCACTCTCTCTTTTACCCTTTTCCACAAAAAAAAGACTAAAGTTGTATTTCTGTCTCATTCCACAGGAGACATTTTGACTTGTGCCATTATAAACATTATCGATGGCTCAAGTTCAGTAACTAGTGAGCTCTGACAGTGTGACAGTGAGTCAGCACACACGTGAAACTGAAGCAGCACAGTGTAGTTCAGCTGTCATTCATCTGAGTTTTTATGTCTGTGCTCTTCCTTCGGTGAAGTTATTGAATCCGTTCTTACGTTTTCTGATTACTTGGTATGTGAACCTGAACATCAGGGACCAAAACCACCTGAGCCACATTGTGAAGGTGGCTGGTGAGGTGACATCAGAACCCCCCGACGACCAGCAGGTTCTCCACAAGTCCAGTTCTGTATTAGACTGCACAAACTACCCCTTTACTTTGGGTTTGAAACTCTAGATTTCAAGTGCAATAGGAGTAAAAACTCCTGTGTTCCCTGTGCAATAACCAGACTTAATCTTACTTAATGTAATATAGTATTTTAGACATTGTGTTGTTGTCTTACTGTGTGTTTATTCAATGTACAGGAAACAGCTTTGTACTGTTTGTTTTCCATTTTTTGCTCCGACTACAAATCAAGTTTCCCACCTGGGATGATAAAATGATTGAACTGAACTGAACTCACTAGCATCATTTGAAACAGTCAGTTAATAATAAATCAGGTAGGAGCCTTCAGGTAATCAAAAACAGTTGTCCTGTGAGAACGGCTCACTGCAGGAACATCACAGGTTGTTAGTGGATTTTATTTTTGCTCTAACTCTTCCTGTGGACGTCTACGTCACATTAAACTCTTTAGTTGCACAATATATTGGGACAATGAGCAGGCACTTACACGGGAATGATGAAGAAAAAAACGCCTGCATCAGCCTTTATCCACTCGAGGAAAATAACTAATACGGCAGAACAGAATGATGACAGGAATCTGCCCATTCATCAAAATGAGGAACAGTGTAATTTCTTCGCTCATCAAGCACCAGTGACCCTCCGGATGGGAGAACTTTATTACAGCTGGCACTTGGACAGAACAGAATGATGTGCGTGCGCTACACAGTCGTAGAATTAATGTGCAATATCTGTTGGCCACTTTGCATGTACACAGATTCAGGCAGACAGGAAGACACGATTCGAATGTCGCACTGATGAGGCTGATGTTTTAAATGCAAATAATACGTCTGACACTGTAATGAAGGCTCTGGAGGTCAGGACAGCAGATAAATGGTTGCTTTAAACTCTGCTCCATCAGCCGTCAGCGCTCTCCCTCGCACACGGATGATTCAGCGGTCAAACTAATCAGGGCTCGGATAAAAGCTACAGCAGCTTGATATGATTTGTATTTTACTGAGAACAAAGATTAACTTCAGTGAAACCACAGCTGTTAACACAACGACAGAGGAGATGGACCGTGCACATATGGGTGCCATGCCGCTGTTCTGATGGCCCGTTATTCTGATTCCCTGCAGTACTTTTTTCCAAACCGTATTCTGCAAAGACCCGCCAACTAACATGCTGCTGGTCCTGACGTTGTATTTCCAATTCTGACTTTACGCAAGCAAAGGAACAGATTAGAGCGATTAGGCTCGTCTTTTTGGACATTTGTTTGGACAACTAGAGTTTCAGATAATGAACCGTGGATATTTTCATAGACTGCTCTCTGACAGAGTTGCACCATGGGAGTAGGTTTATGTATGTGTCTTGGATTGTTTTCACTCCTAACTCATCAAATACACAGCAGCTTGGTCAGCGGCCTTAAAGTGAAACTCTCACCAAAATGCAACCAAGGCAAACCTTCTTGTAAAAGCATAAGTACAATGAAAGAGGCACTTTTAAGGTTTACCGTATTGTCGTTCTCGGGTCAAACTCATTTTCAATAGGAGTGCTAAGGGCAATTTTACGCTAGCATCAAAATCTCTGTTTCTAAAACACTAAGAAGGCTCGACACAACATGAAACTTTGCTCGTAGTATCACCAGGGTCTCTACACATGAACACGAGCATTGAGAACATTGTTTGTGTACACAGTTTACTAAAAAGAAGGTTTTTGAACAACTCACGTTAGCAGTAGCTTGTTCCGCTCGCCGCCGTCCTGCCAGTGGAGAAGTGTCGATCTCAGAATGTGACGTAACCTGGAGGACAGTTAAGGTGGAACGCTCCTAATGCTTAGTTCCGTATAAATGCAGGATAATTCGTCGTTTTGTCGTTAGCTAAAAACAATATTGACCTTGAAGTTGAAAAAGCTAACGTGCAAAGTTTCATGTTGTGTCGAGCCTTCTTAGTGTTTTAAAAATAGAGATTTTAATGCTATTGTAAAAGTGTCTGTAGCACTCCCATTGAAAATTAATTTTGAGCCGAAAATGAAAATACAGTAAATCTTAAAAGTGCCTCTTTCATCGTAATTAACCTTTTACATGAAGGGTTGACTCATATACATTCACAAAAAAAGCCTCAGTTGCATTATGTTTCACTTTAACTTCTTTGATGAACCTGAGACACTTAGAAAGATGCATGAGGTAATTTGAGGATCAGACTCAACCACGACTGAACCGTCTCTCTTTCAGTTGTATGTAGCACTGAATTAAAAAAACTAAAGGAAATGAAATATGAAGAAAAGTCTTTGACAATCTAGCAGGAAAGGTGCTGAAAGGAAAAAAGAATAATGACTTATATTCATAATATCTCTAGGACAGTTTGATATTTAAATATGTCGCTAACCTTCAAGCTGTAACTACTGTATAAGTGGTGATATGTCAGATTCTGACAAATGGACTAATGCAAGATGTGTCTTTGTAGTCTCTCCACTTCAATGTAGATGTGTGAAAGGTGTGTGAAAACCTTCAGAAATGAAAAAGAACTCAATTATATGCACATAAAACAGCCCGAACGCAAAGGTCGCATTCTTTCAGAATGCAACAATCAAAAATACAAAGTTATATCAGTGTTCATGACGTGACGTAGCATGTTTACAGATCAAGTGTTGCAGGTTATTTGACTGATTCATACTGAAGGTCATAGCGTGCTAAAAGCACCTCAGAGCTTTACTATCCTCAGTGTCTGTTAATTCTGAAAGATCTGAAACTGTAAATCATCTTAAATGTCTTGAGTGACGGAGAAAAGTGGGGCAGCCCTGGTGTGAACCTCTAATCCCCCCCCCTCCTTGTTTCCAAAGGTAATACAGGAGCGAATAAAGTTAAATAAAGATTGCTAACTTCAAGCTGGAGTGAATGCCAAATAACTCGGATATCCTCTGAGGGAAAATATTCAAAATACTACAGAGGAAAATATTCAAAAGACAAGTGGCACCAAATCAAAGCGCAAAGAAGAGACGGAACAAAAAACAGTTTATAGCAACATCTAAAAGATCGAAGTGACATAAACCAAACAGTGAATTCAAGCTTAATTTATTCCTTTTTTTCTCCCGCTCACAGGAGGAATCGCAGCTCAACAGCCTGCTGAGTGTGATCAGGGAACGCAGAACTTCTCAGCTGCCATGTAGAAAATGGAGGATTGTTTTTACTGTAAATTATTCGGTTTATGTTCCCTGATTTTTGTAATTAAATCCAAATGTATTCGCTATAAAATAATTGTGATGCTGTCAGTTCCTGTCCTGCTTTGTGTTGCCACAGCGTTTTTTTTTAATCTTCATGCTCTCTCGCAGGTCGGAAAATAAAAGTGTGAAGTAGAATATCCTGCCGAGGATGAATTCATAAATCTCCCCACACCTTCTCTTTTTCTCACTCTCGCAGACAATTGTTGGGTTATTCTCGTGTATTGCTGAAGTGTTCTGTTTTATATGTGTGAGAAATACAATGCTGTCGGACGACAGATCACGAAACAATTAAATAACGGTGTCATGTTGTTTTTACTGTGTTGGTGCTGGCAGGAGTTATATTTATTTTGGTAGCAGTTTTTTTTTTGTAATTTAGGCCACATTCAGACTGAAGATAGAACTGAGTTGATAACGGATGAAGTTTTTTTGCCACGACCACAGTCAACATCATCCAGTGGTGAACCACAATGACCTGATAAATGTTAGAGGTTAGTGTGAGTTGAGGAGTCTCGCAGCCTGCAGAGGGAAGCTGCTCTGTAGTCTGGTGATATGGCAGCCGATACTTCTCTATGTTTTGCCAGATGGCAGCAGGGTGAGCAGACTGCGACTGGGTGCATGTTGTCTTTTACTTCACAGATGCCTGCATGTAACTCCAGTACTGTATGTGTACGTGCATAACCATAGAAAATACATGTACAGAGTGCTTCAGCTTGAATTAACCCCGTTAGGACAAATGTAGCCGAAGCTGCACTCAAGTGAGACAAATACAGATTTTCTAAAGTCTGACTTGTATGTTCGTTGACCGTCTCAACGTATATTTAGCTTAAAGCTGCGGTTCTCAGAGTCGAGGGACAGCCAGGGATCTGCATCCTTCGGAGGAGCATTTGAAGGCCAATTACGTCACAACGCTGCACGAAGGCTGTCCCAATCCAAAGGCTCCTCCAGATGCTCCTTCTTTTCCCTGTTTTTGGAGGATGCACCGCTACTATCCTTCGTGGCCTCACATATCCCAAGATTCTTTGTGCGCTCGAAAAAGAAAGAGAGAGTGAAAATAGCGACATTGCGTGCCGTAGACCGTCACTGTCACGGGCCTGGGTGGCAGAAATGGTGACGTAAGGGTAAAACATCTGGAGACGCAACCAGGAAATGCTCCAAAGGCGAGACCGTCACATTAAACAACAGCTGACGAGGTTAACAAGGGCTCTCTGAAGGACTCGCCTTCGAAGACCACAAAGGCCGAGTCCTTCGAAGGACGCAGACCCTGAACGGAGACACAAAAAATGTCAGAATGTAAGCTGTATGTTAATCATGGGTTTCACAGTCTTTCCGTCATAAAACAAACAGTGTGTTATCAGAACCTGGGACAAAATCTTATCAAATGGGAGCCCGTGGTCTAATTTGTGTCGCCGTAGGGATCCGTGACATGAGGAAGTTTGAGAACCACTCGTCTGAAGTAGATTTCACATTTGTAATTTGATCCATTTGATTTGAACGAAAGGGAGAGAGAAATAAAAAGCCCCTCTGGTTCTGTTATAGACCAGCATGAACCGGATCAGAGCCCTGCAGCACTTCTGAGCGAGTTTCCGACTTTCCAACGAGTATATCGACTGTCCTTGGTGCTGAAGATGATGCTTAACACATTTTTTAAAATATCTAAATTATGAAAAAATGTTAATAAGCTGTCAACAGTTTTCAGTTTGCTGCCTTTTATAATTGATGTTACTAAACTTTGATTTAGCTTCTGCTCTCAACCCAGAATTAAAAAATAAAGCCTGTTGGTTCCTGCTCATTTAATAAATATCAGTGTAATCTATTGTGGATGTCACTCTGTCAACACTGCAAACTTAAATGAAAGAGAAGATAAAGAACATCAAAATAACAGACAGGAAAGAGTCTTTACAGTCGGAACAGGTTCACGAGTCGAACTACAGGTGTGACAGTGAAGGTGTGTGTGAGTTTTAGTCAAAGACATTTTAACTATTATTGTGTCTTTATTAGCAACAATACTGTACATTTGCAGTTTATTTTAGCCGACACAAACACAGTTTACACTCTGTCATGCTCTTTCTGTTTTGCATCATTTTCACACCACATTCATCAGCCTCCATTTTGCCACCCACTTTCTCTCTTTCATGCTCTGCCACATCTTCGGTTTTCGTTGCCTTCATGTTAAGGACACAGGCTGAGTGTAAACATCTAAAAAGCCGAGTCGGTGGTATCATGCTTGTAGTTAACGACCTTTTACACGAGCATGCATCACACGGTAATCTGCAAACACCTTTGAGGAAACAAACGAGCACTTTGCGACGAGTTTCGACAGCGGCAGCGTCGATCCTTACTGAAGTTCTGACTCGCTCGGAGGCAGGTAACTAAAGAGAGGCTGTTCACTTACGTGCTCCAGGTGCTGGTCTTTTTTTTTTTTCTAGCATCGGAGCAGAAAAGCACAGGAGCTCATTTTACAGTACCAGAGCGTCAGTCGCAGTGAGCACATGCATAAACACACATACGCCCACTTCACACACACACGCACACAAGCACAGCACTTCCCTCCTTCAATCTGCCGTCCATTCAGTGTAACAGTGGTGTGCCAGTGTGTGGGGTTTATAATAATGGGTTGGTTGGTTGATGGCGGAGGGGGGCTGACAGAGCGCCTCACACGTATTAGCGTGGTACAAGCTCGCTGATGAGGCCCGCTGAGAGACTAGCAAACGGCCTCATCGCGGTGAACAGGCTCACTCTGCGCAATGGGACTTGATGAGAGATTATATGATTCTCGGTTCCCGTTGGCTTCCCGTTGCAGATTCCTCCATTTGCTCCCTCTTTGTCTGTTTCTGTCTCCCTCTAACCGGGGCTGATGACGGAGGGACGGGTATTTAAGTCGCACCAGATGGCAACAAATTTCTCATTTTTCATTCGGATTGTATATGAAACAAATGGCAGCGATGTTTGACGTGCGCTGTAATTGAAGCGGCGGCACGTTATAGCTGATTAACTGGAGGCAGAAGACGGGCAGAGCGACGACAACGCTCCACATGAAGAAGCTTTTCTTCAGCGTATACGTTTGTGTTTTTCAGTCACAGTGATTTTCGTCAACAGAGGTGTTGCAGTAATCTATAACTTTAAGCTGTAATTGAGTAACATAACACGTCTCTAATGGGATTTGCAGCAATATCATGACAGCTGTAATGTCCGGTAACGTGTTGCCACCCAAAATTAAGTGTTTATGAATGTCTTTCAACGGGTCGGACCCACCGGGTCGGCACAGCCCATTTTTTAAGCTACTTCAAAGCTGCTTATGACGATATTTATGGTTGAACTTTAATGTCAACACGCTCTACATGGTGAGATTGTTTAGATTCTCCCACAATTCAGCCGTTCAGAAACCGTAAGAACATAAGAATCATTCATTCAGGTTTGCCGGCATGGGAGGAAGAAGAAGAAGAAGAGGTCATAAAGTCTAAATTATGTCCGTTCCTCAAACAGTAACTTATTCGCAGAAGTTATTCCGACAGTAGACATATTCTCCCCTTCTTCCTGCCCGGTGTTGTTGGTGTGCAGTGTCCCCACCTCTGTTTAGATTTAGAGTATTGCAGGCGCTCGAAGTTTGGAAGTCAATCCGCTCTTTTCCAGCAAATCACCCGTGATTTTGACTTGTGCAGCTGGGTTGCATGGGAGTCATGTTATGTTATACGTTGTGGTGCTTCAGGGTCCGGTGCGGTGAGAGGCATCTTTTTCTAGTTGTTACCAAACAGGGTTATGTTTTCACCTGCGTCTGTTTCAACATTTTCATCAGTATCTCAGGGAGGGATGCTTTGGGTCCTGATGAAAAAAAAAAAATCAGGCATATTAGGGTGGCTGGTGTCTCTGACTGAGTGCAGTTTGTTTCTAGTTTTTCTAATTTTTAGTTTTCTAAAAGCATCTGACAGCAGAACAGAAGAAAAAGGATGAAAAACAAGACGGTTTGAATGATTGTAAAGCAGTTTGAGAACTTCTTCTGTTATTCTGGAGATCACAAAAGTGGTGTTGTTAGTAATGCATTACTCTACACAGACAATAATATAGTAATTACTAATGTGTAGTATTTTAAGTCTTAGAGGAAACTTGCCCAACACTGGTCAAAAAGTCACAAACGTCGACCTTTGCTCCATGTTTCCTGTTCACATTAGGAGAACGTTCCTCGTCTGTAGCGACCACAAACGCCTGTCTTAATTAAAACTCCCCCAATACAGAAAAAGTCAGAGGGTCAAACGCTTTCTTTCAGCTCCGGCCTCAAACACACACACTCACACAGAAACGTCACGTTGGAGGTCACAGCTTTGAACCTGAGGTGCCGTGACTGGACAGGGCCGTGCTGACGGCTCATTCATAAAGTCAGAGAGTGTGCACGAGAGCCGTGCACGGTTACAGTCGACTGCTTGATTTATTAGTGCAGCGCCAGCATCCGCAACACATTTGTTATCCTGCTCTCTGTTTAAAAAGCCCATTCATTATGCATTAATTAGTTGTTGATAAGCGTCCCTATACACCGCCGGACAATGCCAAAACACTGGAAAAGATGGTCGAGATCAGGTTCGCTGCCAAAGTCTGTATTAACTTGGGGGGCCCGTGAAAGTTGATCACCCGTACAGTTGGCTGCAGTGGCGGCTCCACTGGGGCTTATACTGTAATGGGCAAGTCATAAACACAGGAACTAGAGAAATGCATTAGTCAAGTAAGTGCTAATGGCTTAAGAAGCTTTCATTCACGGCCTTTGCAAAACAGAGAGTGTGTTGGAAATAATTTTGGCCGGCTGGGAATTTGTTCTAAATGTACTGTCAACATACATTTGGCAGGCAATTAACCTAACAGCGTTTCCAGACAGGGCCGCAAAATACGTCTCAGGGCTGAACAGTCTTATCTTAGAAAATAGAAAAATGATCATATTGAGACAGAGCGACGCGATAACAAGGCTACTGCTGGTTAGATGTGTTAGATACAACACTATTAAAGTAATGGACACATTGAAATTGTTACCTGATGATGATGAATCTTGAAAACTCAAATATATTCTTTGCTCTGAAAATAAAAAAAAAATACAGCAGCTTGGTCAGAGGCCTTATAACGCTCTACCTGCATCTCTAGTGTCAATTTTGCACATGAAGGGCTCAAGTTAGACATTAATACACAGGATGTAATGTCCGGCTACACTTTTAATGTCAAACTGTTGCAGTTTGGTTAAGGTACAAAAAGTTCTTTGTCAGGTTCAGGAAAAGATCATATTTTCAGTTGCAATAAGTACATGATGTGACTCACGTAACGTAACCCAGTGGTCAGTTTGGTTAGGTTTAAAATGATAAGTGTTTGGTTTTAAATAAGTACACCAAATACATTATTACACTTATGTTATTAAGTGTTGACTTTTGGTTTCACACAGGACACTAACAGTGGTCTCCTGGCTAAAAGTTTCAGGGTGTTTGGACCGACCCTCCTCCACAACGTTAACATCTGCTGAGTTTGTTGTTTTTTTATACTACCAGACTTCCTCCTTTGCATGCATCATAATTAATACTTCCACTAAAGTTTGCTGCTCAACAGTAAAGGCAAAGCGAATAAGCTGCTTGCACAGACGACCAAAAGCTTGTACACGTGTAAAGAAACATCCGTGCAGATGACAGTGAACTACACGTCTGCATGTTTGTGCTCTTGTGTTCCAGACGTGATGTCGGGTTTGTACAGTCTACAGAATCACTGTGAACAGTAACAACCTGCAGTTTTTTGTAATTAAATAAATTGCACACATGAATTAAATCGCCTTTTGATAGTCAGTTGCTGGCCGCAATTTATTTCAGTGCATTAACTTCATGTCAGTATTAAATCACCGTCGAGAGTACGCACTCAGATCCTTCGATGATATACAGTACAAAGCACCATCACGTCAACCCAACATAATCCAGAGTGCTGACGCCGACATACATTACATTACGCATGCTTCAGGACGTGTCATTTTGCTTTTTGATTGTTCCTTGATATCCGTCCTTCACAGGATTAACGTAAACCCAACACGATGGAATCAGTGTATGTTGCGATGTGCTCAGAAGATGACCTGGATTTGAGGTGTAGCGCAGTAAAACAAACCAAAAAAAAAAATCCCCCAGAGGATGCAGACGATGGATAATTGTTCCCCCGTCTCCCTCTCACATCGGATCGCACATTGTCGGGAGCGTGGGACGGTCCCGAAGGTGTGATGATGCTGGAGGGAGACGGGTCATTCAAAGTGCATGGCACATTTCCACTGGCAAAGATCGAGGGGTTAACTTAATCAGAGGGGGGGCACGGAATTGTTTTAGACTAATCTGTCACACCCTCGATAGTAAAGGCCAAACCAAAATGCCTTCATGTCCCGTTCCAACAGTTGTTGGTCGAGCGGATTAATCTGCTTGCATTGCATGCTGGGGTTTTGGGGAAAACATGAGACCTCAATAATAAAAAAGTGGACATGCTTGACCGCGGGTGAGGAGGGAGGTGTGAACATCAGCAGGCAGGACTTCTGCCCGCTGAGCAGAGCTAGCATGGCATGAACTTTGCCGAAAGGGAAGGAAGCGGTAAGCGCTGACGAAGCGCTGCCAGAACCGGTCATCGAGAGGTTTGTGGGTCAATCGCAACTTAGTCCCGTCAGATTTAGCGCAACATGTTTTGTCAACAATAAATATAATAATAATATTAATAATAAGCCTGCGGACTTAAGGAGTTTTACTGCCATCTGTACGGTTTCACATGTGTAGACAAGAATCATTATCCCGTATTAATATTACGCTCACATCGGGTTCATGCAGAGTTCAAATTAAAGTGCACAATGAGATGATGAGTCGATTTAAAAAAAAACAAAAAAAAACACTGCACATATTTGCTGCGTGTATCACAAGGCTCAGCGGGCTAGTTTGGCCTCCAGTAAATATTGCATTGTCTCTCGCTCCAGTTAAGAGGTTGTCGGGCGGCTGTTGGAAATGGTTCCTGGGTCGGTAGCGTTCTCCGGTTCCTCCGGGATGTGAGCAGCAAACAGGCTACAGTTTATCGTTGTTTACTTTCCTTTGATCACCTTCTAATGGACACCATCATGGCAGGGCGGTGTGCGCCCGACCTCAGACCTCAGGCAGATATTTGAAAGGTACCGTGACCCGATCACCGGGCGACTGATCCCAAAAGCCTTGTCCAGAATTCCATTTGATTATTGTCTGTTCGGCATCAAGTGACTCTGGAATAAGATTGTCTTATTGTCAGAACATTGACAGAAAGAAAACAAATTATTATGTACTTTATATATTTATTATATATTTTCAATTTATTTTATATTTCTCACAGTCAGCTGCTAATTTTGATGTTGTATTATTTGCACACTGTTTGTTCCCTTTTGTGCTAAATTGAATTTCTTTTACGGGGCGAATTATTAAAGTTACATCGGATCTGACCTTGAAATAAGATATACTAAAATTAAAAAAATATATACGAAACATTTTGCTATATGATGTAATGATCGATGCATTTAAGGGGAAAATGTTACACATAACAAATAAGACAAAGAAAAAGTCATGTGTACCGTCAGTCAAGTTATAAGCATTAGATATTTGTTCTTAATGACTTGTTTGATTTATTAAAGGTTAATACTAATAAATAAATAAATAAATAAAGAGATGTTAATGTTAAAGCCGTCGTCCTGACAAATCACAACCTCTCTGCTCTCTGGCCTCTTTTAATAACTTTCTATAGTTTGAAATGAAAAATGAGGAGTAATGATTGCAGTAATAACATGCACATTAATATGATTTATGTTTGGATTTTATCTGTGAAACGTGAAGAACAAAGCCATTCATTTGCAATTATGTTAATATGATTTTTTTCCCCCTCCGCTGGTTGTTAGCCCACTTATCAGAGTCATGCAATCTTAATTATATTTGTAGGTTGACACTTTTTTGGAGCCCTATTGTTCTTTTTTTCAGCTTCCATACACTTTATTCTCCGACTGATCCACAGTGATGAAGACTTTAAACAGTAAGTACCTGCACCAGCCTGCTGCACCTCAGGGTGCCAATTTTGGGCTCCCCTCTCCTCTAAATCCAGGATTTAACTCAGACTGCCGCTCGCAGATATTGAACCCTTCTTTCTGTTCACACGACGACCGCAGGAGTTCAAGGCGTGTAACACGTTCCGAGGGCTTTGACAAATTGGTGAAAAATTCATGGCGGACGGATCGAGTTGTGGCTGTGTGAGCGCTGCCGGAGCGCCGGCCCGGTTCTTGTCACTCGCACTGTCCCACACAAACAGCAGAGCACAGACAGAGACGGGAGGTTCTGAGTGCTCCGTATTCATTATTTAGTGCAGTAATGTGGTTCAGTTCAGTTTGTTCGCAAGAATCCATCTGCAAGTAGACGCTCACGCGCCATTTTTTTTTTCTTCTGAGCTGAATGTCTCTACACACAGACTGAAGACTCTGATTCAGACTCAAATGTAAAATGTTGATCCAGTTCACATCACTCATCAACTAATGGTTTCATTGTATCGACCGTACTTGAGGAAGCACATCAGCTCAGGTACGATGGTTGTGGTGGTGGGATTTTGCCTCCTGGTGAACTTTTACATGAGCGGTGGTGATAAATCTGAGTCCCCACAGATGAGTCACAGCGATGAATCACAGTTTAACAGCTCGCTCAGGATGCCGGTTGTGGAAACGTAGTAAAGACTGGAAGCACTCACATGATGAAGTTATTATTAACATGGGAAAATCAAAAGATGAGTGCCATAACAGACATGTATGATATATACTGTATATGGACACACACACACTCGTAGGATGTAACTACGATCCATCAGGCCGGTTCGGCACTCAGAACAAATTCCTCTCTCGTCGTTTATCTGGATTCTTTTACGAAGCTCTCCGACTTCACATGCGAGCCATCAGCCTCTTTCCTCCTCCCACTAATCCCTCCATTTTAATGCTTGTCCACATCGGGCTTGGCCACATTAAACCGATGATTAATGATGTATTGATTGGACTGTTTTCCACCACAGAGCCAAGGTGCTGAGTTGACAGCACACTTGCTTATCTGAGCCACCCAGCTTGCCAGAGGAGAATGTTTCCTGCAGGGAAATAAAGGCCCGGTACAAACTGGAGAGCCGGGACACATTTGTACACTTTTGTTTTCCAACTGTGCATTCAGATAGACACCAATGTCAAAAAAAAGAGTGTGTGATGGATGTTTCCTGTTCCTGAAAATCATTCCTCTTTGTGTAATTTCTGTGCTTTTCAACAGAACAGATACGACGCCCCAAAAGTGTCCAGCAGGAAAAAAAAAAAAAAAGTACATTTGATAAAATATATCAGTGATTCAGTGTTTCAAAAACCAAACTCTTTATTATGAATCTTAAAAAGCTCTGCTTCTGCTCTTTTTCCTCACAAAGTCACTTTTTATCCTCAGCTGTGTCTGGAGTCAATCCCCTGATCGCTCAGTGGTACTACGTGTCCGCAACGTATATTTCTCCAAACCACAGATGTGTTGAACCTTTATTTCAATTTCTAATCCAGTGTAAGACTATTTATAGTCTGCTTAGGGTTAGAAACAAAAAACACTTCATGTTGTTAACGTTTTTGGCTTCACTGCTTCTGTCGCCACACAACACATCTGCAAATTATTCTGACGTCAAAACTTTACGCTTTTTTGCCACTAACATGGCAGGAGAAAGTCCTGATGTCTCGTCAAATGTCGCTTTACGAGAAAGTCCTGATGTCTCGTCAAATGCCGCCTTGAATGGTGGTCTCGGTCTTGGTAGCTTCCTCGCTCAGGTAGCTTAACAAGGCTACACGTGCCACTGACTGCAACAGCTAACTAGCTGGGTTTGCTTGTGAGCAGAAAGGAGCGCAAATGCTACAACACTTTTGGGGGGAATTTTGAGAGTAATATTTAGAAGAGAGATTCATATTCAGAATTTGGTTGCGACTCAGTTTTGTTCACTGGGACTAAACAGGTAGTTTTCTTCCCAGAGTCTTTCTCTTTAGTTTCTCTAGCCAAATAGATGTAGCTGGCTAGCACTTGATTAGCCTCTCGGGGCTGTGAGCACATGATGGGCTGAAAGTTTAGTCGGCATTCACATGATTTCAAAAAGAGGATTTTTTAAAATAAAAATGCATCATCTATATTACATATTATAGATTGTATGTATAGATTTTTAAGGCTCTGTAGTATTTTGGGTTTTTAGAATATTCCACTTCATTCTGCGCTGGAGGTTTTTCATCCTGCTCTTCCCACTCAGTCATAACACCGTGCGTATGACCATCAGCCTCCTCTCTCCTGGCCTTTGCCATTTTGAAGAGTGTATTTTAAGCAGGGGAGAGTAAATTACCTACACGAAGGTGACATTTCCATCTAATGTTCACTTTGAGACGAAATTGGTATCTTCCTCCAACTGCACGAGGCGAGAGAGAAAAAAAGAAAAAAGTCTGATGTTCTCCTTCCATTACATTTTCTTTCTTTCTCCCCCCTCTCTCTTTCTCTCTCTCACCTTCTTATTATTTGTCTGAGTCACACTTGCTTTCTCTCCTGCACACCCTCTTTCTCTTTCATGACCCACGTGTGCTTTTTCAGCGGCAATCTATTACCTACTCCACATCTTCCACCCTCTCTCGCCTGCAATCTGAACACTGTGCACTCGCTTGTTCCCCGCTCGTATCTCCCACCATCGCTCCCTCCTTCACCTCCTCACCCTCGGCTGCTGCCTCACTTCCTTGTGTCTCTTCACCTGCAATCCGCTTTTCCTTATCTCAGATTTGCTCTCTGATTGGCAGATAAGTATCATTTTGGAGGACCTCCACAAGTCGCTGCCTTCTCATTTCCTGGCAGAAATGGCTTTTCTGCCTATTTGCAGTGTCAGTGATCATATAGAACATTCCAGGGATACAGCGCTGATTCCCATCTTCTCCACAGATACGGCGAAAGAGTCGGGGAGATTCTGAGAGTGAGGAGGTCCAGTCACCTTTAAAGAAAGGTGTTTTAATGTCCTTTCTACCCTCCAGAAATGCCCGTTCTTTCCTCTGGTTTTGGTAGTGAAAGGTCAAAGATTTATTCTCTGCTCAGCACCGAAGTGAGACACACCATGTGAAAACTGTGACATGTAACAGGTGGGCTAATTGAACATGTAACATATGTGGACCGTTGGCAGAGCAGCTGCTGCAACACTACGCTCTCACTGTGATTTATGAAAGTGTAGCCGTGCATATGTGCTGCGGAGATACGCTGGAGAAGCGTAAACACAGGCCTGTCTGCAATTTGTCATTTTTACCCAAAGTTGTGCGCGTGTCCATATTATTGTAACATTAAACTCCCAGAATCCGTGAAATGAGTCTACGTAGTAGTGTAGTTCAAAAACTATATATAATCATCTCGACCAGCGGCGGTTGTTATCACCGTGTCAGCAGGACTACACACAAACCACTGAACAGCCTGCGGATGGGCCTTGGCTCAGAATAGACGATCAACTTTTATCGAATGAATTCTTCCGTTGTGGCCAAAAACGCATTTTGTGAATTCACAGCCACCAAATTAGGATTTGTGTAAACGCACATTTTGCATCGTTTTGGCCGATCGTCCACATGGATCCTGGAAACGAACTTTTTTGTAACCTGGTCTCAGGGTGGAAAAATCCAAAAACGCCGCCCACACGTTCTTGTGTGGACGGCGAATCTGTATACATTGCGTATTGATGACACCATCGCCTCATCCCTCAATCTCTAGCCTTCGACCTCTGAACCCCGTGAGGTCTCATAACAACAACAACAATGGCGGACTATATTCTTGTGTTCATGCCGCTGAAGATATTGAGCCTATCAGCATTACTAGGGCAAAATATTCTGCTGCTCTGCCACAACACTGAGCGAAAAAGGATTATGGACAACCGACTAGACATTTTCGTCTTCTTCTTGTTGTGTCTGGTTTCTCCGTCTACTGTCTGTTTGTATACAGCGTGCAAGCTTTATGCTCATGCTCCGTCTCTTCTTCTCTGTTTCTAGTGAATTTCAAGCGCCACCTATAGGCCTGGAATATGAACTACAGTGTGTTGAGTCGTTAAAATCAAATATTCTTGAAACGATGCTGAGGAAGACGGGGGGGAAAAAGAGATTGTTTTGGTATGTGTAGACATGACCTAAATCAGCTCAGCCTTTAGTCCAAGTGAATATTTGTACCCGATTTCAAGAAATTGCTTCAAGGATATTGTGTTCGCAAGAATGGGACGGACGGATGGACAGACAACCCAAAAACATAAAACCTGCGGCCATGGCTGTCGCCGGCGAAGAAGCATAAAAAAATCAGGCGCTTTGAGGTGGCTGGTATCTATGAGTGAGGGTAACAGCAGACTGAACAACGAGAAAATGATTTAAGTAAATAAAAACAAAAGCTAGCAAACAGATAATCACACAAACTTGAACTGTTCCAGGTTCACAGCAATCATTCAGGTTCCAAACAACTGAAGACACAACTCCAAAAAACAAAAATTCACTGTCATGTTTGGTGTGTGACTCATGCAGCCCGACCTGCAGGTGTAGCCAGGTAAAAAGAAACACACGGCACATTCGCTCTGTGACTGGTCCACATACGTTACGCGTCTGAAGCAACCAAAGTCTAAGAGTCTCCCAGCGTGTGTCTACTGCGTCTGATATCTCATCATTTCAGCTGTGATGTTGCTATCTGCTGTGCAGCTGATGATTTCAAACTGCTACCAACATATCACCAGTACAAGAGTTGACAGCGCCGGAGGCTGAATCAAGTCAAGTTTATTTGTATAGACCAAAAATCACTTTGCCTCAGAGGGATTTACTATCTCTGCAGCGTCCGGTACCCTACATCCATTTAGCCTGGGTTCAGATAAGAAGAAACTCTTTTCCTGACATCTTTGTCAGTGAAAAAAGGGAGAAACCTTGAAGCGTATATATAAAAAGGCAACAATCCCACATGAGTGAACCCCGGCTCGAGGGAGGAGAGCCAAAAGTCACATTATCTGTTTTAAACCTGTAGAAACACTGTGGATATTGCTGAATTAGTCTGAATGTATAAAAACCGTTGACTTGTTGGTACCAAAGCATTTTATGTGGTCACCTTTCCATTACCACCATCTGAAATCTGCTCCAATCACGCTTGTAGAAGCATTTCAGGGCTGCTGAGGACATCAGAGTCGTGTCCTTGGTATTTTTTTTTTTTTTCAAAGCTCATTTTTATTTTCACACAAAGATGTAATTCATTTATGAGGGGAATGAATGGTCCCTAATACCTTCTCTAAAACGAGTCTAATTTAGTGCTATAAGTCTGGCCTGAAATGTCTTCTTAATTAAATTATTTTTAAAAAATGGAAAAAAGACCCTTGATTTAATCAGCCTCCACAAATTTCATCTTACTGACAGAGAGTCTCTCTCCCCCTGCATTAGTTAGTCACTTGAATAAATTAACTAACTGGATGGTTAAGTATCTGAAAAAGCCGTTTTACTACAGCTTGCTCAAATGGAGTGCTGTGAACAAGGGCTGGATTACTAAGAAGATAAAGTGGGCAACTCCTGCAGGGACTGGTTTTCCTTTCATGCCATACAAAAGACTAACAAACAACTAAAATCAGGCTTTTGTTTTCAGTGATAAAGGGAACAATCAGCACTTTCAGGTCAGATGACTCAGCAGCAGTCAGTATTGGCACCAGCTCCAATCAGCCCAGGTGGATACCTTTAGTTTTTTCATTTGTTGCATCAAAGCAACAGGTTAATTCTCCTGTTGGTGCCTGAGTGGTGTGTAACAGTGATTCAGGGTCAGCCCTATGTTCCCACATTTCTGTGACATTTTCAAAATTAGGTCTTGTGTTCCTACATTTCCCTTCAATTTAATGCTTAGGATTAGGGGTTAAGGAAACCCTAGCACTAAAGAAATGTGGGAACATTGGCACGCTCCCGGTGTTTCAGTGCTCCCTCAGAGAGAACCCGCTTCATTACGTTGTATAAGGTACGATGATTGTTCTTAATTCCGTCAGGTTTGAAGAGAGATGGAAGTAAAGTGAAACACGCTCTTCACGATTTCCCAGAGCCCGAACCAACATCTTCAAATTTCTTCTTCTTTTTTTCTTATTTGCATATTCATTTTTTGTCACAAAGCACAAAGAATCGTTACGTTCAAGAGGCTCGAACGACTAGAACGATTAATTGTTTATCAAAATAGTTGATGATTAATCTTCTTTCAATCCGCTTGGAGTAATCGACTAATCATTGCAGCTGTAAAGGAGTTGATGGTCAATTTTCCATTCCAACATTCATGCTACAACAGCCCGGTGATGAGCTGTGCATCATGACCTCACCCTGATCCAGAGTCAACATCTAGTAACAAAACTAACATTTTAACAATGTGCTTTATCACGTTGTTCACTCACAACCTTATGACCAACTTGAGGACAACAACCTTTAGTATGTTGTCTCTCTCTTTTGTTATACAGCGTGGTGCTGTAATTTCCTCACAGCCGGGTCTCCAGCGCACCGTCAACGCGGTACCAGAAGTGGTTAGAAAACAGATTTACGATCTGACTGCAGGTTTATGGACTGGAGCATGCGGCGCTCCTTTATTGGATTGTTACAGTTCTGATACCTACATATCAGACTAGTCAGCATTGAATTGCAGCGACTGACAGAATCACAATACATCTGCTCCCACTAACTCTCTGGTAATAAAGACCATATTGTGTTGTTTCATCCGTGTCGGTAAAAGTTGGGTTTGCTGGGAGGATGCCGTCATCCCCCGCCCTCCTCGCCCTCAATCCAATGTGCTCCGTGTCCTCTCCGTGCTCTGCCCCTGCTGAACTAAAGCTGTGAATCCTGTCAGCTTTCCAAATTGTACCGTTAAGCGCCCACTCCGCATTGTCACCGTGACAGTAATGCCAGCTCAGGGCCTGGTTTCAGCCTGCCCCACCCTGGGTGTGTTAGAGAGAGGCACAAGTAAGTCATCGCTCATTCTCCGCATCTACCGAGCTGTCAGGCCCGCCGAGATGACAGGATGTGACGGACAGCGAGAGAGATAGATTCGGGGAGATGGGGGAATATGAAAGTGAGAAGAAAGAGAAGAGGGGCAAAAGATAAAAGCAGAGTGAAAGACAGACAGCGCCGTCTGTAGAAGGGAAGCTTAAAGAGTGAGATGAGAGACCACGGGGGAGAAAGGACAGAGAAGAGAGAGCTTGTTGAAAGGGAGAGGAGAGACAAAAAGATCAAGAAAGGCAAAGGGGGAGAGAGAGAGAGAGGAGAGAGAGAGAGAGGGGGGAGACAGAGAGAGAGACTCAGACAGGAAAGGGGGGTTATCTGTCATTTAGTTCCAGACGAGGTCTGATGGCTGCTCTCTGTGCTTCTGTCAAGCGCAGCATCAATATAATGGCCTGTTGGATGCTTGGTCTCTGTGGCCCGGCACACTGCTGCTGTTATAATAGGAGACAGGCAGTTCTGCCAGGTCTGGTGTCTGTTGTGACCCGAATACACAGAGCATGGACCCGGCAAAAATAACATGCAGTAGCCTCGTGAGTCCATGTGTCCGTGTTCCCCCCTGTGTTCAAGTGAGTCAGTTAAATTACTGATCGTTTTGTTTTTGTTCTTTCCGATGCATTTCTCAGCCGTTGCTGCATCTGAAAGGTGTTATAATTATATACTGGCCTCTCTGTGGTGTAATACTCTGGTGTTCACGGCTACTTCTGATCACGAGTAAGTTCAGTAAGTTGCTGTTTCAAACCAGCAACAGAACCATTAGGTCCTTGTTATTTCTGGTTGGTTCTGGTAAAAAAGGAAGTGAGCTCTGAACCTAAAAAAGAAGGAAGCGCCATCACATCACTGAATCCTGCTTTGGTGCCAGACTGTATTGAAGTCTATGGGAGAAACACACTTATAACCAACCTACGTCGTACGACTTCTGATAAAGAAATGCCTCCGCAGAATTAAAGAACATGCTTCTGAGAGGAGGTTAACCACTGAAAAATGTGCCGATCACCAAAGTCTGGATGATTCATCTGGACATGGACCAAGATGGCGGACCGACCCATCAGCCGACAGCCTGACCAACACCGGACAAGTGAATTTCAGTCCGGGTTACATGGAAATATGGCACAAATTCAGATTGCCATCCTACCTGACGCTGGCATGAATCATGTTGTCATCGTTTTGGCAGCGCAGCGGCTTCGCTGAACTAGAAAAAGCATCAAAGCTACAACAAAGACATGACACAACATGGCAGGCTTCCTGTTATGTGGAGCGACAGCCCAACTCAGTCAGAAGTCAAAGGTGCGTGCCAAACCCAACGAGGAGCTAAAAACAGAAATGGAAGTGACATCGTCTGCTGCTGCTGTTACTAACCACAGACATGTCTGTTCGACAGCGCTGTCAGTCCTCCAGTGTTGTTTCTCATCCATGAACAGATATGAAGGCAGAACGGATCCTTTATATGTTGTTGATGGATAATTTAGCTTCCATGAATCAACAAAATGAAAGTAGTCCATTTGTCTTTCTTTGCTTTTGTAAATAAACATGCTTACAGATATTACAGATATGTATACTTGCCTTTGAATCATCTACTTCAACTTATTGTCAGTGGAGCTGAAGTTCCTGGGAATCAACATCCCAAACACCTGTCATGTTCATTTTGATTTATTTTGTTTCTACTGTAGTCGGGTTTGACGAAAAGGCTTCGACTGACACTTCCTGCAGCCGCGAGTTGTAAAAATCGCCTGAAATGAACCTCAGTACCTTGAACCCGCTCCAGGATGCGGCAGAATCGAGTCGGATTTGTTTACAGCATCTTCCAGAGTGAGCAGAGAGCACGGGGGAGGAGCTGGCAGGGTTAAGTGTGTATTATCTAGCCTTAATCCAACACCCCAACACTTTAACACGCTCTACTGAACTGTCTGCGACCTCATCGAGATTTGTGAGCCCACAGCCCTCACCGCTGGTGCTGTAACGGTACATTATGATAGATGGAGGTACAACTGAAGTTAAAAGAAATGGTCTGTTCTCGTACGAACTGTCTACAGGAGGGATGGAGACAGAGAGAAAGAGGTATTTTTTAATGCTTGAACGAACATCAAACTGTACAACTGCATTCACGTTTGGATTCTGGGTCAGTATCTGATTAATCAAGCAGCTATTGTGTGTTCTGATCCCGATTGCAAAGACAAATGGTTCTGAAATGGCTTTTTCCAGCGCCTGAGGGTCGCGAGCATCATGGGTTAGTTGAAGTAATTAAAGCTGATGGCCAAAACACAACACGTCGGAGGATATCGGAGATATTATTTCAACAAAATACATCTGCTGTTTGCTTTTGAAGTCTGGACAAAACATTAAGATCTACTCCATAAGGAATCTGAGTGTTTGTTTCTTGATTCAAATTTGATTCCCTGTTCACAGATCAATAGAAAAGGGTGCTCCACTGCATTGTGAGCAAAACCATTCACCCCCGAAAAAAAAGCAGAGAAAGGGCAGGCAGGGTGAAACGCAGGCGGTCAGAGAGAGGTGACGCGATATGATTTAAATATGTGGAAAGCGGCTCACGAGTTCAGCCTCTTCTGGAAGACATTCGTAGTTTTGCACTCACATGGAAAGTGACAGAAACAGTTCAGTCTGGTCGAGAGTAAAAAGGGAAAACTTCAAACCCTGCCTCCTCTCTCACCTCCACAAAGCTGGCCGGCCACAGCGTGAAGTGGCTGTGAACGTTGGAGCAGTTTGGGAAAGTTACAGACCGACCGTAACGCCTTCAGAGTCACCAGTTTATCTCAGACAGTGTGATCTTATTGCTCTATGGACTGACTGAGTGGGTGAGGAGGGAAGAAGTGTGGCCAGGCGACCAATCAGCAGGCACAGAGAAGTGTTAATGAGCTGTTAATGTACGAACCTCACACCCAATCACTAATCCCCATGTTATTATTTCCAGAATATTTTTTATTTTCCCTCAAAATGCAGAGTGTTCAAGAGTTTAATGCCAAGTTCTTCAGCCTTCTTATAAAATCCTTGAACTAGAGGTACACTGAGATGCATATTGATGATAGAAGCTTAAAAAAAATAATATTTACATTTAAGGGCTTTTGTCCAAAGCGACTTACAGTAATTCATACGCACATTGATGGTGGTGGCTGCCATGCAAGGTGCCGACCAGCACATCAGGAGCGATTTGGAGTTCAGTATCTTCTAAAGGACATTTTGACATGGAAAACAGGGGAATCGAATCAGCGACCTTCTGATACCAAGACGCTGGTTCTGCCCATTATCCACAGCTGCCCATGCTAATATTAGCTGATGATGTTTGACTTCCATCAGTTTTTACACATTATTCCCCGTTGAAATGAACAGAAATGTTGAAATGCAGCAGATATTAATGGAGTCTATTCTGGGCTGAAATTCCTGCTGACAAACCAAACAACAAATGGACAAAGCATCATCTTCTCGGTGGGAGGTAATTATTACTTTATGACATCGCTTTCATGTAAATATGACATAATCTAGTGACTCTTTGAGCAGCTACTTTCATCTACTGACATCAGAGAGGTGTGTGAGGTAAGGAGGGGATGTCCAGAGCCATTTCACCATCGGACAAGCTTAAGAAGTATCCTGAGAGCTTCTACATTTCAGTCTTGGGACATACCATGAAGCGGTACGTTACACAAGCTGCTGGTACTCTTTTCTTCCCTCTCCATATCAGGTTCTCTGGCCCTAAATAAACAACACTAGCAGGATGAACTACGTGACACTTACCTCCATGTTCTCTTTTGTCTGTTGGTGCTTGAAGCGCTTCATTTGTATGAAACACTTTCAAGTAGAGCGATGAGACATTTGGGCCGTCAGGAGCACCAGGGGAAATCCTGGTGTGCAGGTTGTACTGTGGACCACTTGAGTATCCTCCTTCCTCCTCGACCACCTCTCCTGAATGACAACTGAGGACAGTATTGGCACTTGAAAGCTTAAGTGTCATTTAGTAAAAGCAGAGGTTAATCTATGTGTACAGGAGGGAAAAACAATTTGCTTCACTCCGCTGTGCTATTATTTCTCCAGCTGTGGAGACATGAACCGCTCTGCTGGTAACGTTGTACCAGGGAACCTTTGGAAAGGAAACTGATAACCAAGTTTTCTTTATCAGTCTGGTTATCAGATTGGTTGAGGAGCAACTGGTTAGTCCACTTGTTTGTTCGTGTGGGACTTCCCTAACTTTATTCCAGTCTCCTTCTATCCAAAAACCATTGAACATTTCCAGTGTCGTCTAATCTCTGAGCGATAGTGTTGATTTTCCTGAATGTGTCTAGTCTCTATAGATACTCTGACTCACTCTCTCAATCAAGACCAGCCTCAACATCACATGTGCAAAAGAGATTAAAAGTATTTATTTGCTTGAGGCTCAGGAGACTCCTCGTGTGTATATGTACTTTCGCCGGTGTTTTGCTCGTCCCTTCATATAAATAAATTAATCAGCCGTATAGCGAGACTGGACGAGAAGACCTAAACAAGCTGAGCACGTTTATCCCGTCGGTTCTCAGTCACAACAAACACTGGGATGTGTGTGAGGATGAGGTATCTGAGTGATGGAGTTACCTGCTAAATGCTTTTATCTGCAGCCAAAGGCTCCCGTCCACGTGTTCACGTCCACCTGCTTCACGTTGTCGTTCTTCCTTCCTGAGGAAGAGTCTGAATCCACCCGCTTCACGTCTCCCTCCATCTGTTCGACGTTTTTCATGTGCACTGTGTGGTCAGACAGCCTGTATATACAGTACCAGCTGCCATGTGACAGCCACATTTCAGCACGGGGATAAAGAACATTCGGTGGGTTTCTTATGTTGGGTTTTGGGGCCGTTTTGTCACGAGACGCACAAAGTGAAGTGACAGCAGTGTGCCTCTGTTTGTTCCTGTTGTTTTCTACCAGGCTACATCGTCCTCTCCTCATTTGTCAACCCGATCGTTAAGTTGAGTCATTTCAGTCGAACACAAGTCAAACGTTTCATTTTTATATCCAAACATTTCAGTTTGTGTGACTTGAAGTAAACACACATCCACGCATGTCTTCCACTGACTGTACGCGTTGTAGTATTGATTAAACGTCTCTCACCCACTGTATTATTTGTATAACCAAGCTAACCGCTAACTGCTAACCATCTCTGTGGAGGGTGGCGGCTAACATCAGGACACACAGCTGTCCTACCTCTGCTGCTTCTTCTGTCTGGAGGACACGTCTGGCAGGCGCTATGTGTATTAAATAACGCTGTGTGTTGCCGTCCGCTGTAGCTGCTGATGATTGCTGCTCAAAAAGCCCTAAAAGTAAGTTTTCTGTTCCCCCAGTCTTTGTGTGTTCCCTGTGTTTCTGATGTGTTCCCCGTGGCTTTATGGTTTTTCCTCTGTACTCTCCACTTTCTGAGACTCTCCTTGTTGCCTTTCTGTTGCCAGCTTCAGTTTGCCAGCATTGTGCTACTTTGATGTTTGGACTTCATTCTGATTATTAAAGCTAGTTTTCTGATTCATTTTCCTTCCTCACCGTTATTTCAGACCTCGCCAATCTCTAAATCTTTTTTTCTGGCATGCTCTGCAGCATGGTAGGTACTGGATGGCAGCTTTAAGAGTCTCCAGACATGCTGCTGGTTTTTGTTTTTTGGTACACAGTTACCGTGTCTCTTCCCTTCCAACTCTCGTCTGGATCAAATCAGCGCTGAAACATATTTGAGGATGTTTGTTAATGCTCAGGATGTCAAGTCTGATGCAACACTGCAGCGCTTCAAAGTGACAAACGCAATAATAGAGACAGATTTCCTCTCATCTGTCTCTCACTTAAACACTTTGACGCTGCTAAATGTGAAAGTATATTTCATTGTGTTCCGAGTATTTACTCTGTCTGAGTGCACCACTCAGACTGTTTTCATTAGCTGAGCAGTTAAAACCCTTCAGCCGCCTAAAGGCCGGACATTTCCAGTACGTATGGAATGATTACATCGTAAGTCCATTAAACGGCAGCGCTTTATTAAAATGTAAGCAATTACTTTTAAATTGTTGGGGCAATATGACTAAAACGAGATGGACTGTTATATTCTTCTTCCATTTCAACATCAAAAGACATTCTGTGCATCGTGCTAATCTGTTTTTTTTAGCCCTGTGGTGAAATGTAGCCTCCAGAACACACGTTTAATAGAGTGACAGTTATTAGCTACTTGTATTAACAAGATTTTAAAATTATGAAGAGAATGTGGCTCGTAATTCAAGGTCGTATTCATTATATGAAGAGAGTCGCACTCGGTGGAAAGAAGTGTTTTTCATTCAATCAGAGCCTTTTTATTTGTGATATATTTATTTTATAGAGAGAAGTCAGAGATGTTTTTACCATCAAGAGTTTAATCACCAGAAGAAGTGAAAAATATTTCCTTAGGTTACAACTTTGTGCTTCTTTTGGGTTTAGGCACAAGAAGCACTTGGTAAGGATTCGGCAAAGATCGTGTTTTGGCTTAAAATAGTCATGAATCGTTTTAGTTTTGAGTTTTAATGCTTTAATGTTGTTTCTGTCTTCACCTGTGTTCCAGAAGTTGATCACATTGTTGTATTTAAGCCTGTGTTTTTCACGTACTCCCTGTCAGTTTGTCTGTTTTTGTCAGTTTCAGTCCTGATTTCCACATTTATTCTCCGGTCCTGTGTTTTCATTACTTGGCTTTGTTTTTGCCCAGGTTCTTTTGGTTTCACTGGTTTTGTTTGGGGTTAGGATTCATCTGATTGTTGTTGAGCTCTTTCAGTTTGGAAGAAAGTGGTGGTCCGCCACATTACTAATACTCGGCCTGTGGCTGAACCTTTGCTAGCCAACCTCTGCACTACACCGCACTCGTTGTGTAAGTGTGAAGTTTCTTTTCTTGATCAGTTGTGCTCACGGGAATGTTTTTTCACACACAGACACATAGATAGAAAGAGGCAGATGCCGCTAGGACAGCATAGTGTCCTGCATATGGCATACCAGTGTGGCGAGACATGAAAGCTAAAGTGAACTGAGCAAAGAAGAAGGAAAGAAAGAAACGATGGGAGGAGGAGGAGGAGGTCAGTGTGCAGTCTGTTGCTTGGGCCTAATTAGTTGCCTCACAGAGCACTAAAAGATGGAGAGACGGAGGGAAAGTGAGGCGACAACTGAAGAGGAATTCTCGGGCAAATTTACTACCGAGCTTCTCACAACGACACAGCTAATAAAGCAAGTTTAACTGTGGCTATCCTCGCTAAGCATTTGGAAACGAGTGATTGTAGCAGTTTTGTGGCCGAAGTAGTGGGGCAGTCAGGGAAGACATGTGCACAGCTGACACTGGTAGCCAGGGGAAAAAAACTGCCAAACGTTTAGATCACATCTTACTCAGTGTTGCGTTAAATGTGAAGTTGTAAAAATCTTCCCCCCGTGTTCGGGAGGGGGAAGAAGAAAAAACTGGAGCGGAGAGAGACGTAGAAGGCTGGTGAGAGGGGAACAGAGGGGGGGAAATAGAGGGGAAAATGTAGGGGAAATAAATGAGGTCTGCTTGGTCATGTATGGTGTAATGTGAAAGGAGCTAAATCAGCAACATTAGTCCCCTATGGCAAAGATGAAGTTGCTGTAAAGAGCACTGTAGCCTACTTCTGAAAATGAATTCTGCCTTGTACTGGGAACAAGACGTGACGCCTACTGTTCTGCATGTGTTTGCCAAATCGTACACATACTCACTCACATAATAATCCGCCCATAAATACACACAGCGATACACGCATGGACGCACACGTGTATTAAAGAGTTACATACTAGGCTGAAACATGCACGGGACACGCCGAGAGTGCAGAATCTGGGTCCAAATCTGCGGCCTTTGATGCATTTTGGCTGCGCCGTCACCAGAGTGTGGCATCAATCACGCTGCATTACATTACAACCTGAATTACCTGTTTGATGGCTGATGATGGAAATAAAAATGCTCTTTTTTTTATTTCAAAGAGAATTTGGGAATAAAAAGTTTTAAGGGGGCAAGCAGGGGACACACTGATTAATTAAAAAAAGGCACAGAGTGTCATCGGGACGGCGTTAAAGTGATATCGAACATCACGGCTGCTACCTTTTGGAAAATTGTTAAAACACTTTATTGCGACGTTATCCTGTCGCTCTATATCAATATGATGACTGGCGAGGGGATTCAGCTGCATCGATTTCAACAATAACATCAAGTCCTGGGTAACGCTGTGTGTGATTTCTATACAAACTAATATTAAACACAGACAGTGACAACTTAAAGTAAAAGACTGAATATATGAGCTGGGAAAACAACATCATTCAGATGTCAACCCAACTAAAAACTATGGGATATTTTGTTAAATGGTTTCCTCATCAGAAAAAAGCTACCATACCAACAACCGACTGTGAAAGCAGCTTATTATGACCCACATGTTTCTTCTTCAGTGGTGACTAATTGTGGCCAAAGCTAATATATACTGTTCACATCAACCTTAAAGCGTCTGTTATCAAACAAAGCACACAAATCAAACACACCTCTTGTTTCTTATGTCCAATATATGAAGAAATTGTGCATGAAAATGATATAAAGAATGCTCTTTAGCTCAATTTGTGTGTTATATAAGACAACTAAAGAGCAGATGCAAGTATTAACACAGCTCAGGTGCTGTTTATAAAGTGGAGACGTTCATAATTAACCTCACTGTTATTGTCTGTACTTTACGTGCTCCAGTTTCCAGACGGGTTCGAAAAAAGTGATGCCTAGAATCGCACAGATTGAAGCGAGTTCAACCTGCGCTGAATAAATACGCCTCTCTTGTAAATGAGCTCTGCACGGCCGCTGCGTTCATTCACGGGCGGGTCAGAGGTCAGAAAGCAACTTTGGAGTCAGCAGAGATTCAGTGTGGTGCTGTCGGCCTGTTCGGGGCGGTGGACGCCTTCAGAAGGCTGCTCGGTTTGAGGAAAGTGTTTCTGATATAAATAGCAGCATTAGCCGTCTTCCGCATTCCCCCTCAAGAGCAGATCATCCCCCACATGAAGCAGCATATTTTTCCATTCCGATAGTATTCTACCACCACGTAGAAATGAATAAGTCATAAAGTGAGAAAGTCTCTGCTGATGTCAACAAGCAGAGAAAAATTCCCAGTTGTCATACAGTCCGATTGCTAATGGATTCGGCCGTCACGTGTTCGTTCGGTATCACTTGCAGTACAGTACGCTTTACCGTTTCAGCCCGTTACATAAGAAACACTTGGCTTCCTTTCTCCCAGCAATGGGGATCGGCGCACTTTGCTTCACAGAATCTGCTGCCGACAGTCAGGTGACGAAATCTTTCAGAATATGGTTCTCCCGCTGCGCGCACATATTCCCCTGTTGTAGAGCCTGGCACCGAAAGTTAAACAGAAGATATGCAAATGGTAAAAAAAAAAAAAAAGCTGCCAATCGCCGTCTGCTGATACCAGTTTCCTCTCCGCGTCTGTCAAGAGCCACGGGGGGAATCATTTCACTTGATTACTATACTGTGTCAGATGTCGTCATTAAGCCAAATCAAGAGGCACAGACAAGAGAAACCAATAGGGAGCAGAGGAGAGGAGGAGAAAAAAGAATCGCGGATGGAAAGAGGGAAAGCGCAACAGAGCGATGCAGAGAGGGAGAACAAGGAGAGTGTTTGTGTGATCAAGAGGAAGGAAAAAAAAGCAATTCTGAAAAGTTCATTGCGGCAGGTTTTTATGACGGGCTGTGTCGGTGTTGACGGCGGAGGATCAAAGGGAGCGATGTGTCACCGGGGCAGACAGCCTTTTCAAGGCCTGTCAGCCTGGTAACACTTTAAGTCATAGTTATTTAGTTTGCTTGGACAGACACAGCACTAAAGCAGAGAAGGAGGCTGAGACGGCCCAGGCACAGCTGGCATGTGGATTGAATGGCACTGAATTACAGCAGGCAGTGAAGATTCATGCTGCCATTTCTGGGTTGTCAAAGCCTCAGAGGAGCCGACTGTTACTCCATCACTGAATCTCTTTCTCGGGATGATTTGCAGTTGTCCGTCATACGGTTTTTTTAAGATTAAGTGAGCGGGATCAGCTCAGAACAGCCAGTGGACATAAAACCAGCCGTCTGCTCGTCTCCCGCTGAAGTCTGCGCACGAAAATTACAAACAGACAAACGAGAGTTTATCTATTTTGACTTTAACTGTGGCACCATATGAGTGGTCACATCTGTGTGTAATATTAATGTCACTTCGGGGGTTACTAAATAGCTCGGCAAAGAATCACTTCAGCAGATTTTCTTTGGAATATGGTTTGGCTCATACCTAGTTTTTCAAATATCCACAGATGTGTGCTGTGCAGCGGTGCCAGCGGCGTAGCTCCAGGGATGGCACTGTTGGTGGATCCACCATTTTAGTCCACACAGAAATATCCAAACAACTCCCGGATGGACTGCTGTTTGATTCTGGTGCCCAGAGGATGAATCCTGCTGACTGTGATGATCACCTGACACCACCGGGAGGTCGACCTCCGTGACCTCGCCTCCTACCTCCTCACCTACTGACTTCCCCCTTCAGCTACAGCTGAACAACGCTGGCATGCTAACGCGCTAAACTTCCTGCGAGGTGTTTTTAAATGGTTATGAAACAGTCTCAGTTTGATTCTGATTCTTCTTATCACCTCCACGAGCAAACAAGGCCATAAGAACTACGGAGTTATTCTGAAGGCATGTCAGCAGGTCAGATTCTGACTTATTCAGATGGAATAAATCATAGAATTCAGACTGTTTACTTATGGCGGCACAGAGCTAAGGATGGATTGAAGTGTCTCACAGCCGGTGGAAACAAGCTGCTCTATACGGCACTAAATCAAAGCGTACTGTGTTTAACGGCTTCAGAAGGGGCAGCGAGAATCAACCCAGTCGCCTGAAATAATGTTGATCATGTACGTTTCTGCAACACCACAGATAAGTTGAAACTGAATGTTTCTTTGTAGTCCAACTTTCCGTCTTCTAACAACGCTGTGTTCGTGCTCTCGTTGGTTTAGGCACAAAAACCTACATGTTGTGCGTATTTTAAAAGAATGTCAAGGAAATTTGAATTAATCCATTTCTACCCTATGTTATGTGAGAATTAGGAGCTGGTTGATTGAAATAAACAGCTGGTGATGTAAAGTAAAGCACTGCAAAGAAAAAATGGTGCACCATTAGTGGCAACATAATGGAAGTGTTTCTATACTGGAGCAAAAGCTTCAACGGACATTGAAGCTTCATTTGTCACGTTTTGCTTGTATCGATTCACCAACTTTTCTTCTTCAGCGTTCTGACTTTTATTGAATTTCTTGCATTTCAACTCGGATCTGCGTTTGTGCAAATTGAAAACATGCATAGAAAACACCATGCTGTCATTAACATTCAGCTCAAAACACCACTGTGCTCCGTACAGCCTCACAGAGCAGCTAGCATGGCTGTACACTCTTATTCTTGTTTTATATTCTGTTCCCACGTGTGGAAGAGGTCGTGACCTGATGGCTTGGATTACCTTCCCAGCATTGGAATTGGAATTTTCCGTATAGAAATGCAAAGGAAATTACATCCAGTATGCGGCTGCACACTTCAAAGCACATTTATCTGCATCTATTGATATGTATGTAGAATATGTGGGGTAATGTTCTGTGAGATGAGGCTTAGAAAATGCTTCAGAAATGCTTCTCAACGTCGTGACGCTGTGGATTTCCCTTCACGTCAGTACAAAGTGTCACAAATGAATCTGCTGATTGAAGGATTTTAGCAAATGATTTACAATTTGAGACAAATTTGATGGGCGCCAAACCAATCAGTGAGCCCCCGCAGCCTGCAAGGAAGCATCTGCATTCAGTATGTTTCTCCTTATTTATTTCTTTAATTCGTCTCCAGTCCGTCAGAAAACGTGCACTAACCACTAATTTCACTTTGGCTCGACGCGGCGCAGTTTCACCCTCTTTGTCTCTCTCTGTCTGTCACGAACACCCATACACAGAGCGCTGCTGCTGTTCACAAGATTACATTTTCTTAAAAGCTCTCGCTCGCTGCTGTTTTCAGATAGTTTAGCCTATAAGATGGAGCCTGCTGGCATGGGGTCTGTGCAGCACAGCAGGGGGGGGAGGCTGTTAGGGAAGGAAATGAAGGAGAGCGCCGGGCGGTCACACAGTGCATATCATCATGCTCAATGTGAACAGCGCCTCACATGGCACCGGCTGAAAGTGTGGCAGCAGGGCCGCCGGCCACATGGAGATGATGGCGAACACTTTGTCCTTCGTGTTTATGTTCAGTCTTTTATATAATCAGGAAATGTGGAAGTATTGAAGAGGTGTCGGCCTGTGACAGCGGAGCAGAGAGTTTCCACAGCTTCCATGCGAGGTGTCTGACAATCGCAGCACTCTCGGGTTAAGTGTGTTTGTCGGAGGATCCTCGCACACACGGACAGGAGGAGCCGGGGATCAAACTGCCGACACCGTGATTAGCAAAAATCTGACTCGTGAACTGTGAACCGTAACTGAGGCCCTCCACAGCTAGTGAGGCAACATTAGTGCACTGTGTCTGCCACAGAACAAAAGCCATCCGCCGGTCTTCAATCGAAGCAGGTAACACTTTATCCAAGCAGTGCATTAAAGGTCCAGTGTGTAGAATTTAGCGAGATTCTGCAGTTGTGAAGAGAATCCTGATTAGATCTGATGACCCGGGAAACGCTCTGGTCCGACGTACAGTTTTTCTGCCATCTCATTACATATGCAACATTCGCTTAGACTTTCAAAATAAAGCTTGCTGACAAACAGTTATGACTCCTTTTTTGGACTGTTATTACTGTTGTCAGACGCTCACAAATAATACTTGGTTATGTTTAGGAAAAGATTAAGACGTCAACTTAAAAAAAGATCCTCACCCTGCTCCAGAGTAAGATCCTGATAGGACAGGTCGCCGGTTTTATTCATCGATCAATTTTACTGCGTGATTATTTCACTACAAATGGAAATCAAGGTTAATTCAATTTTAACGGCTTAAATGTAGATTTTTTTGCTAAATTATGTTGAAATTGTCACTGAGAAACAATCGTAATCAGCTAAGAAATGTCTGAGTTTAAGTTGTACACATCATTGTGCAGGCGTCCACCTGTAGAGGATTGTGTAATCCTGACAAAAGCACAAACACATTTCCAATATATAACCTTCGACTTTCAGCTGTGAAAGATGATTTATATCTAGTAACACAGTGTGTTATCGTTATGAAGCACCAGCGCTGATGTCAATGTGACAGCAATTTGCGGCCTTTGTTGTTTTTCTTCTTTAACACCGTCTGTGATAATAGTGACATTTATTTTAAGGCCGACTTCTTCACAGCGTATTCCCCGAGTTTACATAGTCAAGGTTTCAAGAGCGGCATAAAGCGCTGAGTGACGGTCGAGCCGTCTCCGGACAGGGTTATTGTGCGATAAACATCGCACAGAGGGGCATCAACAGGCTGGTGATTCGAGGCAGGAAGTGAGGGGAGAGCGGCCTTCGGAGCCGCTGTATCGATGGGGTAATGGAGAATGAAATGATGTCTGTCCGAGGTCATCACAGATAGAATGAGTGCAGATAAAAGAACCAATTCTGAGAGCAGCCGTGTGGAGAGGCGAGGCTGAGACACTCGAATTTACGCTCGCCACACGGAAGATTACTCATATAATAAAAGCAGTGAAAACAAACTGTCAGTGTTATGTTGCAATAAACAACTCACAATATTCTCAAGATGTTCTGGACACCAACGTCTCATCACTGACAGATATTCTTGATTGGTATTATTACTTTTGCAATGTGAGAATCGTCAAGTGTTCTCCGAAACGATGATAAAATATAAATTGTTATCTTTCCTGTATGTGAGTAAAATAAGGGTGATGAAGGCTACGTGTTAGAATTCAGTAGACAGAAATACACATTGATTATTAGTTCAAATGAATGCGAAAGTGAAAAACAATTTCGTTAATACAGTTACTTTCCTTTCTCCTCCAATAAAGTTTAGCGAGTGCAACGTGAGCATAAAGCTCTGTTATTTTTTCATGCAGTGGTCAGTTTTAATTTACATTTTACAATTTCCAGTTTCCATATTTAAACATAAAACATTAGAAAACATGTAATAAAAGATATTTGTCCTTCAGAGGTTTTTTTGTGTTGGCTGTAACATGTCAGCTGTGTGTTTTCCTGCTTTTTCTATAAAACTTTTTGTTGTGAAACTTCCGTCTTACGTCTGCTGGCTGTTGTTTTTTTGCACATTTGCTGTGTTCTATTCTCACAAAGAGATGATAACTAAACGACATCTTCCTGACGTGTCTCGTGTACGAGCGACAAGAGAATATGAGTCTGAGTAAAGGCCGTCCCCCCTCCGGTGGGCAGAAATTATCCAGCACACTTCTTCTCGTCAACTACAGTAGGAGAGGGGAAGATGTGAGCGGAGGGGAAAAGCAATAATCATTTCCGCGCCCACAAATGTGCTTGTTAAAATCTGCACAAATCACCCGCTGCCTCTGAACTTCAATCAGCACTCTCAGTGCATTGATGTCCCACTCTTGCCACCCGTGCTTCTACAGAAAAAGCAGCAAAGAAACTCTTCATCTCTCACGCTCGCATTGTTTTTTTTGTATTAATTTGTGTGGCAGACACTCTGTTTGTCCCCTGTCAGCTCTCTCAATGTCAGCGCATTCTCTGCTTTCTGTAATTTTCATGTTAGTCCCCGTCACTAGCCCTAACAATAAATTTGACTTGCTTTCAGAGAAAAGCCTGCGCCTGGTAAATACTGCTCTCAACCCCTGCGAGAGACAAAGAGAGTATCTACAGAAGGAATATATGAGCATCGATCGGCCCTCGTGGCCACGTCTGGTCTCCACAATAGCAGCCTATTGACGTGCTGGAATTGCTTTTGAAGGCAGACAGATTGATATAATGGTGTGGTGTGGGTCCTGAAGGGCCGGGCTGCCAGTGCTGATGCCTGATTCACTGACCTTGGGTCAATCAAGCCATTTGCATCGGCGTTTCTTTGGTGTTTGTGCTGAGGCCACTGAGCGAGCAGACGTGCAGAGTCCTCTGAGAGAGGCTGGAGATCTTCTCTGAACCGGCTCCAAGCAGGAAATGGACCCTTTTACTCTCACGGTTGATTTTTACTGCAAACAGGTTAATGCTATTGATTTTGTGTCCGCTGTAACCTGTAAAAACTGATGCGATGGAGCTCTCTGAGCCTTTGTTTGCCGGCAGTTACTCTCCTACAGGAACGTAAGAACTGTGTCTGTGTATCAGCCTCTGTCACTGAGTTTCCTTCTTTATGTGAATGACTATAAACGCTAAAGCACATCCACAGGGTCTGCACCAGTCTCTTTGTCCTGCATTGCTTAAAGGCTAATTTCAGTTTTTGACCTTGCCAAATAGTCAGATGATCAAAAAGGTTTTAAAGCTGCACTAACAAAGAGCTCTTTGGCCTCAAAACAAGCTGAGAATACAATAGAGACACAGTTCAATGTTCAATATACACTTTCAACAGACACAAAGCTACGTTTGCTAAGAGGCTGATGACTAAAAGTCCAATATTTACTCATCGTTTTCTTCTCTAATACGTCTGGTATTGGCTAAATTTTAGCTATGGCCTTATAAAGTTTGTACACTGAATTTGTTACAAGTTGTGAGCACAGTATTGAACTATCGTAACATTTCGAGGTGGTGAGGCAAATTATTTAGCAAACATTTCCACCGAGTGACATCAGCATTAATGTGGCGTCACATGACGAACGTCAGCTCAACATTTAGTTTTCTTTCAGCTCTGTTTTGGTCTCCACCGACTCCTGAGAAAAATATCTGTCTCTTCAGAACATAAGTAAATGCTCCACTATGTTTTCTAGCCAGTCTGCTGATAACAGCTGCTTCCTGTGGCTAGAGGAACGTTTGATCATCTTATATCTGTCACATAAACATCAAGTCTGTGGCCGGTTAGCGTAGCTTAGCAAGAAAACAGGGAAACAGCTAGCCTGGTCCGAAACACGGACTCACGTGTCAAATCTTGTGTGTTAATCTGAAGTTTGATGTTTTGGTTTTAGATTAGATTCGATTTGTGCCAGAATATTTCTTGGCTATGGTTTCATCATGTCTTTGCAGCAAAACACATTTGTGTGTTTCCAAAGATGTCAAACCAGTCTTTTAATTCTGAGGCAGAAGAAGTCTTGACTCTTTTATCTGATCGGAACATTTATCACATATGCTGCTTTACTATATTTTGCACTAAGTCTGTTTGGCTCTCGAGTGTCGACTACGTTAAAACTCAAAGATGAAAACTGTCAAAGCAGCAAAGGGCCGCAGGCTGACAAAGGGGACGCAGTCCTACTGTTGATGTCAAGTGCATTTGTTTGTGTCTGACTGACTGCTGGTGTGTTTGTTGCTCTCAGCAACTTTTTGCTGTTTGTTGTTTCACTTTCCTGAGTCTTAGTGTTCAGCCAAGATGTGTCTATTTTTCTCTCTCTCTCTCAAACAAAACAAGGAAGAAATCACACCAGGCAAGAACTAATATCTCAAGCGGCAAACAGTCATAGTAGGTGGTCCATTTTTTCTTTCCTTCCAAAATGAAAGGACCAAATGAAAGCTCTGACCTTATATGTGATCCTCGGCGGAACAGAGCTCATGAGATTGTTTTCAGCTCCGGGCGTTCCACTTTGTCTCTGTATTTCTCAGCTTTTATTTTACTTTATTTACTCCTCTTCTGATCTCCACACATCTTCCTCTCTGAGTCTGCACCGCCCGGTCAACAGCAAGCGAGTGGCTTGATCCGGTTCTGTGTGACGGGTTTGTTCCTCGGGGCTCATTTCACTCGTCTGGTCTTCATAGCTTTTTATTTTTTTACATGTGAGACATCTTTAGGAAAAGGCAGGTTCTCCTTCTGTCGAGGTATTCTCGGTAAAGACTTTTAATTTCTTGATGCTTTGCATCGTAGGGCATTTTCTACAACACTTTATTAGATGTCCTCCAAAGATAGAAGGGGCACCGGTGCTCCGTGTATGAGGAAATACCGGAGCAATATTCACGAGTTTTGGGAGGGGGGTGCAAGCTAATTATAATATCAAGAGCAGAGTCTCCTTGAAAACAAAGTCTGAACTTGAGGTAAAGGAGAGTCGTCTTCCAGCAGAGCCTCACCTCCTCTTGCACGACGTGTGAATGATGGCTTTGATTTTTACATTCTGAAAATATGAATTTGAGCGTGCGCGCGTCTCTTAGACGGGAGACAACGACAGAAAACATAAATAACATCCGCTCCAGAGGGGATATCTGTGTTTTCATGCCAAGACATGCCTGTGTCAGGCTGTGACAGACTTTTTAATTCACAGCAGAGTTCCTCCGTTACAGCAGATCTCTTCATGTCTGTGCGATGTTTTTTTGTGTTTGCATGTTTGTTTCCTATCTGTGATAAAAGTTCTCTGTCCATCACAGTTACACAGCAGACAGCAGGCCTCTGTTTCATGTGTTCAGGGTTTAAATCAAAATGAGCGTCAAAACGATCGAACAGCAGCGGCCGGTCTGTACCAAAAACTGGAGCCAGAATCCACCATATGACGTCGCCATGTTCTCAACCAATCAGGACTGAACCACAGAGCACGGACCATCCCACCAATCACAGCCCGCGACCCTCCCTCTCTTCTCTCCTCTCTCACCTGAGCTGCCAGACTTCAGATGATTGAAACATCATGTAGCCAGTGAGATTTCAAATCTGTGAATATCTCATTTGTGCGCAGTTTGATCTTGAATCAGGCCGTTTATCCACCTCAGCACGTGTTTTTGAAGTCAGTAAATAAGGAAATAAAGAACTACTATAAGTCTTTTTGTGAGGTGCCTGGACCTTGTAAGACTGTATGATTTGTTTTCCAGCTAACGGGTGCAGGGACTTATTTATGCATCAAGTAGATAAATAATTCAGTGTGTTCAAACTCCTATAGATCAACGACAGAAGCACTTACAGCCTCTGACTGTTCGGCAAGAAGAAAATAGATTGTATGCTTTCAAAAAGAGCCCAAAACTCTGCTTCTGCTTCACACAGTTCAGCTTTGGAATTAATTTGAGCTCGATTATATTTCACATACATTTCCCAGAATGAGTTAATGCACATAAAAACATTATTTCTGTATCTCTGACTTTGTGGTAAATTCATTACCTGATGTTTCTCTGACACCCCGAGGGTTGGAAATCAAGGAGAAAGTTTCTTTTACAGCAACTATAAAAAGTCTTCACTGATGGGAAATTCCTTTTTTTGGGATTTATGCAAGATTATTCTTGATATTGTGCCACCGCATAAAAATGGAAATTTAATTTTTCAATAAATCTGAAGGAGGGAGTGCTCCTGTTCTACTTCTTACGCCAAACAAACCTTTTATAAAGCCACTGAATCATCTGGAGAAAGGCACAAAGCTGAAAACATGGACGTTTTTCTCATGAATAGTCGACGTTTTGGAGATTTTCACTGGCAACATTATCTATTTTTAAATCATCCTGATAAAAAAAAGTGAACACAATTTGCAGGTGACAAATTGCGGTTCCGCTTTGAGACGGCTGCTCTCCAAGTTCTCCAAACTAAATGCAGAAGGCAGACGGTGAGCAGAAAGTGTGGAACTGTTTGATTTAAAATATTACAATAAAACAAAGTTTTGATTGACTGATTTGATTATTTGGCCTTCTTTGAAGAGACATTAAAGCGCCATTCACTTTTAACTTTGGAAAATGCTTCACACTCAGTAACTGAATGAGTAGAGTTACACTTAGTGGGCGAATCAAACCCATGTCAGTAAAAGTTGGGGCGCCGACCAAGTCCAGATCCCGATGCCATACTATCCAGACCTGGACCTACAGCTAATTAATTACTTTGTGTTGGCAGAATTAATGATCTATAGCTTCCTCGAAAGCCACCGAAGGCTTCATAGCTGGTTTTTCTCCTTGCAGTAGTGCCTCCCAAGAGATGCACCCACACTTTGATGTATAAAATCTGTGCAATTTCCCTTTAAGCAAAGGCCTATGAAGATGTGAGATAGTACAGGATCCCCTCGGAGTTTAGTCACTGGTGGTTGGTGAAAAGCCAGCAGGTGGTTGATGGAAACTCTCAGGTGAATCTCCTGGAAGGAAATGGTGGCGATGGGGTGGACGGTGGGCTGCACAGAAGCAGGGAAAAGGACAGGATCACAATCATCTGAAAAGAGAAGTTTAAAGGAGTGATTGTCCGGCTGAATGCAAGCAGAAAGCTCTCCGGCCATGCAGGTGTGTGTGGCCGTGTCTGAGTCTGTGAATGAAAAAGAGCTTCACAGTGTGGGAGAGTAGAGGCGACACAGATGATGAGAGTGGAAAGAAACAGCAGAAATACTGGACAAGAGGAAGAAAACAGAGGGTAAGAAAGTGATTCCTCGCTGACCTTTTGACAAAGCTGTCAAACATCTCAGATCTCATCACGTCTTGTTTCTGAAGCAGCCGCCCGAGGACGAGCGTGTTCGCATCATTTACATTTCAAAAGGCTAAAGTCCGACTGTGAGATAATTATATTCTTTATATTTTTGGTTTTGTTAATTCACAGCCAATCAAATCTTGCTAACAGCAGAGCACAGACCACAACGAGGCACATCAGCTTCCCTGCAGGACCATGTAGCTTCTTGAACGAACATCGAATATTAACTGGGGAAAAGTTCCTCTGCTAACATCAGCTTACAGCAGATAGATAGATACAGAGAACAATCAGGAACATTTTTTATACCTCAAGACCTTTTTTCTTCTTTTTAACGATAAAAAACAAAACAGAAAATGCATTTTAGACAACAAAAAGGGATAAATGTGACTTCAGCTGGACACTGAAAAGGTGCCTGAATCAAACAGAAATACGGTTTTGTTATTTGGGGTATTTATTAACATCACGCCTTGTGAACACCCTGCTTTTAAAAAAAACACCTGCCTGAACATTTCTCTTGATCCATTTATTCAAATGGCAGCGGGACAGTTGGCAGCGTCACCTACTGAGGTAATAAACCATAATTTCACCATCTGTCTCCCAATCCAATATCGGATCTACTTTAGCTTTCTTATTATATTATATTATTTTCCAAGCGGCGGTCGCCTCGGATGAAGAGCGGAGGACAGTGCAGCACGTGGCTGCCATGGCAACGCAGCGCCACCGGCCATTCGGGCTCCAGATGTCTTTGAAATGGTCCGTGTGCATCCGCTTCAAACAGCACATCACACAGCGAGCCCTCTGAAGTATCCCTGGTCTTACCTCATCCTTTCATCTCTGGCTAAATAAGTCTTTCCTTTTTTTTTTTTACGCAAACCGGAGGAGGAGAAAGAGGAGGGAAATAACAATCAGGTGCCGGACGTTTGGGATCATTATAATTGCAAAAAAAGAGAAACTATTTGGGGATGAGGTCCAGTTGAAAAATAAACGTAATGATCTTTTTTTTTTTCTCTCTCTGATTGTCTCGTGAATTCTCCTCCGACAGTCCGAAGCGTCGCTCGAGGCTGAGAGGGTAAGAATCCATGTCCAAATAATTCAGGGATTTTAATTGGTGAAATGCTCTGAAATGTATCCTTCAGCAGGCTATTTCACACTCAAAGAGGCCTACAGGACCGACATGGCAGAGGGCAGCCCATCCAAAATGAGCGTATAAATTGCAAAGCGTATTACAACCGGCCCGCCTCATTTGACTTTCAGCTTTTTGTCCATGGCTCACAGGTTATGGTAATGGTTATGGACGCCTGGGCCTCGGCGAGCATTTGCAGCTTTGCATTCATAATGGCAGCTGAAGTACGGCCCGCATTCAGGGCGCTCGGCTTGTTGCTTCCCCTTCCTGTTAACACCGTCGGCGCGTTGCTTCGCAGGCACGGCTCGGCGTCAACGCGGCTGAATGTCGCTCGTCATTATTTTCAGGCCTTTACAGAACCTCTCAGGCTCCTTTCCACACCTGTGCCCGATGCAAGAGGTTTGCTCAATTGAAAACCGGAGCTAGCAACAGCTCAGGCTGCCTTATTAACAGCCGCCAGCTGGCTCCATGGAGTGCCCACTTCACCTCGTAACACAGGCCTCATTCAGGTACAAATGTCCTGTAATGCGCACCCCCTCCCCTCCGCACACACACATGCTTCCACACCATCTGCTCTCAATTATGCTGATTTGTATCTTTTTAACAAGGAAGCTTAACCGGTAGTTTGACTCACATGCATGGAAGAGGACGAGCAGAGGAAATGAGATGTAGAGACAGAAGGAAGTGCTTCCAGAGGAGGTCAGTCGATCGCAGACTTTTAAAGAAATGCCACCTGCTTGGATGGAGATTCGTCCCCAGTGCACCCTGAAGTCAGGCGACGTGGAGATGTGACTCATTAAAGTGAGAAATCTGAAAAATGGTTGGCGCTGACTCAGTGTCTGACTTTTCTATATATAAATGAGAGCACAGATGGCCTGTGTTATGAAGGGTTCCTCTAGAGTCATGCAGCCACCTCTTACGCTGCATTAACTGGGCACGGAGATCCATCATTCCACCCAAACTATAACTTCAAATGCACTTTAAATGCACCTTTTAATTCAAAGCGACCGAAACCAAATAAGACCGCAATTCCTGTTGTTCTTACGAAAAGCTTGTGCCCATAACTCCTGCAGCGACGGGCCGGGGAAAGGCTGAATAACGTCGAGTAAAAGATGAAGAGGAGAAGTTCAACAAGGAAGGTTAAAATGTAGAATACTGATGACATTTTCCACAGAGTCATTGGATTCATGTGAAAGATTTTGACTGTTTTAATTGTTTAATGATGAACAACAGATGATGTTTTTGCTGCCAGGTCAAATCTGACTCAATACAGTCTTTAAATTAGTTTGTTTGTTTATTATCTAGTCATAAATATGTAATGTCATCGGGAAATACTTTGCATTTTAAGTGTTCAGGGCGAAAGATGGATAAATTATTGACGTGGCACATGTCCTTCAGCTCCACCCTGTCCTCCACATATACTCACCGCTGGCTCCAAAAAAACATGATACCGATGATGTTGCAATCAAAGAAAACATCATGTTGGGTTTTGGGTTTTGGGGGCTTTAAAAAATGTCTTAAAAAAACAACCATTTGAGAGCCGAACATCCCAACAACAGCTGTTAAATCCACATTTCCAAGTAAATCTCCTCGAGCTGGTAGAAGTAACATTAGCGGTGGTAGCTTAATCCCAAATACGCAGATAGGAGCAGTTATGCGACAGATTTTTATTCTGACATTAGAATTAATACACAGTTCTGATCTATAAAGCGACCCCGGACTTTGGACTACTCTTTAATAACAGCATCTCTGCGGAGCCTGAAAGAGGCTCCGAATCAATAAAACTCCTGCGGTATTTCACGGAGTCGAATTGGGATAAAAAAAAAGGACTCGGCGTGCAATTAAAAGCACATCTGCAGATCTTTTGTTGTTCAATGCCGAGAGTCATACAATAAGACGGCTTTCTACTGTCAGAGTTATTAAAGTTTGCATTCTTCTGTACATCTGAAGTGTTGACATCCTCCACGTGCAGTGAAGACTTTCCTTCCCTGCTTCCACGACTACGAAGGTTTATGATTTCCACTCCACGCCTGCGTCCGATTCTTACAGTGGGCGCTCACTGCACTCTGTTAGCTTTAGTCTAATTTAATTTACTTGCTAACAAGTACATCTATATATGCCGGGCCATTAAAACGCTGCTGCAATATGATTAAGTAAATATGCGAACAGGAGCGCATTAAGAGCGCACGCTAATGGATGGAGAGAATTACAAGCTTGGACTGCGTGTGCTGCTAATGAATTTCGATAACGGCTGTTACAGTTTGGAGCTCTCCTCACAGCGGACGCATGAGGAAGGTGTTGTGGAGAGGATATCAGATCTGGAGCCTGTTTGTGAAAGCAATTATTATAATCACGCAATATCATTGACGAGTGCGGTGATTGTGATCACGGGACGTAAACAGTGTTTCATAAAAGAGCTTTAATTTCAAGCTACGATACACATTTTTGTGCCGCATCATAATTTCTAATGATTTTTTTTATTTTTTTTTTTTCAAGCTGATGATTCTCAGTCTGTCTGCGTGTCCCTCATCTTGACTGGCTGTTGACCTTGAGTTGTCAACATCCATAAAGCATCCAGACGTGCCGGAGAAGCAGATGATGCAATCACAGGAAATCTAAAATGTTAAAAAAAAGAAGAAGATGAAGAAGCGGAGCTAAAAGAAACGACTGTGTGTTTGAGAAGGCTTTATGTTGCCTGGCGTGCACTTTTGTTTAAACAGCATGAGAGCTTAAAAAACATCATTTTTAATTAATGACATTTGCAGTCCTCTACAGATAATTACGGAGGTATCAGGTCCCACGTTCAGCCACGTCCCACTTTTTGAATACAGTCGCTCTTTAAATGATCCCTGTGATCTGACGGAAGCTCTTCTTCTTCTTTGTCCTTGAATAAAGAGGGTGTAGATATGACAAGAGCGCTACTCCACCTTCCTTTGAGATCTCAGCTGGTGTCCCATCTGGATCTGCAACCTTGATGTCCTCAAAAAAAACCTTGATGGCATCTTGAGAGTCAGTATTTGACATTTACCAGTCTGTGATAATCCAATATAACTCATAAGTGAAGTATAAAACTTCTTTGTTGAAATTGAGTTCACTGAAAGTGTTTTAAACAGAAGGAGGGTGATAATTAATACTTAACTTTTTTTAAATATATTTTATGCTTTATTAACAATCAAAAAAAGACAGGGACAGTTTTGACGCAGGAGGACAGCAGGTGTGATTAAAAGTAACTGGAATGGTTTCAAAACAGTGTCCTGATTAAACCGTTAAATATACCCGTCTGTGGTAATCCACTTAAACTGAATTAATTTGATAGGTGATAATCAACATACAGACGGGGTCTATTATGGCTGCGGAGGACAACAGAAGTTTAATATATAGCAGTTTTGAGCCATAATTGGCAGGTAGAATTAGGTAGAATTTCATGGAAATTACCAAAAATGTATGTTTTTGTAAACCAGACTGGGTCAAATGGACGGTGAACATCAGACGGCTAACAGACGGTTAGCTGGAGAAGAAAGTCGACCTTTTTGAAAGCTTTTCTTGTCCGTAGATGACCAGAAAACAGCTGAAAAATGGCAAAAAGATGAGTAACATGAGGCGAAAAGACGCAGTTGGTCTCCTTCATGGACAGTACGGACAGGACTGCAACCATTAACCTTTTCCAATGCACGAGCGATGTCCTGTGAGCAAGACGGACGATGCAGACGAGTTCTTTAAAAGCTCTCGCCGACCTTTCTTCACATGACTTTCTTCCAGCTTCAAGACGTCATCGCAGAACGTAGTCTCATCTTTGTGACCTTTAGAGAAATGATCCTCATCCCACTCGTGCAGACATTGTGTCACTAATTTAATATCTCACCCTGAAATAAGATGTGAGCGTAACGGGAAAGCTGGAACTTCAGATAGGTGTTTCAGAAAAAAGAACAACTAATCCTCAGGAGAGCTGAAAATGTATTCGGATGGTCTGCGGTTAAGAAAGACTCAGTGAGCGCCACCGTGTCTTTGTTTTATGGACAAATCCTGAGTGTTTCTGCCAAGTATTGATGTTTTTTAATCTCTTTCCATCTGCCGCTTCTTTTAATGTTCTTTCTCTGATGTGCTAAAATCTGAGTTATGAGAGAGGCTTACTCGTGAGTTGTAGTGGAAGTGTAGAAGTGTGTGTGTATGTGTGTGAGAGAAGGAGGAGAATATTTGGTCAAATCAATGCTGGAACAGAGGAGAAGATAAAAAAAAATGGAGGATGTTGAAATCAAAGTGAGGCGGCAGGTTTTTTCTGTTTTCGTGCATCTTCAGCTAAAAAGTGCCGCGCTTTGTTTTCTGCTGCTGCGTCTGACCTTTGACCCGAACAAACGGAGCACGGCTGAGGTCAGGATTTGACTTTAATATGAGATGCTCTTCGTCCATAATGTTTTCTTGCATTGATATTTAAGATTTCAGCTCACATTTCCTCACATTTCAGTTTTTAATGATGCAACACAGACAATAGGCTATAACAGCTTCCTCCATCTTGGAGTCAGCAGCTCTCTGCTCCCTCAGTGGTCAGCTCTGTGGAGGCACAAATTTGCACTCAACACAAGGCAGATTTAATTTGCTTCTGGTGATTTCATTTGAGGGAATAATTGAATTCGCGGCAGAATTTGGCTGTTTTTAAATGCTGGTTCGACCGGGCCTTTTACCCCCGAGGGACTTTATGTAAATGGTGCGAGACCAAAGATCAGAGCAAAGAGCTCGGTGTTAAATGCACAAACTGTGTTCGTGTGTTCGGGCGCACCTGCTGTTTTTGTTCATTCATGCGTAGAAAAATACCAACTTATATCCCCGTCACAAAACATAAACCTTCATCTATTTATTTCACGGACTACAAGGAACTTTTAACTGGTTCTGAAACACGATATCGATGCTATGATCTATATAAGCAAACGAAACTATCAGAGAGATGACTAACTATCTTTAGTTATTCTTTTGGTAAGTAAAACTATTTTTAACAGTGTGAGGAGTCTCACAGCCAGAGGGAAGACGCTGCTCTGTAGTCTGGAGCTCCAGCAGCCGATGCGTCTGTATTGTCAAACAACAGCTGAATATCTAGTTATTACCGTAACAATTAATGTTGGCCTTGATACCAAGATATATATCTGCTGCTGGCTCAGTATTGTGAAGGTTAATAGCTCTAGCTTCAGCTCAACAAACCAAATGTGTTATCTGTAGTATTACTGGAACATTAGTTTACTCTGACATTTGTCTCAGAGCCAGTGTACATTAGTTTATTCTCTCTCTGAGGCGTTTGAAGACATCACACGTCACATTATACCAAAATGTGTTGTTGTTAAAACGCATGATGTGCTCTGAGAGATCGACAGAGGTATGAAAGCCAACATTGAGATGCCAGATTGGTCACTGTGGAGCTGCAGGCTCCAACATGAAGCTTACTGCATATGCTAATGTCATTTGCCGTGGACCTTCAGACACCTCTTCACTCATTATAGCTTATCAAGTGAAGGTAATTTGTGCCCGGAGGCTGATTGATTGGGACATTTGTGCCTCGCAGTTCAGGGTTTGTTTTTGTTCCAGCCCTTCTGCATTTGCACCTTTCAACTCTCTTTACAGATGATGAAAGCCTGCTGGGACCACTTTACCCCCCAACAACCCCCCACACACACATACATACATTCATATGTATATGTGCACAGATACACATTAAAGTGAGGCTCCAAACACACACAAAGAAACAGCAATTATAATGAAGTTATCCGCCCAGCCCCCCTCCCTTCTTCTTCCTTTAGCGAGCGGCAGGATTGTTATCTATCCATCATCCAGCTATCTAATCGTGCTTGAGTGTTTCTGAGAGAGCTGTCACAATCTCGGTCTCTGTGGGATGTCATTTGTGCATCAATAACACACATGTCAATGGCACTGTTGACGCGCATTCAGCCATAAAGCAGGCGGACCAGACGAGAGCTGGTCTGATCCTTCAGAGACGAGGAAACTGTCTCTTTTTTTTTACAGAATCAACCAGACCTTATCTAAATACTTCTGAAAAGAGTACTTGTTTTGGTTTATTTTACAGTTTACTGATATTTACAGACTCTTACTAGGCTTGTATTTAGTTTAATATTAAATATAATAATATTACATATGAACAGAGAGTGTTGCATCATGGGTTGGTGTGATGTTGCTGCAGGTCAGTTCGCGGTGTGTCGTTCAGGGTTAGTCAATACCTCCATGTTGCTCAGCTAGAGTGTTTTTAAAGCGAGTACTTTAAAGGAGCAGTCAGCACTAAAGGTGTGACGTTAGCTCTACGGAGGTTCCGGTGGCTTGTGTAATAATGTAAACAACGAGGTTAAACCTTCTTCTGATGCAGGACGTCACGATGAGCAGCCGCAAAAGACAAACTGAAAATGTGACAAAATCACTCTGATTGTTTTGAACCAGACTTACATGACAGAAAAGTGTTTTTTGTTTCCGACGGTTTTGAGGGTTGAAGACTTTCTTCTCCTCCAGGCTGATCTCCCATCAGGGCGAGACTTAGTGTTTTATATCTTCATAATGGGATTTCTGCTTCACACTGTAGCATGTGAGAGTGATAAAAGTGTCATTATGTTCACACAGATAGATCGAGATGCCAGATCACCAAACTGAAGCAGTAAATCATGTGTTTGTTGTGTTTCTAAGATGCTTCAAGTCATGTTTATTCATTTAGTCGAAGATCTCACGCTTAATGTCTCCTCTCATCAACCACACAATACAATTAATTGTTATTCATTACATAGATTACTTCAGTAAATGTGTTTTTCAAAGAGTTAATCATTTGACTGCACTGTTAACAATCCCATGTTAACACAAATTTCAAGATAGACAAGATGTTGTGACAACATTTGTGTTCCTTGCTCTGAACGAGTCGTTTGATTTGAGCCTTTCGATCGTCCTTAAAATCTGTTTTTATTGGCCACAGACGACTACAGCTGCATGTTTCTGTTCCTCCTGGAACCCTGTGTCAGGAAAACATGCACAAAATAATATATTTATTCCAACCACAGAGAAACGATCAGATAAACATGAACTGTAAATGAATATCAGGCTCTTAAAGGTTCACACAGGTGTCTCTTCTGATTGAGTTGGTTTTCATTCTGATTAATGAGTGGAATATTAGGGTCCATGTAAACACATCGTCTGACGCCAAGGTGAATGATGAAGCTTGTTCTCTCTGTGTGTCATATTTGTTACAACATTTCAGACGGAGGCTGATGGAGGAACTTAATGTAAACCGTTTCTGTAACATGCCACAGATTGTCACTGACAGAGAGAGAGAGGAGGAAAATGTAACATGCACACGTCACGTGCTGTGATATGAAGACAATGCCGACAAATCGCAAAGCCCCGAGGGAGCTGATATCAGAAAAACATCATCAGAGAACAAATAGGCTGCTTATAGTGTGCGTGTGCGTGTGTGTGTGTGTGTGTGTGCATGGTAATTTTCTCACCACTGATGAAATTTTAAAACAGCTCATGGAAACATGCTCACCTTGTTATGTATGCTGCGTGTCAGGTTGGTGTGTTGATGGAAAGTGTGGATATGGGTATGCATGGATGATTAGGTGATGAGGCACCACACGGGATCTTTAAGGTGTGATAAAGACATAACACAGAGACACAACCACAGGAGACACACACACAGCGTGCAAACAGGAATTATCTGGCTCCACCCTCTGAAGTGTACGTGTTTGGAGGTTGGACACAATAAATATTCAGCTATTAGACTCATTTATTTATTATTATTTTTCCTCCAAAGTGGACCCGTGATTGTTCAGGAAATGTTTCTTCTGTTTCTGATATAACTGTCACAAAAGGCAGTGATCTTTATACGTGTGACCGATCGCTCGTCTTTCTAATGTTAAGTCGATTCAATGTAACCAAGGCTTTTTGAGTGAATGTACCCGAGTCAAACCTTCGTATAAAAGCATATTTACGATGAAACTTACGATGAAGTTTCATGTTGTGTCGAGCATTCTTCATGTTTTGAAAATAGCAATTTTGATGCAGTCGTAAAAAGTGCCCGTAGCGCTCCCATTGAAATGAGTTTGACCCAAAAATGAAAATACGGTATATCTTAAGGCAAGGCAAGTTTATTTGTATAGCACATTTCAGACACAAGGCAACTCAAAGTGCTTTACAGGCACACACAAATTACATTAAAAGATATAAAAAATTCATTTAAAAGACATTAAGAATTGCATTTTAAGACCAGTAAAAACATTAAGAAAAAGCAAACATCAAAAAGAAAATAGGCTAAAATAGAAAAGCTTTAAAAAAACAAGACAAGAGTCAGAGTCATAATGCAGTTCAAAGACTTGAGTTGCTTCAGCTAAAAGCAGTGGCAAAAATAAATATTTTAAGTCTTGATTTAAAAGAGGTGAGTGTTGGAGCAGACCTGCAATTTTCAGGGAGTTTGTTCCAAATATGTAGCGCATAGTAACTAAAACTTAAAAGTAATTATCCTTTTATACGAAGGTTTGACTCGGGTACATTCACAAAAAAAGCCCATGTTGCATTTTGACCAGAGTTTCACTGTAATGTCAGGATCCTGATTGGACGGTAGTTCCCACGTCTTGCTGCGTGATTACCAAAGTGACGGGTCCTGGTTTGATTGGTCCAGCGTTTTTAATGATGAGTTAAGCAAATCTCACGTCAGGATTCAGCCCACAGAGGTCAAAATAGGTCGTGGTTTTGTGCAGCTGTAAGAAAAAGTCAAGTGTACGCTTTCATCTAAAGAACAGCGTGATCGTCCCGAAAGTGAAACATATTCTATTTCAGCCTCAACAATTGAATATTAAATCTTAATGTTCCGGCATTCGAACACATATAGTTGCACGTAACATACAGTAATATGAAGTGGTGCTGTAATATCTGGATTGTTTTCAAGTATAGGGAAGGAAAAGATTGCCTTTTTTTGAAACCTCCTGCTGAGATCAGAAGTGATGCTGCAGACAGCAGCTGAGTGCAAAGAGCAGTGGAGGGAAAAACAATAAAAGAAGAAGCAACTCTTCCATCACCTGAAACATCTCTGCAGCCTCACTCCCACCAGCAGCACCACTGCCCTCCATACCAGCAGGAAAAAAACAGAACAACAAGAAGCAATTTCAAATGCAATTCTGCAACAACACCAATAAGCCTCAACTTCATTCCCCAGAGACGCAGCTGTAACATCCTGCAGGCGGAGGACGACGCTGTGGTTGTTTTTACCAGGAAGTCCAAAATGTCGACTTTGCATTAAACAATATGAATCATTTGTCAATCGGTTTGTAAACTGCTGCTGCTCCAGACGAGCCTGTTCACATTCCTCGAGCTTCCAGGCAATTTGAGCAACAGTTTATTATGCAGAGCTGTAGCTGCTCGACTGACGATCAGAGAGACTCAGGATTCATTCATAAATAAGTGCCCAGAAACATCGACTTAGAATATAAAACATATAAAAACCAAACTGAATTTGTTCCAAGTAAATGGTATAATTTATTGCAAAACTCTTCTATTATGTGGAAGGTATGTGAAAAGTACGATACATTAAAGTAATCCATATTTCATTCATTACTTTGATGTGAAACCAGGTGTGTTAGAAGGAGACCTGCAGATATTTCCAGACCACCAGAACCGTCTCCATTCCTGATCCGACCAGAACAGATGTTTAAAGCCAAACCATGATGCTGTCCAGACCCTCGTCAACAGATCATGAGCACAGCGACAAAAAAAACCCAGTAAATTAACTATAAATTAAACCCAAACAAACGTGATGTTGACAATGTATCTGTAGCCCCTTTTAGTTAGAAAATGTGGCACATCTGCAGCCAGGTAACGGCTCCAATCTGCCGTCTTGTCTCCGTGAAAGTGAGGTGTAATATTACTTCTTTTCCAAAAAGCCGCCACTGAGGTCGGCGTCGACGTGATGTGAAGCATGAAGCTGGGCGTGAACAGTGACGTACAACATATGCGTCAGAAGGATATTTAGCCTCATGATACCAGTGTCAGTTTCAAAACAACAATGGCAGGAGAACAAGAAACACTGCGGTCTGATGCACTGCACATCTTTGGATCTCTTCAATCGCGAATGCAGCTGTGATGGCTAGCATCTCCTGGATCTCAGCGGCTGTCCAGTTGCTCATCTTGACGTCCGCGGATGAACTGATGGACTGACTGCTGTGATCAGCTGTTTCCTGGTTCGAAAACACCCCGGCTGTGGGTCATCAACGGTCCGGATTTACATAGAAATGGAGGTGGTAATAAGTGGACCCTCCCAGCGTCAAATTGGCGGACCAAAACAGACCCCCAGTCTACCGTCTGTCTAAATCTGCGGACCTAGCTGCAAAAAGGACGGGCAAATTGTCGGCTTTCTGCGAAGTATGAAAACGGCCTGTGGTTCTGCAGAAATGTACCTTGCTGACATGTAATCTGGTGATTGGGTTGGATGGACACCGACCAAAACGACCGACCAACTGTCAACAGATTCTGATTCAGACGTTGCTAAATTCTGACTGGTGCTCCATCTTAGCCACGGCCTCTTCAAACCAATGAGAAAATTGGAAATCTCTAATGAAAATACGAGAAAACGCTTATAGTTTTGGAGAAAATGATGTTTTCCATGCTTAGAGAGGAAAGTGCCCGGGCCTCTGCTAAATGTCCCGGGACCACTTTATAAGTCACTTATACTAAGAAGCTGATTTAGAAAACAAGTGTTCAGGGTCTTTAAGTGACTTGCTGAAACCTAATTTAACAGTAGCTGAGCAAATCTCGCTGAGTCCCCCAATCTAATTTCTCGGAGGAAAGCAAAAACTCTCACAGAGTTTGCACAGCGCGTTAAAAGGCCGGGCGTCTTAACCTGGAGAAAACATTTATAAGTCCTCGAACTTCCTCTCTAAGCACCGGGTGTAATTTGGCTCTATTTGTAGATTTCTATGCAAACATGCCGCTCTGAGCATCACCGGAATCACAATGACTCACCTTGAGAGAGAGAGAGAAAAATACGTGTCAGAGGTGCTTCTGAACAACCTAATTCTCTGTGTAAACAGCAGCAGATAAACAGCCAGGAGGGATGTTCAGAGCGAAGACGGAGGCTGATTTTAACCAGTTTGAAGCCTTTTCTCTCTCTCTCTCTTTCCTTTTGTCTGTCAGTCTGTCTGTCTTTCATCCTCTCCGTCTCTCTCTTCGACACTAGTATCATTGTTTCAATCCCCCGACAGCCACTGATATCGGAGAAGGTGTAAATGTTAAACAGATGTTCCTCTTGACCTTTTTTCCTCTTTCGTACGTACTGGTGTCTATTTGTTTTTTCTGGGATGGATATTGATGCTTTGACAGTTTGAGGTTGTGAAAAAATTCATCGTTGGATTCTGTTAGCAAACAGAAACGTGTCGGGGTCTGTGAGAACCCGCGGTTACCTTCAGAAGGAACGGCTGCAGTTTGCGGGCAGATATAATGCAAGTGAGCACCTGTGCAGAAAAAAGAAGCCATTTAGTTGTGGAGTCATAAACAGAGGATATTTATGACGCCTTCTCTCGTGTGTGTCAGTGAAAAAGATGCTCTGCAGAGAGACGGGATGAAATTGTTCAGTGCAACCTGAGCTCGGGAGGCCTTTGGCTGAACAGCGGAGCATTTATCACAAACAGTAATCCGTGGACACGTATCATTTACAATAAAATAAATCGGGCCTTCACTCAGCTGTTGGCAGGCCTCGGTTTAGATTTGGTTTTCGCGGTTATGGAAGCTGAATTGCTTATGACAGCAGAAGCGCCGCTGTTGGCGGGCGTCTCCACCGTTGCAAAAACATCATTTCTGTGTGTGTTCGGTACGTATGTGCTCTCGCCTGAGTGCGTGCATATGCATGAGTCGGCATGTGTGTGGGTCTATTAAAAGTCCATTTTCTTTGCAGATGCAGTAACTCACAGTGGCGTTCGAGAAGCAGGAGCGCTCACTGCTTTTTTTTTCTCTTCCGTTCTTTTATCATTCGTCGGCCATCAATCGCACATCTGAAGTGCCGCCGCAGCGAGACGCCCGTTCTGTCTCCCTGACGGCCTGAATAGCCCGCTGTGAGAGCCAGTGCGGCTCCCCGGGATGATGAATATGAACTTTCTGAACTCAACCTGACATGTCAGCTATCTTTGAGCACTCTGCCTTTCACACAGACACACACACACGCTGCTAAAGCCTCTGAAAACTTGGTTTCAAAACTTTTTAACCACGTTTTGCATTGATTCTCTAACCTGAACCTGAAATACCTGCTCATTTATTCTGCCCACTCTTCTTCACCCACAATGCAACTTGGCCACCAACAGCTGAGTTGGAGTTCACTTCCTTCTGTCTGGTCTTTATGTGACGTCACTTGAGGTATTTAATCAGATTTCACACAGCTTCCTGTGGAGTCACAGGTGGCTTTATTTACTATTTTATTCTCCAACACCTTGGATGTGTCACATCGGTGAACATCTCTCTAAAACATTAGATGAACAACTTGATAGGCAACAACCAAAGTTAAACTAAACGGCATTAAATGTGATGTGGGACTCAAAGCTTCAAAGCAAAACTTGTGAAAAACTGGTAGAGCACTCAAGTTTAGAGCTTTCATCAGCCTCAGGCTGGTCCAAATGATCATTTATTCATTTATCAATAAAGGGGAATTGCAAAAATAGCTGTTGATGACAACAGGATTTCACATACATTCATTTATTTTAAGCAGCCTGCCACAGTATCAACATATTGTCCTGTTGGGTATCAGGCTGTGACTGTTCTCAGGCTCTGATTTAAACAGCCGTTCAGTCTTTTCCCTCATCGTGACATCGAGCAGATCCTCTGCAGCGTGACTCGACCTTCTATCTGCTTTTACCTACAGGCAGTTTCTACTGAATGTCGTGGATCGCTCTGTAGTTCAACCATCATCTCTGTTTATCTAACATCACTTACTTTTTCTTTCCTTTGGCTGGTTTAAAGACAGTCTGAGCGGGCAGGTGTCTGTGTCCATTTACAGCTCGCCAACACACAGTATACGCTAACATGACATATCAGAGATAAACTAATTTAGTGGCCGAATGATTGACACTGTTCGTACCTTCACAGGGTCTCAGGTCTCACCTTGTGAGACAACATCTGGAGGCCGGACATCAGGAGGCAGCTCGGGCTACAGCCCTGCTAATTTACTCTGAAAGGAGCCAGTTAAGGTGCTCTGGGCATCTGATCAGGATGCCCCCTGTTTGCCTCCCTTTAAGGTCTTCCAGGTACGTCCAACTGGGAGGAGACCTGAGGGCAGCCTCCAGAACACACTGCAGGGATTAAATATCCCATCTGATCCTGGAATTCCCTCTGAAGCTCCCCGGAGGAGAAGCAGGAAGTAGGCTGGCAAAACAGTGTCGGGGCGACTTAGCTTAGCCTGCTTCAACTGCGAGGGGAAAGCGGCAGAAAATGGATGGACGGATGATTGTTAATACAATGAAATAAATAAATAAATGGAGAAATCCATCTTCTGCCCTTCCACTTCCTTTGTTATTTACACCTCCGACCTTCGAATGGCACACCCCGAGGTGTAAATAAAATACCTTGCCCTCCTACACCAGCACAAAAGCTTTTCAAAGCCTCTGACTTGATGGATTGGTGAGATTGAGGGAATGTAATGTGACATGATACACACACACACACACACGTAGAAGCTCGAAATCTGGCCTGAAAATCTGAGCCGTCTGCTGCGAGTGTTGCTCTCTGCTCTCAAGGTCACCATGTATTGTATCAGTGACAGAATCAGGAATTCTTGGCCTTTCCTGACTGATTCAGGCCTCGGGGATATTTTCTCCACCGCCAGAGTCAAAGGGGTGTGTGTGTGTGTGTGTGTGTGTGTGTGTGTGTGTGTGTGTACCAGAGGTTGTGCTGACATGTGCAAGGACGCCCCTCGAGTGCATTGCACTCATGTACAAATCCATATAGAGATTAGGGGACATTCATTTGCACACTGGGGGATTCTGTTCGAACCTGATGCACGTTTGCAGGCAGGGAACCCACACACACACACACACACACACACACACACACACACACACACACACACACACACACACACACACACACACACACACACGCAACACTCAATCCACAGAGCATGTACTGTTCTCCTTGATACCGTTTAATACACCGGGACACTTCTGCAGCAGCACGGCCACATGTTGAGAAGTAAGCTGAGGTAAGACTCTCTCTCCAAGTCTCTCAATTTCTCTCCCCCATGCTATTTGTGCCTCTCTCTCTCTCTCTCCCTCTCTTCTTGTCTTTGTCTCTCGCCCCCCTCTCCCTCACGTCTCCTCCCGGCGCTATCAGCTTGGAATTATTTTGACCAGTACGTCATCGCTGACAAATTTTCCTCCATCCCACAGGGGCCGAATCTACCCATCCCTCTTCCCACAGAGGTGCCCTTCATTTAAGTGGGAGAATCTAGCATCTCCCTCTATCTCTCCCCCCCCACACACACACAGGCGTTAAAATTCAGCATTCAAACGGCAGTGACAGATTCACAGTAAGAGTTGAGTTATTACATGTTTCAGACCTTTGTCTCCTTGTCAGCTGGAATGATTCATGTCTCTGGGTGCCCCCCGTTCGCCGGCTGGGCTCTTTTTTTTTTTTCTTTCTCCCCTCAGTTTGTCTCCTTCTCACTGGTAAGTGCTTATTCATGAACGTACACACAGATATACACTCTGAACTGCCATATCTCCACCTCTGAAAAGACGAAGGCGCTGTAAATCACCGCTTTTTAAAGTGAACTGAAAGACTCGTGAATAGAGAGCTCAGAGTTCAATTGTTGCAGTGCGTTAAAAAGCTTCGGGTTAAACAGAAGAGAAATAAGGCTGAATCATAAACTGTCAGGTTGGATTCAGTTCACACTGTTAACTCCATTGTATTATTAACTTCTTTGGCTGCAATGTTCTCTTTCTTTCTATACAGATGCAAACAAGTCATTTTAAAGACGGATTTATGAGATAGACACAAGTCAAGAACCAGAGCAAAACAACAACACAACAAAATCACAGTGACACGCTCTGATTTTTAGAAAACGAAACGATATTAACAGAGAAATATAAAAATATCAAAATAAGGTAACCATGCTAATAAACAATAAGTAATTAGCAGCTTACTGTAATGCTCAGCTACCAGCATTGTATGTATATGCACGTTTTTTAAATGCCTGCTAATAATCTGCAAATAACTCATTTCACATTTCCGGTGGACAAGTTTGCAAGTTCTGTTCTTCTTCCCCACATGTCCCGTTCATTATTACGAACACGCCGGAAAAACAGGGATGTAGATCATTTACTTCATCAGACTACATCCCCAAGACCTGAAACGTGTTTTTCCAGAGCGGGTAGTGAAAGTTGCTGAGGAGTGAGACATCTCACCTCTTTCTGATCTCTGATGAGAGTTGCACATGCTCAGTGCTGACGCCACGAACAACAGTCACTTTTTTAAATGTCTTTTATCTTCAGTCTCTTTTTCCACAGACAGACGGATGGAAAGATATTAATAATACCAGCAGCCTTAAGCCTGATTTATGCTTCTGCGTCGCGGCGACGGCGTAGCTACGTCATCGACGCAGACCCCTACGCGGACGCCGTAGCCTGACGTGCGCCTCCAAAAAAATCCTGACTACGCGTCACGCCGACGCGTCGAGACGCGAACTGCAAGGACTGTGATTGGTCGGACAGACCACCTCCGCAAGTGTCTTCTGCGTCGCCTGCGCTTCAACATTTGTAATAACAGCATTTGTTGTTCAATATCCACGAGCTCCATCTCCTAAAACACCCGCTCCATCTCAGTTGCCAATGTTTACTGTCTGACCGGAAGAAAACCAAGGAATCCGATATGAACCCCCCGAAACCAAACAAAGTCACAGCCACACCGGTGAATTGCAGAACAACGCGTTCCCTCGACGCAGAACTTTGAATGTTCAATGACGGCGTAGGGTCAACGACGTAGCGCTGCTGTCGCCGCGACGCAGAAGCATAAACCAGGCTTTAACTTCAACACAAGTCATGGCTTCTCACCTGCGAGGGGGAGTAAATGAGTGCGTGGGTGATTCATACCTGTAGTTTTCATCTCCGTCCAGGTGATTTATGTTTGATAGAGGTCTTTGTGAACCTGCTCCTCCAGTGTGGAGGATTGAGGGCGATTTAGGAGCAGAAATGGAATATGTTATGTATGATTATGTTTTCAAGAGTGTGTAATCGTGTGAAAGTAAGATCATTTTGGTTTTCTTAACCTCAGAGTGAGTTTTTTATATCTACTGACGGACAGGTCCGCCATGTTGCACCACCATGTTTCTATAGAAGTCAGGTTTTTCTGTTATTCTTCAGCAAACGTTCTTCATCCTGCGAACAGAAAACATTTGCTTTTTCATTGAGTGAATAACTGTGAAAATACTCCTCTAATATACTTTAATGGTATTTTGGTAATAAGCTGATAAGTGAGTGAAAATTGCTGATGTGTCTATATACCCTGAGTTGACCAAGATGAATACATTTGATTATATAACACAAGCGGCGTTTCTTTTTTACAGTCTCTTTATCTGCCTCTGCCTCTCGTTCTCCCTCTACAGTGTTGCTCTCCCCTCCGTCCTGTCAATCACAGCCCCGCTTCATCTCTTCGCCGTGTTGCTTCAGCACGTCGCCCACATTTCCATATCTGATCGGCTCACAGTATTTTCCCCCTCCCTTATCTCTGTCCATTCTGCTGCGTGCAGATGTGTCGGCAGTGTCGAACCTGTGTTAAATAAGCCTCTGGGCTCGGCGGGACGCTTCTCTGGCGCCGGAAGAACAGATGTAATCCCCTCTCTGTTTGAATATGGCTTACAAAGTCAAAGCTTCCCTGCACACCTGCCTCACAGATAGCCACGTGCAAACAGCTCGAGTCCTGTTTGTTAAAAGAGCGGCCCGCGCTTATCTCCTCGTGCACAAAGTGGACGTGGGGCGATCGAACACTGCAGCCCGCGGGGGAAGGCGTCGAGGTGGGTTGTAATTGTGAATTAAAAGCTCACATAAAGGTACGAGTCATCTGGATCTGATTACCATGTTGGTTACCTTCGCCAAGGAGGTTGTGTTACAACTGTGTCCGTTTGTCGGCAGGATTACACAAAACTACTGAACGGATTTCCCTGAAACTTGGATGGAGGATGAGTCTCGGGCCAGAATAAACCACATTAAGTTGAGGTGTGTATCCAGATAAACAGATGAATCCGGGACTCTTTTCTTACTCTCTTTAATATTGTGAGATGAGAGGGCTTTTATCGACATTTTTGCAATTTTCTCAGGGAATAATTCTCAGATCTTGATGAAAAAAAAAATCAGGCGTATGAAAAGGATGGTGGGACTGCGGAGGTCTGTGCTCTCTCTTCTCTGTGTTCTTTCAAGACATGTAAAGGAAAGTTCACCCAGAAGTGTTGGGCGATAGTTGGGTGAACTTTCTTGGAGCCTCACGTTGCATCATTCTCCTAAATAACTGAGAAAGCTGAGGACTTTCAAATCATAAATAAACGAGTTAAAACAAGCACAAAAACTCCTGAAGACCTGGGTCCCCAAATTGATTTGAAAAGATCTTATTTACACCCTTTCAGCTAAAATCTTCTCCGCAGCTGTGAGGCTAAAAGCGTTAGCACTCACTTCGTCTGAAGTGGCACAAGCTGGACTGAGCGAGGGCGTAAATAGCATCTTTAAAAATAAGATTGTGACCTTGAGGCTGCCTGAGACTTGGATGATGTCCGATGAGCTGCATGGAGCCATTTTATATATTGTTTATTCACATTTTCTAAAAAAAAAAAAGTCCCCAACTTCTTCTTTGTTATGGAGAACGCTTTGGCTCAACTTCCTCTGACTTTCTTTTGGCATTGTTGGGATTTGATACGACTGAATTGTGGGTGAACTTGAATGTTTGATCCTTCAACAATGATCCTCTCTGCACTTGTTTATTTAGTGCACATTGTATAAAAATGCCACTGAGGAGGATAAATGTCTGTTTTTCCATCAGACTGTCGTCATCCATCACTCCAGGATGTTTGTGTGCGATTTGCCGACACTCTGTTCGTCTTCCTCATTTCACAAAATTTACAGCCCGAGTTGTTTATTTCTTTCCAGCGACTGATGGAGCTGCATTTGCTCATTTTTGTTCCGCTGCAGACTCAAAATGGGACACTCAAAGTTTTATGAACTTGACTTTGAGCTTTCTATCCAAACGTTTGCTTGTTTGCTGTGTTCGCTGACCACTTGCAACCTTGGACATCCCATTTACCAAGATGAAATAGTAATGACAACGAGAAACCAATAAAGACAAACAAGAAGAAGAAGTTCAGCTTGAGTGCCGATCTTTGGCTCGCAGCCGCCTTCCCCCTTCAAACAGGAGACGTCAGCTTTATTTCCTACTGTGCATTTCCCATGATGCCAGCAAGATGTTTTTTTTTATAGTTTGGCTGAGTAGGGCTTCATAAAAACGCCCAAAGTGAAATTCTCATTTTCTCTGAGATATTTGCGCTGACCTGCAGGTCTTTCGATTAGTGTGTGCATTTCTCTGAGCTCTTCCTCTCAAGCATATTCTCTAAGTCCCGCTGCCCTTTTCTTTTTATAATCCACATTTACTCTGCACTCACAGAAATATTAATATTTGATGGGGACCAGTCGGAGAAATGCGAGGATGGTCTCCACACGTGCGGTGGAAAGAACGCTGTCCTCCTGATCACACTCAAGAATAAATTGGACTTCGCTTTGAGTGCCGAGCTCTCGGCCAGGAGCTTTTTCACGGGAGGACAGAGGAGGTTCACTGCCAGGGAAAGTGCAGAATGCCATCTGCCTGTTAGACTGAAGATGGACGGTTACAAAGGAGAGGACAGGTGTTATTCTTAAGCCTGGCTTTGATATAACCTCTTTCTTTAAGTAGCTTTGTTTAATATAAGTGGCATCTCAGAATGGAAGATTTTAAAAATAAAGCTTGCTGACATATTATGACTTTTAAAACTGTTAAAATATCTACATTCAGTCTGATAACGTAGGTAGTGTAGGTGCCGTAACTCGGCTTAAAAACACAAACAGTTGTCACACACTGGACCAAGTTGCATTGTGGGTAAAGAAGGCACCAGGTTTTGAAGAGGAAGAAGAACGTGTGGGATAAGAGAGGTGATGTCTCTGGTTCTGCTGTATTTATTTCCACAATATTTCCAACAGTCCAGCACCAGTGGACTGCTTTTCAAAACCCGGTGCCTACATTACCCACAATGCAACTTAGCCAGTAAGTATTATGCAGTGAATGTATAGTTTTAGTCTGTTTATGCTGCTCACACACAAAGGAATTACAGAAACAGACGACTGAAATATAAAACTGAGCAGGAGAGAAACCCATTAAAATAAAGGAAGACTGTTAAATAAAAAATCAATTAAAAAAACACTCGTGCACTGTCCATGATATACATCCAGTGACAGACGGGACTGTCCACGTTTACCAGGAGATCAGATAGAAGGATTATCACTAAACCTAATGTAACTTTTTGTCAGGATCTGTGTGAACAGATGCAGTTCTTACATTCCTATTTATTATGTATTTAATTGTGTCCGCTGATGATATCACCTGCTGTGAGCTATAACAGGAAGGGAAAATCTAAATTGATGCTGGAGGACACTGAGGAAACAGGTAATAACACGCTGTGTTGTCGTGGTGCTGAACGGACAGCTCCTGTAAACTGCGTCAGTATTTTTTACTGCTGTCAAAGGTTTGTCATTGTCTGAACTATAACTGAACACCGAGCTCCGATGCCTCATCTCTCTCTCTCAACATATATACCGTGTAATTATCTGTCTGGCTATACTGTCTCTCTGTGTGAGTCAAAGCATTGTTTCCAGCTGTTTTTAGATAATTAAGCTGAGACTAAACTTTCAGTACACAACCTGCTCAGCACCAGACAGCAGACGGGAAAATGTGCAGCGTTTAGCTGATAAAGAGACGGATGATTCTCCCTGTTGGAGACCAAACACAGAGCAAAAACAAGACAGGACTTGAATCAATCGCTAATGTGCATCCATATCTGCTGCATGTGTACGTAGGAAACTGGTGACAAGCAGCCAAGACACCGGGATGAGATGTCAGCAGTAACATCTTTGCAAACCACTAATCGTTACGTTACGTACTACACTGACATCTCTACAAAATGTGCCATCACGTTCACGAGGGACCGTAACATTTCAGCATTTGTAAGCGTGACATCGCTGGACAATTTCCACCCATATTTGTGAGTAAAACAGGCATTTTAAGCTAAAACAAGATCTTATTCTGACTCTAATCATGCAGGTTTTATGTCTGAACCTAACCAGCGCATACGCAACGTGCTGACGACTTATTTGCAGTTATTCTATGCATGCACTGCATTTTCATTTACATTTTTATATCAAGAGAATATTGTCATTTTTTACAGGTGACTGTAAATGTTCATGTATAAAAAATATTTCCTTCTTTTCTTCAGCATGTTGAATTTCTGTTCAATATCTGTTCCTGTCAATTAAAGCTCGGTTATATTTTGTATTGTTTGGTTTTGGCAACTCAAACACTCAGTTTAGCTTGAGGAAAGATGCAAGTTTAGGTTTAATATTTTCCTGATATGTACAACCAACCACATCAGTGACTTTTTGGAAAGGAGAGGAAAGTAAAACGAAGACACAGTTGCTTGTGATGCTGTCGACAGTGTGAATGTCATCTATAACACAGATTATACAGTTATTATACTCCTGAACACAATCTGTGTGATCTGTCAGTATTAGAATTAAACTACCGTGTCATATTAACTACACTGGTCTTAATTTTTTGAGTATCTGACTAATCTTCAACAAACAGTGTTTATTCATGTAAATGGATCTTTATCAGATCTGATTATACATTAAAACAGACCGTCCTCACTGAGACTCTGTCAGGTGTGTAAACTTATTAACATATTACTGTAATAACAACGTCACAGTGTTGTCAGCAGAGATCTGCTCTGTGTTTCTGCACTCACATATAAAATAGAGCCGTGTCACAAAATCAATAGATGTTGTGAGTTCAGCAGCGTTTCCCTTTAAGTTTCGCTGGTGATGTCACGTTGAATCGGGCCCTACTGTAACAGGGAAAACCTGCCAAGTCATTTTAGAAAGCCACAGCTTTGAAAAGATTAAGAGGATTAAAAACAGAACACAGTTTTGTCCAAACGGCAAAGCTTCAAATGGACGACCCTGTTCTAACAGTGTTTGGACAAAGTCCCCCTGGGCCAGAATCAGCTCTGCTGTCTGTCCTCCTGCAAACGAGCAACACAGAAAGCCTCTTCTTTTCTTTTTTTTCTTAGTGTTTCTCGGGCTCGTCTCCAAGCTGTGGCGCTTTGTTGGCGATCTGAGCTGAAATCGGGCACCTCGCGGCTCTCGACTGAAAACCACAGCGCTCAGACCTCACCACGACGCTCGGAGGCTGATTTTTTACCAGGATTTAAAGACCCGAGCTGAGCAGATTTAATCAGACCAACAGAGTTTAGAGCGTATAGTGACTCCACTGGTTCACAATCCGGAGCACAAATAACAGAAAATTTTAAAAAAAGCGCTCCCACTGCACAGAAAACACAGCCGACTGTTCCTGATGAATATATTTGTGAGTATCACATTCACACATTTCAGGCAGATGTGTCCGCACTTTAACGTGGCGGAGGCTTCATGGAATCCATCACCATAGTGACATGGCAGACGTTTTCCTCGCGTTGTTGCCATGACAACCCCTCAGACACAGGACATTTATTTACAAGCATCCACACATGCACTGTGCTCACATGGAGTTGACAGTTTCAAACACAAAAAAAATAAAGATTTATTCACAAGGTTTTCTTCTCCTCAACACTTCAGCTTCATCAGGATCGGCTCCTCCCCGTCTTTTTCTCCTTTCTCTTTCTTTTTTTCTGTACGCAACGGCTCCAATCTGCTGCCATCCTGTGCGGCTAATTGAAGCGTTTGCGTTAAAAGACCTGGGGAAGGTTGTGAGGGGGCCCTCTTTAATGAAGTCTGATCTCATTAAATGATACAGCTGCCAATGTGAGCGGCGGAGGAAAAAAGGCCAGCGAGAGCATCAGAAAGTTGTTCTGCACATAATGAAACACCGCCGTTAACAATGCAGCATCACACGATTATACGAGCGGAACGAGCGCCGGCATTCAAGTCTGCATTCTTGAGAGGTTGTTCGCTGGTGCGCTCAAGATGGCTGCTGAAGTTCTGATGATGTTTTGATGTGTAAGGAACCGACAGGAAGTACGTAGAACAAACCCAAACCGTTGTGTTGGTGTGAGCGTAATGTCCGCTGGTGATGGGGGAACGTCCCCCTCTCACAAATGTTGATTTGCTAACAAAGGTCATTGTTGGTTATTAATGTGCGCTGGCAGCAACAGTAAGCTTCAGGAGCAGCGGCGAGTGATCTGATGACTGTCTTTGCCCTCAGCTTTGCCTCTCAGGCTGCATGCAGGACAGGCTGTCCTACCTTGTTATCGGTAGAGGTTGTTTGGCGAAAAGAAGGATCTGCAGTTACCGTTCAGGGCTGAAAAACGTGCCATGTACATGCAGGAAATATCAGTTTGTTTATTGTTGTCGGGGCTTAATTTGTGCAGGATTCTGCTGGAACAGGATCCAGACCCTCCCAGATTGGGACCAGCACCTCCTTTGTCACTCACAAATACATTTAGTGTATTATTAAATGTTATCTATCCTGTCTTGTGCCTTTTTGGACTCCTATTAACATTATGGAACAGCTGTGGTTTGGTTAGGTTCAACTTTGTCAGTGGTTTCCAGACTATTTCTGCAGGGTTACATTTAGTAGATAATGATATTAGCTTAGCTTCCATCCCAACCTTCACAAACACAAACACACCTTCTGCTCGCAAAGTCCTGTAGAATATATTTAAAACAATGTAATTACAACAAATAAAAAGATTTGGTGAATCTGCCTTTTGAACTTTAACTTTTAACAATTTGTGCCTGGTGGTCACATTTAAAGTTATAATGTTGGTGTTAAATCACTAAAATTAAAGATTAATCAATTTTTTCGTAGCCAAATCTAATCTACTTTTTCACGGATCAACAACTTCATTATCAAACTGGGATCCTGCTCTGTTCTGGCTCTCTGAAGCTCGGCCTTGATAGTTTTTTTTTTCCCCGCATTGTACGAATATACATCCATCAGCGTAACCTTTTACAGCATGCGCACTATGGGAACAGTAGCATATAGAGGTTTGACTGGTGGAGACTTGTCCAGCTATATTTGCTCCGGGCCAATTTGAAGACTTAAATCCACACGGCTCCCCAACAGGACAAAAAGCAGGACTCAAATGTCGGCAAATCAACAAATCATTCAGGGAGGGTTTAAGTAAAAGAGAAGGAAAGAACAAATAAGACAGAGAGAGCCCGACATATGTACATTATCCAATCAGTCTGGACAAAGTGAAGGTTTCCGTCTGGTGGCAAAGCGGCCATGTGTTTTAAATCCTTCCTCCGCGTCTGTGACAAAGCCTGTCACCACCAACACTACCTCCCGATCCCTGTTTGACCAACCGCTCGCACATTCCGTCCTTCACATGTCAACGAGCTGACACTTGATCCTAATTGGCCACTACTGCAGCGACGGTGTCTGGTCTCCCGGGCAGAAGTGTTTAAATTCTGCCTGTGAAACCTGAGCTGGCCCACAGGGTCATTTCTCCCTGGGTGGGGAATCAAAAACTGACAAACACAAACAACAAGAGTTCCAGTTTTGGCCCCGGCCGTCGCCGTCGTGCCCCGACGGCGGACACATCAAACAGGATTTCCCCCGGCTGTCTTGCTCCAGTTGGACCGGGCCCCATTCCTGACAGGTCACGGGAGAAGCCTACTTCACTCCATCAAACGCACCCCTCCCATTCCAGCCTGTCAACAGACTGAGTGATCCCGCATCGGTTTGTGTTCCCACATATATGCTCACACTCGCAGGCCAAAGCTGTGTAAATAGGAACAGGCTTACCTTATTCTTGATAATCTGTTGATAGTGATTATGACCGGCTTGGGAAATCCACGTAAGCCCCGGGTCTTTGACGGGAAGGTGTTAAAAGGCACTAGTGCCAAATAAGTATCAAGGACAGATTGCTGTGCAGCTCGTTTCTTTTTTTCCTCTGCCTACTGAAATGTCAGCCAGGACAATGCATCAGCTTAATGGAGATAAATCAGTGTCAGTAATTAGTATCAGCGTATTTATCATAACCATATTTTGTTCTCCTAATTATCAGCAACGTTATTGGCCTCATAAATCCAGCGTGAGTCGGCGATGCCACCTAGAGATTAATCCACCTGTGTCATCCAATGTGCCCAAAAGTCAGACTGAAGTAAAAAATAAAATATTACTTTTATTGAAATGTATGTGTTGGTTTTGGCTCTGATGCAGCATGCAGTCTGCAAAGTAACTACTTTAACAAAGTAACTACTTTGCACATTTTAACTAGTAGTTAAAATGTGCAAAACCTGCCTCAAACTTGTATGTGTCTTGTGTTTAAGGCCCTTCTTTCGTGTTTAATTACAGTACTTTAGTAAAGGTTTCTCTGGATTACTTTAATACTGAAGGACACATATAAACATGATGATTCTCAGAGGAAGAAGAATTCCTTTCGTAGAGAAAAACCACAGAAGCTGAAAGAATCCAGTTCTTCGGCGTCACCATGTGCATATTCTCCTTGAGCCTGACCTCTGTGATTCCGTGCCAACACCTTTCAGAATGTGTGATCATTAATAGAGAGATTGCATTAAATGTCAGGTCCGTCTTAAATTCAGCGAACTGCACACACCATCTAAGGTCTGCTTCTCAACAGACTATATGACATCAGCATATGCTTACAGTTCAACAGGCCGCATAAATCACGCCGCGACTTTAAATCCCAATAACCGCGTCAGAAACAATAACGAGCGTCGCTCACGGTGTGATAGGAACTCTTTGTTTAACACCGGTGAAGAATAGCAAGTAAGTGTTGGGAGGAAGTGCCGCTGACCTTGTGGCGGCCGACAATAATGTGGGAGCAAATTGCCATATATTACAGGTGGCAGCTGGTAATTTAAAACTCGCAGAGAAGCAGGTTGGATGTGGGCATAAACAGAGGTTGTGGGTAACGCTGTGGAGGACAAGATGCCGAACAGCATCCACAGAGCTGCTCAGTGTGTACCCAGGAGCAAACACACTGTTATTATCAGCCCAGTTGTCCACATGATTATACTCCTTGTCAGTCAGGTCAGAGGCAGTGTAGGAGGGGGTACAGTGCCGGCTTCTGTTTTTATTTTATTCTTGTGTACCTCTAAATCTTTTAGCACCCCGCTGTGCACTCAAACACTAATAATATATTGTGTATTCTGCAAATTTGAGTGCAGGATTTGATTATTGCTCTCTATTGCTATTCCTAATTGCATTATCTTGATTAATTCAAAATGTAATTATTGTGTATTTATTACGTCTCTGCATCACTGATGGTGATCTAATTTCATTACCTGTTCACCTGTGGAATGATCCAAGCAGGTGTTTTTGGATCATTCTAAAACTTTCCCAGTTTTTTTGTTGCCACTGTCCCAACTCAGAATAAGTTGTTGCGGTCAAAAAATTGAATATATTGTCTCTGTGCTGTTTTCTATTGAGTGTATTCTACTTTAAAGTCCACTTACGAGTCTTTTACAGAGATTTTTCTGCATGCTCTGTTGTCATGGAGACGTCTGAATTGTCACCTGTTGTCACAGAACCACACTTCCTTATGTGAGGAAGATTAAGTGAGCCGTCTCCATGGAAACTGCTCAAGCTATCCACTCATTAGGAGCATGAGATGCAGAATAAACTGTCACATTCAGCACGAAGGTTGAGTTCAGGGGTCCCTGTTTGTCCGTGATAAAGTACAGCTGAATCTCTGGGCCACACACACACACACGTCTCCTCATCCTATAAATTCAAGATGCATCACAAATATGAAACTTGTTCGACACAGAAGGGACTCGCTGCAGACGCAGCAGGGAGAAGCTGACCTCACTGCAGCAGGATGGAGACGACGAGGCCTCGCCAGATGTGTAATCCGACTCGACGGGCATGAAACCAGTCAGGCATTCTGGAAATGTTTCACTTTCCAATGAACTATCCTCGTTTCAAGCCATGTTTTTCTAAATGTAACCAAGACGTTTTGTTGCTTAAACTTAATTACACTGCGAGCAGGATTTGTTTCCATGAGTGATGGAGTGTCGTGATGCACACAGGTATTTAAGGGCGTTTCTACATCCAGTTCTCTGTAATCGTCTGTGTGGAAATGAAGCTGACGCATCAGTGCCCGTTTCCACAATAATTGAGATGGGACGGAATCAGATGACGAAAATAATGTGTGTGAATGTGTCCGTCTTTGTGCGTAGACAGTCTCAGTTGTGAATCTACACGTGGTTTTTGTGCGTGCTGGCTGAAGGTCTCTGGGTTTCTTATATATTTTTGGTGAAGACAGACAGGTGACAGATTAAAGGAGCAACCTGAATGACTGAGAAGAGAAACTTACAATATGCTGATCCTCTCATACGGGACATGAGGGGTCACCAAAGGGTTTGTAAAGATTTAAAAGATCTGAAACAGTTGAACATTTACTGGAGAATGTGGAGAGTTTCAGACACTACAAGAATTATGTCATTTATTCCTTTGGATTGTCATCTTTCTCGCTCAATTTCGAGATCAAGCGCTCCATGTTGAGGCCGAGTGACCTCGCTGCAGCGGTGCTGGGTTTCATTCCTCCCTGCAGCTCTTTGCTGCATGTCATCCTGACTCTCTTCTGTCGCGTTACAACTGTCCTGACACAAAAAAACTTTTGAAGACGGCAGCGGCGAACCTTTTAAATGATGCTTATGATATAATTTGGTGTTCGACCGGAGTGTGGCGGCCTCCTCCTGCAGTTTGCTAGCTGCTGGAGCGTCACCACGTGGGACTCGTTATAGGTGTTATTCTTCATCAAAGGTATGAATATAATCCAACTTTCTTCTGGGTAGACTTGCTGTGATTGTTCCTGATGAGGAGATGATAATGATGATGACGAGCGAGATTTTATTTATAAGGGAGCCTGCAGGTCATTGAATTAACAGCTGTGGAGTACTTCGAACTCAGAAGTGTCAGCTCGCTCGAGGCAGATCTATCACCACACAACACAAACAGCGATCAGCCGCCAATCACCTGGACGGATGATGGATGAGATCAAAGATCGGCTGAAACTTCCTCTGCACTTTGGACGACCCTCTGATGGCGGTGACTGGCGGCACCAGCCGACACGTTGGCTCTCTCCCTGTAAAAAGGCTATTGTGAGTGCAGAGTGCCCACGATGACAGTCCCTTAGATGTACTCACAGTGACAAGGACGAATTAAACATTTAGCCTAATGGAGAAGGAATAAAAGCCAGATGATGGGTAAGCTTAATGTGCGACACATCCAAGTGAGTCTCAGCCACTCCTAAAAGAAAGCAACCATAAAAAGATGATAATGAGATGATGAAGGGGAACCAGCAGAAATAAAGAGTCCAGAAAAAAAAGTTCCGTCCGCCCACCTATGTCATTAGCTCTGCTCTTAAAAGCTTAGAGCGCGGCGTCAAATCTGAGGACCTGAGAACAGCAGTCGTTACAGTCCGAGACAACAGTATCCATTCAAGAAAATCCACCGCTGATGAATAATGTACTGGGATGAATTATTAAATAATGTGTCCTGGTTTTGGGGGCATTTTAAAAGTGTGTTTCCTCCTGAAACTGCCTGAAGTCAGAATGACTTTCACGTACTTCTGGAAGGTACCGGTGAGCACATACATGTGTCATATGATCGGCTGCTCATCCATATTTTATTCTCGTGACATTCAAGTGTATATTCGCCCGGTGCGTTTCTGCTGCTCCGTGCAAGAGAAAGGGACGTCTGAGCTCTGCAGAATGATGTTCACTATCAACTCACTTTCATTTGGCTGTCCCATCTCGGCCTCTCTCTTTAGGGACTGTGGGAAAATCATTGCTGGGGGAGGTTTCAGAGAGTATTTTAGTGTCTTTTAACTGACGAGGATGTTGTCTGGCTTTAATGGAAGGCGACAGGGTGGATCCTCACTTGAACTGCGTATTTGAATTCAGTCTTTTAGGGAGATTGTGTAAACACAGTTAAGTACTTAAATAGAAAAAAGAACAAGCAGTTCTTGTTGGTGCCAGGGATCCAAATAGAGACAGTGTCTCAGCATCAGGGTCCAACGTGTCCCATCATAATCGGTCAAGTCCCCACAGTTTCACTTTCTCTCAGACACTTTATTCTGCATCTTCACTACGTCACAGTCAAATGTGTCGTAACGTTTGTAAAGCAAACGCACGCCATGAGCTGCTGAAGGACGCCAACTTGACTTAACGTTCTTTTCTCGCGTTTGCACGGTAACTTCAAAACTGACAAACCAAACACTTTTGTGCTGTAATATTTTCTTGGCTGTCTGTCACACCTGCTTCCAGTCTTTAAAAACTGAGCTAATTACCAAATCATCAGCTAAATCATAGTAATAAGTGAAATTTGTATTAATCTAGTTAGGGTACATGTATGAACATTGAAACAATCTTCTCATCTGCCTCTTAGTAAAAAAGTTATTTACCAAAATGTCCAAATTGTCCAGTTCACTGACTCAAAAGCAATAATTTATATTATTTATGTTTATTTTAAATCTAGCAACAGCTAAACTACCTTCTTATGTGCATATACAGTATGTGTGTTTATCTTGTGTATGTGCAATTAAAATTGTGAGACATTTCAATTACATTTTTATCATTTCGTTACGCTTGGCGTCATCTTGTTGCCAACACAAGTTCAACCAATACTGATTTGTTATTCTCAGTTATTGGAGCGACAGTGTTGCTGTTTCTCCTCTAAGAAAACTCTGACAGAAAATATGAATTATAGTCGGAGCGCCTTCCTTCCTTTCTTTCTGCTTCAGCCCCATCCAACATTTCCACCCACCTGCTTTTACGCACTAATTGAAAATGTGAATAAAAACATCTCGATGGAATCGTAGCGTAACTTTGTCTGACTCGGAGGAGGCTGGAGGCCACAGAAGTGGAGCAGTGAAGTGGGTCACCTTCTCCTCGCTCGTCCACCTCATGAGTAATTCAGGCGAGCTGAGCTCCACACCGCAGACTGACGAGCGTGGAGTAGAAATGTTCTCCTCCCAGCAAGACTTGGATTCCCGAACAGTAAAAAAACATGTATCCAAACAGAGCTGCTTTCCAAAGCGCCATTATTCTGTTGCCTTCACCCGTGGATGACAGATTAGTATTCGGGCTGGGCTACATTTGGACCACATTTGTTGTTAGTGCGAAGCTCCGCGTCCATACTAATTCACCTGAAGGGTGTTCAAGTTTCCTAAGTGGGCCTCAGAAAATGTTAAAAAGTAAATGTGGCGAACAAGCCTTCAGTATCTCCTCGCCACATTTGTCCCGCTGTCGTCAGACGCATTATGGGGTGTCGGAGACAGCTCGAGCTTTGACGCAGTTGCCAAACATGTCTCATAAAGCGAGCATCAAAGTGCTCTCTATAGCAACCTGGTCAGCTGTCACCAGACTAATTAAAATGCTGTGTTTGCTTTGGAGCGAGGGATGCATATATCACTGAAATCATTAGGAGCAAGAAAAATACCGAGGTGCCAAGCAGCTTCGTAACGGCCTCATATTTGTTCGGTCCGGCCGTTTGAGCGAGCGCAGCCAAAACAAACGCTCCGAGGCCAAACCCTTTCTCTTCACGTCTTTTTCAGATTTCTGCACCGGCTGCTGCAGCTGCACGATGACGTCAGATTACTCAAAGAGATGTCGAGCAGCAGGCCGCAGCAGGTGTTGTGTTCACATGTGAAATACGCAAAACCGCTGGTGCAGATACTTCTACCCTGCATTTGTTTTGACTGTAATACTATTGAACAGTTGAAAATCTTTGAAGAGTGTTCATGAACTTCAGAATGTCTCAGTCTGTGGTGTGTAATGATAGCATGCACTCGAGCTGGCGTGGACTCCAAAAAGTTTGACCAAGCCCGATTTGACCGACATGTTCTGTTTCCAGACTTGTTAAATTGTGCAGCTTGGTCAGCAGCCTTAAGATTCATATCACGATGCTGTATCTACCCCCTAAGTTAGCATACGATGTCCAGTTAGAATTTCAAAATAAAGCTTGCTGACAACTGGTTTGCATTGTAAGACAAACAGCAGTTACGATCCTCAGATGAGGGCTTCACAATTGTTTCTAAATTTCATTTTTGCTTCATCGACAGTGATGTCGTGTTTTCTCTCTTGTGACAAATGTACTTATTGTAAGTCGCTTTGGACAAAAGCATCTACTAAATGCCCTAAATGTAATTGTAAGACATGTTGTGATTTATTGAATGTTATTAACATCATCAAAAAGTTGCTGTTTGGTTAAGTTCAGACAAAAAACCAACATTTGGACTCACCTGCGTTACATAAATCAAAGAGAAACTACTCTTGGTCGCAGGATGGGATGCGAACCCTGGTCTCTGAAATGAAAGTTCCGTGAAGGACCCGCTGGACCTCCTCCTGACTCGGACTATCGTGTTATTTATACTTCACTTCAACAAGTGACAGGATTCAGACAGCTTCCAGAGACCAGGCTGCAGAATTTACCGTGTTGTCAGTGAGGACAACTGGATTCAACAGTGTTTCACAAAGCGTCTTGTGATTACTTGTGAGCGACTTGTTAAGACTGTTTTTTCTTTTTTTAAGATTCAACCTGTCACTCAAATTGTTACGATGACGTTATCGTTTGTAATGAAAGAAATATGAATCCATTTAAAACAACAGTGTTTTGCTTCGTGGTCTCAGACTGACGCGACTCTTCAGTTTAACATCCCGAGTGTCAGCTGTCTGAAACAGGGTGATGTATGAGAGCTAGTAAAATTATTTTCAGGAGATAGAATGAAAGTTGTCCACTTTATGTCCGTTATAAGTGTTAGTGTCTATTTGATAGTCGTTAAATCTCAATGATATCAACTCAAAAGTGGACTCTGGACCTGCAGCTAGAACCAGACGCTCGCTATCTCGTGAATGTCATTAGTCTGCCTTCCTTGCTTCCTTCCTTGATGTCCCCATTTTATCTTAATGGTGCTTGGCACACTGATACCAAGAGTGTGATTGGATTATTAGCCACAATTAAGGAACAGGCTAGCAAATGGCTTTCAATGAGGCATTAACTATCAGAGGAGAGTCGACGGTCTGTGTGAGAGGACGATGTCATCTTCCTGAGGGCGACGACAGATGTGTCTGTCTGGAAAACGTCGAGTTGTCGGGCACGCACACCTGGGCGAGCACACACACACATTATACATGCACACTGACAGTACATACATATGCTGGCGGGTATAAACAGGCAAACACACACTCAAGCTGTCACAGATCCGAGCGAGCGCTCAGAGACGGATGTTAAGGGTTTATGATTAATGCAGACTGCAGATGTCCGTGTCAAATCTTAGAGATTTTTCGGGACGAGAAAGACACAGTCTGCCTGTTTTTACTCCTCTCTTGCATCATCTCCTCTTTTTTTTCTGCACAAGAACAACATTCATGATGTAGCTATTCATTCGCGAAGCTTACATTTGATATACGGCGCATGTCCGGGTGACTTACGCGAAGAAATAAAATGTTCCAGACCGTTACCGAGCCAGCGGGCAACATGAGTAACTTGATCATTAGGTTACACCCTATATGAGCGGCTGCAGACTCTTTTTATGGAGCATTAGGGAGGATGCATTCATGCTCTTAAAGTATAGGAAGACACTTCTGGTTGGGTCTTTTGGTTAGAATGAGAAACAGTATTTCAAGAGGCGGATGAACTGCCTGAATCTTGGCCAACAGCTGATCAGAGATATGAAGCGTACATGTCGTAAAGACGATCACGTGATCGTTGACTTCATGTCAGACACACACAGGTGGACCGTGTGTCCTTTAGGCTGTTGGTCCATATTGTATCGTATACTCAGATTACTCTTTCAGGCAAGTTAAGGCAAATAATGCTGTTATTTTTCAGAAAATATCACACACGTCTCTGCTTCAGTCTGATCCTCTCAAAAAACACAAATAGCAGCCTGGCCTTGGAAAGAGAGTCTAAAAGAGAGAAAACATAAAACCTGACTGAACTTTATTTGTTCCTTAAATTTATCCACCAAAAAGTTAGCTTGTTTGATTTGTTTAAAAGGTTACTCCAGAACCACCCGTCTCCTAAGTGCCCTCATCTTTCAAACTCGCTGCCCTTCTGTGCTCAAAGTGGGAAACAATAAGTGTCAGTACCTCTTTTTATCCACATATTGCCGTGCGAGAGAAGGAGGACGCTCGAGCAGCGCCAAGAACGACCGGCCCACCGGGACCGCTCCCGATATCCGGTCCGACTATGTTGGCGTGTGTCTGTCCCTGGATATTGTCTCTTCGCTTTACTTAAGTGTATCACGAACAAACCACCTCAAGCCCTGACAGAGAAAAGCCAGCAGGCTGAAAAACTGGAAGGTAATCGTCACGAAGCCTCCCCTGGTGATACAGTTTATTCAGGGCCATTATGAATCACCCACAGAAGCTGATATGGAGAGGGCAGAAAATAGTACCGCCATTTTGCGGTAAGTGCCAGTGTGCAGGGAAAAAGTCACAGTGAAATGTAGAAGTGCTGCTGCTGCTGGTGAGTACCAGCCGGCTTCCAGCACCGCAGGTGTTCTGTCAGGTAGTCTGAAGTCTAAAAGTCCGTCCTCACCGAGAGACATAAATAAACATATTGTTTAAGAAATGTCCACACCACAGCTGTGATGACGGCAGTGGAGAGAGATTCAGAGCGATTTGATGAACGACAGAAACACTCTCAGCCGAACAAAATCCATCTTAACTGATAGCCGACCGCTTTTATTTGAGTTAATTTCTGACATGTAGGAAACACGGATGATACAACGGAATAATATTCATATAACGTATGTTAGGCTGCACATTTACAGACGCTCCCGGTGCTGATGGGATCTCTGGAGTTCGTCTTGTCTTTACTGATGTCCTCCTTGATGGTCGTCAGGGCAACTGACAAAAGTGTACATAAAATCTGCCTTCGAACGACCCCGATATAAAACACTATATATATTTTTTATCACATTATTATCATACTGTAATTATTTGTACCTATGCTTTCTCACCTATACTATACAGTGTTTATAGTTCATGAATCAAAATAATGAAATTATTTGAAAAACAGAGGAGCTGTGAAGATTTAATCAAGCTGTAAAACAAATATATTTAGTTATTTTTTTATAATTGTACTTTGCTTTCATATGAATGATGAGTCACTCTTGGAGAAGTTCGAATGTTTTGTATGTGATCTTTTCCTCGGCGGTGTGGCTGCTGGCAGACTCTCCGGCAGCCACTCAAAATTTAAACACCTTATTGTGAAGCGCACAATGCGGCCATTGTGCCGCAGGTGATTCCTTAGATGTCACAGATTCATCGTCTTTGCCAAAACCAATTTCAAAAGTCAGGAATCATCGTTGAAGGCGAATTTTCTCTGCAGGCAGAAAGTGACGCATGAACGCTTAAGAGCAAAAACACAAAACAGTCTCCCGAACAGCAGCGAATGAAAACTCCCCTCCGTCCATCCGCAGAAAGATGGATGCAACAACAAGCGACCCACACTACCTGCTGAGGAAGCGTTTCTCTTCATCGTGCCCACACTCTGCCGCCGCTAACAAGAAAAGATTTTAAGTCCAAGAAGCGAGCAGTTTGTGTCACAGTACATGACTGCAGCTAATTAAATCCTTTAAAGTTCCAGAAATGAAGTTATCTCTCGCTGACAGTCGGTGCCACCAAATTTGCCAAGTGCAGCCCCGAATCCAAGAACTGCCACAAACAGGAGCGCGAGCGAGGAGGACGCTGCAGATCGACTGCATTAATTTAATCTGCTGGGAGAACCAGACGGAGCGGCTGAGAGAGAGGATGCGGTCATAATTGGAAGAGTTGCATCAGGTTGATGATTCTGGATCAGTGCCTCCATTATTATACTTACAAATGAATCGTAGGTTTCACTTAAAGTCTGACTTTTATAAAGAAAATCTAACTCCTCTAACTTTCAAAGTTATGATAAGGTTTTTATTAAAACAATATGACGTCCCGTGTTGATTTCTTTCCTTTAGCAAGAGCAGTTCACTTCATTTGTGTTCCTTTATTACCTCTGTAGTTTGTTAAATGTTACTATTAGAAACTGAACATCCTCATCATACAGTGACCTCTAGTGGCCGTTTTAATTATTACGGCAGCAAAGGAGCAAGTCGAGTGTCGCAGCATAAAGAGCGACAAGTCCACTCAGGCAGCAGGTCGTGGACGGACGGTTTGGGTCAAATAAGAACAAGACTTTCACTCCGGTGACCATCGTTTGCATCCAGTTCGAAACCAATTTATTTTAACTCTGTAGGTTTTTAACGGCGGTCATTTTAAGCCGAGCCACGATGTTTTCCTGACGCTAACCGAGTAGTCTCAGTGCCTAAACCCAACCTGACAGCGAGCGTATGATGAAGGAACAATATTAGCATTCACGTGGAAATGTTTTTCTGTCTAACTGACAATTAAGTCCAATATTAAACATACCACAAGGTCTCAATGTAACACCAATGCCTCTCTATGACCTACTCTGCCAGAATAAACATGAGCTAAGTGTTTTTTCAGCAACAGTAACGATTCTTTATGCAACTTTGAATTTGTTTCGGTTCAGTTTTCTTTTCCTCTCTTGTGCTCACGGTCTGCTTGGGTTTACACACAAGAACCACTCGGTTAGTGTTAGTGGAAAACATTTCCTCACACTCTCTTCTAAAGGACTTCAATCTTTTTTTGTTGATTCTGGTAGCTCCTGTAGACAAAAGTGGTATTTTGGTTTGGTGCCCACCAACTCCTGAGGGGAAATATCTGGCTGCACAATCTTCACCACATGTTGGACAGGCAGAGTACAGTTTATTGGTTTATTAAAGCTTTTTTTGCTGAAGTAATTGCCTGCTGCTGGTTGATTAGGGCGGTGAGAGTGAGCTAAAACAGTAAAGTTGTGGGTCATAAATCTGAAACAATGACCTGAGAGATGTTATAAAGCTCCGTACGGATGCTGGTTGTCACTGTAAACAGTTAAATAATGGACAAAACAAGCCAGTGCACATAACTGAACCAACAAATAAGGAAAGTATAAGGATTTAGTTGTCAGTGAACTGACAAATTTATCATGAAGGTGAATCTGTGCTAATGTATCTGACTGGATCGAGGCTGTAACAAGCCTTTTGATTTACCACCTCATATCAGTTTGTGCACATAAAAAGAGGAAAGAGCAGTTGTTTTATTGTTTCCTTTCTCCAAACCGTGGAGTGACTTTTGTTCTGAGAGAGAGTACGAGACAGATTGAACGTCTGTTGAGTTTTCTTTTCTCCTCCTGGCTCTTGGTTGTTCTCCAGCAGCGTGTTGGCAGGAGGATGTGGCAGGAACCATTAGGATGAGAAATGACAGTGAAGTCTGGGCCAACCTTCAGGGCTCGCACAGAGGAGAGTCTTAACAACCACACACACACACACACACACACACACACACAGTGCAGGATACATATGTACGCGTGCAACACCAAACGCCGCTTTACCAACATTCTCACCGTGCTGCTGCTCGTCTGAAAGCAACCCTCGCCACACCAGCAGCGAGCATATTCAGGCTCCGACAATTAAAGAGAACAGGTTGACCTTTATACGTCCGGGCTTCTATCTGCGGTGTCCGTGTGAACCGAAGAGAGCCGAGCCGTGCAGACAAAAGGAGAGAGGCACTTAGGGATAACAACCACAGCAGACTTCTCCCTCCACAGCTGTTTCACCGCTGTGATGAATTATTTCCAGGCCACGGTGATTCACCATAAAGCAGACAATGAATCCACTCTGACAGCTTTCTTACAGTCTGTGTACTGTAAAGCCTTTATGCCGGCGACTGGAACTCCCGCTCTCATTATGGAAATTGAAGGCATCATCGCAAAATCAGCGTTCAAATTGCAAACGAGCGCTCTGAAAAGACTCATTTGGAATCTGTGACTCAGGGTAAGAGTTAACGCAACATTACATCTTGTACGTTACGGCCGATTTGAAGGGCACCAAAAAAAATATATATCCATACGCAGCCAAAACTATCACATCCATGTGCTGCACTTACTGGAATATGCATGTGTGGCTGTCACAGATGAGTTCAGTTCATGTTATATTCTCAGAAACTTGCATTTTGTTCCAGACCAGTTGGCATAACATCATCAAATGGAGTGGAAATGAAGGGTTTTCTAAAAGCAGCTCACAGAGATGGACAACCAGCTGAGTTAATATCTACGCAAAGAGCCAAAGACGATGCTGCGGCACATAATACATCCATCGAGACCCGTGAGCACCGTGCCTTCGTCTTCTCTCAGTGTTGAGTCTCACTGCAGATACCACATCGGGCCCCTTCCAGTGGCACAACTGCCTGTCTGACGGCGTGGCGTGCAGGACTTTTGGCTTCCACGCTGAACTTTGAAGCTCACTCATCCTCACATCATGAAAAGCCCGGAGCCTCCGGAGGCAGAGCCGAGTCCTGCTCTGTCAGCCGTGATCATGTAATGGCCTCTCAGAGGAATCTCCGGTGGCCACAGGTGCAGGTAGAGGCACGGGGTCTCCGGCAGGTCACACCCACACATGGTGCCGCGCTCTCTGGGACTCGGGGACGCCGGATCAAAGGGGTCTTGGCAGCTGCAGTTGGGGGGGACAGAGCGAGGGTGCGATGGAGCTAGTTATCTTCCAGTGGCTCCGTGCCGACATCGTCCGGGTGGAGTCACGCACCAGTTCACAAGGAGACCAACACAACACTGAGCCACCACCTCTGCACGCTCCGGGTCCGTTTGAATCTCATCATCTCAGTTTCTCAGGGCTGAAGAAGCTGGGAAAACTACATTTGCATTGAAATGTTTAGAGAAGTTGGTTAGTTTTAGTGCACAATAGGAGAAAACAAAGATTTGTGGTGGAGGCAGAGTATCGTGTGTAAACTGGGACACAGTACGACGACTTGTTATCGTTATAAAACATTCATCAGCTGACAAATCTGCTAACAGCGTTCCTCCTCTCCTGTTTTTGCTCGGATTATTATCAAGCTTAATGTGAATGTTACCTAAATATTCATTTACATGCAACCCACGTGCAAAGCATCTCTCCTTAACACTATTTTGCATTGGCACGGTCGCTGCATCCTCGGCTTTGCTCCGCCAAAGATGACTGATCGGTTCAAAGAACTACAAACACGCCGGAGTGTTTCTATCCCCCGATACCAGCGCTGATGCCAGAGCCGTGCGAGACTAATTCACTGGGTTTGTTGAATGGAATTGAGATGTCCGTGTTGCACATCCATCACAGGTAGCTTTAAACTAAGTAGTTAACAGGTGAGACACTGTTTGTTTGGACAACTGCCACAGTTTAGCTGTGAATACAGCATAAAGGGAGAAAGGACAGGATTTTTGGTTTGTGACCTGAATCCAGTCCAAGATCAGAAGCTATATTATTAAGTTACCTCCTTTTATATCTTAGCTTAACAGACTTCACACTTTGTGGGACATGTTAGACTTGGTCGGGTTCCCAGTTTTTCCCTATTTTCGTCTCATTTTTATTTGCTCTTAATAATTTCACCAGACACCTAAGAAGGCGAAACAAACCATCTTTTCTTGAACTGCTCACAGTCTGAACGCCGTGCACACTAATAACCTGTGATGAGAGGTTGGAAACTGCTGTTTTAGGAGCACAAACGATGTGCTGTTGACGGTTCTGGTACCTCTTGAACATCAGGGCACAATGGAGAACACACATATTTATCCGGCACTGGTAGATTGCTAGTTTGTTGTCTGCTCTTCATTGTGTACGATGCGCTGCCTTCAGGGTGGAGGACAGGACTGTTCTCAGGGAGGGTAGTTGATTTGTAAAATAAGCAGGTTCAGATAAAGAACGGGCTGATTTGCAGTCTCTCCTCTGCTCAGACTTCAGCAACAAACATTTTCAAAAAATCAGATATTTTGTCTGGAAACAGTCAAAGACACACAAACACACACGTACATCGTCCTGGAGTGATTAACGGGCACGATCCAACCTCCCATCCATCTTTCTCCTCGCTCTCTCTCTCTCTCTCATGGCTCATCTGTGTCCTGCTGCCAACCTCTCCTCCCCTTGACCCCGTCTTAAGACCCTGTCCTCATGTCTTTTCACAGTCCATAGACAGGAAGTCACAATGATTTATGTCTCTGTATGTGTATCTGTGTGTGTGTGTGTGTGTGTGTACATGTTATGGAGTTTCACCATGAACAGCTGTGTTAGGGAGGAGCTCTTGCTGAGTTGCAGCTTCTTTAACAAAATGCCAGCGCGACACTAACCTGAGCGCAGAAACCTGAAGTGACCTTGTCCTCGGCAGCTCTCTCAGCTCCTGTGAACTCTTTGGAAAAGGTGACGAGTCGAGTCATTGCAAGCAAGAGTCACTTTGTCCGTCCTGGTGGAATGACGGATGTTTTAATTCTTTTAAGAGTGCTATTATGGTGTCGTACATGATTACACTGCAGCTTGGACTGAGTAAAAACACACGTATCAACCAACAAATACAGCCTGGTCTTAAATTCCATAGCTGACGTTCTGTTTCTGCCTGACAAACTAACGTTACTGTTGATAGTTTTCTCTATTTTGACTTGGCTAGGAGATTAACTACCCTAGTTTACTAATGAGGCTTTTAATCAGTCACAGAGGCAATTCTAAGGACTCATAGGAGTATCAAGCACACCTTGTAAGATTTGTAAAAATGACGTGACTGCTAGCCACACTTCAATTGTCAGTTATTCCCCAAACTACATATGAATCCAGACCAGCGTCAGGTAACCTTGTTAATTTAACCCAAACCACAATGTTTTCTTTAAACTTACATAGTAGTCAAAGTGCCTAAACCTGATCAAACAGCAAGCGTACTGTTTGACAAAGGTCCAGTACACCTATCACTTTACTTCTTCACGTTGCTAATAGCTGAACTTTTAGATTTTTTTTCACATCTGGGCTTTTTAGTCTGTTGAAATCATCATCAAGTTTAGTTTAGCAGACTTTATTTGAGGAGGTAGTCTTGTTCAAACAGACAAAGCGATTTGTTTGTGATGGATCGATCCGACCAAACTGCCAAGTGTCCTCTGCATTTTGGTCCTACCGGCTCCCGTAGTCAGATGTGAATGTGAACGCTTTGCATCCTGGGATGCAGTAAAACTAGCAAACTCTATCTGGTCGTATGAAGCAGTTTAGTATTTTCAAGATGTTTCTGGAGTGCATTTTTATCTCTGCCTGGTATATTTCCCAGATAGTTACCGTGGTTATGAGAAAAAGCCAATATGCGATTGCTCCTTATTAAATTGCACACAGCACCTTCTTCCCTTCTGTTTTTTTTTGCTCCTGCCTCAGACACATTTGACTAATTAGCGTGGTGAAAGCTCTCATGTGGTTTGTAGTGGCGATGTAGCGATCGGTTCACTTGGATTTATCTCTGCGCGAAAAGAAACGGAACCAAAGTTCATAAAACTCGTCGACTGATTTTTGATGAGAGCAAATAAACTGTGAGTGTGAAAATCTCATTCACAAGTTTTCATTCGGCTGCGTTTTGGAACGAAAGCACACAAACGAGGTTCAATCCAACAACTGCAGGTCTCAACACGTGTTCACGCCCCGAGGTCACAGAGAATATAAATGTAAAGGAAATGAGACGTTTATTTTATTTTACTTGCCTCAGATCAGAGTAGAGAAATTGCTTCTTTCCTGCATTAGAAGAACAGAAGAACGTGTCAAAATGTGGATCACTTTTTTATACATTTAACAATACAGTAGTCCATAAAAAGACACATAACAGACATGAGAACAGCTGTCTCTCAATGTTTCCACAACCTCTGGTGGTACAAAGTCTCCAGTTACTTCATCTGAGGCAAAGAAATATCATTATTGTCAAAGCCTATTAGCCCTGATTTCCAGTGATGCTCAGCATCCATTTGTACTTCAGAATAATGTCATTTTTTAATATCCTTGCCGGGAAGCATAAGAAGAAAAAAGCACAACGGTAAGTTAATTAAATTTGGAACATTCCAGATTGTAATCATTGACTTGAGAGGTAACAGAATGGAGAGAAAAAGCTAAACAGGGATTTTCTGGCCGTGCGCACCTAAATAGTGCGAGAGAAATGCATGTGTTTGATTTACTGAAGGTCCTTCTGCACGAGGTTCAAAGGAAAAGCTGAGGCATTTTAAATTAGACATGGGGGCCCTGTACTTCTTGACTAGTTTTATCAGTAATTACATTACTCATCTCCAAATCACACTCTCATCATGCTTAATCGAGCAAAAATTGGACACATAAGAAAAAATAATTAAGGGCCCCTTTTCCATCAAAGAAATTCATTTATAAATACAGGAGACATGTTCCCGGGTCTCTTTTTTCTCCACACTGAGAACACTGAGCGCCGCTCATTTTAAGCAATTTTGGACTTTTTTCTCCCAAGGACACTCAGTCATTATCCTGCAGACCAGAACTTTTGTTACAGCGTGAGAGGCTTTTTGATGACCGTCCGCGAGAACTGTCAAATTTTGTTAAATAACATCAATTAAATATTCAGCGCAAAAAACTTTTTTTTGTGCTGAACTTCTTAGATGTAGTCACTCCGCACATTTAGACATCTAAACTTGCATTCGCTTTTATTTCAATTATTCATTTCTTACATTTTCGCATCATCAGCAGGAGTTTGTCCCAGTCCGGCTTGTTCAGGCGGACGGGATATTAAGACTTATTAGTGAAGAACACCAGAGTCTGACACTCTGTTTTTTGGCTGGATTTACTGGGTAACCATGTATTTCTGATGAAGTGCTGATCCCTGGAGCCGGCTCCACTGAATATTTTGATCCTCTCCTCCGCTGCTTGGATCTCGCATTAAACTACCCCTTTAAACAAATTCTCTTTGAACTCGGTCGTCAAACCCTTCTGCCCATTCTAACATCACCACACACACACACACACACACACACGTCCTCACTCCACCTACACATCTAACTTTAATGATTACCTGAAGTCACCCTTTAATTTGAACTGTGGTTAATGAGCATTGATTATCTGTAAAGACGGAGGAGCTGAGATGGTTTTTCCCCTTTGAGTCACTAACCGGACAACAACTTACTGAAAAGGAGCTGAAAGAAGAATTATTAGTTTTTAGGGTTTTTATGTATGTTTTTTTTAAATCTGAAAAAACGTCAAGAGCAAAGTGAAGTTCACAAGTTGTGTGTACTCAGCATATTAACAGGAGTTGGCTAATAACTTTGGCCCTGCAGCTGTGTTACCAGGCGCCCTGTTGAGAAACACTGAGGAGGCTGAAAGGACGAAACATGTCCATTATTCAAAATGCAGCAGTCCTGTGGCTGCAATGCAGCGCAGTGAACTGAGGGTAAAGCGTACTGAGGGATTACAGTGTATTATATGATTGTTAAACAATGAAAAAAAGGAGGGTTTCCAAAGGTAAGACATCATTATCAGCCATTGTTCCCCAGAAGTCCGAAAAATATCCCATTTGACGAAACCCACTGCTGGCGACACCTGTTGTTCCAGAGTTCCACACTCTGGTATCACCAATTCATACACTCACCTGAAATGACTAGTGTACTTATTTTAACCCAAAATTTCTCCTCGACCAAACCACATTTTTTGATACCTGAACCTCACCAAGCTGATGGCTGCGGCCGCTTCACTGTGTTTATTATCACCATGAAGAAAAAGGTAAGATTTTAAGGAACCTGAACGACAGGCTGTTGAACAAATGGGCTTTTGGTCCGATGGGACATTTCTCTGACAATTGAGATGTCGGAATAATTGGCTGTCAGAAACAATGGGCAGTGTTCCGACCACCCAGCAGGCAAAAATCTGTGAAGTGACAATGTTGTTATTGTTTTTGCATTTTTCTTTTACCACACTGCTGAATAATAAAGCGTTCTTTTACTCTAAAACTGCAGTTATTGATGTTTTGGCGTCCTGCCGGCTGCTCATGAAGCTGTAAATACTGATATATTATTACTTTGATTATTTGGTATGGTCATGGTTTTAGTTAAATTTGAGTAAAAAGTTAACTATTGACATATAGACATAGACACAGGGCTTTTTATGGGCTCCTGAGAAACGTGTGTCCAATATTCACTATAGAGGTGTGACAAATTATTGATACAGTTATTTGTATTTTTATTAAAACATGCAGGTACTTTGAATAGTTTGCTCCACAGCGGCCTATACTCACCTCCTCCGTAATCGTAAGGACTGATAGTATGTTGTAATAGTATCTTTGTACTGTATGTTATTTGTAAGAATTGTACTTTAAAGCTTTGATCACCAGAATATGAAGAAATAAACGTCCACAATAAGCGGTCCACAGCTTTTGTGCTAGCAGTGAAAACACTAACAGCTAACTAAGCTAACAGGCTAACAGTAGCTATCGTCATGGAGGGATGAACAACATACAGTTAGCAGCAGCTACTTGGGTAACATGACGGGTTAAATGCAGCGTAGCAGTTCCACCATGTCGTACACTTCCTGTCTGGCACTGCAGATGTGTTCTTCATAGCAAGTGTTACAGATAATTGGCAGTCTGAGCGACACCTTTCATAATGCATGTGGTCATTTGATCCATTTTTAATATGAGAATATTGATAGCAGCTTTGCAGGGAACTTTTGCAGCACTTAGGCCACGCGGCTCCCCTCGGAGCTACGGATCGACACACGTATTTGACCGTTTTATATAGATTACCGATAACAGGTGTCAACCGCTGTCTGTGGAGCAAGTTGAGGATTCAGCAGGCGGTGCGTTTAGGATCGCCTGTCCGTAAATAAACCAGAGGACGAGAGTGCAGCGCTGTTTCCATAGCAATGTAGCAAACTGGTGTCAGTCAGGAGGCTGCTGGAGCACAAATCCTGGGCAGAGCGACAATTACGGCGACTGTTAGAGCATCGAAGGCCATTATAGAACAGTCTGTGTAACCCTTACAAGCACAGGAGGGAGTTATGAAACTTTCCTTTAAGAAAAGGTGATAAAGGTAAAAAAAAAAAAAAGAAAACAGTTTCAATTTAACAGCTTTTCATTCGTCTAATTGCCTTTCTTTTAACAAGCGGCATTAGTGTCTTTCATCTGAGGAACACAGCCTCAATACCAGTTTTTTTTTATCATCTTTTCTTTGTTTTGCTTTTAATTAGTGGACCTTCATCCTCATACACTGAGGTTGGAAGAGCACACTTGTCTATTAATTCGCAGCTGACATTAATTCTTTCCCCTCGCCTCTGCCCTCAAAGCCACCGAATCCACTTCATTATTCACTTCTCACTTTGAGTAGCAGTGGGTGCAGCATCGCTCCGGAGCCGGCCTACAAATGGTACAGTATCAGGAAGAAATGTGACTATCCTCGCTGAAATAATAGGTTTGGCACGTTTGGCATGACGTAAATTATAGTAACTTGGCTTTCAAACCATTTCCAACTTCCCTCATTAATTTTCTTTTCTCGTTTTTTCTGCCTGTCAGATCTTCCGTCACGATGAATATTTGATGAACTTTGACTTTATTTTCACATGTAGCCTCACATTTTATCTTCCCCTCCTGATGTTCTGGAGGGCCCGCACAGATTATAATAACTGAGTCCACAACAAAAGGAACAATTTGACGAGGCACCTCGAGGCCCGCGGGACGATATCGCAGAGTATTTGCCAGATAAACCTGTGTTGTTTTACTGGGGCACATTATCAACACACGCCGCGGTGCTGCAATCTTCTCCCTCAGTAAATTACACTTTCCTATCGTTCCGTATCGTGTATTTATCTAAGTGGGGTTGAGTTTGTGGCTGTGATGGGGGCATGTAGGCTATAAGCTACCTGTCCTGCCTGAAGGCAAACATGTTTCTCTACTTTGTTTGCATGTTAATTCCAAGTGAGATCACATTTATTCAGCCCTCTTTGCAGTCATATAACATTAATAAGAATAAGTGCTTACTGCTGCTCACCATGCTGGACTTTCTGCTCATTGGCTCTCGGTTCCAGGCTAGCTACCGTTAGCAAGTAAGCCATGAAGCTAAGTGGCCCTTTTAGCTGGCTGGAGTCTGCCAGCACTGCAACTGCGGAGGGTCACGGAGGGTAACAGGGCTCAGTCAACCGGCCTCCTCGTGAACACAGCTGGACGCCAGATATTCAGCGAACACAGCCTCTGAGCCCAACAGATGACAGTTTGCAGACAGGGGGGATACAGTACAGAGGTGATTTACAGCAGCTCTGACCAGGACTGAGACTCTGGGGATGAGAAGACACGGCAGGCAGAGGTAGCGCTTGGAAACGTTCACATATCACTCTGTGAACTGAGGATTTATTTCAACCAAACTTAAGGGGATTGTGGAAAGACCAACCAAAACTGATGAGTTCAAAAATATGTGAGTTTTCAGATGATGTACGGTTGTAATGTTCTGTTTTTTCTAGGAAAAACAGAGGTACAAACATTTTCTTTCTTGGCAGTTTGTGAATTTATTTTGTTGACTTATTAGACTAATTAGCAAACACAACACTTTTGCATCTCCAAGCTAAAACTACAGAGCTATCAGACTATCAGCTCTTGTAGTTTGAAGTGATATTACTGGGCAGGACAGGCTGAGGCTAGCTGCTTAGCATGCTAACTTCAGTAGACATCGTACAACCGTCTGACAAAACGTCGGCACAGTTATAATAATAATAATAATAACTTTATTTATATAGCGCTTTTTAAAAACAGAGTTTTACAAAGTGCTTTGACAAGACAATGCACAAGTTGTTGCTTCACGCTCTGTTGAGACTGTTAGCTCATTTATTGAATATTTTAAACAAATTGCTCCCTTTAAAATATTCACAACTTTTTTGATTATATGTTTGGTATTGATGCAACCGGAGCAGGAAAACAAGTTACAAAACACCTTCAAACAAACGGTGGCAGAACAGTGTGAATCATCAGAAACTTCCAGTCTGACACTCACAAACTCGCATCAATAACTGAAATGTCTTTACATCTCAAACTTTCTTATACTTCTTCTTTTTTGTCTTGAACATCAGGAAGTACACCGTACTGACAGTCTGTCAGGTAAGAGTGTGTGTGTGTGTGTGTGTGTGTCAGTGCGAGATGCTTTATGTAACACATAAAGACAGTGATAAGATACTCCGAGCTTTATACTTTTGTTAAATATTACCTTTCAGTTCAGAATAGATTTCTTTCATGCTTTCTGAAATTTTAATTCTCATAAATCTGATCAGAACTGCTTCATTTAGAACAAACTACACGCATTTCCTGGTTATTAACAAGTGAATATTTAATTTAAAAAGGAAAAAAAAAGACGAGAACCGAGAGAACATTTTCACAATAAATCAGAATTCTGCACTGAGCAGCTGATCCTGCCGACATCGCACATTGTTTTCAGTCGCCTTCTCACAGAATATCTAACTAGTTTGGTCTTTAGGTTCACAGCGTGCTGACACATGGTGGTCTCACTCTCTTGTAGCCACACATTCCACACTCGATCCCTGTTTACTGCAGCCTTTCATTGATACAAGCCTTGTAAAAGCACGCAGCCCGCCAGACGTTCTCCGTCACCTGTCCTGGTCTCAGTTGTCGATGCCTGCAGCCTCCTCTCAACATCGCCATTACAGTGAGACTCGGTTGGGTGGTGAGTGAGACAACTAGATGAGACCCGGGTGAGGAGATGACGACAAAGTCCGGGACCCCCCCCCCCCCTCCTCTGGGAACAGAATTTCTTTGAGACTCAGCATTGGCACATCTTAGAGGCCCCGGACCTTGGTGGTGACGGATATCCAGGTGGTTGACCGTGAGGGTGGAAGGGCCCATTAGCAGATGGACGAAGGGACCCTGAAGGCGACAGGGTTAGTGTGAGACGCGGCACAGCTGAAGAGGCCAAACAGGGCTGTCATCATCACCGTCACGGCCCAAAAATGGACCCCCATGCTAACGACTATGAAACCATAGGCAGAATTACAATGAAAATATGTTGATGACACCGGCGCTCCATATATATTGGCCATTTGTGTGTGTCGAGTTTCATTTCACCCCGTAGATTCATAAAGTTTATTTACAGACGTGAAGAAGACACTCGAAATACGGCTTCTGCCTGAAGGTACTGGCTCTCTTCAGGCCTCTGCTTAAATTAATACGCTTCTGTAATAAATTTTATACGGCTGAAATGTTAAGTAGTAAACTTCAAGTGACATTTTTCTTTCAGAAAGCTTTCACAGTGCAGCATAAGTGGGCATAACTCTTTTTGTGCTACATACCTCCTGGAACAGTCTGTGAGGCACCATCATCTGCAATTTCAGATAAACAAAGTTTTCACAGGGTCTTTCCCCCCAGATCCAAGAGCCAGAAAGTCCGTAATTCATGGTTCACCCGTTCTACAGAAACTCCATCCTCTTTACCCCGCGGACCCGCCATCAAACCACACAGCTCTCAGACAACCCGCTCCCCGGGGCCGAAAGCGGCGCACTTGCCGGACTCAATTTTTAATGATGCAGGTCAGAGTGCTCCACGTTGCTTTTGTAATGTGTAACACTGTCTTTTTAAATCATTTCTCTTTCAGACACACTCAAACAGCTGGAACGTTGCAGTATAGATAATGTTTAGCCGTAACTGGTCACACAGTCTTGATTGAACATAAACATGTTTGACAGCAGTGCCTCCCAACAGTAACACGATACCAGAAACAAGGAATGTCCCCAAAGACCCCGAGTCCCTCCGTGGAGGACATCTTTTCACACCTGCAGGCTATCAGCAGCAACACCATGGCCGCCGTCCATCCACTCCTCTCCCAGGCCAAGGTCGACGATCTGAGGGGGCCGGGGGAAACCATCACTCAGCCCAGGTCGGGTCTTATGGGACGGGATAACTTGGGCCGCTTGGTTCTCCCCCCCAAGGATGTTGGGCGCCTCCAGTTTGGCTAATGGTTTGAACACCTGCGCTTGTCCGCTGGGGGGAGATGAGCTGCTCTTAGAGAGCAACTCAAGGTTAAAACAGGCTTCTGTCACACAGCATTGTACTGCAGGTTATTTAATGACAATAATATTATGTTAACCGCACCTTTTGTGGCTTAAGATGCTTAGCATGGAACCAAAATGTCTACGGTTCAGTTCTGGCCAGGAACATTTAAAGGACCCGCCTTTTCTCACACATTTCCTGTCAGTCTTCACCGAGGGAGCGAAGGTGCTAACACTACTAGCGCCGGAGCTTTGGACCAGGAAGGGCCAATGCTAGCTGGGTGGCATGCTAACTTCAGTAAATAATAACAGTATACCTTAATTTGTAATGTTTTTTTAGCCTGAGATTTAGTCAAAACTCATTTAAACTATTATTAATTTACTATTTTGTCCAGCTTCTACCTTCAAAAAGAGAAAACAACCTCCTCTGCCTCTATGAACCAGCTTCCCTACACCATGTTTGTTTTTTACTGTGATATTTCGACGTTCACTATAATGGAAATGATGAACGATACTTCCTGGCAATCTCCCTGCAGCCAGCTCTCACCTTATTTAAATTTTTTGTAGTAAAAGGAGACATTTTTATAGACAACTCCGCTTTTCAACTCAGTGAATCAGCCGTTACTGGCTCATGTCGAGCTTTTGAAGCGGGCGGCATGATTGGAAGTATGCACCGGGTTCATGACCATGGCCAGGATAGAAACAACGAAATCAAGCTGATTATGTTGCTCATGTTCACTCACATTGCACACAACTGGGACTTAATGACATGGCCACAAAACAGAAAACCTGTTGTGGTACCACTGAAGTCTTTATTGTTATTGTATTATGTAAGAAACAATGGATTTAGCTCAGATGCTAACAGTAATATATACACAAATTTATATCGAAGCTCAGCTCTGCATCTTAATCTCGCTTCTTATGAAATATTCTGAATTTTCACTTTACTTGAGAACAAAATCTGGTGTTAAGGTGCACGACAAGATATAATCCTCCCTCACAAATTACCCCAGACGCCGGTTGCCATGGGAATAAGATTCACTTGTTTTTTTTCTTTTAGCATCAACACAAAGGGAGAAAACAAACAGCAAAAGAGGTCCTCATCAGATATGGCTCCTCAGCCTTTGGGTGTGTTTCATTATCACCCAAGTGCTCAACAAAGGCTAAAAGAATCCTGAGGTCCCTCGATCGCACCAAGACGACAGACAAAAAAAACACGCCAAACAACTTATTACAGATACAGAACAAAACTGCACTTCATTTTGCCTCTAATTACACTAATGGAAGTCCCTTTGTAGGCCGTAGTGCTTCCAAACCGTGGAGCTAAAAGAGGATAGGCACTCTGCTAAAGGCCCCATTGTGCTGGGTAAGCCCCTGGCTTAGACAGAGAGGGAGACGGGCCTAGCTGTAATTAGTTTAGCTCCCTCGCTGCTTCACATCCTGCCAGGAGAGGGCTTTGCCCAGTGAAAGGTGTCTCCATGGGCTCTCTGGCTAAAATGAGGGTGGATCATCTACTAAAGGTCCTATGGAAGGGGGCTGGAGATTCTTAACCTCCAGTCTGACATGCTGTGACTAAATTGGACAAGCGGGAGTCACGTAGTGTAGTCGGTTAGACGAGTGGAGGGACCTAATTATGATGGTAGGATGGGAGGATGGTGAGGTATTCACGCAGCCACTGAGACCTGCAACCCACTTGTATAACTCTTGAAATAAAGGTCAAGAATCCATTAAAAAGAGACCTGGCACGCTCAGGAATCATGCGTATGGTATTTGAAAATAATTCTAAACATAATGAGCACGGGGGAACAGATGGATGGGATTAGCCACATCAGGACAATTCAGTGTCGCACGCATTTTCAATCAGGAATGGTACACAAAGTCTCCTTTAAATACTTCAGCGTGATGTTAGGAGCCATGTTACATACGTCGCATGATTCCACGGAGCAAATCCCGCTCATCTGGTGCTTAAATAGGCCAGTCCAAACCACAAACATATTTGTAATTATTGTTTCAACGTTGACTGCGGTCCATATGGAAAAGTCCGAGGCATTCATGGAAATCATTATAAACAGTTGGTTATATATAAAATCCTGCCCCTAGTTTTCCTGGACAGGCTGGTATTTCCCAATGTTTGTCTTAACCCGAGTTGTTTTCCATTTTCATTTAGATTTTTTCTTTCCCACTGTGGATGTTGTCTTTGGGAGGAGGGTCGTTCACACCTCAGTGAGCAGCCTCAATGGTTCCCATTCCCAAAGTCGGCCATTTTTCCCAGCCCTTTGCCCTGTTTGAAAGGATACCCTCTCCCCTCATTTACCCTCACGGTGAAAGAAAAGGGCCTAAATAATCTCCCCTCGCTTTAATCAGGGGAGCTCAGGAGGATTGTGCAGAACCAGGGAGTTTGTGTCTTTGTGCCGGCCTTGACCGTCTTGATTCCGTTGGCATTTTCTGGCAAGGTCCACCACCCGGGGCCTTTTTAATTTGCTCTCTATTGACTCTGTGTTAATTGGGTTGGGCAGAGATGCATCCAGATTTCAACCCCAAGTTCAGTCATCTTAAACCCTTCATTGTGTTTTTCACAAAAGATGCACAGCCTGCTGCGATGGAGGCAGTGTGAGGGAAGGGGAGGAGGAGTGGGAGAACCGGGGGAGGAAGAAAAAGGAGGAGTTGGATTCAGGGTCTGAACTGTATGTTTGAGAAAAGGGGGAGATAACAGGCTGTCGGATTTCAAAGCTGTTAATCAACACTGTGCTTTTGCTTGTGGCAGGATGTTGATTGGGTGAACTCGGAGGTTGACAGGGTCACGAGTAATCTGTCCAACTATCTGACTCCATTTCCACCTGGAATTAACATGCGATCTGAATCTACATATCTAATCTGGATAAGTAATATATATTAATAAAAGGTGCAATGGACACAGATAGATTGGAAGTGGGATGCCATCAGATGTGCCAGACCACATCTGGAGATCTTCTTACCAATCAAAGAGCTACAAACAAACCCCGGCAAATCCTCCTGGTTTTGATAGATTTCTTTACTTAAGCAGTCATCGCAAAAAAACCCAGGCTCCCCTTAAAAATCACCCAATTTTGAGTTGTTGGTTGAGTGAGAGGAAACTTACAAAACTTTGCAACACTGCTACAGAACATCCCCGATCATTCACGCCTTCTTAAAAAATCGGCATTAAATGGAAAACATTATGTTGTTTCTTTCCTTTTTAAAATATGACAGTTTGTCGCAGCGTTGCTGTTACCAGCCCGTCTGCTTCTGTGTCTAAAGTGCGTCTTACCTGCCAACGTTTAGCAGCTGTTTGAACATGCTTTTCACATCTGATGTCACCATTTACACTCAATGTATTTTAAAAAAAAACGAAAGACAACATTTGATTGACAGTAAACATGGACTTGTAGCAGTTCCTCCTGTGTTAATGCCAGGATGTAACCATATTCTGGAAGAAAACAAAGATGAGGAAACTCTGAAGCCCGGCAACATCAACGCCACAATCCGCTCATAATGCAGCAGTCTCCAGATTTAAAGTGAGCAAAGAGAACACGTGATGTTGTGAACATGTAACCGTGAAGTCCAATACTTTTGTAAATGTTGTATGCAGACAAAAGTAGCATCTTTTATTCGAGCAAATACGGTTAAGTAATTTAGCCTAGTTAGCCTAGTTAGCACGTAGCAAAGTAGCCTACGGATTGTAAGTGTAAACTCGTCACCCACTGGTATGTACGCTACCATTTTGAAGCCTCAAGACGGCCATTACGATCGTCGCCATGCTGTTTTTGACACAGAGGTGACCATGTTTGGATGAGAGGGTGAAACTGTGGAGATTATTGTGATTGGATTAGCAGTTTGTCATTCACAAGGTAGCCATGCCCTAAAGCTGGGACCAAAATAAACATCTATGTATCTATCTATCTATCTATCTATCTATCCGATCGACAGCTAAGAGTAATGCTGCTCATAGCTGCCTATTACTGCCTCTCCTCAGACGGATGTGTGAGGTTAGGGCAGTCGGGCTTTGGGGGGCTGACTGATACAAATGGAGTGTCCTGTTAAGAGCACCGGGGTGTTTAAGTGTGTAATCATTTGTTGCCTCCCCGTAGACCCGCTGGCCAGACGGCAAGAAGTCGCCGCTAAAAGAATCGTGAAATCCCAGCAATTGGAGAACGCACCCAGAGGAATCTCATTAAGGAGCTCCACACGTCGATGGCGCAGCTTCACACTGCTGTTTTTCTTACAGAGCAGAAGCAGTCCACGGAGGATTTAACTGGATAATGGTATTGGTTTCACATCAGTGCGGGAGCAGGAAGACCACAGTGGATAAGCTGTAGGGACAGCCTCACTCTCTCCCTCTCTCTCTTTCTCTCTCCCTCCATCTCCCCACTCCTTGACTGAGTAATTATTCCTTAAGCCCACCTACCCAGGCAACAAAAATAGAATTGATTTCCCATTATGTGAAGCATCACTCCTGCTGGGGAGGTCCTGTCGGGGTGACCAGGCAGCGAGCAGACACGTCTAACCCGAGAGCCTGGGACTGGCTGTGAGCTGCTGCACGGGGCTATCGATGTGATCCTGTGCTTCATTTCCCAAAACAAAGCAGACACACTGTTGTTACACCTTCCTGCCCCAGAACAGGCTCTTGACCGCAGCCTGAAGAGGGCTTAGAGAGCCAGAGAGAGAAAGAGAGAGGCAGCCAGGCCTCACCAGCACACACTGCTGGATTTATTGACTTAAAGGTGTGTGAGTTTCCAAAGGTCTCTGCTGTAATACAATGTCAAAGTTAGGATTGACTGCGAGGGAGCTAAGCCAACATCATCCAGTGTAACGTCGTGGGTAAAAGACGATGACATGATGGGCCAAACCATCCACAAAAGGATTTAATGGTGATAATTAGGCCTCTGTTGTGTGCATAACTTATTCATATATACATTAATATATATGGACCCTTTGTGCTTGTTCCATGGGTGCGGTACAGCCCGCTGACACCACACCATGCTGCATGTATTTCCACTGTGACCTCACGACTGTGTAAACCCAATGCATTTCAACGGATGCCAAACCCAAGCTACATTTAGCGCTAAACTGACTGGCTCAGCAAGTGTTCCTGCATTGGCAACTCGCATAAAAGCTCTTTTCTCAAAAGTCTCACTGCGCCCCGGCTGCTCTTGCAGCTTCTAACTGAATTTTGGAGTTTAGTTTCACTCCCACATTCTCGCTCGCGCCGTCAGACATCAGCACTTCTTTTGTGAAGATGTATTACTAATGGAAACAGAACATTTCCTGCTGCTGCTGCTTCACGTTTCAATAACCCAGTGGGAGGCTCGTCTTGTTGGGGAAAAAAAGTGCAGCGGGGTTCGTCATCAAGTTAGCAGAACTTATCTTTGTGGCATCACTGTTGGAAAAAAATGCCATCTCATGCTGTAAGACCTGCAGATCCAACACAACTTCATACCTACATGACTGCTAGCGTCAGGTGTACCGGACCTTCATCGTACGCCTGCAAGAAACCTACATGTTAGTTTCGGGAAACATCGTGAGTTGGGTTTAAAATAACGGCCTGTGCTTTTTTTTAAGCCAACTGTCCCCCAAACTCTAATACTTTATAGCTTCTATAAAGACCAAAGAAAAAGTTACGATGTGCAAACTAGCATTAGTTTATTTCATGTTATGACTCACTGATTTTGTGACTCACAAGCTCATGAATGCCTCGAACGAAACAGATGTTGAGTGGCTGCAAGTGTGCTGACGTGGGCTCAGAGTGACAGTGGAAAATAGAGGAATTCCAGACGCAATTCAGCTATTTTAAAGTTCACGTTGGTGTTTGTATTTGACCGTTTGAGCCCATGAAACAAACCCAACGACAGTGCTGACGTCTAGATGTAACGCAGTCAGTGATAGCATAGAAAACCTGTAAAGTGTTGTCCTCAGGAATTAGGAATATCTCACGTCGGCCGACGAAGGTCATGAAAACCTCTTTTCCTTGTTTAAAAAGCCGATGTGTCTTCAGGGCACAAATATCTCGACTTTGTGATCAATAACTGCCTGTTTGTCTCTCCTCTAATTATACAGCTGACGGGAGAACTGAAGTTAAGGCTTTTTTTGAAGTCTTGTTTTTCTTTCGAAGCAAAGACAAACATTTTTTATTGCTTTATGATAATGGAGTTGGCATTCAAAAGCTTCCCTCTCTCAATATCGGGGCTCTTCAGTGTCTGTTCACCGCCATGCTCCGAGGTTTATTACTAAAAAACACTGCCAGTATCCATCATCCTGCTCTGGATGGTTGAATTTCCTCCCTCTTATGTTGCTTCATGCATGTATTTGATGTTTTTACAGACCTGTTTTTCATATTCCTTGTAATATTTGGCCAGCTGTACCTCCTCTTTTTGGTCACATCAGCTTCGTTGATCCTTGATTATTCACCCCTTTGTGTCATTTAACCTCAATTTTCTTTTTTCTGCTCGTTTCTTGTGAAATATCAGCAATGCACTTTACCTGTCGGGTAAAATTATGCAGGTCAGAGCACAAAAAAAGCACTCTGCCTCTGGATACAGTAGCCCACTGACTTCAGCTCACAGGATAAAACGTTTTATGTTACTTAAATCTTGCAGCACTGACGTGACTTGTTTGAAATTATTTAAGTTTTCTGATACATAATTCTGCTCTGTTCTCTAGTTGATAAACTTTACAGTAAACTGCTTCCACAAATAGAATTTCCTGGCGTCGGTACGTCAAGCAGCTTGAAATAATGAAACATTTCTAACATCATACTTTGCTGTAATCTCAGTCAGCCAAATAAGACCTTGCTGTCTCATTATTGATTGCTGTAAGGATGGACTCAGCTAAACTCTGCTTTCATCCCATTTCACAGCCACACCGTCCTCCTAAGCAGGTGCCAATCACAGCGGGGCTAACTCGCCCAGAGCCCTGAGCGGCTGGAACTCATTAGAAAAAAGCTGGGCATGTTTTGGTGCCGGCACAGCCCGTATTCATCCAGAACCCAATGTGAGACATTCCTCGGGGCGTGGAGAGGTTAATCAGCAGGGCAAAAACAATGAGCTCAGGTCCTGCAGGTAGGGAGGAGGAGGAGGAGGAGGAGGAGGAGGAGGAGGAGGAGGAGGAGGGCGGATGATAGTTTGTGTCCGTGCATGTGCGAAGGACGGCGTGGTGGGTCGACTGTGAAATGAGGAAATGCATCAGGAAATGCACAAGGACGTCCAGAATGCTTCACATTTCTGTGTGTGCAGCGGATTTTCTGTAATGCATAGAAAGTCACAGTGTGCTGAGCGTTATAGACATGGTTGAAATTCAACATCTGTTACAAGTGAAAGGTCTCATGTTTTAGTAAGAAAGCACAGCGGCCTCTGAACCCTTTGGGACGCTTTTACCATTTGTCATTTTCATTCCTCTCTTTGTGTTGCGAGGCTTTCATTAGGAGAGGGAATGCTCACTGTATGTTCAGAGCAGCACGCTGAGGAAATGTCCTATAAAGGTCCAGCTGCTGAAAGTATCACAGAGGAGTGATGTCACGATACCGCAACTCTTAACTTTGATACAACACTTAGAGCAAATTATTGAATTTCAATACCATGCTTGATGTCAGGGGGAAACACTGAGGGCATAAAATGTTAGTTTTGATTAAAATGTTTTGCCTTTTGTTGAGCACAACAGCATCAAAGTTGATTTACTTCTGAAGGTTAATGTGTCAAGTGGATGTCGGAGAGGAGAGCGACGAAATTCTGATAGTAGTTAAAGAAACAGGCAATTTTCTGGTAGATGTATAAAAAGTACGAACATGAAAATTGGCATCATACGCCACGTTTAATGTCATTTGCTTGCCTAGTTGCATAGGCTTTAAAATAAAAAGAAATGCAGAAACTAATCAGCCATTGCAGGTAAAAATTAAAATGTCCTGAAAAATCAGAATCAGAAATGAAATTGAGTGGAAACACGAGGAAATTAAGGAAAACGTGTTTTAGTTCCATCTTGGGAGTTTTTCACTTCTGCTTTCAGGCCGTTTTTACTTCACTTTTTCCAGCGATGTAATGTGGGAACAGATATAAAACATAATGGAGAGCATACAGCAGTTGGATACGTACACCACGGCCCATTTTGACCGCTAATGGTCCGGGCCGAGTGTCGACTCGAGGCCAGTCCGGCTGTAAGACTCAGTGTGGTTAGCTTTTTATGAGACACTCAGTGGACAAGCCTTTGGCCCCGGCCCATACCAGGCTCACCACAGCTCCCTGGCACCGCCACACGTATGGGCCAAAAATATTGACCAGGAAACATGGCCATGAAACAGAGCGATTGAAATAAGAGCACAGCGACCGGTCTACACGTATATTGGTGACTGTAAAAGAGGACTACCTCAGAACAACCTTGCTCGCCCTCCAGCATCAAGGATTTAGAAAACTTGTTGATAGCGTCCGCCTACCTTTTCTCCAGCCCTCCGCTTCACCTGCTGCAGCAGCAGCTGGGCACGTTCATTAGCATATCTGGTCATTCTCCCTCGTTAACATGCGCCGGTCTTGTTTCGTTCCGGCCCCTCGGTTATCAGGCTGCACCATATGCTGTGTAGGTGGTAGCAGGGAGTCTAGACACAGATCCTATGGCAACTCTATCCTCTGACCCCCTCTGAGACTTTCCTCTTAGTTTGACAGCTTCACGACATGAGTGTATTCATCCAGTTCTATTTTGATAACCCGACTCTCCTGGGTCTTCTCTCTGTGTGTGTGTGTGTGTGTGTGTGTGTGTGTGTGAAGGTGCCCGTATGTGTCTGAAAAGGCTAATGATGCACATTCTCCTCTACAGGCGTTAGTCATTCCCTGGCAAAAGTGTACATGTGTGATGTCTGAACTATCGAATGATCGTGTTAACTCCTCTGCTGCTCGGTGGTTTCAAGTTTATTGACTTCAGGATTTTTTTTGAGCACACAAAAAGTAATTTCGTCTCACTTCCTGTCTCTGTCTGGCTCAGTGTCTTCGTTCGGTTCACAGTACAGGGCAGGCAGATGCATATTTTTCCTTTTTCTCTGTCTCTCCCAAGCTTTCAGTCTTTTTTCAGGGCTTTTCTAACGTTATAAATTGACTCTTCTCTGATGGTCATTGATGCTGTGCCCGCTGAGCTGTGCCGTCCAGTAAGCAGACACACAGCTAATGATGGCACCTCAGAAATTGTGGTAATTTTTTTGAGGCAACGATCCTTTACTTCACACAGAACAAGACAAAAGCAGGCTTCTCATCTGCAGTTGGAGAAAATCATGCTGGCTGACATGACGGCTGCTAGGAGATTTAAATCAGCTGTGGAAAGAAAGCGAACTAACTCTGAAAACAGACATTAAGCCTTCAAACAGACAGTGAAGTTAAAGTTTCTAGCAGAGTGGTATGACTGTAATACACTCCTATGAGCTCTGAATGATGCAGACAGACTGAGGCTAAAGCTAACAGAGCCCAGGTAAGCATCCCTGCAAGCTGAAAATCCATTTAAAACAAGGGTTCTCAAACATAATCATGTCAGGGACTCCTAAACGGACGCAAATTGGACCCCTGTTAGATAACATTTTCTTCCCAGGGTCCCCTGTCTGATAAAAACATTGCTTTTAGATGTGTTATTGCAGAAAGGACAGATAAGGACAAGGATAGAATCACAGTGTAAACAAATCATTTCCCTTTTTATTGCGGCTCCCAGGATTCTGACCAAGGACCCACGAACCACAGATTTATAAGACATGGAAATGAAGCAGCAGTGCTTGTGCTCCAGATGAGATCCAGTCAGCTGATGTTTTCTTAGAGAAGTATTATGAGAAAAAGAAGATGATACTGAACGTTTTAGCATATCTGGTCATTTTCCTAAAGTGTTTTTTGTGCCAGATGTTTGCTATAAATCAGGGAACACACATGAAATATCGCACCACACAGGACGGATTATCTTTAAATTCATTACAGTGATCAGGATGAAGTGTGATCGTTTTGGTTCTGTGCACATTTCCATCTGCTGTGTGTTTAGCATGCTAACCTGGTAGACGTTCTTGTTGTCATTTTGAGCATGTTAGCATTTAGCACCACTGTGCAGTCCAGTCTCACAGAGCACTAGCATGGCTGCACATTCTCAGTCTTAATCACACATGAGGAATGTTTTTGAGGATGAAGACTTGAATGATACAACTGGAAAAGTCTTCTTGGGCTTCGGCATTAAAGATAATTAGCTAATAATATGCTAATATCTCTTGCACAGACAAATCTCTTTCACTTCTGCACTGTTATTTTTGGTTTTGGAAAGGCGCTAACAAGATGGAGCCTCCGAAGTCTTTACATAAGAAGAGTCTCCACTGCAGACCGTGTACTCTGCTTCAGCGTGTGGAGAAAATTGAAGATTGACAGTCCTGCCGTGTTCGGTTACAGCCGCTTTGGGAATGGTCAGTTAGCGAGCGGTCAGAAATGTCCTTATGGTTTGTGTTGATTGTTTTTGGCGAGACAGAAAATGAGACATCCAAACACGTCCCCGGAGGTCATGTGCTTTTTTTTTTTTTTTAGAAGAGCAGTTTCTGTCACTCATGCTAATGTCAGCTGGCTCACAGCTCTCCCTCATAAATCACTGAATTTAACACACACATCATTTTACAGCTAATAAATACGTATGCAGTGTCAACTGGACTTCCCCAACAATTCATCCAACATAAGTCGTGTTGTTGCCAAATAACCGCTCGGCCCTGTACGTTCCCACAGTGACCTCAGTCTGTTCTATATTTATCGATTTGGATTTCTTTTTTCTGAGGTTAGTTTTCATAAAAACGTCAATGAGGCTTCGACTAACATGGGAATCAATACTAAATGACTGACTGACAGAACTGCTCCTTTGAAAGCATATGTCATGAAAACAACAGACGGAGCGTGTAAGCTCGAGGAAGACTTGTGGTCAGATTCATGTTCCCATTAATTTGTCAAAATAACGTCCTACAGCGAGTTCCAGACTGATTGTTTTACTGCAGACGGTGGACGGGATTCAACTTGGTGTAAGTCATCACACGTCCTCCCTCGTCTGCAGGACGGAGCAGTTGGACCTCACCCACCAACAGCAGAGCAGTTACCAACGTGACATCGGATCTCACCTGCAGGGGCTCCGTGATCTCAGCCCGAGCCAGATTTCAGATAGAGGGGCCGGGCTGCCCAGACAGGCTGCTTGGACGCGGGCCAGCCGCACAAGCTGTGAAAAGGTCCCGCGGCCTCCCTCACATTTCGCAAGCGTTACATTTGTTCTAGCTTCTCTCCACTTCCCCCGCCATCTGTGGTCTTAATGAAGCTGTCAAGAAGCTGTCATTCACTCATGAGTGGCTGTGCCTCACAGCACGATGGCTAGCATTTAGCCGACAGGGAGTCAGCAAAGCCTTGAGCTGTGGCATAAAGTTCCAGAATTGCTGCGTAAACGACTTCCCATTCACCCGACGTCATCGGCTGCGAGCGGCTTTTTTTTTTTTTACCTGCGATGATGATGATGTTACAAGCTGCGCGAGTTAAAGAACAAAGACGGGCCGTTGTTTGTGCTCCTTCTTGGGAGAATAAACTCTGAAGGCGTTTTTTTTTTTTTTTTAACTGAATGACTAATGACAAATCACAGCATGTCATAAAGGTTTGGACCGCAGTGGGATGGAAGTCGTGACGAACAAAAGAGGAAGTCCTACTGTTGGTGGCGGAGGAGTCATGACAACGGCCGACCGCTGAGGGGCTGATGAATGACAGAAGGGATTTTGATTCTTGTTCACATGGTGTCACACATGGCCACGACGGAACCGGAGGCTTTGTGGCGCTCTGTGTGTCCACGCCCTCCTGTTTAATGACTGCCAATGTTCATTGTCTTACAGGGAAGCCGGCCCCTCCCTCAGAACTAAAGGTAATTCACCAAAGACAGTCTGGAGCTGGTGAGCGAGGGCGGGCAGCGGGATCTGGGTTTATTAGATGTAAATTAGCTTCGATGATGTGGTTGCTTTAATAACACATGCTCTTTAATGTCATGAGCTAAAATAAAAGCATTATTTCACTGAGCAAACAGGATTTCAGGGATTTTCCAGCAGAGTTTCAATCGTTATAAGTGACTGAAGTGAGAGCTGAGGAAAGTTTTGGACCTGATTTGAAACCGACCCACAGAAAAACCTCCTCAAACCAGATGTGCATGTGTTATTGGATCCACAGGAGGTGTGAGGACAGACTGCAGATAGGTTGCAACTTTACATTTCTTTATGTTGAGACTTTACGTTTCTTTAGCTTCAGTTTTTACTTTCAGGATGGGACAGCACCGTGCTTATAGTCTCAACTTGTTAGGGTTAGAAAAACATCAGATTCTGGATTAAAGTACCAGGTTGGTCACTAACAAAACGGCTCGACTTGTCCCGAGGTCTTGTTCAAGTCAGCCAGCTTCTTCAGCACAAACACGGCTGGAAATCGTCCAGTGGTGTCAGGCTGAAAGAATGTTGAAATGTCGTGGTCCCACGTTAAAAATATTCAGTAGTTTCACATGTATAAATGTTGTAACTCGAGCTGTGGTCGGCGGCTTGGCGGTGGCTCTCGCTTGCTGCAACTCCACCGCCATCCTCCACCTCCAGACATGAAAGTGGCGAGCTATAACCCCCTCCTGCATCATGAGTATAAATTGTATGTTTTTACATACAAAAAAAAATTCTTATTCAGTTCTCTCATGACCATCGTTTCCACACTAATGTCATAATCACCCTCAGGCTGCTCCTCAAGAGGATGAATTGAGGAGGAAAAAGAAAAAAAATGACACAGATTTGGAGACAAGTTCAGTGTCTTTACGCGGAGACTTTTAACCATGAGAAAGTGTTGCGGCTGTCGCTTTTTCCACCACCGCTCGTTGGGATTGTGAGAGGTGGAGGGGTTTTTTTTTTCACAAGATGCACGGGTGCCAAATGGGGATGAGTAAGCAGTCCCAGGAGCCAGGGGTTGTTCTGGGCTATAAGGAGTGTGGCCTCGCTGACGTCCGCCAGCGCTCTCCTTTTATAGAGGAGAAAGGCAGCACGGAGCCAAAAGAGGCCGAGGGAGCCGGCCAAAGCTAGCAGCACATCTCAGCGACTGTAGCCCATTCTCATCCGCGGGCTGCTAAGCCTGGACAGACACCCGCAACCGCAGAGCTGGAGTGGACCGCCGCTCGGTCCCTTTCATTTACCCGGTCGCTCTCTCATTTCTCCGACTCCGGCTTCTCTCTTTTCGCTCTCTGCACATCTGTCTCTGTCAGTTTCTCCCTCTTCCACCTCTGGCTTCCTCCCCATCTGTCTTTTTTTTTTGTTTTTTCTCTTTGCACTTTTTTTTGGCTCCCCGGCGTGTCAATCTGCTAAAGCGATTAAGTATTACTAAGAGGGCAAAAATGTGGCGTAATGAAATAACACAGGGAATAACACCCTGTCGTGGGTGAAGATGAAACCGGTCTATTCACCAGCGCTGAACAAATAAACTAGCTTTGATGGGTGCGCCTGCACTCCGTCTGCCACAGAGCAGTGACAGCGCCACAGAAAGCAGCACTTTTTCTGTTCGACAAAGCTAGAAGGAAAATCCATTTTAATCCCATAACTGAGGTCTGTATGAACAAAGAACATCACGGTCAGCTTTAGCTTGTTTCTGCCCGAGGCTGGCGCTTTAAAACTGTTTGTGTCCAGGGAGGAGTTTACGTCACAATGTCTGCTGTTGTTCCTCAACACTTATGATCTTACAGCGACATCTTCCATCGCTGTTGGTCATCAACCTTCTAACAGTCACACTGAGATACACATTTGCAAAAAACTGTTCTCAAAAATTGCGTTTACTTCGAGATTTTGATTTCCAACGCAACGCTGTTGCGACATAACGATTGTTGTCAGCAGTCAGCACCCACATCACGTCCGACAAATTGTTTCAGATCGAAGATTTGTATTCACGACAGTCAAATCACACAAAACTTTAACTTTAAAATAAACATTTTCTAATATAACACAGACGACAAGTACAATTGTCTACGTTATATTGAAATATATGAAAAGATAGATGGAATAAATATAAATAAACTAAATAGATAATAAATCTTGTGATAACATCTGTATGGAGAGCAGAGCGGTGAGAAGACAACACGGTAACGCTGAAAGAAACTGTCCGCTCTTCGACCTGACAGGCTGATTGTTTGCAGAGCGAGGTGATTGATCGCGCTCTCGCGTTGGAAAGCCGCGTCACCAGCGTGTGGAGTTACTTACACATACGTCGCCTCCATAGCAACCCCAAAATCAGATCTGATTTGAGAAACAGATGTGTGAACGTGACCTCAGAGATACACGTTACTGTCGACAACAATATCATCGTTAGATGGTCTGCACGAACGACATGGAAATGAGAACGGTTTTATTCATAGCTCAACTTTCAGCGTCACTTGAAATCAATATTTGAAGAGCGGCGTTACACCGATCAATCAATCAGTCAGTCAAAGACAAACAGCCAGAGATCTGTTGTGCCAAGTTTTTCTTACAGCACATTCGATTGTCACTGACAGAAGAAAATATGTACTGCATATTTATTTGTCATACAGACAGCTGACACACTGGGGTTTGATTAAAAGCAGGTTTTTTTTTGTAGCATCGACAGTAAATTACGGCTTTTATTGTTGGAACCAGAGAGCGAAGGCTTCTCTCATCGGCGGCAGAGGTAGATGCCGATCCGCGCTCCGTCAGAATGACTTCAGCGGTCCAGAATGTGACGCAGCCAGAAGAAACGCTCCGTCACTGCTGCTCTCTCCACCCTGAGAGCGAGGCCGAGGCATGTTCTCCGCCGACTGTTGAAAGGCACGATGAGAACAGCTGGCGGTGTAGCATGAAGCAGGATCACTGTTGCCACGGTAACCCGTAAACACCGGTGAAGAGCAGCGGTTATAGAATATATGAAGTGTCCAGATACGCCGGACACAACTGGCCGGGGTTAAAGTCATTTACAGCGAGGCAGAAGATGTCCAGAAGGCCATTCAGATGTGACGCAGGAGGCCGTCCTTCAACAGATACTCAAGGTTTTTATTTGCTCGCTCTAGACGAGAAGACTGAGCCGTTTATATAAAGTTGACTTGAGTTACAACAGAATAATCCTACAAGTCAGGATGAAAAGACTGATATCCATCACGTGTGTGTGAGAAGCTGGAATCACAAAATGTTCATAGACTAGCTTAGCATGCTAGCCTAGCTTAGACGATGCTAACGTGCAGATGATTGGCAGGTATGGTTTAGCATGTTAGCGAGCAACGCTTCAACTCTGCTGGGAAAGTCCTGCAACCATCTCATCTGAGCATTTATTATGCACTAATGTAAACCATTAAATGTATTTCTCAAATGCTCCATAACTGCTGCTTTCTGTCTGAAGTTTGAGAAAATAGTTTTTCTACAATTGACTTTACCGAAAATGTCAGGACGTGCCCTGTCTTGAAGTGAAGAAGGTGAAAAATAATTTGTGTTTCTCCAAAACGTAATGGCCATTGTCAGTTTGCTGACAAACAAACTTAAAACTTAAGCTCCTGGTGGATTAATAAGCAACAAAATGTCAAACTAATCCTGTACTTAAAGTCAGTCCTCCATCAGTTTACCCTTCCGTTCTTCCACCCTTTCCTCCGCCGCTCAGTTCTTCCTCTCCTGCCTGCATGGCATCGTCATCGCCTTAGCTGTAGCTCTTGATGCCAGCCCAGGGCTCAGGAGATAATGCTTATAGCTACAGGACAGATTTATTCCAACATGGCTGGCCGTGTACACGGCCAAAAGGATCCTGAGCGCCTCCCGGAGCACCGCTGTCCTCTGGAGCGATGAGGACAAAGAGGGGGAGTGAGCTGCCGGGGGCCTCAGCAGCACCAGAGTGTGCACTCAGTGGCACGGCAAGAGAAATCATACCTTTCCCAGCAGCTCCTTCGTTCTCATTATACAACTCCCTCACTCTGTCTGAGGATCCTCTGCCTCTCTCACACACACATATAGAGGTCAGTCAGCCATACAGATTACAACACCCACTGAGGGGGTTGAGGACGGGTTCTCGCCTGACACTGAAAAGAGCTCTCGCTATTACACTGTTATTTTTGGAGCACCTTTGTCTGATCATCTGCTCGTAATACTCTGTAGTCTCCGCTGTAGCCTTCGGATTAGCCAGAGAGGCTGCCTGTATATATAAATTACTCTGCAGCAGACATGTGACGTGACATGCAGAACGTTCAGGACTATAATTATGTTCGGGAGAGCGATTTATTTTGGGCTGTCATCATCCAAATCTGATATCTATAGTCAACAAAGCCTGGAGTCCTTTTCTTTTTTTTTTCAATTCGTGTGATCTGTAGAAGCACAGAAGGAATTTCCAAAGTTGGAATTTAAAGGAACAATTTACCCAAAAATGAAACAGTTTCCTTCTTCACTGTCTGCTACAAGTTTGGTAATCCACAACAACATTTCTGGAGCTTCACAGAACTTGATTTAAAACGTTAAGAATAATCGAGCTTGTTCTAACGATTTTAGCTCAGCAGCTACAGCGAAGATTTCAACTTACTCAATTGTTTAAATTAGATATTTTCTAATAAATGTGGGATCTCAGGGCTTCTGTAGACTTTGATTATGCCAGACAAACTGTATGGAGACATTTAATGTTTTTAAATTTAATCTCCAGCTGCTTCAGCTGTTTAGGAGAACGCTGCGACTCTGTTTTACTGTGAAGCTCCAGAAATGTTTCTCGGTTTACGATTTTCCATCAGCGTGAGGGTAAAAACGTTCCTTTTAAGGCAAATTGCTCCTTAAAACTGTAAACCTTTTCTGCCTTTATTGAAAAATAATAGTCAGCTCAACAAAAAACAAAATGTCCTCAATAAAAACATAAAATGAAAGAACCTAAATTGGCCGAAGCTTCGTTGACTCATTCTCCTTTAACAAAAATGAGCCTGTGAGTTTCCTGCTACATTCAGGGCAACACAAGAAGTCTGAGAGTTATTTGATTTGACGGTAATTCCTTCTCTTTCCAAACCAGTACCTTTCACTCGGGTTTGTATCACTCATGGGTTAAGCATAGGTGAAGCAGCTCTCCTGACAAATCTGAAAAATCCCTCCTCAGGAAATGGGTCAACATTAATCCCAGATCTTTACAACTGTTTTTGGCAGGCAACCACAAATTGAGTTCAGAAAATCCTCGTGGGCGCTGCATTTGAAATACATGAAGAGTGTTGTTTAACCTCATCCTGTAGCTTCTGCTTCTGTGAGCTCGTGGAATATCTCTGTTATTCAAAACGTCTTTTCCCTTTTTCAGGTGCGAAGCTGCTCTTCTCTCCCCGCAGCAGCTGCCTGAAAAACAAGTCGCTGGCAGGCGGGCTGGTTTCGCATTAGCTTGATTGCAGCTCGTGAGCTGTTGATTTGGGTTTTTTTTCCATTTCAAAATAATGCTAAGCTATCATTAAAATCAATTATGCGTGATGAAGGGCTTTTTCGAGTGGATTTTTATTTTATTCCACTCCTTCTCTCGACCCGGGTGGTTGGGAAGGCGCGTGAACCTCAGCCCTGCCTCGGGGCTCTGCAATTCATACCGTAATTTAAAAAAAAAGTGACCAGGAAAAACAGAGCAGAGACCTGTGGAGAGAAAAAAAAAGAATAATAAAAACTGGGATGAGCCACAGCAACAAGCATTAGGTCTACCTCCCTGTGTCTGGCATCTCCTGGGAACTCTTGCAGAGCAACAGATGGTAAACTCTGAATGACTCAGCCGCCGCTCGGCCATGCATGGTCCTCTACTGCCACCTGCTGGCCTCACAGGTGCAGGATAAACAGCACCGTGGCATCGAAAACAACAGACAAAACTTCCCTTAACAGACCTTATTCGCCGTCATGTGAAATTCTTAATGAGAACTGTAATTATGAAGCATCCCTCTATCTTCAAACAGGTTCAGGGTTGGCTTAATGAATCAATTCAGGCCCATTAAATGAAGTTTAGACGTCCATTGTGAGTGATGATGAAGAGATCTCCTCACAGGCTCGGGCTCTAATGATAAACACATGTGAGTCTTCCCACTATCTGGGCCAATTATAGACAGCAGACACTAAACAATCGATCACCGCCGTATAGAAAAATGACCCTCCCTGATACAAAAGGAGGATGAAAAATGACAGGGAATGTGAAGAGGTGAGAGCAGATGGATTATGAACTATAAATGTATAACAAATGAACCGAGCAGGGGGGGGAGAGGGCTCAGGACTGCCAGACCCGCTCAATCAATCACCGCTCTAACAAGACAGTGGGCAGCGTGTTGTCGCTCGAGGGAGAGAAAAGACTCGCGGGCGGCAAATTCCACGCTCAGGGGAGAGTGGCACACATAAAATACGAAGTTCAAGAAACTAATCTAATCGGGGGGAACAGGGCGAGGTGAGAGAGAGGAGGGAGGCTTCATGGGAGGGGGGGGGGGGGGGTGGGGGGTGTGTTGGGTGTGTGCGGTCTCCGGCGGGGTGTTGTGGGTGTGGGTGGCGGGGGGGGGGGGGGCCCGTGGAGGTTATATTGCGTTGGGGGGGGGGTAGGGTGTATCTTGTGGAGTTGGGGGTGGGTGGGGGGGGGGGTGGGGGGGTTGGGTGGGTGTGGTATTGGGGGGGTGTGTGGCAGGTGGTGTTGGTTGTTGGTATTGGGGGTGGTGTGGTGGGGGGTTTGGTGTGGGGTAAGTTGAGGGGGGGTGTTGCGTGGGGGTGGTGTGGTTGGTGGGTGTATGGGGTGGTGGGGTTGGTGGGTTGGGCGGTGTGGGGTTATGTTGGGGGGGGTGGGTGGGGAGGGGTTGGGGGGGTAGTGGGTGTTGGGGGTTGTGGGGTTGTTGGGGGGGGTGGTGGGGTGAGGTTGTGTGGTGTCGGGAGGGTGTGGGGTTGGGGGGTGGTTGGTGGGGGTATGTGTGGGGTGGGGGAGTGTGATGGTGGGTTTGCATGTTGAGTGAAGTGGGAGGGTTTCGTTGGGTTGTGGGTGGGGTGGGTTGGAGTGGGGTTGGTGGGTGTGGGTTGGGGGGGTGGGGTGGTGGGGGGGGGGGGGTTGGTGGGGTTGGGGTTGTGGGTGGGGGGGGGTTTGGTGGGGGGTGGGGGGGGGGGGTGGGTGTGGGGGGGGGTGGTTAGGGGTGGGTGAGGGTTGGTGGGTGTTGGTGGGGTGTGTTGTGGGGTGGGTGGGGGTTGGGTGGTTTGGTTGGGGGGTGGGGTCGGGGTGGGGGGGGGTGGGGGGGGGTGGGTGGGTGTGTGTGGGGGGTGGGTGTGAGGGTGTGGGGGGGGTGGGGGTGGGGGGGTGTGGGTGGGGTAGGGAGATGTGGGTGTAGGGGGGAGGGGGGGGGGGTTGGTGGGGAGGTGTGGGGGGGGGGTGTGGTTGGTATGGGGAGTTGGGTTGGGGGGGGGGTTGGAGATTTGGATGGGAGTTGGGGGGGGGGAGGGGGAGGTGTGTGATGTATGTGGTTGGAAGTAAGGGAGAAGGTTAGCTGTGGGAGGTAAGAGGAGGAGTGAGGGATCAATAGGAGCAGAGGGAAAGGAGGGGATATATCAGATGAGGAAGTGGGAGAATTGGGAGAAGGTATTTTGAGAGAAGGAGAAGGGGGGTTGATGGGGTACAAACAGACAATGTCTTTTAGTCGCTTGGTTTGGCCTTCATCCTCCCCCCCTTCCCCTCCTTCGTACCGCCACTCTGCCTCCTCATCGTCCCTGTAAAGATGACCTCATCGTCCATCCGGGGCCCCCACCTCCCAGACGGTGGTGCTCAGGGGCCCGGGGGAATCGGAGGGGGTTGAAGTGCCACATGCAGCCGTGTCCAATAAACACATTGTGAGTGCAGGCTGTGCTGTCAGAGTCCAGCGAGTCACAATGAGACAACGGCGTGTACACCAGCCGCGGTGAAGCCATGGGAGAGGGGAGTCCCGCCGTCAGGGCCCTGGGACTTTCTTTAGGGCCGGAGGGAGGAGGAGGAAGGATGATGAAGGATTTGGAGGACACCACACCCCTCCTCACCCGTCCTCACACCCTACTGTCCTCTTAAAGAGTCACAGAGGTGTGGAGGGGTGAACAATGAGTCTGTAAGCCCGAGAACACACAGACACAGAAAACTTTCTTCTGTTTTTTTTTTTTTCCTTTTTCCATCTGAAGCGTGGTGACATTTTTACCCATTTTTTAAAGTGTAAAATCTCAGAGACGTGCTTTGGTTTGCCCCTGAGGCTGGGCAAGTCATCTGGGACTCCAAAGTTTCCATTAAAACCCAGACTAATGACTTGTCGTATGAATTAGCTGCTATAAAAAAACTGGGTGACCCAATACACAGCCACTGGATGGCAAAATAGCTCACCTACAGAAAGGTGATAACACAAGGATAAAACTAAAGAAACTACCTTCCTGCTCAACGTGAGAAGGTAACAATATGATATATTTAGTGACAATGTCATTACTTATATTGAAAAAGTGAGAGGAGCGATGTCCTTATTACAATTCATTTTTCCTTTTGGAACGCTTCTACGGCTCGGATCAGAACAAGGTTTTCACGGTTGAATCATCAGAGCAAAAGATGGACAAAACCTTTAGAAAATATCTGGTTCTTTAATTAAAAAAAAAAAAGCCTGTGCCCTTAGAGGGAGACATTACAAGGGAACTGATTACAAAACTTTTGAAACTCATCGGAATGTAAAACTCTGAATTTAAAATGTCTTCTTCTCCATAGCAACAGTGGCTCATGGGTAACAATGGTGATACAGAATATGGAAAAACACTTCTGGGACTGTGCAACTCAGCAGGAGCTTCCTGGGGAGGAAGGGATTGGGGAAGACATTATGTGTGACACCTGTGTTGCTCTGTGGAACGAGCATGAGTAAAAAGGTATCATAATAACTGGTGATAATAACAGTGTTAGCAGTAATCACTCGATAAAAAGTCACTAACCTAACTTTGAGTGCAGCGAAGGACATCAGGGACACAAACACACAAGTCCACATTCTGTACAGCAATAAACAGTTTATTTCTGTTCCACACCTTGCTGATAATGATAATGTGTGTTCTTCTTCAGGCTTTACAATCACAGTGATTCCTTTGTGTCAGAAAACAAAGGGTGCACCTCAGAGTTTCAAGGTCAGCACACATGTGCGTTGGCGGCGGATCGAGCTGGACCTCGTGCCGACACTCGGGCATGTGCAGTCTTGCCTGGACTGACACGCGTGCACGTGTCCATACATGCACTGGCTTCCCTCTCAGCTTCCTCTTGGCTCAGCTTTTATGAGGAGAGCAGTGTGAAACTGACACAGCCATTATCTCTCTTGTAGCAGCCCCACACCTCCTCCTCCTCCTCCTCCTCCTCCTCCTCCTCCTCCGCCCTCCGCCCTCCCTCCATGCCCATCTCTCACACAACAAGGACAGGCACCTCCTATCAGAATGAAAAGACTGCAACCGCTTTGTCAAAGACTCTGGTTTAAGGTCACTGGTCGGGGTTGTGAAGTCATGCAAATACCAGCGTTGGTTCATAGCAGAACCGGTCTCGGATCAGTGGTCAGGCACGCTGTTCAGTTCTGTTCGGTCTGTGTGAATCTGACCTCCAGAGTCAACACATTTTCTTGCCGTTTTGCCAGTTTTTTTTTTTTTTCCCCCTTGTCTCTCTTCTTATTTTTAGATTCTCTTTAACAAGATCCCTTAGATTTTCCGTCTCCATTAACAATAGTGCTTCATCCTCCATCCATTCACTGCGGAGCCAACGCTGACGGTGACCTCCTATAGGTGAAAGAGCCATTATTTTTGGTTATGTGAAAATTGAGCCTCAGGTTTCATTAGTTTTTATGTTCTGCTACTTATATTTTCGTTTGGGGTCAGCCATGTATCTTCCTTAGACAATTGCAGCCAAGTGGAAACCTTCCCGCCTGCAGTCGTGTCACCTCCCAAGGCTCCGGCGTTATAACTCAGAGAGCCTCCGCCGAGGGCCTTGCTTTGCTGCATCACCTTCATTAACCACCGTGCTGGGAGCTTCTCTGTCATCCCTGGTTCGATGACTCGCCTCTCAACTCCGGCTTAGCCTCCCCAAGTTTATTTTTCCACTTATCTGTTGTGAGGACTGGGGGGGGGAGGCAGGGGGAGAGAGAGGGGAGATACTCGGGGCTTGGGCTGTGTTTTTTAATCTGTTATTCTCCTGTATTGGCACGGGCGTCTCCAGTGTGGGGATTAAGAATCCAGACAGAGTGATGGAGCTCGGCTCTGACCCCGAGGGCGGCTGAGGACTGGAGGAGGAGAGGGGAGAAACAAAATAAATCATCTCTGTGGAATGAAAGACAGGAAGACGGAGACACAAAGAGGCGGGTGGAGGATTGTGAGTTTGTGTGTGTGTGTGTGTATGTGTGTGTGTGTGTGACAGGCAAAGAAAAGCGATAGGGAGCAGAGCAAGTGAGGTGCTGGCAGGGGTAATGGTCCTGTTGAGGTAGGGAGCGGTCTAAATCCTGAAATGTGACCTGAGAGGTTACCTCACAGAGTTGCTCCATGCAGCACGGCGCTGATAACCAGCCGAGGGGTTGGCCTGTAGGAGTACCGCCGCGCTTTCACACCTCATTTCCACATGGGTGAACGCATCAGATGAATAAACAAGCCCAAGGTTTCGCAGATTCAGGCGTGCTCGGAGGCAGCGCCATTTTCCACAGCATGTGTTTTACTTTACTGCAGTGTTTGTTCTGAAGGAACGGTGTCCCCGTGGTTTTTAATTGGTCTCGTATGCATTTTGCCTACGACTCAGGAAGAGAAAGGTCAAGTTTGCACTTGTTGTTTCAAGTGTTGTTTGTTGTTGGAGCATGTAACATCAGACTACATTTACCCTTGACCTGTAACAGACTGCAGCATCAACACACTCTCTGAAATAAGCAGATTAGTTAAAAACGCCCCAGGAATCAAAACATGTGGTCAACTGTAAGACAGCAATTATTCAAGACAAGTTTCATAAGTTCTGCTCCTGTGAAACGGTCTCACCCTCAGAGGATAAAGCTTCACCCAAAAATGAAAAATTCAGTTTATTATCTGCTCACCAACATGCATATAGAAAGTCAGCCTAACATTTCCAGAGGCGGAAAACAAAACAGTGCACAGCATTCTCCAAAAAGTTTGGTTGTGATTTATTTTTATTTCTTTACAAAAGTGTTTAACAACCGTGAAAAATATAAATAACGGCTCCATACGGGTCATCTGGTGTAACCCAAGTCTCCACAGACCCCGAGAGTTATTCAAAAAGATATTATTTACTCCATTTGTTTAGATGAAATCTTCGCTGTAGCTGCTAAGCTTAAGATGTTAGCGATCAAGTCTGTGTACAACCTTGACCGTGTGTTGAGGGTGTGAATAGCTCTTTTTCGAATCACTTCAGGATCGTGGGGCTTCCAGACACTTGTATTATGTTGGATGAGCTGCGTGAAGCCATTCTATGTGTTGTTCTGGCTGTTTTTCTGACAAGTCTTCAGTTATTTCAGGTGTTTAGGAGAATGCTGTGACTCTGTTTTGCAGTGAAGCTCCAGAAATGTTTTGTGCACTGCGAAACCTCAACTGTAAAGTGATTTATTTGAATATAGTTGTGAATACAATAAATACACCATCCTTTTTTTGAATTCCAAAGTTCAGCCACAGCTTATATGAAGCTTGAAATGCCAATGTACTCCGTCAAAGTTCTTCAAACAACAACACTGACATTTTGGGGTTGTGTCCATAAAGTTTTATAACTTCCGAGTCAGACAATCGAACATTCACACCCGCTTCAGGTGAGAAAGTAAGCCACGTTTAAAGGTGTGTGTCAGGCTCTTTTCACACACAACACAATGAATGTCAACACACGGTGAATATCTTCCAGGAGAGATTGTGTGCTAACCTACATTAGGAGATGTTTGTGTGGCTGTTTCTTTTATACTCATACAACGTTTTTAATACTCAACAGCTGTAACCTGGTAGAATATAAGGAGGCCCATTTTTCCTTCCCCTGCACAGATGCACAATAACATTTTCAGTATTATGATTGCAGCCTGAACAAATAGTTGGCTGTCTTCTCTAAGCAGATTCTGCTTCTAGATCAATAGCAATCGCAAGAAAAAGAGATGCTTTAAACATCAAATACTCCAAACTTTTGATCTTCGCCTTATTATCTTTCTGGAGACCTCACGGTGTCACCCCACAGTCTCTGCACGCTGATTTCTGCGGTGTTTTGTTTCCCTGCATCTACTTCCTGGGGCTTTATTCGTCAAGATCACTTCCTCGCTCAAGGTCATTCCTCCTCATTCAACCTTCTCGACGTATCGATGCCAGGAGAGCCACGGATCTTGGCTCCTAAAGCAAAATCGATATCCCTGAGCGCTCAGTGCTTGTGCTCTAATATCCTCCAAACACCACCTGCCAAAATATTTATGCTGTATTCATGGGAGATGCTTAGAGGGAGACACGGAAGAACAAGGAGAGACACAGCCTGTGGCTTGATCTCAAATAGAAACTCTGTGCAGCTCGTATCACAAAAGCTCTTGATTTATGCTTTAATTTAGTTTTTATTAAATGTTGCTGGGTCAGTGGAGCTAACTGAGCCCGGTTTTTCAGTTTTAGCTCATGTTTAGTGAGGAGTGTGAAGATTATTGATGTGAATGTTATAGCCAGATGAATCACCTCATGTGGAACGAGGACTCTTTTTTTCTATTTCCACAAGAGCGAAAGGAAGCTGCTCCTCTGATTGTTCCATCTACTTGACATGAGGGTGGGCAAGTTATTGCAGAATCTTTTTTGTTATATTTGTGGAAAATCTCTTAACATCCTGACAGAAATCATTAAATCGAATGCTCAGGCAAACAAAAGATTAAAAAATCCAGGGCCTAATCTCCAATAAGCCCATTTCATCGTCTCATTCAGCCCATATGAAGATTGGACAGGCTGTCTGTTTACCTTAATACCCGCCTGCCTGCATAGCACTTATTGTGCATGATTGGAGTTTTCCACAAGGATGCAGATGCCCTGCTAAAGCTATTCGCAAGCTAGTGAAACAAGAATGGCAGAGAAAGTGCAGCAAAATGTTCCTAATGCTATGCTAGCTTGACAGCAGCACCAACAATAGCCATGTTAGCTGGGCTGGTTAACTTGGTAGCATGAAGCACCTTGTCTTTGAGCCATTATATAGAGCCATGGGGGCAGAAACAGTCTCCTTCAGCGACTAACGTTAGCACAAAGCACACAGCCCCTGAGCCCAAAGAAAGAGCAGCTGCAGCTACAACATACTCCTTAAGCGACCAAGCTAACCACAAACCATACAGCCCCTGAGCCAAAGAACAGAGTCACAGTGGCCGAAACAGTCTCCTTCAGTGACTAATGTTAGCACAAAGCACACAGCCCCTGAGCCCAAAGAAAGAGCAGCTGCAGCTACAACATATTCCTTAAGCGACCAAGCTAACCACAAACCATACAAACCCTGAGCCAAAGAACCAGTGAGCAGCAGCAGAAGTGACAGAATGTTGCACAGGCACTAACTAAGTAGCACAAAGCACACAACCCCTGAGCCAAAGAACAGAGTCACAGTGGCAGAAACAGCCCCCTTCGGTGGCTAATGTTAGCACAAAGCACACAGCCCAGCAAAAAGACTGCTGTGGCAGCAAAAAACTGCTTCAACAGCTACCATTACCACAAAACAAACACCCCCTGAGTCAAAGAACAGAACCGCAGCAGCAGCAACCCAGTCCTTTGTGCTTTGTGCTAACGTTAGCAGCTAAACTTACAGCAGTAAGGAGTAACTATTGTACAGGGGAGCCTTTTCAAACTGAGAAATGTACATGAAAGATATTTTTCTTGTGTTTACATGATTGTAGCATTTAACAGAGTTGTTTATTTATGTATTTATGAGATATTAAAAGCTAAAAGAGCTTGTGGTACACAGTGAATTAGCTTCAAACAGATCTCCCAGCTGGCCCATGAGAGCTGCAGGGCTGTCAGGCTCTGGAAGCAGGTCCAGAGGGACGGGGTGAGGAGTTTTCGGTTGGATACTTTCAAAATTGAACTTGCTCTTACTTTGTTTCTCAAGTCTTACCAACCCCAGCTTTAACAGAGACAGATAGAGTAATGAGACTGAAAATGCTGGAGGGTTCGAGCTATTATTGAGTGACACAGCATTTGCTTCCAGCGGCAGAGCTTCACTCCTCCATACACCGAGCGCTGGTAGATAGATATAGGCTGTTTGCCACAGGTGTTAGGCCCGCCAGCTTTCAGCCCGGACCAGATGGGCAGACAGAACAAATACAGCCCGTGTTAATCTCTCGTCGTCTCCAGTTGTCTTTTTGCCCTTGAGGCGAGTGCATGTGACAGCCGTGTGTGTTTGTATGAGGCGTATTGATGGTTTGACCTCTTGCCTTGATAAACTCCTCTGCACTCCATCCTCCTGGACAAACAAAAGCAAGGAACAAGAGGGGCTTTGGTATTCTGGCGGCGCACGTCCCATTGTGCCCCTGTCACATCGCAGTGGGAGGTATCGGAGGAGAGCAGGGGGCGGCCGGGGAAAGCCTCGGTGGTTAACATGCAAATGAATGGTTTAATGGGTCTGAAAAGGTCGGATAGGTCAACTTCTGTGATAATTCAGTGTCAGATTAAAGCGTCATCAGTGTGCATGTGTAGGTGTTTGTGGGTGGCGGCGTGGACAGCGTTGCAGCTGGACTCTTTTCTGGCTCGTCATTGTCCGAAAGAGACAACAAGGTCCTTAAGTGGCTGCTGAGAACATTGTCTGTTGGGCATCAATCAAGAGCAATAAAAGAATTGCGGCTGGCAGAGAGGCAAAGAGGATTGTAGCGAGACAGAGGAGCGAATAAAGAGCCAAAGAACGAATGATGATGATGACGTGAGAGGCTGGCCTGATGGGCTGGATGGGCTGGTTGTTTGATATCTTTTTTTTATTTTATTTTATTGATATGCACCCTGGGGAGGTAAATGCCATCATGGCCCGCGCTGTGCATGTCTGCTTGGTGGACGATTGATTGGTCTGGCATTTGATCCTCTGGCTCACAGTGAAGGATGGGGTGATGGGAGTCATGGGAGCACCCATGGCCGCCCTCCCCTCCTTTCCCCACCCCTGTATATCCCACTTATCCCCTCCTCTTTGCTCCTTCCATCATTTATCTATCCCCTCTGCTGCTATATATCCCTCACTGTCTTGTTTCTCACACAAGTGCCTCTTAAATTCCCCACCGGTGAAGCGTGGTTTTCGAGGTTTAAAGCGTTCCATTGTGCTAAAAGCCATATAAATGGCTGACAGCTAAAAACGTCCACCTATTAAGCACCCATCAGCTGTCCGTGGTCGTGATTCCCTCTGGTTTCAACTCCCTGGGTAATAATGCAGCTACCAGCCTTTAATTTGCTAAGTAATCCAAGGAGAACGAACCACTTTTCCTTTCTGTCATATTTCAGTCAAAGATATTCAATTAACTGCTGAACACCAGCGTAACGCTCATTTAACGGTGCACAAGACACACAAACAATAAAGGAACACCAGGGACGGAGAAGAGGATGTATCAATCTCATATTTCATTTTCTATTTTAATACGGCACTCGCTGCTTATGAAATCTATATTCCCTTAAACAGGTGATGAATGAAAAAGGCACTGGCATTAACACATGGCACGTAAGAATAAGAGACCAAAGCACAGGCAGGAATACGAGGGCTGTAATTGGATGCGTGTGAATTAATTTGCTCAGCGAACATACTATGAATCACATCAGGTCGTAAAAGCCAGATGGAGCAGAGGGAGGACTGGCTAAAGGTGGTGACGGCAGATATTTAACATGTCGGCCTGAGTGCAGAGCGACGCTTTCTGCAGCCTGCGCTGCCACCACGTGGAGAGAAAAACACTGTGAGAGACTCGTGAGTGGATAACAGTGATTTATTCTGAAGTGAGATCCCTGAAGTGCACCGAATATTCTACATTTCAAATTAAAAAAGGCTTTCGAGGCTATTAATCAAAGCCGGATAAATATGACAACTGATTTCTTCTCCCCATGCGGAGGAATGTGGAGTACACTCACAGACGGAAGGCCAACCACTTTGTGTGCATGAACCTGTGAAACCTGAGCACCACTTGAACGCAGCTATTGATGAAACTCCATTTCCTACTGGGAGTCTCAGTGTAAAAGAATGCAGAGTGGGAGAGAAGCCTGGAGTCGCTCCTATCACAGCCACCTCCTATTGCCAAATTTATGAAGACGTTTCTTTGGCGTGCTCTGCGTAAACGTCGGTATTATAATCCTCAATAATCCCCAACAAGGGGGTGATGGAGGATGTATGTGACAGCCAGAACTGTACCTTTCCCTGCGGACGGGAGACGTTTTTCATCCAAGAGCAGGAACACAAGAATGTTTCTGTATGTTTCAGCAGCCATGCATCAACGTGAAGAATGTAGCTGAAGCTAAAAGAGGAGTCACGCTCATTAATTAGGAGCCGATGAAGTATGTAATATTAGAATAGCACAGGGATAGAGATGTGAGCACAGCATTCTTGTTTTAGCCTCTTCAGAGTCTCATTTCATTGTCTGTCTCAAGGTCTCACACTTTTATCATATGACATGATTTCAGAGGAACAGGATGTTGGGAAGTGTGACACAATAGTTAAATAATGATTTGTGTCCTATAGCTTGAGCTGTATTACAGCAATGCATAAGTTAAAATAGGGTTGTAGGGGAAAACATACAGAAAGAGCATTGCTTTCCCTCAGTATTGCTTTGTTTCTGTCTTAAATTTGTGTTAACTTCTTTGAATCTGTAATACATTTATTAGCTCAAATTAGTGTACTAACCCACTTGTGTGCATCTGACTTAACAGTAGAAGTAGGTACATTAATATCCCCAAGCAGAAAAAGGAGGAAGTGAAAGTACTTTTTGAAACTATAGTTTCTTTAAATATACAAAACACAACACATACTATTATTATCATTATTCATATTATTATTATTATTATTATTATTAGTAGTAGTAGTAGTAGTAGTAGTAGTAGTAGTAGAAATAGTGGTAATAGTCGTATCAATAAATACATTTATTACATTACATTTATTAAGATGTAAGATGTTAAAATGTGAATTATAAGGTTTAAAATTATTTTATAAATCCAGATTTACATGTGGCATTAACAACGTTTTTTTTTTTTTATTTTATTCTGCAACTTTTTTCCATTGGTTTATTAAATAAAATAAGTGAAATAAGTATCCGAATGCTTTACTTGAAGTAAAATAAAATAACTAGTTGAAATGGAACTCTTAGCAAACTTCAGTTGTTTCAGCCGGACGCTTTGAGCGCTGCACACAACATGGAGGAAAATGGCAACTTGCAGAGGAAGAAGGCATGACAGCAGTATAAATCGCTGAATTTAGGCCAAACCATGCGGTATTATTCCATTTTTGAGCAGTGAACATACTGATAATCAGGTAAGTCGTTAAATTAACCCGCGTTTATACATTTATGACGATAAATTCAAACGTATCGTCCATGTTGAGCTAATGTTTTGCTAGCATGCTAGCCTTACCTGTTCCACTTGACCCTCACGCTGAAACAAATATCGGGTCTAACAGACATCTTTAACCTAGTTTTGGAAAGGCATTATTGTTATCTCATAAATGTGATAAATATATTTTAAAGAACTTAAAGTCGTGTGCTGTTTAAACACAGAAGTCAACGTTAGCTCCTCAGTGCTCCCTCGTTTCCTTTCCTTCTTATCAGCAGAGATATTATTGTCATAAAGTCACGTCATGCTGAAATCCTCCCAGTGTTCATTTACCCTCCCATAAATTCAACCCTGCACATCACCTGCCTAAATTAAAGCTGAATAATTTGTTAGGCGATGCTGCACTTGTTCTGACTCACATTCTGTCCTTTCTTTCAGCTGCAGGAAGGTCTGAGATCAGCAGGAAGATGTTTAGTCTCCGGCGGCGTCTGTGGTTTCTGACCAGGACTCAGGTTTGCTCTGTTTCCCGGCAGAGAGTCCATAAACTTGCTTCGCTCCAGAAAGCCACAGCACTTTCGCCAAAGAAAGTCCAAAGCTTACTTTACCCCTTTAAAGAGCTGGAGGCGTACCTGGACAGGTTTGTTTCTACACCTCTTGTATTGGACTGGATTCTGTAGGGCACTGTCTGACATGTATTTGTGTTTTTCAGGTCTATAGACCGGACGCCGTTCCAGCTCTTCCATCCCAGTTTGGAGGACATGGTCAGAGCAGAAAAGCTCTTCTGCTCTTCACCGTCTCATAAGATTGATTACTACACCTCTGCAGAGAGGCTGGACCACGTGCCTGCACTGACGCAGCCAGAGGTCAGTGGGCAGGATTTGTATTTATCTGAAAAAAGTCAATATAAAGTGACATGTTACACTTGTAGCACTTGTTTCTCCACTCAGTCCACTGAATTAATTAAGTTATATCCCAAAAAATCTCAGAATACTAACAGCACCTGCACCTTAACATCAGCCTCACATCAGATAATTTAAACATCTGTTGATTCCTGCCATCCACCCCAGGTATGTACTGCAACTCCAAATATCTACCTGTGGTAAAAGGTCTCTTCCAAACAGACACGTCTGCATTTCTGCTGTGCGCACACGTAGTTGTGAGGACTCGTAACTGCTCAACGTTTACTCGCACATCAAGTAGACTTTCAAGATGTTTGAATCAGGGGCAGTGAATCCTGTCCATCTCTATCATTAGACCCATAATTTTGATTATAGCAAAGTATGATAAGATAACGACCGCAAGTTTGATAGCTTGTGATGCCTCCTGCATGCCGATGATCTTCAGGACAGTCCTAATGAGAAATCTGTACTTTAGAATGCCAAAAAAAAAAAATCTTAAAGCTGTGAAGGAGAGCTGCCAGCTAAAAGTCCTGTTGTAATGTGAGCTTCAGGTAAGATATCTATAATCTGCCTTTGGACAACAATCTGAGTATTGTGTCATCTCTAAAAATCACCTATTGTATTTGCACACTGACAACTGAGGTCAGTATGACGTGCCGCACGGTTGTCAACACAGAAACCTCAGTAAGTGTTTTGGAATCTGTTGCATCTGCTTGGACTGAACACGCTCACATCACAGCAGCCCTAAAACATGTTTTAATCCAGGATTGTTTTCAGAACGCCTGCCAACTAGAAGTTACAGGTGCTTCATTCACAGGTTAGAACTGAGAGCAGCCATTGGTGTAAATTATTTATGATTCCATGGCGTCATGCTAACACAAATGTAGAGGGAACTTTTTGTTTGGAAGATGGAGAATAACATGCCACCACGCCGTGTGTTTTAAACATTTACTCACATGTATACCTGCCAATCAAAATGTGAAGCAAATTAAATTTATTATCTCTGCTTATCTAAAAGTTATGATTGGAGAGTTTTTTCAGCCACACTGCAGTAGTTCAGTCAGATTGAACCGACCAAATCAAACAAAAATACAGTTTATTCTTTAATGACCTCATGAGGAGGGCCACACCACATTACAGAATGACTTCACAGACCCTCGCTTGCCTCTTTCCCTGGACCGACTCACCAGTAAAGACTTGTTTGGCTTGGATTCGACTGTCAAACTGTCAAAGACAGACAAGGTGTCTGTTTAAGTAAGTGAGGATGTTGAACATGGAGTTGTTCACATTGCCCGTCCTCGACCCAAACATGGACACCATAAATGAAAAATGTAGCCTAATGTCTTTTTAGCCTCATACATAATTAAGCACCAGTTGACAGCTGATAATAAATGAGCAGATTTATAACCTTTATAGACAGTAGTGCTCACCGGAGGGGTCAGAATGGGACATTGTGTTGATTGGACAATGGGGTCTCTTTGGCATGCCGAGTTAGCTAGCACTCTGTCAGAGGATGATGTATTCGTAGCTTACTGGCAGCGTCAGCCTCCACCCATCTGTCTTGTGTCGGAGAGATGGATGAGCCCGAGTCGTGTCCTGTGGGACTTGGCGGTCGTTGGTACTGCAGCAGCAAAATGGTAGCAGCCAATCGGAGCAGGCCGTGACAGTCCGAGCAGGTGTGTGGGCTAAAGCGGTCACTCAGTGAAACCTTGAAAAGAGCTTTCCAAGGAAAATATTCATAGACAGAGTAAATCATAACAGGATAACTTTTGTGTCTTCTCAGGTGTGTTTTATCGGAAGAAGCAACGTGGGAAAGTCGTCTCTCATCAAAGGTCTGTTCTCACTGACTCCCGAGGTCGAAGTCAGAGTCTCCAAAACTCCTGTAAGTATTCTTAACATACAGTTTGTCTGTTTCACTTTCGAGATGTAGATGTATAATTGTCATAAAGTCACATCAAATAAATGGATGAACCTGTTTTATTCACGTGGGGTGGGCTCAGTACAGAACCTCAGTACCTGTTCTGGGTTCAGTGTTTTCATAGAGCGGTTTGGTGTAACTGATGATTTGTAACTCTTTGTAATTCTGCATCTTCAGCTTTGTAAGGAGAGACAATCAGAGAAGTACATGAGTAGAGACCAAAATGGGTCCTGAGCATCAAGTCCTAAAAAAGGACTATATACTATATTATGTAGGCGGAGTTCAAAGTATATCAAAAATTCAGACCGAACATTGGCAATGAGAATGCGACAAAATAATCTGATCTCCAGGTCGACCGTCGAGCACTTTCATCCAGATTTAACGGTCTCGGCCTCATCAAAGCATCGTGCAAGTCGACTTTAGGTTTAGAGTCAAGATTAAATCATATTGTTTTTCCTGTTGATGCCCATTTTACCTTTACATAAGTTTTATTTGTTTTTACACTCAAAACCTTCTTTTTTGCAGAGTTGTGAAATACTTTTGTGACTGTTTCTAAAGTAATGCTAACAAAGAAGACACTATTCATGCAAAAGAATATAATTATACGATTGCAATACACTGATTTTAGGTTGATTAGGTTAGTCTGTGTATATGAGATTAGCATGTCTGATTTAAAAAAAAAAGCTATGAGAATGTGATATTTCTTATTTAGGTTGAACTCATTGTTTTTCTTGACGCCTCATGAGAATTTGTGTGTCTCTCTTTGTTTTTCTCCCTCAGGGTCACACAAAGAAGATGAACTTCTTTAAAGTGGGCAAAGCTTTCACCATCGTTGACATGCCTGGATATGGATACAGAGCACCTGGCGACTTTGTGGACATGGTGGAGCCGTATCTCTACACAAGGAAGAAGTGAGACATTTACTTCAGCCAGCTTTAACAACGGTGTGCTTATATCAGAGTCACATAGTCTCGGCACAAACGGGGAGAATATATTAACGCCCTCATACACATATGATGGATGTCTGGAGGGCCGAAGTAAAACTCATTAACCATCCGCTGCGTAGGAAAAATACATAAAGTGAATCCGACTTGTGCAACGCTGCTGAAGTCGGAAAGAGATTTTTCTTTAAAGCCACGACAGAAGAATTCCTCTCATGGTCATCATGATCCTCTGGGAGGAGAAATTCATTCACGATGCCAAAAACTATTTGTTAGATTCGAAGAGATACATGAATGACTTTCTGCCTGTGGTATGATAATATTTGTAATTCACTCTAAATGAACTTTCTGTGATAAATCAACTGGTCAACACATTGTTGACTGTAGTTGGATTTAACTGTTCACAAAGCCAAAGATGAAGAATTACACATCATCAGTTATCGAACCACAAAGTAGAAACACTGTTCTCAGGTCGGATATTAACCTTTAGACACGAAGACGAATCAGCGGGCCAACAAATTCTTTAACTTTTGGTTAATTTGTCATAAAAGGAAAATAAAACCATAAATACATATTTTATTTCAGGTAGGCTGTGCTGCCTTTCAGACGGAACATTTCACCTCGGCAGAGTAAACAGCCGCTCTGTTTAACATTTTGTAGATGCAAATATACTTCATGCTTTTCGTTTGCGCTGTAACTCTGAAAGAATCGCACACAGCGCTGTAATCTCAAGCCAGGATACAGATACAAGACGAGGTCAGTGGCGTCGACTACAGTGTTCTTCTGGATTGTCCAACCTGTGGATGGCGTCCTGGTCCACAAGGTGGTGCTGTGTAGTCACTGCGCTTTCATTAAGTATTTATTTGTGTTTTACTGCTTTGGCCATGAAGAAAAAAACTGAAAACTTTAAGAGCCTCTTTTACCCAAGAGGAACCGAGAGGACTCTCCTGCTCCTGCTTTTATTTTCATGAACACAGAATCAGTCACTGTTTACACGTTCAACTCAGCTAACCTTTTTCTCTTCTTTGTTGTAATCTTGCAGTCTGGTGAGGACGTTCCTGTTGGTTGACGGCAGTGTTGGTCTTCAGAAGGCCGACCTGATCGCCCTGGAGATGTGTGAGGAGATGAGACGTCCGTATGTGGTAGGACACACACACACACACACAAACACACACTTTCTTTCTTCGTAAATAGTAACATCTTTCCTATGTAGTTAGTTTTCAGCTTGAAAGCAAAATATATGGAGAAATCTAAAGAAAAAACTACAAACTATAGTCGTGATTATAAAGTCAGACAGCAGGAAACTGGTTAACTGACTGTCAGCCTGTAACTTGTCTCATATCCCCAAATGAGGTTTTGAGTTAACAATTAATCAATTAGTCAATCAACAGAGAATGAATCAGCAGCTATTTTGATTATCAGGCATGTTTCAACATTTTCTAACATTTTTATAAAAAAGAGAGAAGAAAAAAATTAACAGATCAACTGATGATGCATAAATCCTGCACACACTCGTTTCAACAGTTTTGAAACGGCAGCAAATATCTAGTGCGAGAGAGATATTTGGCCAATAAGTAGTTCACCTAACTGAACACTGTACATGCTGGGAACTCAGCGTGGAGGAAATAAGCTTTAACGTTAACCAGCTCTCACCCCTCCCTCTCACATTTTCCTCATTCTTCTTCCAAATCCTCCTCATTATGTCCACACTGAATTAATGCTGAACGCTCTCACTCAGCTATTTAAAAACTGCTGTCCCCTCTGAAACGCCACCGCCGAGACATTATAATGAAGCACCCCCACTCTGTACCCACTCCGCAGTCAATTATTCATGCTCTCAGGTTATTAAACACTTTGATCATTATTAAGGCGGTGACAGTTCAGCTTTTAACAAAGATGAACCCTCTGCGCTGAAAGGCAAAGAAGCCATGAGATGAAAGAGTCAGTTTGAAACATGAAACAGACTTTAAAAAGGTTGTTGTCTGGCTGTCATGGAGGATAAGAGCCGGCTGTACTAATGTAGTTACTGCTGTGAATGACAGGATTGAACTGAGGGATACATTTAATATCAATTTATTCATTTTATGGCTGTGACTAACCATTTTTCTTTCATTTTTGAAGAATCTGTTGATTATATTCTCGATTAATTGATCCATATAGGTCGGAAAATGGTGATAAATGTCAATCAGAGCCCGAGACGACGTCCTCAAATATCCTCAAAATATATTCAGTTTACTGTCACAGAGGAGGAAAGAAAACAGAAACTATTCACATTCAACAAGCTGACATCAGAGAATTTAGACCTTCTTTGTACTTCAAAGATTACACAGACAGATTAATCGATTATGAAGATGTTTGGCGATAAATCTGGCAGTTGTCAACTCATCGATTCATCGTTGGAGCTTTTATTCATTTTAGCAAACATTTAATGACAAGTGTGACAAATATTATAATGTAATATTAATTATAATGATTCTACTATTGTACTGCGCATAAAGTTGGATGTGTTAAACATGTCGTTATGCAGCTGGTGGTGACAAAGATCGACAAATGTGGACACGGAACTCTGCTGACGAACTTGATGAAACTTAATGATTTGGTTAAAACGGAGACGACGAGCTGCTTCCCTCAGCCGTTCCTGGTCAGGTGAGGTGAAATAATCAAACTCTCTTTGTTTTCACGACTGAATAAACTGAATGAACAAACTGGCCTTAAAGGACGACACAGTTTATACTGTTTTATTTAGTTTACATGTGGCGGACCCTGCCACCTTTCTAGCTTCAAACAAGTTCCTCTTCTTCTTTCTCCTTTGCAACAGCTCGCTCCACTTCTGGGGAATCTACCTCCTGAGATGCTTCATCACACACGTGACGGGGAGCATCAGTTTAAAAGACACTTCGCACTGATTAACTGAGAGGAACTGGGACTATTTAACCTCAACGTACGATATATCCACGTTGTTAGGTCAACAGAAAATTGCTTCAGAGGCTTCTATTTTTTAATAAATGGTTATTTAATACTTTGTCGTTGTTGGTTTGGCTGGTGTTCCTTTATATTATAGTTACACATTACATGAGTCCGTCTGGCACGCAGGCAGGAACACACATGTTTACAGCATCAGTCGAGGAAACAATGAGGAAACAAGAGCGTCAGAAGAAACGCTGAAATGTCACTGTCGTCCCCGATCAAGGTCCGAAGGTTTGTGCAGCAAGAACTACACAGCTTCAGTAAAAAACTAAGTGGACAGAGAAGATGACAGTAACAACGTACTTGTTACGTTCAAAAGCTGTTGCATAGATTGGAAACTAAATTCAGTGTAATTTTGTTGTTTTCTGAGTTGAATATTCAGACTTTTTGCTTCGCGAGCGGCTCTGCTGCTCGGCTGCTCACTGATGTATTGGTTAGGTGACTGATTTAAAGATCGCTGGGTAACTGATTGTCCTGTCCAACTGTCCAGCCACGTTAACTAAACCGAGTTTAGATGGAAGCAGACTTTAATATCATAATTTAGCTTGTCGGGAACATGGCAATGATTGAAATCTCTGCTGTGTAATGATGATCATCGACTGAGTGTGAGTGATATGAAGGTTCTTAGATGTTGAAGAGGCAAATCATTTATCTATTTACACAATCTTAAACTGACAACTTGTGCATTTTAATGAGATATTTGTGTCGTTTTTTAACCAAAAGCTCATTTTTTGAGCTGTTGTTATTCTTCGTGGCTTTTTTGAGAAAACTAAACAAATGAGACAAACCTCAGTTGTTCTTTTTGTTCAATCCGTACAAGAGTGACTCGTTAACCTTACACACACCGTATTACATCTACATATTGTGTAGCAGAAGAGAGTAAATGTGTGACTCGAGTCTCACGTCATCTGATCCACTTTCACACAGAAACTCCTCGACACCACCGTGAACACGTTCTGCCCTCCGACCGGTGCAGCGCGATCGCCTGCACCGAACGAACTCAACAACACCGGTACGTTGTTATTTTTCTGATGCACAACTTTAAAGTCATGCAGAGCGCAAATATGTTCTCCACACATTGTGCTGTTACCTTGGAAACCTACTTCAGTTTCATGCCATGCTCTATCTTAATGGCTTTCACTCTTATTGTTTTATTATGTTGTGTAATCACTTACTTACAGTACAAAAGTTTATTATAATCCTATAAACTGGAGTGTAGAAACAATGCGTAGTGTTGTGTAAGTTCCCACCGTGTTGAACGCTACATATACGTTAGAAACGGCGGATATCATACAGATGAAGAGTTACAGAGCTCGTTATTTCCTTCAGAGCCCTGGGGAGCGTTGTTGTGTCTTTCAGCTAATTGTTTTGGTTGAACTGTTCAAGACTTCACTGTTCGTTTCATACGAAGTAGAGCTGGAACTAAAGCTAACGACCATGATGAAGCATTTAGCAGCTAAAGAGCCAGATATCTTTCTCAGATGTTGGTGCGACTCTGAATAAATGCCGCTCCGCGTCTGCTGCATGTGAAAATTGTCATCTTTTATCTGACGTGATCCCAACAATGAACTCACACAGAGACCGTGAAGTATGTCGATGTCAGGATCCGTTTCTTTTTAATTAGAGAGTCACTTTTCTCAAAATATTGCCTGATACATTTCAGTAAGTTTTTGTTTTTTTTCCTGACAACAGATAATAATAATATTATATCTTGTATTGTTTCACATTTACATTTTTCCAATGCAGTATCAAAAGATAAAGTATTTTTTTATATATCGTCAGCTAACATTCACTCGATCCCAAAACATGGCCAAGACTGAAACATGTAACAATAACTAGTTCTAGATGACGGGAAAGGATTCTTCACTGCAAACTTTTCTTTTAAAAGTTTAAAAGGTAAAAGTTGAGATGAAGCTTCAGTGTTTCTGACTCTGTGCTTTCCACCCTGCAGCCTACCAGGCATATAAAAAGTAATGTGGTCGTAGTTCATGTGAGGCAGATGGTGAGTTTCTGTCGGCTCTGACCGGGCTGAAGAGACGGACTGTGTACAGATTCAGACATAATCACAGTTTGGGATCGGGACAAGAAACAGTAAATACATGACGGCTAAAAGTTCATTTGATTTGTTCAACGATCACAATTTAATTACAAAATACCGTCTCGTATTTTCCACTTCCTGAGATTTATTGTGGAAATGATTCCAAACAATTCCTCTGTAAAAGCTTTTAAACGACAAGATAAATGTTGCTTTAGGTTATTTCTTCTCCTAAAATCCAGAGATAACTTAAAATGCAGATGTTTAAAATCAGTGGAAGACAAATACAAATATGGTGGTGTGATTTTAAAATGGAATTCAAGCGGCCTGTCTTCTCTGGGTAATTATTACAAGTCACTTAGAAACATATTCACACATTAAACCATAAGAACTCAAAGTGCCACGCTGTAACGAACCATCCTGAAATCTTTAAACGTCCTGACACGGTTCTGGGTTCTTACGGGTTAAATGATTGTTATGCTTCAGCTGGCTGTGTCTGCATTTATATACGGATACTATGAAGACACTTTAAATGTGGAAAAACTCTGATTTCAAAAAACAGCATGAATTTATAGTTTCCAGCTAATAAAATGTGATAATTTGATGCTTTTGATTGATCATAAGTTGCAGCCCTATAATAATTACACAATTATTATATTTTTCATGTATTATAAACGTGCCTATCTACTAATTCTGTAAAGAACTCTCTCTTTGTAATTTTCTAAACTTTTGAGCTAAAACTTTACATTAATTATTCTGCACGTGTTTGTGCAGTTTTACTGTGACTCACTAAAATGTCCCCTAGTTGTAAAAAACCTTTTTTATAAGTCACACAGATAATTTACTGACATTTTTTTGCAATTGAGCTACGAGACGACGTAGACGAGGACAAACGACATTCAGCGCAGGACAGTTTTACTTGTGCGATTGCTCAAAAACATAAAATAGAAAATGTCAGACGAGCTGCGGTATGCAGAGACGCGTTCACAGAGTTCTGGTGAGCAGCGGTTGTATATTCAGCAGAAAGCTTGTCAGCAGAGCTGTAACAATAGCTAACCCAATACTCACTGAATGTAGTTGATTGGAAACATAAAGTCTGCAGAGAACGATAAGAATGGGAGGTTGAAAATGCAAAGCACATCAGCAGACGTGCAGTCGTAAACATTTTTTTTATAGAATGGCGTTGCCAGGGGGTCAAGGTCAATGAAAGCCTCATCGCATCCTCTTTGATTTGCTCCTCTCGGTCCTCCGTTCAGCCGGTGGGAGAGCTTCTCAAAACTTTTCTTATCTTTGTTTCCTCATTTTACACCGGAGCAAGAACAAGTCTGCGCTGTGGTGAAATACAACACGGACATATCAGATTAGATTGTTATCTCGCAGATCAAACTGAGATAATGGCCGTGACATGACACAAGCCGTCACACACTCATTCACACGTAGAGCGCAGAGCGATACTTAAAAATTTACTGCTGCCTGAATGAAGGACATGTTAGATGGAGAGGCAGAGATAAAAGCTGACGGGACAGATAAAGACCGATAAGACTCTCTGAAGAGCTACCATAAGTGTTCCACCTCCCCTCACTCACTCATACAGAAAGAATGATTCTCTGCGTACACATTAACAGTTTATGAAACGCAAACAGGAACACGGATCACTGCGTGGAGCTTTTGAAGGTCATGAACACCCATGAAAATGGGCGGAATCTTAAAATGTTGGATATTTGTCAGGTGGAATATCAGATCTTTAGAAAAGTCCTTCAGATCTCATTTCCAGGGTCACAGTTTTGTTTTGTCACTCATTACGTGACAGATTACTGCCACTTAAAAGTAACTTGGGACATTACGGCGTTATCTCCTGAGAAAAGTGACACTTTAGAGAACTTCAGAGTTACCGAGAGTGACGGTAAAACCTCTTTGTGACTCGCTGCATGTGTTCGTTGTATTGTTCGAACAGCGTACATGAACATTTGAATGTATCGACTCTACTGTCATTTTGTAGCCTTCTGTACGGCCCACAATCAGTAACTCTGCTAACAGTCTGACAGGGAACTGGGCATTAAAAGTGCAACTAATGAACCCGTAAACTATAAACGCTTCCATAGAAACCATAAAAGCACAAATATGATGAAATTGTGGTGACAGAAGACGACGACAGGACGGCAGTTCTTTCCAGTGTCAGAATACTTTTATGGAAAACTAAAATAAATAACAGATTGCTTGATTTGTATATCTGACCTTCACTCTGCAGTTTAATAACAGAACACTGTTTTTACAGGTGCCCATCTGAAATCCCACTTTTTTTACACATGTGCATACAAAGATTATTTTGTGACATCACAACTACAATATGGCCCAATAAACATTTTAACGAGTTCAACTTGTTGTCATGCAAAAAACTAAACAAAACATATCGGACACAAACTTTGAAGCAGACTCTTTTTGTTTGTCTCTGTTTGGAGGTTTTCTATACGTTGAGCCCTCTGTTTTGTTTTTACAGGAATTTCTAGTTGTCACAAATCTAAAACTCTCTGTAATCGCTATAAACAGACGTCTTTAAGCGACGTTAAAAAGTGTTCTGGTTTTTTCGGGCGGCTTTGCTCGTATCCAGGTTGTCCATGTGGAGAAGCAACAAAGTTTGAAATGAATTCTTGGAACCGATCAACTGCCATCAGATGACTTTTAATCAGTCTTATTTAAATATATCTGCACACATTTGCAAACAAAATGTCTGCAATATCACGTCTCAGGTCGCTAATCGGAATGTTAACAATCGCGGACGTATAATGAAAACTGGATACATGTTTGTTCATTCCTGTTAAAGCTGCTCGGTGGTGCATGAAGCCAAGAAAGTTCGACATGCACCCTCGATTACTTCATAATTTGCCCGTTCTAAACTCTGTCTTGCGTTTCATGTGTCGGTCTTTCTGAGATATAATCTATGTTGTCTTTTGTCACGATGTGGTTGGTGGAGCAAACGACTCTGCAGAAGCCGTTTTATTTTACAGTGTTTCAGCAAACTGCCTCGTCTTTATCCACGACTTTTAATCTCAAATCCCAAACGATTCCTTACATAACTGAGCAGAAGTAGCAGCGTCATGATTATCTGCTCAGCTGGCTTGAAAAAAAAAATGGAGCACAGGTCACCGCTTGTTGTGCTTATAAACTGTGAATTTAAATGATTACAGACAAAAATAAGTGATACCAAAAATATTCAAACTTTGAAGTTATTGGACGTCAGTTCCAGTTTTAGTCTAATGAAAGTTTGGCTTTCTGCAAACCACTAATATGTTGAGTTTATACAATTCTTGTTGCAACTTTACATTTGTTTTGTTTTTATGTTATGTTATTATATCTGTGCTTATGGTCTGGATATGTTTTGGCACCAAAAAAGACATAGGTTAGGTTTGAGAAAAGATGTTTTGTTGGCTACACATCGTCAGAAACACTCAGCTTGTTGCCACAAACACAGCTGGTAAAAGTGGTTTAGTGCTTACAGATGTTGGTACGGCGTCTCTAACGGTGGTCTCGTGTTTGGCAGCCGCTTCGCTCGGCTGTCACACACGTTTCAGTCGACTTTAACAGAACCACAAAGTCTGAGTTTAAATGTCCTCATTGAACCAAACTTATCTGGCAAAGATTCAACAATTTTATGTGTTGCAAAGGTTGTGTATATTGCCATGTTCACTGTTGGACTGCATGAAAAATGCACGGATGACACGGTCGCTTTTATTGTACCCGCTACATTTTATTGCATAGGTTTCCAAACGTGTCCACGAAATGTGACTGAAAGGTGAAAATCATCCTAATGCTCCTCATTGTTCATACATTATTTAATAGTGAGCAGCTTTTAATGTTTAATGACACATTCTTTATGGTGTTGACTGGTTGTCCTTTAACTTTAGAGTTAAGGATTACCCCGATCATCCTGAGGCACAAAACTCTTCACCTGCAAAAGAAAAAGAAGAAAAGAAAGGTTTAAGAAAAGAAAAGAAAAGAAAAGAAAAGAAAAGAAAAGTTTTAAGAAAGAAGTTCAAGAAAAAGACAAGGGTTTGTGTTTGTGCAAGGTGACACAAAAGTAGTTTTAAGTTTAAGTCCAAAGCCACAAAAAATAAGCGTCAACTTATGTAACATGAAGAAAGATGTTTTATCACGCTTGGCTTGAGCAGGAGGCAGGTTGATCCAAAGTGCCTATAAAAAGAAATGGTTCCTTCCCACTCGGACCTTTGTTATTTTATTTTTATCATTTTATAACACTGAATTAGGATGGATATAATTTTAATTTTATTTAATTTGATTCTTTTATAGACATGCAGTAAAAATAAAAAAAAGGTAAAATCAATTTCAGCAACTAGGAAATTTAGATTTAAAAGAAAAGATGTAAAACAAAGCTTGAGCAGGGAATCACCTGGGCAACAGGTAAAATACAGTATGTATTGTATTCTATTAAAGCCATTTTACCCCGTAACTCAGTCGGCATCTTCTCACACGGACTGTTGTTGCATATTTACAGCTGTTTCCTGATTGACATTCCTCTACTTCACTGCCTCGGGTACCTTACCTTTATTGACAGGTTTCTGAAAACCTGATTGCAAATGTTTCAGAATGTTTCTTTTATTTAGTTATCCACTGTGGGATTTGATGAAATAAAATAGACAGAAGATTGTCAAGGTGGGTGATTTTTATTGGCACTGTGCGGAGAACCTTGGCACACACAGGGTGTGTCCAAAGCATCTTCCTTCCTTACTGGCATTAAACGGCTGATGATGCTGCTTAGCGTCGCTGTCCAATAAAGTTTTAACACGCCAAAGGGCAATAAAAGCTGGAGCTGTGGTCCAATCACACTGCACATTTGAGAATGATTCTTTTTATATGCATGTGCTTCTGAACACTGACCCCATAAAACACAACAAGTATTGGTTAATTTTTTATTTTTTTTCCTCCCAGTGTTGATGTGGCTGTGGCAGCGTGGGCATAAAGAGCAGTGAGCTGGACGCTTCCTCTCACTGTCGCCATCATCCTCTTGGATATCGGAGAAGGAGACAGCTGGAGTCGTCCTGAGGAATCTTATGAACTCTGAGGAAGCTCTCCTCCACTCTTCGCTGATTTTCCTCCTCTTCTCCCTTTATATTAACCACAATGTCGATAAACGGCTGCAACGCTCTGGCCACAGTCTGCTCAGGCGCCGACCTTGAAGGCTGCTTGGTTCCTCCAAGTAACTTCAATGCAGTCCTGGGCGTGGTGCTGAGCACGGTGCTCACCATCATGCTTGCTATGATCATGTTCTCCATGGGCTGCACTGTGGAGGCCTCCAAGCTGTGGGGCCACATCAAGAGACCGTGGGGCATCTTCATCGGCTTCCTCTGCCAGTTCGGCATCATGCCTTTCACAGCCTTTGCACTGTCGCTGGCCTTCGGCGTGCAGCCTGTGCAGGCTATCGTGATCGTCATTATGGGCTGCTGTCCTGGAGGCACCGGCTCCAACATCATCTGCTACTGGCTGGATGGAGACATGGACCTGAGGTGAGGAACCAGCTAGTTAACTGTGTCGTTTAGATGCCTTCAAGCTGCCAAGCTGATGTGCTGACAGTCTGACAGGAGAGACGGATTCTTGCTCTCAGTTTGGAGAAAGACTTTGAGCACGACACAGTTATACAGTTTATAACCATGTTTCTATAAATTAATGCCACAACCAATGTGATATAAATATATGTTGTCACTGATAAAAAGGATTTTAAAAAGTTGCCATTTGCTGATTTGAAAACACAGTAAATGTGTCTGTGTTTTGCTCAACATGTGTTTGAGACAGAACAACACTAAGTGAACCCCCTTTTGGCAGCTCAGGTGAAATATTCGATAAATATCCCGATTTATAACCTAAATGTTTGTTCCTGTGTGAGTTTCTAATGAGGCTGTCTTGTGGAACAAGTGGGGACCCTGTGAGGAATCATGCTCAGGACCCTCATGGGCCCCTTTGTGTGTTTTGTGTGTTAAAATGTAAAAGTATGTGGTCATATTTGGGCCAAAAGACCCACAAACAACATTTTCCAAATTTCTCCAACCACCTCCTTATTTTTTGGAACACGTGCTGCATGAAAAACAGAATGTCATTAAAGACATTTTATTTATTTATAATGTGTTTGACATTTCTTATCCGTATTCACCTCGTCCTCAGTATCAGTATGACGGCCTGTTCGTCGATCATGGCCTTGGGGATGATGCCTCTCTGTCTGCTCATTTACACCACCACCTGGACCGCCAGCGGCAGCATCCAGATCCCATACGACAGCATCGGTAAGCAGAAAAATGATTGATTACTGGTCCATACAGCAAACATGTCTACTTTCTGAGGCTTAAACAGTATTTTATGTGAATAGATGGTTTATTTTAAAGAAAAAAGTTAATTATACCATGCTGCTGATCACTTTGTTCATTACAATCCTACTGCTCTGTATGATATGACATCTGTGTTTCCTCAGGTATCACCCTCGTGTCTCTTCTTATCCCGATTGCTGTGGGGATTTATGTTAAAAGGAAGTGGCCCCGCTTTGCAAAGAAGATTCTCAAGGTAGGAAAACATTGAAACTGATTTATGCAAACAGACTTCTAGACCGAGAGCATTTCTGGGATGTGTTGTGGTATTTTAATGTTGTGGCTCTCTTTGCGTCTGTTCTGCACAGATCGGGTCCATTGCGGGCTTCGCTCTCATTGTCATCATAGCCGTGGTCGGCGGAGTTCTCTACCAGTCCTCCTGGACCATCGCTCCCTCCCTCTGGATTATCGGAACCATCTACCCCTTCATTGGTTTCGGCCTGGGCTTCGTCCTGGCCCGCATTGCAGGTCAACCCTGGTACAGGTAGGCTGGCAGCATTGTAGTTACGTTTGCAGATAATCATTTTGTTATAAAAAAGTTTCCTTGTTTTTTTTTTTTAAAAAAACCCACATAATTACTCTGTTTATCATCCCCTGCTTTGTTCAGATGTCGAACCATCGCTTTGGAGACGGGTTTCCAGAACTCCCAGCTGTGCAGCACCATCGTCCAGCTGTCCTTCAGCCCCGCTGAGCTGGAGATCATGTTTGCGTTCCCTCTCATCTACAGCATCTTCCAGCTGGTGGTGGCAGTCACATTTGTGGGAAGTGAGTATAGCAGACAATTCTTGGCAAATGGGAAAAGTTTTACTCAGTTTTCAAGGATTAGTAGCATATCGTGAGAAGTGGATGGTGGCTTGTAATCAGGTGAACATGTGGCCGAAGTTGTCTCACCCCTGCATACAGTTAAAGTCTCTTTAAATGTTTCAGTGGAGACTTTTATGGTCAGGTAATACTAGAAGAAAAGTGTGTACCTGGTTTTTGACCTGCTTCCTGTTCATATCTGATTCGTTGAAATGATCAGCTGTGTTTATATAACTGCAAGGAAAAATGATCTGAGTAGTGAAGGAGAGATGCTGCTTGTCTGCATAAAGTTCAAGGACAATAATCAGATTTAACGACAATAAAGGATCTGATAAGAAGCTGTATAATTTATATGAAACAGAATGCTATTGTTAGCCCCTATGCTAGCTTCTAGCTTATGCTTGCAGCTCTGATGATGCAGATATCTAATATCTAAATATCAAAAAGACCGCAGATGGAAACTGAACGCCTGCAGGAGAAGTTAAGATCTTTTTTTTAGATTAAAAAGTGACAAATGACTGAAAAGTTAAGAGCAGAAAAGCTGTAATTTGACCGCACCTCATTTTTTGTCACATTACGCAATCAAACAAGGCTTGATCTTGATACAGCAACAATGAGTTGGTGGCAGTAAAGCCTTTCTTTTGTGTAGACAACTCCCTTCAATCATCGTTTTATCATCCCCTCAAAGTTTTTACAGTTTCCTGTTTTCCCAAACAAGAATAATTAAATAACAGAACAAGAAAAAGTCGAGCCCTAAATGACAGAAAGTGTTCGGAGGAAAAGGCTTATTCACTGAAACTTGGTCAATTTAAAGGCTGTTTAAAAGATAAATGACAAGATGACTGATCTGAGTTTCTGAAACTGTGTTTTTTTTCCTCAACAGGCTACCAGATATATAAAAAACATCTGCGCTGCGGTTCACCTGAAGAAGACAGCGAGGCTGAAGTCGGCGACGGTGAGAAGAAGGACCGTGCTGTGGAGAACAGCGCCTTCGAGAGTGACGACTATGGCACCAGCGAAGAGAAGGATAAGGACATGAACAAGAACACCCAGCTGTGAGATTACACACCTGCAAATCACAGACTCTGGACTATCAGTACGAACACAGAGAGCCTGACTCAGCTGTGAACACACACTGCACTCTGCAGGCCGTCTCCTCCAGCTGTGGGGGTGCGGTGACTTAAGACACTGAATTCTGTTCTGTTGAATTGTTTTGTCTTGGTAGTAAAACATTAGGCCTTCCTTTCCTTAATTTATTCATATAATTATTTAAAACAACTTTTCTCTGTGTGCTCCGTCTTGCAGTCACTGATCAACACATTTCTACTTCTACACATCTGCACAATTCAAACCGAATATTTTAAGCTATTTATGTGGATTAAACTGGTCCACGCACATTTTTATCAACATGCACTGAATGCTAAAACAGCTGAATACAAATATACTGCAGATACTTCACTCATAATTTATCTGATAAGACGCCGAGCTGTGTCACATGAGGAGAATTATGTGTGCACATCTGAAGGCCTGCTGTCGACTCTAATACTGATGTGTTAAAACTAACAGGTGATGTATTTTGTATCCTCGCTCTCTTTTCTGATGTAGCAGATGAAATCAGTGTTTTCTACACACCAGCTTTGGCACGAGTTGGGCCCTTAATGCAAACTTCTGTTGTGTGTTCTCCTCTTTCATTTCTTCTATACCTCATGTATGTTAGTGGATGAAAAGATGTGGGAGTTTTTAAAGGACAGAGCTTTTCACATTTTCAGACTCATTAAATGCTCTTTTTATTTCCAGTTTATAACATTTTGTAAGCTACTTTTTGTCATATCTGTCCAGCTGAAGAAGCCGGTTTAACGTTATGATTCCAGTATATTAATGATTCATATTCCACCTTTAAACCTGAGACAGGCGGCTTTTCGTGTTTCCCAGTGGTATCGCAATATTGCAAAGACAGCGTTAGCAACACGGCTGCTGTCCATCGATAAAAACAACTCTAAGAATCCTGATTTGATCTTGACAACTTGCGCTCAGTGCTTTGAAAAAGCAAAGTCAAACACCTGGTTTTATTAATTAGTGGGCAAGTTCTGTTGCACTCTGAACTCGTTGAATGAATGCCGGTGGTGGTAGAAGGAAACGCATATTAGCGACATCTTCACCTTCTTTGCCTCCTCGCTCAGTGCAGCACTTTTTCTTTTGCAGTGCAGATTTTCCAGTTGTTCCAAAACAATGAAACTTTTTGTTTTAGTCATGCAACGGCAGACATGATTCCTTTGTTGTGTAATTTGCCTTGCAGGAAATATCCGGTCTGGTCGCAGGCCAAATATCAGGAAAACAAGCAGTGTCTTTACCCTGCAGCCATTACACTGTGCAAGAATCCAGAACGATAACTTACAGCATATAAAAGTTGACTACTGCTAGTTTAATTTATTAGTCGAACGCAGAATTCAGGCAGGTTTAAGAACAGCTGATCGCCTTTCTGTTAATCTGCTCCCAGTCTGTTGAAAGCTCGACTTTTCGCCGATGTCAAGAACAAAATATTTTTACCAAACCTCTTCACTGCTGTTTCACAACTGTGCCTTCTGTAATAATGTATTTTTCTCTGAACATTTGTGTCTATTTAGTTGTAATAATTAATTTTTTGATATGAGTTCTAGTATTCAACTCAATAAACATATTAATATTTGTACACTACGCCTTTTTGTGTGTGTTTAATCAACCCCGGTGCCCCTCATGTAAAAAGAAGCACACGTAGAATTTCCTCTTCTATAGTAATGCCATAAAACATTAACATGTACAGAACACGTAGAGCTCAAGGTCAGAAACCTTCCCATCGTAAAATAATCAACATTTAATTCTTACAGTTGTTCAAAGTCCAAACTGTGACGGCAAAAGCACAAACCTACATAAAATCTAAGTGCTGTCATGTGACGATAAACGTGTCCAGCTGTTTGTGAGTGCTGAGCCAAAGATGTCGACCCTCCTTTGGACCCGCTCGCCCCTCCTCTGGATCAGTGCACTGGAGCTGCCTTCACTTACTGTTGGATGTAGTGGGAATTCTCATACTTCCTCTTATTTTCTCTCTGACCCTTCCTCTTAGTTGTGTTCAGTGTTGGGTATCGTTACTTTGGAAAGTAGTTAATTAGGTAACAACGTTACCATCAATTAAAAGTAATCAGTTACGTTACAGCGCTACCTATAAATAAAAGTAACGCGTTAGAGTACTCATGCGTTACCAAAAATGAAAAGCCGTTTGCAGCGCCTCGCACATGCTGCAACTTAACTGACACACACACAGCCTCCTTTAAATGCACCGAGAAGTCGTGACAATGATGAATAACGTCAGTCATCCAACCAAATTAACTCTGCAGATAACAATAACAGGAAAGACAGTCAGCAATATGCCACATAGCGTTTTATTAATTATTTATTTTTATTTTTTTTCGGTCGACAGAAGCATTTTACCGTTATGTTGTTCTTGTCCTTTTCGCTGGTGAATTGAAAATAATGTGCATACTTCCACGATGCAAAAGCTGTCCTCTCTGCCATCTTGACGGGGGTTCGAAAACACACACACACACAGGTAACGTAGGTCAGCAGCAGGACACAGACGCATCACAGCGCTGCACCTCCGCTGACACATCCGCAGGTGGCACAGTACTGTCTGACAAAAAGCAGGCTGCAGTCGGGATTTTCCTTTCCTTATCCGGAGAAATTCTTAAAATAACGGATTACTTTTTTAAAAAATTAACGACGCTACTGAGTGCTTGACGCACGAAACTAACGCGTTACGTTACACGTTACACGAAAAAAGTAGTTAGAGTGCCCACAACACTGGTTGTGTTAGAGGTCCATAAGTTGACATTTTTATCATTCTTTGTTAAGTTTGGTGACCTCATGTTATTCCAGCATCGCTCCACACACCTTCATCCTGATGGGAGGTCCAATCAGCCAGAACAGAAAACACCGTTTTTTTTATGTTCAGGGCCTTTAATGCAATTTTTTAACAAACCTATCTAGTTGACGATGCACTGAAATGACCAGGCTATAATAAATTAATTTCCCTTTGTAAAGGTTTCTTTTGGAGTATTCACAAAATCAAGAAAAAATGCCTAAAAGAAAAATGTTGTAACATTGCAGATATTATTGTTATTTTTCTGCTAACATTTGTACAGCCATGTGTAGCTAACAGGCTCTAACGTGAATTACAAAACAAAATCTTTGTGGGCTCAGGTAGTAACAAGTCTGGGGTAGCCTACTGTGTCTCTAATATTAATACTGTTGTATCATAAGTTGAGCTATTTTACATTCCAGGTGAGTGACACATCAGCCTACGTACGACCGTATTTGTCTTCATTTTATTTAAGTAGCTTTGGAGACAACAGAAGAAACACACCAGCTACATGTGAAATATCATAAGTAATATTAATTGATTGGTAATGTCCCAATAAATATATGTATATATGTGCATTGTCATTCTTTTTTAACCACATAAGCTCAAAGGTATCTAGTGTCACAGTCTTCATCCGCGTCTTCAAACAAGTTATGGCTTATGTGTTAGCAAATGTTTCGCATGCTAACAGGGTAATCGGCACATTCGTCAAAAAAGGTGCCCAAAATATATCAATTGTATAACTTGTGCACACTAATTAGTTATCTAATTATTATTTTTTTAGCATTTAAATAGCTTAAAGGTCCAATTTGGATGAAAAATGTATGTTTAAGCTCATTCCCAACCCGACTGACGATCCAGCTTTCAGTTGCTAACGAGGCTCAAAAATGGATCTTTATTTAAAACCACAGAAGCTCAAAGCTGCAGAGTTTCACAGTCAAGAGCTCTGAAACCTGAAGCTAAGCCTTTAAAACAAGTTGGCTAATAGGTTAGCAGACATTTAGTATGTCACCAAATATATCAAGTAAAACTAAAGAAATATCTAATTTGTACATTTAATTCACACTTTTAACCATTTTAATGACTTTGATAGCTACAATCACTACAAAATTATTTGATCAATATTCATAACAATGCTGCTGCATCAGTTGCATTTTGTGACTGCGGTCAAACCAGCTTCCACTTCACAAAGTGGAAGTTTTGTTTTTAAGAGTTAAACTCCACACAGAGTGCGTTTTATGGTGCAATCTTATCTGCAATGAAAATGTCATTATACTGCTCTAATTTTCCACTTCTGCAATGTTACGTCCAACCAGGCATCACGGTCCCTCCTCACCACTTTCTAACGTCGGAGCCGCAGTTTACGCAGAGACCCTGAACGCAGCACGGCTGGTCTACAGAGAGACAACAGTCGGACGGAGAGGAGCCGCGTCGTAAGTAACCGATCGTTCTTCTGTTGCAGCAACATTTTTCACACACGAACAGCCTGTCACACTGTTTGACAGTTTGACTTTGTAACGTCAGCTGTCTTTTATTTATTTACTTACGATAACGAACCGAATAACGTTGCAGTCGGCGAAGAAGAAGCTCCCAAAAAAAGTTCGTCTCCTCATTTCCTCTTCTTCTTCTTCTTCTTCTTCTTCTCCTTCTTCAAGCTTTACCGTTATTATTAAGCCTCGTCGAATCTGTCGACGCTTTAATGTATCAGACTATTATTATTATTATATAGTAATACTTAAACAACGTTAGTTACTTCATGTGAACAAGTGAACAGCTCGGCTGATGCTGCCTGGAAACTGGACCCCTCAAATTAACGGGTCGCATTCCTGCTGAAGTGGTTGTCATGCCGCTCACGAGCTGTTGACGTTAGCAGCAGCTAATGTTAACGTATGTTAGCTTTACGTTTTAATGCCTCGTACAGAATGTTTCCACACAATAATGATGTTTATGAATGAGTCAGAGTGATTAATCTAATCACTTATATTAAAGGGAAGTTAGTTAGTTCTCACGGAGGAGGAGAAATTCTCCAAGGCAACCGGAAGGGAGTATTTTAATGTAACGTTTTTTTTAAAAGTTTTAAGCTAGTAGCAGTTAAGCTAGTGGAACTTGGTCCAACAAGTGTGTGTTTTTGGGTTAATCACTGGTTCTGACATCAAGTGATGACAGTGTGTTGTTACTGGGTGTGTCAGCAAAGAAGCTCAGATGTAAAGCCTCTGACAGGAAAGTGAGATTGTATCACATCAGACAAGAACACTTTTGATATTTGATATTTTATTAATCAAAACATTCAAGTATTGTCATAGAATACAGAGTATTTGTTTGTGTGCCGTGTTGTGTCTGAGCTGTACTTTTCCACGCTACTTCCTGCTGGTGTGGGAAACTGAGATTAACTTGAATTTGCATCCAAATTAAGTTGGTGCAGCAACATCAGTTTTCTGTGACTCATCGTGAGAAGACCAAGATGATGACACATCATGTTGCAATCACTGACCTTTATTAATTCTCTGCAATTCACAAACAGGCAGAAACTTGGCCAACACCGAACAAAAAGCACGAATACATGTGGAAACAACTGATTCTGTGAGGATTTCACAACAGGAGCTCCATGAAGCAAGACAAGTTTCAGTGAGTACCACCGACAAATTACATTAAAACATATTGAATCTGCAGCGAAATATCAGGCGATGCAACATGGACTTATTTATAAAATAATCTTGTTGCTCTTCACCAAATCTTTAATTTGAAGTACTCGTATGACACATGTTCATTTGCTTGTATACAGTTCAGAATTCTACCATGATGCTAGTGTTATAAATCAAGTTTCTTGTCAGTGTGTTTTGATAAAAAACTTATGGGTCATTGTAACTGACAATAATAATAATGATAACTGTGTACGACCATATACTGTGAAAACGGGATGTTCTGTGACATTTCATAACATTGACAACCCCAAACTTAAATCTAAGTAGCTCTGATATCCAAGTGAATTGGATCTGATCTGATATAGCAGGTGGCTGACATTATTGGCCAATATTGACCTGTCACAGATATGTCAGTATCGATGTTTATGTGGTCCGTTGCGTGTCAAATATAAAAGCTTGTTGTTATAACACAGCAAAAGATACCTGGAGTAATAGATCATTATTAAATTCCCTGGGAAGTTAATTGCTTCAGTGGCCTGATGTCATTTTAGACAATTTATTGTTAAACTGTAAAAACATCTTGCCTCTTTAACAGGTCTCTGGCACAAGTATTTGACATGTCAGTGCACAAAAATCTCATAAAACTGTTCAGCTCCATCAGTAATGTTGCTCAGTCGTGTTTATTTAATTCAGTTGATTTCAGGGTGTGAGATAGAAACACAGCCTTCTCATGAAATGTGTCGCAAATGTTGCCAGAAGAATTGACACATCTTACATTCAATAAGTTAGTAATAATCAGTGTGGGTTAATGTTTTCCTAATGTATTGTATTCATTTGTTGATTAGATTGATAAGACATGAATTAGTGAATTAATGCACTAAAGATAAGTTATCTGAAGAGTCAAATTAAATTGTTATTAATGTACTTTAATGATAGTTCCTCCTCCACGACTCGGCTCAATGTATTTGTTGATATTCAGGTGTTTATTTAATCTGTTCTTATCTCGCCAAAATGATCAGAACTGATTGCATTGTTCAGTCACTTTGCTTTGACTGAAGTGTTATATTTTTCTTTTATCTCCCATAACAAACAAACCGCGATAGCTCTTTATACAGCTAACAATGGGGTGTTTGGACAAGGGCGAGCGAGTTGTGTCACTACAATGTCACGACCTCCGAGCTGTTTGCTCATGTGACACCTTGATAAGGTGGTAAAGAAGCCACAGCGTAGGCAAGGTCAAGAGTGAGGGAACTTTGCAGCAGTTTATCGTCAGTGTGTCACTGTGGAAAAGCTCAATGTTCCACCTGGAAAATTACCTTGTTGTAACAGTAAGAGACTGTAAACCCGCCCTCACCTGTACTGTTTACTCATGAATATTGTAAAAGTTTGTTGGAGTGAGTCATCAGTTTTCTCAATGAATATTTCCGCTGAGTCCATGATTCAGTTATGGCTTCTTAAAAAGCTACAGCACAGAGTGATGGTAATTTGTCTTTATATGTGGTTTAGCTAGAGGTGGATAGGTGAGCATTTTAGAGCTGCGACTATTATTCCTTAAATCAATCAGCCAACTGACAGAAATTAACTGGTACCGGATTCTTTGAGCCAATGCTGATACCGTTATTAGGGAGTCAGCTAATTCCAATATTGATAAATCAGTTGATATTTTGTACACGTGTTTGCAACGATCCCTCAACTGTGGATCGAACACTTGAGTCATGTAACGGAGGCAGAATATTTTACAGTTTAAAACAACACATGTGCCTTGAAACAGTAACATTTACTAGAGATTCAGTAATTCTAAATCACCCGAGAATATTTTTTCTCTAAAAAAAAACATATTGCGACACGAGTATATCTGTGATAGGTCATTATCGACAGACACGATCGATCTATCGTACATCCACAGTGATGATGTGTGTGTGATCAATATGGACATTTTTTTCCGATCCCAAGTATTTCTGTTCCAGGATCGATTCTCATATTAATACATTTGATATTTAAACCCTGGTAGAAGTGACGACACATCACCAGGATCTCATCTTAACACTACCAGATCAATACTTCAAGATTTCTCCGTCTGTCTGTCGCAGTCACACACAAACTTCAGCTCTTTAAATGCTCGAGTCGCCGCTGAATGAGTGCTGACACTGATGATAGCTGACCACAGTCATGATGGAGATTATTCATTAGTCAGAAGATTGACACCACAAACCTCGTTAAGCATGTGAGATTTAATCACAGTGCAGAATGATGCGGTTCTACATCTGTGGTCTGAAGACGAGGAGAGGAAAGACGTTATCTAGGAACAGAGAGAGAGAGTGTGGAGCTGTCGGCGACATTTATCACCGTCACTGACCGTGGGAAAGTCGTTCATGTCTGTTTAGGTTTCGTTCGTGTGTTGATGTTCAAACATCCGGAGTTCTCTCATTCCTAAAACTACGTAAAGCCTTTTTTTAAGCTTTTGTACAAAGTATTGGTATCATATTGGTATCAGATTGGAAAGGAAATCAGTGGTTTCGTTTGATTGAGGCTTTGAATTTTAATATTTTCCCAAGAAGAAGATGTACTGTCACTCTTTAAATCTTCATAAAATCAAAATCCAGTGTTGTGATTTTGTTTTTTTCTCTTAATTATGGCAAACTACAGGTTTATAGTTGGCCATTAATTAAAGCTTGGCTACAGTTCAGTTCAGTTACAGTTTTACCTGGTGTTGCATCCAGAAGATCCACAGAATTGATGTCAGACTCGGTGTTTATCTAAGTGACTGCGACGCTGAAAGTGTTGTAAAATTATATTTTTCAACCAAATTGATCAAATGCAAACTCAGATATTGATGATCATGATCTTATAGTTTGATGGGTTTCCTCCTGTACGAGAACATTTGGTGACTGGAGAGAGTTTTTTCCCCGGAGAGATGCTTCACACTCTTTTTATGGCGGTGTATTTCCCTCCTGACACCGAGCCAACAGCCGCAGTCAGGTGCTCTGTGAGTCACAGTCCCAGCAGAACACCCAGAGGAGACCAGCTCTTCACAACCATAGCAACTACAAAACACACACAGGCCCGTCTCGTCGTCGTAGGCTCCAGCAGCTGGAGATACAGCAGATATCAGGTATCGTCACATGTGGAAAGATAACGGATCATTAAACAGAAGCGCTCTCTTTCTGTCGTCAGAGCCATAATGTCACAGAGCGCCTGACTGTCATTATCTCAGCGTGATTATAGTTTATAGTGTGCTGAAGCAGGTTTTCCCCTGGTTGTTGTCTGGCGGTTTACATGATGCATCTCAGCCACAGCCACAGGATGTTATTCTCAGTTTCCCCAACGTGAGAAAAAAACAAAATCTGCCCCATATTAGACGTAGTGTGACTGCTGTTTGTGACTGTGTTGTTCAAATGTTGTACATGTTTGTGAGCTGTGTCTAAGTAGACAGAGATATCAGACACACACAGGCAGGAGAGAAGGTCCTCCCTGCAGGTGACGGTCCCTTTAACTTGTTATTTTGCGGGAGAAGCAGCACCAAACTTATCCAGGAACACACGAAAAGCTTCATGTTGTAAATTCACGAGGATATTATAAAGATAAACTGTATGTGTGATTAGAAAAGAGCATATGAGCTGAACTGAACTGATGGTGTGAACATCAGAATCGAGCTATCACAGCTTTTCTCTGGCTTTCACTTCCTGTGTGTTTCTCACATGAGACTCACACCTCTGCATAATCAAAGTAAAAAAACACAGTAATTTACAAGTAATTAAGTTGTTTTTGCATGTTGATATGCCAGTATAAGAGGAAATCAAGGTTGCGAAAGTGCTTTGGAAACTGAAAAATATTCAGTAACTTTTCTAAATACTCTGATTTTGCTTCTTCTAGGAAATGGTCCGGTGAGAGTGGACGATGCCAGCTATGAGTCAGAGTCCCTGCCTGTGGACTCAGCTCCCTCAGAGCAGCCAGTCGCCATGTGACCGCTACAAGCACGCCTGCTGCAGCGACGACGGAAACGTCTACATCCTGGGAGGAAGAGACAACAGCTGTCTGGGGGACTTCTGGAGGTACAGCGTGGGTAAGAGCCAGAGACACAACCGCTGCTCAGTTTATTGTAGAATAGAGCATCTAATCAATCTTTTAATTCTGTGTGCTACTATAGTGTGTGACGAGTGGACGGAGTTAAACTGCACCGGTGAAGCTGCACCAGATGATCTCGAGGAACATTCTATGGTGGCCCATCAGGTACAAACTCACAAACATATGTTGCTCCGACCTCTCTGCTGATGCTTCACTGCTTTGTGTGTCAGTACGTTCGATATGTTCACCAGCTTCGACCTTTTTCAGGGCTTCCTGTACGTGTTCGGAGGCTTGCTGGATTCTGCGTACACACGGTTGAGATGTCCCCTCTGGGTGTTTGACATCGGTGAGTTTCACTGCACGGTACAACTACTGTGTTATTGGCAGCCAGCGTTGGGATTTTCTCTGCAAATGCTCGGGCTTGACAGACGAAACCTGTTGTTGCATGTCGATTCAGGTCCCACGCCCCCAAGCCCCTGTGAAAATATTCAGCCCCCGTAGGTCAGCTGTGTGTGAAACCCGTGTCCCAAATGATATGTTAATGTCAACTATTCAACAAAAAGTAGCATTACAATGACTGATTTATGCTGACAAATACAAATTATGTGGAAGAAGCTGCGTCAAGGAGTTTTTGAGGCGTCCTACTATGCTAAATGTCCTGGAGTCACACTAACAGGACATACTTCCTGCACTGCAAATACCACGACTTGTTGGTTCCTGTCACTCCGCCTGGTTCAACACAGCTTTAATTGTTCCTCATTCACCTGCTCCGTGTTTAAATCTATCAGCACAAGAGTTGCAGGGCTGTCTTGAATACCATTTTGGGACTTCAAAGCTCCAGTGACTGGATTGCATTTGTTCACATGGAGCAGAAATGCTCTCTTGCGGAACGTAGTTGATCATCACTTTTCGTCTTCCATTAAGTGAAATCCTGAATCCTGTGACTGGAGGCCTTTTCAGTGGTGCAACTGGGAAGTTACGCGTGCTTTTTGTCACAGAAATAGATCATAAAATAAGGATTTTTATTGCAACTTTTGCAATATCTTCTTCCTTCCCTTCCAGTCACGGTGCAAGGTAGCGCTCTGTATTGATATGCTGTGACTAATGATGTGTTAAAGATACTGATTTGGATATTGATCACCTTGGCAGAGATAAAGGCTTTGAACTTTAATTTCAGCCCTGCTGTCATGTGGTTTGTGCAGTAAATATTTTCACCGTGCAATTTTTATAAAAGGTTTAAAATGATAATCAGCCATAAATACTGTTTAAATGTCCAGTTCAGCTTTTATATGACAATACTGTAGCTGTTGGTGTAGAACATTGACTCTGAGGGCCAAAATATACCATAATAATAATAATTATAATGATTCAAAATCTGCACATACTTCAGACCATGAAATGCTCAATGCAGGATGTGTAACTATTTTATGGCCTTACCAACTTTTTTAATCTAATTTGTGCAAACTATTCATCCATTTTTTAGGTAAGGCTGACCGAAGATGATAAATTCAAAGTGTCATCACCATCAGCTGTGACAATAACTAATCATCAGTAATGTATATTTGATCTCTGGGCTCTGCTTTATTTTCATGTCCCTTTGTTGTGTGTTTCAGCAAAGCAGCGGTGGGTTCACTGCCAGGGAAAGACGAGCTCCCCTCAGGTACAGAGCTCCTTTCATATGGCAAAGATCCGAAGTAGTAACAGATGACATGAAACCTGGTGCCAAGTTTCTTTCTCTGCATTCTTCGTGAGAACAATCATCCAGGATTAGAACCTGTTTTAAACTGATTCTACACAACATTTCCATGTCAATAATTACATGTTTTGGGGGTGTGATCAACACATTAGTGTGCTGTGTGCTGTACTGACATTAGCTGGTGAATGAACACAACAAGATTGCCATCAGATACTTTACCATCTGTAGCAGAACAACTGCTCTGTGAGCGTCAGCAGTGGCAACAACAAGGCCTTCAGGAAGAAAGACGTTACAGTTCTGAACAAATCCAAGAAGAGTCATTTTATTGATAAACTATTATACAGTGTTGTGACAAATACATTTAAATGAATGACTTGGAAATATCACAAACATCACTTGTGTCCAAATCATGGCAGACATCTGATCTGAAGTCCTGCTGGCTCCAAGACACCTAAACAAGACAAGAAAAGCAACATTAAAACACTGAATAAAATACAAAAAACAGAACTGAGGATAGTTTGTAAGTCGCTTGTGATAACAGAGTCTTTGGGTTTGTGTGTTCATGCTTTTGTGTCTGTCTGTGTGTGTGTGTGTAGACCCAAACGCCGACCAACAGAAAAGGGCACAGTGCTGTGGTGGTCGGCTCGGCCATGCTGGTGTACGGAGGCTTCGTGGACATGAAAGGATCCTCGCAGGACTTTTGGAGTTTGGATTTTGGTGAGTGTGAGTTGCTCTTATTACCACGTAGTACTGTAACGAGGATGCACAGTGTATATTCTTCTTAGTAGTCGTTGTATTATTCATTTATCAGTCATTTATGCATTAAGTGGGCAGTTTTTTTTTATCCCTAAACAAACTTTATACTGTTTTATTTTGTTTATATGTGGTGGACCCTGCCACCTTTCTAGCTTAAAACAGTGTTCTAGGACCTTATTTTCCTCTGAGAACAGCTTGTTTATTCACTTATGTAAAAGATAAACATTTCTGAGTTTGTATTATTACCTCATTAATACTGTAAATATAGTGTGAGTTTGAATTTCTTCTCCACAACTACACAGTTCCCCTTTAAGTAAATACTGCTTCTTTCTGTTTTATTGCAGGTATCAAACAGATTGTACTGATGATGATTTTTTTGTGTATATGTGTGTTTATATGCGCGACAGATACCTTGGCTTGGTCCCTGCTGCATGGTCCTCAGCAGGGCTCATTAGGCCCGGGCCCCAGACACAGTCACTCAGCCGTGGCCTACCAGAGCTGCATGTATCTGTTCGGGGGCCTGAAAGGTTTGAGGGAGCAGAGGGACTTCTGGAAGTGGAATTCCACCAGCCACGTGTGGACTTCCCTCAAAAACAAGTGAGTACAGATGTCACCTGTCAGTTTGTCCCTTCCAGGTGTAAGGTTGGGTCAACAGCTAAACGTAGTAATGAGCGTGCAACATGCTTGTCAACTCGTCGGCATCAAATCTCAGAGAAACGTCATTTATACTGGTATTTACTGCAGTAAATGTAAGTTGCATTCAGGTCAGAATCATCAGCCCACGCCGACAAACTTGACAGGCAGTTTATCAAAGGACTTCATTGGGCCGTGTCCACATTTAACTGGTGGAAAAGAAACTTGATCCTGTTGGAATGATATGAATACCGAAGCTTTCAACACCTGCTGAACGGTGAGGGATCAGTTTTCAGCTGGCTGTGCTGTGCTAACAGGGTGACAGGACGAGGCTGTCAGGCTGCACGGTGGAGCTAATAACTATAGCAGTACAGTGGAAAGTAAAGCAGAAATAAAGTCAGCAGTAATTGTAAATAAAAAGTGCTTTCTTGGTTGCCTAGATAACATTCTTATCAAGATTGTAGTAGAGTAATGGATGAAATTAAACTCTGTAACCGTAACACTGTGTCGGTGCCAAACCACAATTCAACAACAAAAACCGTTATCATTTCAGCGATCAGGCAGGTCGTAACTAAGCCGAGTGTGAACACAGCCACAGGTACACACTCTCCTGTCAACGTTTAAGAGATCTCTTCTGACAGTTTGCATTTTTCAGACTCTGAACTCATCGTGTGTGACAGAGCTAATTCTGGGCTCTTTGTCAAATAGTTCTGTTTCATAAGGAAGCCCTGAGGGACAGGGAAGGACTTTTTTTCTGGTCATCCATTTTCTAAGTCTGAACTTAAATGTTTTTTGCTCTGTGTGAGGAAAACACATTTAAATATTAACATTAAGCATTTTTTTTTAAAAGACACTGTTGTTGTTTTTTCATGTGCCAAAGTGAAACTGAGTGTTTTTTCTTTTTTAAGTGAAAACATTATTTGGGAGGAGTAAACATTTATTTATTTTCTTACTTTTTATACTCATTTTGACCACAAGAGGCTGACAGGTACCGCTACCTCATGTTCTGTGCTGATTATACACAATATTCCATCGTGACGCTGACCACAGGTGATGCATCTTGTGTTTATTGTAAACGGGAAATTAAAACTCGCCTTGAAGACAACATGAATGCTCTTAGTCCTCGTGGTAGTGGTGCACTTCAGCCTCTTCTGGTCCCAATGAGTATCACAAAAAACTTTTTTTTTTTCATTTGGTTCCACAACCCTAACCTGTAACCGTAACCCCTGACACCTTAAGGTCTCTAAGGTTTTTTTTTCTCACTGAAAATTCACACGTGAAATGTTTCCAAAATGTGTTCTCCTTTTGAAATATTTTTTTTCAACTTCATTTCACTGATTTTATTTTTTTCCCCTCCTGGAAATATCTTTTCTGTTTCAGTTTTTTACAGTTTCCCACATGGAAAAATTCTTCAGTAATTTCTTTTCACTTTGACATTTTTTAAAAAATATTTTGAAAAATTATTACAAAAAATATTTTTAAAAAATCTTTTGAAAAAGACTTTTTGCAAAAGTTTTTTTTTTCCTCTGGAAAGATTTAAATAAAAAGGAAAAACTATTTTGATTTTTTTCTTTCGATAAACCTTTGTTTTCACTTGGATTCACACATGAAAAACACAATTTTCTCTTGAGGAAAAAATAATTTCACTGGTTTTCACAGACAAATTATTTTATTTTTTCCCATCCTACAAAAAAAAATTCTGTTTCAGTTTTTTTATGCAGTTTCAGAAAATGGATCGGTCCCCCTTTTTTGCTTTAATGACAGCATGGACTCCACAAGTTTATGCAAAGCCTGATATCTCATGTAATCCCGGCACTATGGGCCCTTGAAGAATGAAAAAACGCCCCAGATGCTCTGTGGAACACTGTGTGGGATAACGTGAGTCCATGCCGTCCTTAAAGCAAAAAGGGGGACAAACCAAGTGCTACATATTCTGGAATTCACTGACATTTTTTAAAGATTTTCACTCAAATTGATGAACTGTTATTATAATTTCTGATAAAAACCAAAAAAAAAGTATTAAACTCTCCAACAAATGCAAATACAAAAATTCTGACTCGTGGTGTCCGACCTTTTGACCTTACTGTGTATCGGTAAGTTGATAACGTGGTTATTCTAAAAGAACAGGACACACAGAACTTTGCATCTGAACAAGCAGCAACATCAACTATCCAGAGTTATTTTTCAGTTCTTGTCAGCCGTCGGATTTGTTGTGTGTTCAGTATCGTGAGGATTTCCACTCCTTCCCCGGGTCACAGCTGGAGATTACATTCATGAAAAGACAAAAGGCCAGCGCGTTCAGTAGTGATTGTTCTGACTGTTCCTTCCTGCTAACGCCACCCGTGGTTGTGTTCCCCAGGTCCGGTCCCTCCAGACTGATGGGCCACTCGGCTGCGGTCTACAAGGACAGCATGCTTCTGTTCGGGGGAGGCGAGAGCCAGAACTCTCCCAAGAACTGCCTGTGGAGGTACAACTTCAGCACTCAGACCTGGACGCAGGTAGCTACGCTCCCAGGCTCCAACGCCCCCGACAAGATCCACCACTGCTGCACCGGGCTGGGCCCCAGCTACAAGTCCAACAGCAGCAGCCCCTACTCCGGCTCAGGACTCCAACCCAGGCTGCTGGATGGGCGAGTAAGGCCCTTCAAGAACAGGTGCTTCCCTGCCCCGCTCAGTTTTCTGGGATCAGAGGGAGCTATAGAGCTGGAGACGTTCAGCCCGGACCGATGCTACGGCAGCAAAACACTCACACAGTCCTCAGAACTGGTCAACAGCAAAGAGGGGCTGCGGGAGAAAGACCCACTGCAGATCGGAAACTGTTTGACCTTTGAGAACAAGGCTTTCAGGAATACGTGCACGGACGAGGACCTGCTGGACGAGGAGGATGGAGACATGGCCCAGCACCTGCCCGATCTGCTGCTGGTGCTGGGGGGAAGACCCTGCACCGGACTCGGCCCGATCTCCATGTGGCAGATGACTCTGACTGACTCCTAACAGCCCGAACAACAGACGTTACAGACATTTTCTCTATACGAGAAACAGTGTTATATTATCACTTCACCTTTGTTAAATGTGTGTTTAAAGAGTTTACTGACATTTTGTAACGAAAATAACCTCAAATATTTTTGTATTACTATTTTTTTGTTGTGAGTTCCTATAATGTATAATGATTTATTACATATTTACTTTTTGCAGAAATAAATGTTCAGAAAATGTCTTGACATCTCCAACAGAACCTGCTCCTTCACAACATCCTGGATTATGTTATAACTTTACTGCAGAGACACTTTGGTCTCAATTTGTACTGAAAGTCTGAAACATTTCAGCCCCACATGTTACCACAACTGGTGGAGATATAGTGCACAACTGCTTTAATTTACAATCACAGCATTGAGATGATTGAAATACGTTTAGTAAAACCTAACTAACACACTTAAAAATTATTTCAATGTTTTTTTACGTACATTTTTTTTTTCCCCCAAAAAAACTTTTTCTGTTACAATTTTTTTTTCCTTCAGTTTTTTGGAAAAAAAGATTCTTCCATCATTTTTTTCATTTCCATCAAATCTTTTGAAAATGAGTTTTTGAAAAAGTTGTTTCACTTGAAAATGTGTATTTTTTACTCGGTTTCAATAAAGATCAGGAAAAACTATTGAGAATTATTTTCTTTTGATAAACCTTTGTTTTCACTTTGCATATGAAATACATAATTTTCTCTTCAAGAAAAAAAATATTTCACTGTTTTTTACATACAAATAATTATTTTTTTACCAATGCTAGGAAAAAAAATGTATCGAGACCTGCTAGAAACTTTTATTTTTTCATGTATCGAGCCGAGTGAAAACATTTTTTCATGTATCATGAACCAGTTAAAAAAAGTCTAAATACGTGAATAAAAAGTTGTTATCATCTTCATCAAGTTGATACAGAGATAAAATGAATGTGATTGTAAGGTTGACTGATGATAAAAAGAAAACATTTTCGACTGTGTTTCTGAAAAAAATTGGCAACTTTTTTCAGAAAATGTCGACAACTTTTTTGAAAAGTTGATAAATGTCATCAAATTAACTGTATTCATCTTCATCAGGTTGATGCAGAAATAAAATTTATGTGATTTTATGAGTGATTGATGATTAAAAGAAAACATTTCTATAACATTCTCATTAAGCTTCTGGAAAAAGCCGAAAACATGTTTTCGTAAAAAAAGTCGAAAACATTTTTTCGGGAAAAAAAAACGATAACTTTTTAGAATAAGTCAACAAGTTTCTGAAATGTACATTTTTTCGGTGTTAGTAATTAGTTCAAGATATCAAATGAATGTGATTTAATGGTTGATTGATGATTAGATGAAAATATTTCTCTAACATTCTCATTGTGTTTCTGGAAAAACTCGACAACTTTTTTCAGACAGGTTGACAACCTTTTTGGGAAAATGTCGACAACGTTTATGGCAAAAGTCGATAAACGTAGACAAATTAACTGTAGTCATCTTCATCAGGTTGATACAGAAATAAAAATGTTATTTTATGGTTGATTGTTGATTAAAAGAAAACATTTCTATAACATCCTCATCGTGTTTCTGGAAAAATCAGCAACTTTTTTTTTGGAAAAAAAAAAGACTTTTTTTTTTTAAAAGATCTGTAAAAGATTTTTTTTTTACTCGGTTTCGTAGATGAAAAACCAAAAACCTTTTCAATATTTTTCTCACTCTTTCTCTAGAATTCTCAGGTCATAAACACAAGTTCCACAACTTCCTCACTTGTCCCTCTGGGCTTCCGTACGTTTCCCTCACAGGCCGACAGGCATGTTTGGGATCTTTGGAAACTTTGGGATCTCTGCTAGGAAAGTAAACTAATCAGCTGTGACGCGGCCGCCTCTCCTCTCTAATCCATCACTGCTGCTGCGCCTCACTTCACTCGGCCTATTTACCTACATTACTGCTGCCACACTCACATACACCTGCTCTGAAAACTACAAGTACTTTTACTCGTGTGTCAGAACTTTCTATTACTCACATTCATTGATTATCAAAATACTTGTATTGATAACTACTTGATTCATTGCTGCAGCTGTGAATCTGACAGCCAGAGCTGAGCTGACGTTCAGTCGGAATCTAAATCATTTCATTAATCACAGTTAAGACTTTAACTAATTAAAAACGTCTTAATGGACACAAATACCTCACAGAGTTTCTGACAGGAACAGAAAACAGATACTTGTTTTTCAAATATATTCAAATAAAACACAAAACACCAGAGTTTCCTCATCCAGACAGTGTGTGTTCACTTCACTTTTACAGGCGTTTTTTAAGAACAAAAGGTTATTACAGGATTTTTAAGTTCAGTAAATGAAATGATTAAACTCCACAGTGGACATTAATGTAGTTCATCGTTATTTCAGTGATAATAAAGAAGGAAACATTTACAGTAAAGGTTTCTAATCATCTGCTGCAGCTTTAGAATGACCTTAATAATAATATAAATATAGATCACAGTGTTTATCATCTGTTTGATAATCTTTCTTTCTTTCTTTCTTTCTTTCTTTCTTTCTTTCTTTCTTTCTTTCTTTCTTTCTAGCTGCAGTGTGTAATAGCAGCTCTGCGTCGCTAGATGGCGCTGTGTGTCTGTTAATCAGCATTACAACCTTTCATGAACTCACTTGACTCAATTTCCCACTTTTATTTATTCCTTCTCCCACATTTCTTTGAACATTTCTTTGACTTTTTTATTGTTTTCATACTTTTGATTTCAAGTATTGTGTTTATATTTATTTCTTTAAGTGTTTATAAGCTGGATGTGTGGCTGATTTAAAGAGACTGAACGGATCCTGTGGGGGGTTTAATATTTATCTTAATCAAGTTTTTTTTTTTTTTTAGTGTAAATATAAGTTTGTTTTTAGGATGTGAGTATAAAGAAACTGATGAGGCAGAATCCTCTGTGGGGAGTCTGGAGCTCTCAGCGCTTAAACTCAACCTGAGCTCTTAAAGTCTGATGATCAAAGCGTGTTTCACCCTATCAGCCTTTTTTGGGTAAGGGAAAAAAAATAATAAAAAATTACGCAACCTCTCCTCCACCGGCGTGTTTGTGTTACCATAATAAAATCTTGTTCCATCAGAGGAGTCGTGTCTGCGGAGACGTAGTAGACTAATAATCTTAATCTTGCGTCCAGTTGGTGGAAATCCCCACGTGGTTTCCACTCCTGTATAAAAACTTTGGGTGTGCGGAGCCCCTGTTGTCGTGATTGCAAAGGGAGGAACAGGGTCTCAGTGTGCAGCATCTTTGCGAGGACGCACGGAGCTGGACCCATCCAACAGCCGCGCGCACCGGACACGGTACCCAAGGCGCATACACGCAACAAGAGAGAAAAGAAAAAAAAAAAAAAGACGCGGGACTCGCCGAGAGTTGTTGATTCTGTGCGGGGCTGCAGCTGGAGGAGAGGAGTTCCTGTGCGTGCTGTTTGAATGGGAGAGAGCGGAGGGAGCGCGTCTGGACACCGGAGGGCTTCTTCTTCTCTGCGTTTAGACTTCTCGGCGTTTTGTTTTGGTAGATTTGTTACGCGTCCGCAGTCAGCGTGCTGTGACAGCAGCAATCACAACTCCTGAGTGCGCCTCGCAATCACAAGAGATGAACTTTTTATTTTGGGCTTTTGCTGGATAAACAAGCTGAATGCATAATGACTGGAGTTAAAGAGCCTCTTGTGTGATTGGGAATACAAAGATTTCTTTGGCTTCTCTCTGGATGTCTTGAGGCGTCTCGCTGCTGGAGCACAACGTGGATGTTCTCCCGGAATCTTTGTCAAAAATTAAAATTAGCTTTAACTTCACTGTGTGTGTGTGTTTTAAACATCCACTCGTCTCTTTTCCCTATAGCGTTTGGACTGTAATCTGATAGAAAACATGAGCTTATACAGTCTGGCTTTGTCCTGCTTAGTTGCGTGCGTCCTCTCCGTGCGCTGCAGCTCGGTGGCCGGGACGGACACGCAGAGCTCGCCCCAGGAGTCGTGCGCGTCCTGCGGCCTCAGGGCGCCGGACCAGGCGGAGCGGGTGAACATAGACTTCTTGGAGGCGGTGAAGAGACACATACTGAACCGGCTGCAGATGAGAGACAGACCCAACATCACGCATCCCATCCCGAAGGCGGCGATGGTGACGGCGCTGCGGAGGCTGCACGCCGGGAAAGTGCGAGAGGACGGCCGGGTGGAGATCCCCAGCTTTGACGGACAGGCTGCGTACAACAACGAGGTCCAAGCGGAGACCTCTGAGATTATCAGCTTCGCCGAATCAGGTAATAATCAATAATTCATCACATCATATCGACCTCTTGGTGAACCCATTCACCTTTTGACTTGATGTAACAGGCACCTGAGGGGGAAGCAGGTGACTTAGCGAGTTAAAATCAGCCTCAGTCATGGATGAAATTTCATTCTGTGGAGCTTCATCATGTCAGGAGGAGATGAGACGGACTCTTGTTTTAAAAGATTAAAGTCATCATTTTCATCTGATTACATCACAGCTCCTGTGTGCAGCCGCGGCTGTGTTGCTGTTAAATCCTCCTGTTTTAGCCCAATTAAAAAGAAATGAAACTAAAGACAGAGTCCTTAAATTACCCTCATGTGTTGTCTAGGGGATCAAAAGAACCTCTGAATCCAATTTCATCACTAAAGCTGAGCTCACACTCAATACTCCAATGCATAAAGCCCTCTTTTAAATACGGACAAAGTCCCTCAATTGGCCATTTATCCCTTCCTCTAACAATGTGTATCTAACTAATTCTCACAAGTCCAAAGAGAACACCCTTTCCTCTCTCTCTCTCTCTCTCTCTCTCACTCACACACACACACACACACACTCAAACACACACAAACACACACCCCCTTCCCTCCACACACACACACACACACACACCTAAAATCATCTGCGCTTGACAGAATCCAATAATTGTCAGTTAGCACGGTGAGAACTGCGTCTTTGACACAAACTGTTAGTTTAAGAGAAAATAAAACATATAATTAAAGACACCAAATATAGGACGTCCAAAACACAAACACACAAACACACACACATGCACGCACATTTTCCCATTGGCCCTGCCGGTACAATTAGCCTGAATGGGCTGCGAGGTCCCGCCTTCCAATGGGAATGATCTGAGCAGCCTCATGACAAGGGAACAAAAGCCAGGCAATTATTATAAGAGCACTATGTGTTCCTGCTGAACCCGACATGTCAACGTTAGGCAGGAAAAAAAAGGGCAAAGAAAACAAAAGAAATCAGAATAATGCATGAGACATTTGAGTTGGTGCAGGGTTGTGTTGGGGTGGAGGGTGGAGGGGGGTATGTGTTGGTGATGGTGGAGGAGAGGGGGTGATATTGTGTGTGTGTGTGTGTGTGTGTGTGTGTGTGTGCCCATATTGCAGTGTTGTAAAGAATGTTTTTGTCGTTCTAAAGGTTCGCTGGGCTCCTTTGCTTCTTCTTCTTCTTCTTCTTCTACTTCTGTTTTTTTTTTTCCTACTTCTATTCTTCCTCACACCTTTGAGCCTTTGTGTGGCATTGTACCATGGAGCTGGCTTGGGTCCCTGCTCCCTAGACCCCGTCTGCCTCCTGGCCAGCTGGCTCACGCCCCCCAGATCGGATGCTGCCAGCCGGGGCATGGCTCAGAGGCAAGGTCTCCAGAAAGCTCTGAAGCCAGGGGAGCTTGTCCCCCAAGCATGAGGGAGCCTGAATTGTTGTTGTCACAGTTTAGGACAGGGCGGGTTGGGGGGTGAGGTTGGCATATGTTTAGCCAACAGCGAGCCAGTAAATGGATGTGGATAGGTGTTTATGTGAGGAGCGGTGAGGTCAGCTCGCCTCCCCCTCAGCACAGGGTTAACTGTGTGCTTGTCAGCCAGCGAGCCGGCTTCTTATCTCCGGTTGCGGTAGCGCAGAGGTAAGAGGTCTGCCAAGCGGCCCCGGGCAGGTGAGGGAGACGATGCCAATCTCCCTTCTCCCCTGACATGGTCCCGTGGGTCCTCGCTGAGGGATTCGGTGTCCCGTATCCACGGGAGCGGAGCGGGGAACACAAGCAGAGAAGGAGGGAGGGCGAAAGAGAGAGGGGTCGACGGAGAAGTTTAGATCGGCGCTTCTTGATTGCTCGCTCTAGCCGTTCGGACCCAGTGAACTCGCGGCGAGTGGTCCAAGACACGGAATTAAGACTTCATTATGGGAGGTCATTAACTCCGGCCCGGTTCCTCCAGAGGATCGGGTTGGCAGGTTCACTTCAGGATACGACTCTTTCATGAGGAGCTGTCAGTCATGGCCATCCTGGACCTGATCCAGACATTTTCCACATTCACTCACAAGTGTGTGTTTCAGTCCTCAGTGGGTCTGGCTACCTCTGTATAGCTCTGTGATCCTTTAAATCATTTATGCAACATTATTAAAAAAATGCCTCTGTAGTAAAGCTTTAAACGGCAGAGCCGGTGCTGCAGGAGCTTTAACTCCTCAGCCCGACGTCTCCATCCTCCCTGTGAGGAATTCCTGGAGTGCTGTATCCACGCACGCACGCCTCTGCTCATGTCAGAGCGGCGAGCGCTCCGTGCCGCGCCCTTGTCCTTCCACGGCGTGTGGTCTTGTCGACAGCAGCTTTGAGTAATGAGCTCTGGAGCTGCCTGCCTGCCTCCTCGGCCCTCTTCCCTGACTTGGTGGCGCAGGTGGGGACACGCTGAAGTAGCTCTTTATCCACACAAGCCCACCCAGGTGTCCTGCCTGCTGATTCTCACTCGCAGCTTTTCCAAACCGCGGGGTCAGGCGAGGCGTGTCGGGGCCAGCTCCACATTGTTTCTAACGCTGGATGAAAAGAACAATTTGTTGCTCAGAGGGAGCTGAGTGGAGATCGGTCATGTGGCATGTTGGTATACGCTTCACATACTAATGATCAAAACCGGCGTACAGCGTGAAGAACACGTCATGCAGAGGTGATGCTGAGGGTGACTGCTCAGTGAGCGCCTCACGTCCCCGAGCAGCCGCTGGAAAAACCGCTGTGCTTTTATTTAATCGTTCAGTATAAACTTTGACAGGTCGTCGGCTCGAGGTCTGTTGAGCAGCTGGTCTGGAGCTGTCGACCACATCACTTGGTCCTCATCCCCGTCTCGAGATTGCCAGTTGGCGTAGAATTTCAGGCCACTTCCTGAAGCTTTTTCAGATCAAACTTTCAGGCAAACATGAACAAGAAGAAGTAGAGAGTTGTACAAACGCAATTCCACGACAGCTGGCCGACCGTCTCCTGATGAGAATCATGCAGCGTGAGCGAAAGCTCCAGAGAAGCTGCTCATGTGACCCTGAGGGTAGTTTGGTTTGCTATCTGGAAAAACACAGAGTTCATGAAGTCGTTGTGCCTAAAGAAGCACTGAATCCATATTCTTGGCTTCTCTTTTGTTTGTATTCAGTGCAGCGATGTCAATGCTTTCATCAGTTTATTCATCTGTCTTGTGCTCCTTTTCAACACGGTCAAATAATTCTATCAATAATTGATGAATCCTGTCATTTTTCTAGCAATAAAAACAATCATTTACGCTATACACCTTCAAGTTTTCACATCACACCTGTGTACGCTGAATATCGGACCAGGATTGGCTTCCAAACTGTTTGTGATGTCACTAATCATGCTCATAGTCCCGCCACAAAATCTGATTTTTGGGCAGCTCAGCCTTCTAGTGTCAAACTCTGCACATTGATCATCTTACACAGTGAAGCTCAAAACATTCAGCCGCAGGAACAAGAAGAAAATCACAGTTCTGACTGACATTCGGGCCTTTAGCACATTGTAATTGGCGTCTTTTCTCCACTTCATGATTGAATAGACAAAACGATTTATCGATTAATTAAAGAAATTAAATAAAATGTTGGGAGAAGCTACAAACGCTGAGCGAGGGGGTTTCACTGACACGTTGATAAAATGCCAAAACTGTCTTCGGGCTGTGTCCTCCAGCTGTGCCCCTGAAAAGTTGGTCTGCACTTGATTTATCCCGTCCTGTAGAACGCAGATATCCTGAACGTGAATCCATCACGCTGAACAAACAGCAGCTGAGCAGTTTGATTCAGGATCAGTTTGAGTTTCCCTGCCTGTCTGTTTATCACTCCGTCACTGCGCGCTCGCTGCTGCGCGATCCCCCGGTTTTCTTTTTTCTCAGCTCGGAGCTGTCGAGGCACGTAAAGAGCGCAGAGCGCTGAATGAGGTGAGGGTAGTTACTTGTAGCCCTGAGGGGCCTTCACGGCAGTCAGAGCTGCAGTTCAGCTGATTCCTTTATGCCGTTCACTTCAGATGCATTTCAGTCTGTACTCAGGCTGCACTTGATACGTTACCCACAGGCTTTGGTATTTAGACGGCTGATGGTTAATGTATTGCTCACCGTGGGGTTGGGTGTGTATGCGTATGAGTGTACGTGATTTTGTGCATGGATGGATGCAAATGTGTGTGTGTGAAGTGCTTGAGCTCCCAGCTGACATGCTACAGAGTGGAGAGCTGGTCTGAACAGGTTTCTGTGTGAATGTAAAGCTGTGCTTTACAGGAGGAAGAGGCGTGAGGCGCCTTGAGGAGGGGGCCCGTCTTTGGTGGCCACCTATTGACACTGACACACACTAATCAGTCGGCAAACAAAGTAATTTAGCCGCTTTCAAAGCCGCTGCTCTGCTTGAGCACATTGTACCAAATCTCCTGAAATAGAAACCTTTCAAGTTACCTCGGGGTAATTTGGAAGACATCATTAGGCTTGGAAAAAAAAATACTGCCAGGGAGAGCCCATCGCCACCTTAAGACTCCCGGGATCTCTTCATTGTGCTGCTGTAGAAAGTGGCCAGTGTCATGTAAATGGCTTTTATTTTTGCCTCATCATGCTGTTTGCTGGAAAGCCACGCGTTTCAATGCGGGGCTGCAGCGCGGCTGTCTCCCAGTGCCTCACAGGGGGCTTTGTGCTGTCACTCTCAGGGTGCTCACACTGGAGGGAGGGGGGAAGGGGTGGGGTAGGGTGGGGTTGGGGGTTCAGGGGGGCGCTAACAGCGAACTCAATGAACCCCCCGGGAGCCTTGGCGTTGTCCGCCAGCCTCCCACCTTTTCCACTTGCGTCCTTCCTCCTTCCCTCGGTCTTCCTCTTCCCTGTCGCTCTCTCGCCCTCTCTCTCTTCTTGGCCCTGTCACTTACAAAGCTGGACCCGAGGCCAACTGGGCCTGATCCCAGAACTGGCTCGTCACAGCTGGCCTATCAGGAGCTGCCACAGAGGTCACCTGACACAGTGATTGAGGGCGAACAGAGAAAACAAGGCCCTCAAAAGACAGAGCTGTGGCCTTTTTGGGAGGCTTTCTGCTTTCTATGCGGGCACATGTTGTGTGTGTTTATGTGAGTGAAGAAGGGAAACAGTCATTAGCTGTGGTGGACCAAAAAATCAATGTTCATTCAACCAGGATACAACTGACACTATTTCACTGACTATATCAAAACAACAAGGAATAACCAGTTCACATGTTGCTGCCCATTCTCCTAAGATTCCCTGATTGACACATGCAGCCTTCAGAGAAATCTGCCATGTTTTTCTGCTTTTACATTCAGTCCTTAATGATGTGTGAATGTTAAACTGAGAGTTAACCCCATCCTTGTTTTTTCTGTCTCCAACAGATGACCACATGTCCTCCAAGACCGGTCTCTTCTTCCTCGTCTCCAACGAGGGCAACCAGAACCTGTACGTCTCCCAGGCCAACCTGTGGCTCTACTTCCGTGTGCTGCCAGCCGGTCCTGAGAAAGGCATCCGGAGAAAGGTGACTGTCAAGATCCACTACCAGGAGGCCGGGACTGCCAGCAGTGCAGAGGGAGGCCCGGGAGGCGGCGGTGGAGGGGGAACAGGCCGCTGGGCGTTGGTGGAGAAGCGCGTGGATCTGAAACGCAGCGGCTGGCATACCTTCCCCCTCTCTGAGGCGGTGCGGGCTGTGTTCGGGAAAGGCAGCCGGCGGCAGGACCTGGAGGTCCACTGCGACGGCTGTGAGACAGCCGGCGTGGCTCCAGTGCTGGTGGACCCGGGCGATCCGTCCCACCGGCCCTTCCTGGTGGTCCGTGCGAGGCAGGTGGACGGGAAGCACCGCATTCGCAAGCGGGGGCTGGAGTGTGACGGCACCAGCGGGGGCCTTTGCTGCCGGCAGCAGTTTTACATAGACTTCCGCCTTATTGGCTGGAACGACTGGATCATTGCACCAGCTGGTTATTACGGCAACTACTGTGAGGGCAGCTGCCCGGCCTACATGGCAGGTGTGCCGGGCTCAGCTTCGTCCTTCCACACTGCAGTAGTTAACCAGTACCGCATGAGAGGGATGAGCCCTGGCTCAGTCAACTCCTGCTGCATCCCCACCAAGCTCAGTACTATGTCCATGCTCTACTTTGACGATGAATACAACATCGTAAAGAGGGACGTGCCCAACATGATCGTGGAGGAGTGTGGCTGCGCTTGAGTCCCACACCGGCCCGACATGACCTTTGAACTTGGAACAGTCAGAAAGGCCTTTTGTACAAACAGGACGTTATTGTACGGTACACATATACAATATATCTATACCTACTGTATGTGCGAGCAGCGTGCACACTGGTACAATCTAGCAAAGTGTCAGTGTTGTGTCCATGTGTGCACGCGTGCGACTGCACGTGTGCGTGCGAGTGTGTGTATTTATCAGAGTGACATGCTTGCTGCCCGAGTTTTGTCCGTTCGGCGACAGCGATGGGACGAGAAGGGAATGATTATCACCAAATGATACTTTGCTCTAGTTTGCCATTTCTAGTCAAAAAATAATGGCTCATCATCTCCTCTTGAATGAAGATAACAAGCGCTTAAGGAAAGTGACAGGATCAGCTGATGACATTATCGGCTTCACCCCGACGCTCCCGACCCCGCTCCTCCGACCCTCTTAAGTACTTTAAGCACATGACAGACTTTTGTTTTTATAAAGCACTGACAATTCATCAGCTTATACAATTCAGAACACCAGCACTTCCCTACTATGCCGACAGACACAGTCTGACTGTCCTCTCTGGTGGAATTAGACCGGCAGCGCTTAATGCCTTGCAGGATTATACCCTCCGCAGAAAGGCAAAAGAAAGTCGTCCGCAGAGCTGCTGCCGCCGCTGCTGTCGTTGTCATTCTCGCTGTTGACTACGGGCCTCAACCTCTACTTCCTGCCTAAGAGTGCTGCAGGCCCTGCTACCATGACAACCAGGTGAAGATTAGTCTCATAAGTGCACTTCACTTGTGCACTGGGAGCGACAGAGAGAGAACTGCTTCCTCCTGCCCCCCCTAAGGTCCAGTAGAAGTGGGCCTGCGGACGTGGAGACTCTAGTTTTGGCCCAGTGGGTCGCCACAGTGCAGTGCAGCACTTGCAGAAACTGAAATGCACACCCTGAATAGCACTTGTAAAAAGAAATGCCTTCCAAGGGGTACTGAGTGTCCTGTCCTATCGCTAAATAAGTGCCACATGAGCTATGCAATGTATAGTAACCTATACCCATACTCAACATGCTCTATTAGACTGAATTCTCTTTCCATCTTTGCTCTCTCTCCTTCTTTTCTCTCTTCACTCCTCGACTCTTTATCAATACTTGAAATGTAATCTTTCGCCTCCTTTCCAAAGCGAATGATTGTTGTGACGTTTGCACTGAAAAGTTGCGGGATTAGTGAGACAAAAAACTGCCATTGAAAAGTTATTTTTATAGAAGTAAATTGAATTTTGTTTCAAATGTATTTTACCTAATTAATGGAACCAAAGAGGCCAAGATTTTTAGCTATTGTACGAAGATGGCAAGGCCATTGAGTTACTGTGTACAATACTGTTTTTGATCATTTGCAATAGGCCTACCACTGTATCAGGGTACGATATATGATTTCATTTCTTAGCTCTATTTTCATTCTCTGTTTTGTACAATAAGCAACACTTCATTTTTTCATCTTTTAATTCTATTTTTGTTTCAGTTTTCTATTTAATAAGAAAGTTATTTTTAGTTCCTGTCTAAGAATCATTTAGTCAAATAAATGTCATCTGTACAGTTTATGTAAAATAAAATGTTTTCTTAAATATTTTGTAACTTTACATTTCTTTCCTGCGTGTGTTTTTCTCCGGATTGGATCAAACCTGCGCTCAACACCTCCATATAACTTACACCACATACTTATAGAGTAAATACAAGGATGTGAAAGTAAAATTACATTCAACTGGTCTTAAATTCATCGTTTACGGTAAAATAAAATAAACAACGTATAAAAAGGTGGTCAGGAGTCAACATCACAAATCCAACTCAAGGATTTTGATCATCACTCATCACTTCTTCTCCTCGGCAGCTGTTTCATCCATTTTTCGAGGAAAACGATGAGGCAAGACGTAAATCAGGCGTGGTCGTTTACGCGTGGCACACCCGCCTCTGAGTCGGCGCTGGCCAGCTTCCACGCTACACATCTCACACAGAAACTTAGAAACAACCGTGGGATTTGAGATCAATAGGAATACATTTACCTGGGAGCACGGCAGCGAGTGTAAGGGTTAAAGACGGGGAGACTCCCGCCAAAATCAGGACTGCTGCCAGGTACGGAAGGTGCTCTGGGCTAAGACTTCGTTAGAAACAAAAAGGTGGGGCAGAAATAGCTGCGAGAGGAACACACGCAGACTTCTGTCTTTGTCCGTTCTGGTTGAAACATAAAACATCGCTCCTCCTCCGAGAGTGTCTCTCGTGTGCTGGAGCTGTAGAACAGTAATTACAACTATGATTAACAGCCTCACAACTGTGATTAATGCTGCCAGCATAAAGACCTTCCTGTAACTGCTTCTCTTGTTAAAGCGTCTGCATGTGCATGTAGATATGTGTGCGTTAGTATCTTTATTTGAACAAGTGCGTTAAGAAGCTGGCAGCCACGCAGTCTGTTACACCCGAGCAGTCTCCCCGGCAGCACGTCTCTCACCGTTTCTGTTTCTCAAGGTAGGTTTACAGTTGCCATAATGTCAGTGTGTCAACACTTTGTGCAACAGCACAAGGCTTGCCCGACTGAATGTCTGGCCTGTGCCAACACCCACCAACGGCTAGATTTCATGTAATGTTTCTGCAAGGCTCCATCAAAACACGTAACGTGTCCCTGTAAAATATCTGCCGGATAATTGCTCTAAATGTATCTATTAGGATCTGCCAAGGAGCGCAATGAGATTTGTTTGCCTGCGGGGCAAATAGCAATGTTAGGGAGGGATCAGCGTAAATAACTCTTTACCTGTAGCTGGATGGGTGAGTCAGGAGGAGCGACGGCGGCAGCAGCGACGACGGCACCGTCTTTCTAAGAAAAACAGAAAACAAATCACGATGACTGTGCGTGTGAGTGACAGGCAGGCAGACGAGAAGATAAATGATCTGTCAGAAATGATCTGAGGCCAGCGGAGGTTTGGTTGTGAGCCTCTTGACAAATGACAGGCTGTGCTGGGAGCAGAGAGATGTGTAGCTGTCTTGTCATGCTTCCCAACGCATGCCAAAATCTCCACAGCTGGAATGTTAATGACGCCGAGCGAGAGCTGCAGGCCATTAGGAGCGCTGCTGGTCATGGCTGCACTCGGGGGGCCACACACTCGCTCATGCAGAATCACATCACAAGTGTGTGTGTGTTTGCACTGTTTGTATCAATAAAATCCATGTCTGTGCATGCTCATGTGCAGACTTGTATACACGATCATGCTCCCTCACATGTCCTCTTTCCCACACATACGCACTATAAACACTAAACACAAATATGTATGCACATACACACAGGTTTTACAGCCCCTGGTTATCAGCTTAAACAAATATTGTCCCTCTGCCCTCCCTCATCTAAAACCGCCACAGGTTGAGGTCATGACAGCTGCCAAGTTGACGGGGTCAACTGGTTTATCGCCGCAATAGCGTTCATTCTTCCAAATCAGCCTGGTACACGTTCACTAATGAATTTATGACTATTCATCACCTGAGGCCAGGCATTCCTCCGCTTCACCTCGCTGGTATTGAGCCCTGTGGCTCCGAGCGACGCGGCACACGTGTTGATGATTATTTTTCTTGATCACTCATCTGTTTTTCACCAGAGGAATTCAAGAAGATTTCATTTTCTGACGCCGTCAAAGACTTTTTTCACCCCGTCCCCCCCCCCACTGAAGCCCTTTGTAAGTTCACTGAGCTAACTCAACAGGATTTCTATTACCGGCGATTAAAGCTTGACCCTTTGTTTCAGCTTCTAGAGACCATGTAGAGGCACTCTTATTTTAAGGATTTATGGTGTGGGCCCCCTAAGACAGGAGGCTTATTCCACCCCTGTTTACTTCTCCCTACAACCCGAAGTGACATTTTGACCTTTAGAGCAACGTGGACTGTGGTCCCTGCGAGCTCTCTCTCACAGGCGGATTAATGGAGTAAAAAAAGGCTTTGCAACTTGAAAGCATATTTTGTGAGCGCTAATGAGCAAAAAACTTCATTAATCCTATCATTCTTAATGGCTGCATTCTGTATCGCCGCATATTTTCCCTCCTTCTCTGCTATTTAAAAAAAAAAAGTGTCATTCTGTCATCAAACGACAGCAAGAACAGGAAAAAAACACACTTATTAACTAAAATAATGAACAATTTATAACTATAAATGATAAATTCCTGTAATAAAATGTGTTTTTAAGCTTTAATTGACCGACAGACAATAAGAAAACATGACGGTGTGATGTCGGTTCTGTTCAGTTCTGTTCATACAGCTTGAAAAATCCGACATCAACACAGCAAAATGTTGAGAATTGAGGCCAATTCATTCAAGTGTCAACGAAACCAGAGAAGCCTTGATCTTGTTCCACTAACGATATTTCATGTCAGCTTAAAAATGCGCCCAAGTCTTTCTAACGTCACCACAGAAATGAGGACAATGCAAACCTCTCGATGCGACGTTAGCCAACCGTTAGCCAGCTAGTTAAGAAGCATTTCGCAAACATTGGACCCGAGATGCAGCTACATACAATGAGTCCGTTAGAACTTTACTTTGTAATGTCATTGTGTTGATGTTCAGTTGACAGTGAGGTCCGCCACACAGCTGAATCCACTCTTTACACTGGACGGAGTTTGTCTTCTTCATTCAACCCGCTCAGAGTCGACACCGACAAACCAATCACCAATCAATTAATCTGCGTAAGAAGCATGCTGTTAATGCAGCGCAGTGATTTAACATCAAGATCTTTAATTTAAAGTTTAATTAAGGATATTAACGCATATAAAACAATAAAATGACCTTCAAATACGATCGAACACAATCGAAATACAAATAATCAGGCTTCACATTGCAGAAGTCTTCTTATAAGATTACATCTTGTATATTAAATCAATATTCAATGTGATAAAATTATGTCACACTTAAAGATCTGATTTATGTTTTTGAAAATAAAACTTGAATGTAACATTTTCTAAAATAGTGTATATTATTCAGTTACAGAATTTTAATGTTTTTTTACAGTATTTTTGTAATTTTATTGATTTTTTTCATTTATTATAAGAAAAACAGGGAAAATCTGTAAAATTACAGATGTGACACATTATTTTACAGTGTAGAATATATTGATTGGATTTCCTCTGCAACATAATTTCTGTTTTCGGTTTCCTGAGACATTTACATTCATGTGAGCGTGTTTTATTGAGACGGACGAGATGACTGACACCAGCTCTGACTGACTTTGGGTTTTTTACAAACGACCACCATTAAGAAAGCAGCGCTAACACTGCCTCTGTATGTCGTTACCAGATCAGTAATTCTATTTTCTCTCCCCTGAACGTCGCAGCGGAGGAGGTGACGGGGTCAACGCGCCATAATGCGCGGTGTATGAGTGTATTTTTGTGAGCTCACAATGTCATAATGTCAGGGTTGTTTCTGCCCATTTTGGCAAAACAACTGAAGCCTTGTCGCCAAACGCAGCCTCCCCCGCCTCCACCCGCCTCCCCTCCAAACTATGTCTCCCCGTCAGCCCCTAAAACCTTCTCACCTCCTCACCCCACCTTCCACCGTCCTGACCTGCTGACTCCCAGAGTACTGAAGGCACACTCAGGGGCCACAAAGCGCTCGTTTGTGTTTGTCTGACGAAGGATCGTCTCCACTCGCCTCCAGTCAGCGAGTGGAGCAATGTGATCCTGGGAATGGAAGGAGGCAGTGAAGGTGGTGCCATGGTTGGAGAGTCAGGGGTGCAAGTTCACCTTCAGTGTGGGCTCGTTTTCTCCAAGCACAGAATATATAAACGTTTGGTTTGAACTCAGTGGATCAACAAGATGAACACCATTTCTCACTGGCAGTAGTCAAGTTTTTTTCTTTAACGTATCATTATGAAGTAAATGTTAGTTGCAGAATTTGATGGCTGCAGAAAAATGACACCTTCAGCCTCCTGTCAACCTCAAGTTCACTGTGCTCGTGTGGGGAAATGAAGGCTGACAGTCCAGCAACATTTATCTGCTCAAAATGCATTTCTGTGAATCAAAGTATAATCTGAAAACAAACTAGAAGCTACAGCTGTCAGACAAATGCAGTCGAGTCAAAATGTAAAGTAGGATAAAATGGAAATATTCAAGTACCTCAATTAAATAACACCAGTTCAAGTACTTCAGTAAATGCACCACTGAACTTTGAGCTGAACACTGAAAACACTTAACTGATTAATCATTAGGGCCGTCTGCTTCGGGCCACCATATAAACTGTGGTGGAACCAGAGAGTGTTTGGTGTCTTTACTCGGTAAACGACTGATTATTAATCATAAATAACTGTGATTAAACTCCTGTGTCTCGTGCAGCGTCCTGTACAGCTTCACCTTCGCTCTCGGGGGTTATTCAGGGCAGACGAGAAGCTACAGGTGAGTCAGGTAATTGTTTTAACTAACAGATATTAGCATGAAACTTCCCCAGTTGATCACTTAGAAGAGGAAACTATGTAAATATGTAAATGGGGGATTATCTATTAAAGTAACTACGACGAACTCTTAAGAACTATTAAGAAATCACGTATAAATACATCAACTCATCGCGGTCCATTCTGCGCTCTCTTCCAAAACACCGGCACGCTCTTGCAAAGATTTGTGCGACAGATCCGAACACATCTGCAGAACAGAACTGCGAATATAAATAAACACCTAAATGTGTATTCTGGTTGTTTGCTGAATTTTTATAGAAGTGAAAAAAAAAAAAAAAAAAGATTCAACAATGCTTTGTTTCAGAAACTGCTCCAACATGTTTGGTGTGAACACAACATGTGGCTCCATAATCAGCTCCCCCTCTCCCTCCACTCCTCATTATTCATGCCTTTGGACATCTTGCTGTTGTTTTTTGTCCCCCCGGACCTGTTGACCAGCTAAATTTAGCTCACTGCTGGTATTTCGAATTGATGGGGGAATTTTTTCTACAACCTTAAAAAGGGAAAGGAATCCTGGTGACTAACGTCCAGTGTGCTCTTAGGAGTTAAATGTAGAAGCAGTGTGTAAACAGTCTGGCTTTTGTTCCCCCAGGAGGAGCATAGTTTCTGTCCGCATTCAAGTGACGTAGCGGACGCGATAGTCGGCCAACTGATAGTCGGCCGGCGGTGATGATGATGGCGGCGCGTCTGAATGAACCGACTCACACGCTCCGATGGAAAGACGCACAACAATGCTTCATTGTGACAAACATGACTCGAAGAAAAAGTAAAAAATAAAAGTTTCCTTGTTTAGGATGAGTGTGTGCACCTTGTGTATGTGTGTGTGCTTGTTTGAGAGCATGATTGCTTTGTGTGTGTGTGTGTGTGTGTCAGAGGGGAAATTCCAGCCAGGGGGATATAAGGTGTGGCTGAGGATCATCTCTGACCACTTTAAAGCGGGGCCATCATCAGCGTTCCTGTATGACTCTCGGCCCCAGCTGCATTTCTCTCTGAGGGCTCATTATTCTGGCAGGTGCCCTATTGTCCCGTCTTTTGCGGGCCTTTTCATGAGCATACCAAAAACACAACACCAAAATATGCAGGGAGGAGGAGGGCAGGGAGGAGAGGGGGGGGGTGGTGGTGACCTGAGTCAAAGTGAAGAAGACTCAGAAAAACTGCAGCATCAAAAGAAGAGAAGACGCTTTGTTCAGAGCGGCTGCATATCAGAAGAAGAAGAAGAATGGGAGCTGTTAAGATGTTTGGTGGTGACAGCGGTGGGATGTGGTGATCGAACCACCATAAAGGGGAAAATTCAGACACGCTGGTGATGTGAGGATGATTGTTTTATTGTGAATGAAAACGGGATGGAGGCAAACTGCAGCGGTTCGCGTTGCAGAAGTGTCCCCGCGTTGGCCTGAACTTTACTTTTTCTTTGTTCCGTTCTCTCTCTGGGTCGTGTCTGGTGAACTTCACCTTGTAGTGTCAGAGGTTTGTGGTTGCAGAAATTGCCATGTTGTCAGGGCACTAACATCCCCTGCTGTGTGAGAGACTGTGCGTGTCTTTGTATGACCTCATGGGAAAGTCCTTTTGGTCTGGAATAAATACAACAAAGGAGCTGTTGACAGATGTTTCAATAATAGAAGAACAACTGATGCTCTTGTGTTTTAATCTGCCGATGCATGTGAGTGTTTGTGAGTCTTACTCGTGTCCAGCCAGCAGATATAAAGATATGTACACACAGTTTGTGTGTGGCCTCAGCTGGGGGAGGTGATCCCAGTATGTTCTATGTTATTAGTGTTAACATATCAGATTTAAAGAACGAGATGTTATGAGATCTTATTTTTGATTAAAAAATAAAGTTGTAATTTTGAGATAAAAAGTCTGTAAATATAGAAACTTTACAAAAGATGGGAACACAACCACAATACAGAAATTGTGTTTTCTGTATTTGTTTTTATGCCAATAAATTTGAACTTTCTCTCTTTTTCTTAAATCTTCTGTCGACGGTCAGCTGTTGGCCATCGTTGAGCATCTATGACCCTAGTTTTTACTGCGTGTCCCGGCCCGGTTGGCACCAGTCGGCCCTTTTCTTCAGTTTTTCGGCTGATTTAACATGTTGAATTGGCAGCAGAGCCATAATGTGGGAGAAATCCCTCTGATTAGCTATTCAGCCATCAGTGGACGAGAAAATAAATAGCAAAAGAAAGCCTGTCGCTGTCGTATCTACGATTCCAACGACCAACAAACCGAGAGCTAGTTGAAACTTTGAATCAGTCAAATCTTAAATTTTAAGAAGAGGAATCTTTATATAACAAATACAATCACACAATGTAAAACATAGTGAAGCTGGATCTCTGACTCCACATAGAAAAGGCTCTGCCAACAGCCAGGGTTCGAATCCACAACCTTAGCCACCGAGAAGAGAGTGGGTCTAAAATGGTTGGCTAATGCTGCTTTAATCTCCAAGTTTTCCTTTTTTGAAGACGAATACAGTCCACCGCCGCCTGGTGGTGTGGTGAGTAACCACACAAGTAGTCTTGGCGTTGTGTTCAAGGGCAAACACAACGCTAAGGCAACGCAAGAATTGGCCTTTGTCAACGCTAGTTCCTTTAATGCGGTTTGTCTCGTCTGGGCCAGAAAAACAAGAATATAAGTCACAGCTCATAAGGACATTTGTTGTTAGGCAGTGACCTCCAGTGGCTGTCAGAATTATTACAGCCACAAAGGAGACGCAGTCAAGCTCAAGACTTTAATTACTGCAACGGTCATCTTGTTTTTGGAACTGTGATATAAGTCGTTTGGGATTCACTGGCAACCCACTGAGTTCTGTAGAGATGAGGATGTGTTGTTCTGGGCCCTAACAATGGCCTGATATCGTGCAATGAGCACAATGTGTAATGTTTTCTTTTTGAATTGGGGTTAATTGCGATGGTTAGATACAAGATAAGCCTAAAGATTATTAAAGTGAGCCTCCCAAAGTTCTCAGAAACATGCAAATCTTTTTTATTTGCATGTTTATATGTGTATCCACCACCTTTATACGTAAATCTGATACACTTGGGGCTTAAACAGGCTCCCTGACAGTGTGAAGCAAAACAATGCTCCACTCTTCCAAACACATGCCTGGCGCCAGCTGCCAGGAGAGATAAAACCGAGAGGTGAGGAAGAAACAAAAACCAAAACAACAAATCCCTCGTATCTCTGGGTGATGAACAGCGAGAGAGAAACTTTGTGCTCGCTATCAGATGGGACGAGTTCGCATAGCTCGGCAGGCGCAGCGCATTAGAGTGGGTGGCTGATATACTGACATTCCTGTAGATTTAGCTGCCCTTTGCGAGTGAGCGCTGTCTAGTACACAGAGTCAAAATCATCAGAGGCGAAGATACGTAGATGGCTCGGGCTGTGGGGTCCTCTCTGGGCGTGCACACACGGCTCGGGCTTGTGGATATCGCCTAGATCAAAATTAATTTTGCGGCGCCTTGGCTCAGGATCACTGTGAGTGAGTGTGCCACACACAGTCTTTGATTGTCTCTGATGGCTCAGATGATGCAGAAGATGAGATACCATCTGAAGTTACCCACCCTCTAAACTCTTTTCCCCTGCACTTCTTCTTCTTCTTTTTTTTCCCCTTATCTCAGATTACAGCGCTGGAATAGGATCGCTGCCTGTGCTGTACCTCTGCGGTGAGCTGAGAGTACACACAACAAAGGCGTCTGTTGTGCCAGGCGGTCATTGTGTGCAATTTAATGTCTTCTAAATACTTTTATTGTTGACTTTTTTTTCAGGTGCATTCTGAACATTCCTTGTGGCCGTGCCAGGAAGCAGCACAGGTTACTGTTCTAGGAGAGAAAAAGATTATTGCTTTTGAGGATGTAACAAGACGAGACAAGGACTCAAAAAGCTGGGAGAACTGGGCCTGCTTTGCTGCTTCGCATGCATCTCAGCCTGCACTTCACTCCCCAAACAAATCTGTTATTTATTTCAGCTCGTAAGTGTTAAAACACTTAACAAATTGACACGCTCTATGCTCGGAACAAGAGCAGGCATGGACTTTAATTACATGCGAACCCAGCCAAGCTCATAATGTGAAATTATGAGTCACAGTGTTTTCTCCCACCACTGCAGACAATCAGAATGAATCAGGGCAGGATGCCTAAAATAGGTACCACCTCCGGGGTGTGTTTTTTAAGTCTTTATTTTTTTTTTTTTCACCGCAGTAGTCGCTCATAGCCCTGCACACTGAGGTAATGCCCTGTGAGAGATTCCTGATGCCTTACCTCATGCCTGTCTGACTGAGAAACGCCTCAGTTATCTGAGCCACTTCCTTCTTGACCACATGCATATCAGCTGAGGTAAGGATGGAGTGGCCTGGTCCTGGAGCAGCAGGCTGGCTGCAGTGACCTGATTAGATTGGGCCTCTAGAGTCAGGTGGCACAGGGGGGGTAAAGTGGATCACATGTACACAGTCAACAGTCTATTTTAATAAGAATATGCTCATTTGTTCCTTATCTTAGAGACCTTATATAAGACTGGGACTGAAGGTTAAGAGTGTTTTCTGTGTGTGTGTGTGAAGAAAGAGGTTGCTTTTGGCTAACGCTTCACGCCTGTGTCCGATCTTTCAGTTTAACAACACATATCTCGTCCTCACCTCGTCACGATTTGGTCATCACAAAGTAAACTTTCCCCTTGAGTGTTGACTCAGAAATCTCAGAGTCAAAACACACAGAAGTCCAAGTACTCCATCTTATCAGAGCTCGACTCCTTTCCTTTCTTCATTTTTTTCCCTGTCTTCCATCCCCTCTCTTTTTTCCCCTCACCTTTTCACCCTCTCTGGCCTCACCTATCCACATCTCGCTCTTCACGTCCTCTCGTGTCCTCTCCTGTCCCTTCCCCTCTGTTTTTTTTTTTGGGTGTTGTTCATCCGAATGTTCCTTATAGGACCAGCAGGATTATCGACCATGAGTAATAGGGCTCTCGCCGGGACAGACCCAGATGCTTTGCATGCTTTCCCAACACCAGCGGGATCAGTGGTAACTGTAGCTCTGACTGGGGTTGGCTTTATTGAGAATCCCTTGCAATAACAGGGAAGGGTTGTGTTTAAGTCTAACCAAGCGGTAGTAAAGCCACGGGGATTTAACAGAAAATCCACACAAGGGGTATCATCAACATATTAAGCAGCGGCAGTAAGTTAACACCCTCTCCTTCGCAAATCACAGAGTGGACCTGTCTGGAACGTGCTGTCATGGTACCGAGGGTTTCCTGTAAGTCTCAGCATCGCGTCCACCTACGTATTTGAATGTAACACCTCAGTGTGCGTTACTATGGTGATCAAATTGACACACGAGCATCACATTTTGCGTGTTTACCATTCTCTCTAATGGCCAACAGGGCTCTGTTTCAATTGTTTTGGTGCTTACAGGGCCTGTAACCACGTAAATGTTTCTTTCTAGCAGAAAAGCTAGTGATCCATGTGAGTGACGAGTTAAAGCGATGACTTTTATTGACATTAGCCAACGCCATGGTAACAGAGGATTGACTCACCAGGTTCAGAAGATCTGCTCCCACAAATGGGCTTTTCTGTTTCTGTTAGTTACAGCAACCCAATTGGAAGAATAAATGTTAGAAATTAAAACTGAATGTTTTCAACCACATCAAGTCAGGCATGTTTGTGAAGTGGTTTGATACGAGTAAAATTTAAAGCTCCAATTTTTAAGATAATTATCACTTTGGGGTGGCCGGCCCGACCCAAAGTGTAAATGTTTGATGAGTTGGAAAATGAGGCTCAATAATCAACTATCTTACTAAATTAAACCTTTTGGTACTTTAAGTGGATCTTCCTTTCTCTTGAAATTACCTCTCATTGTGTCAAGGCTTGCAGCTGAGTAGATCTACTGGACCAGGTCCAAAACTTCTGGTAATTATGAATCATTTACAAACTAAAACATGTAAACATAGAGCGCATGTTTTAACACACCAGAATTTCCCTTCAAGGGGGAGTCCAATATCAAAACAATTATGAAATTAATTAGACGTTACCCAACACAAGTTTTATGTGTCAGCCAACTCATTTAAGTTGTAAGTCATCCATCTCAGCGATAATGAGACAAGTTCCAGTGAAGTCTTGCGTCATCTGAGCTCCGAGTCATCCAAGTCACACCGGGTACGAGATCTTTGAGGCCCAAATTAAGTCCCAAGTCTTCATAAGCAAATTGCAAATCCTCACACAAGTCTTTGAAGGTGTTTAATGATCATAAAAGTGACATGACACAAGAACATATTACTGTCAAAGCTGTTTTAACTGTGATTTTAACGAAGCTGAAGCCAGTCTTATCAGTGCAAACGCTGCATAACTGTAGATTCGAGGCCTTTTCATTGAATTTATTAGGGTTATTTCCCAAGTGATGTGCAAGATTAATAATGCAGACTGAAAGTAAACTTCAGGTTGTCTGGAAACGTAAAAATGATTTAATTATTTGGATTATCATGACCGTCTCAAACACTCCACATGACTCAAATGATTAGAGGAAGACAGCCAGTTGTAATCCCAAGGCCAGACAATCTAGACTGTGTGTATCTACTGTATGTGTACAGTCCTTGTGTGTGTGAATGAGTAAGTCAGTGTACAGGTGCTCCACCTCAGCAGCTGCTGAGGCAAGGCCCCAGACATTAGTCTGGCTACAGACACACACACACACACACACACACACACATACCCACGCACACAGAGCGGATGAGGTTGCAATGTGGAAACTACTTACTTACTTACATAAAGTAAGCAGCGGGGAAAGGGAGGGGTTTTTAACAATTAAAGCCATGCTGACAACTCGCAGACAGTCATTTCATAACTCATACGTGCAGGAGGTCGGCTGAATCAAGGCCTCGAGGGAAGCTGCCCTTATAAGGTGAGGCTACGAAGCACACGCAGGACTGACACACGCCTGACACAAGACGCAGGTATGCCTTATTTATCATTAGTCGGAGGTTCTTAAGCCAGACAGCTGTGGCTCAATCACACTGGTGATGGACGTTCATTGCAGTGACTGTATATTATGATTTCACCCACCATAACAACACGCTGATGTAATTTTCCGTGAGTGGTGGAAAATTTGCTCAATCAGACCACCCTCACCTTACAGATGCCTCGTGATGAATCGATGAGCACACTGAGGTCAGAGGGACCGGACCTCAACTGGAGGACCAGGATGAGAGTCAGCAGGGTGGTTGTTCGAATGCTTTAACCTGCGGGAGAAAAGATGAAGGAAATTGTCCCTGTTAGGTTAAATCAGACTCATGTTGTTGTTATTAAGAGCAACATCAGACAACTTCTCATTCACACAATACACTCAGCAAACTATCTGTTAAATGTAAGTGGATATCAAGAGAACAAAGACCCAACTCCTCCTTTAGTTAGTGAAGTCTCTGTAACAAATTGAACATTTTCATTGACACCAATGGCACCAAAGTTCCCACGAAATCAAAATCAAATCTGTTTTTATTGTATTATCATTATGTCTTACTCTATATCTCCTGTAAATGGCAGTATAAAGCCCAAAACATTCATTTTGCAGGTATTTTAAATACTATTTTGAAGTTTAAATTGACTGGAAAACAATAAAGAAGATGTTGATGACACATCTTGCTCTTTTTCCCTACCTCTGCCGTACATAGCCTCCGAAAAAGATGGAGGCCAGTTACAGTAGCTGCTGAGGTGATTTATGGAGTTTACTGACGGACAGCTTTGTTGCTGAAGTTACTCTAACTGCTGCCATTAGCTCGTTAGCTCCGTTAGCCACTCTGCTAAGATAAATGGTCCTACTTGCTAACTCAACCCTTGAGTGCAAGGAGCCCAAACCTGGCAAGAATATCAATTCAATCTTGTATCTTTAGATTAAATGCTGTCAGGTCTCCGTTGAAGTCTAGAGACTCAACTCCAAATGGAGTCCTTTCAGAGGAAACTTAAAAACACGGGCGACATGTAACACCTCGTGGACAGCTCAACTGAAAGGTTAAAAAGCAGTGATGTGACATGAAAGCAAAAGTGAGCCATGATGAAGAAATCGAGCCCTTCACACTCTCAGCGTCTGTCTTCACACATGGCATTTAATGATACAGTACGCGCTCGATTCACAGGTGGTGTTCCATTTAATAGGAATAATTATAGGCCTGTCCCGCGCTCCTGTCAGCTTTAGCTCGGAGGACCGCTCAATCCAACGTTTGACTCCAAAACAAGGAGCAGGGTTTTACTGGGTTAAGCCTCAGTTCTGTGTTTATGCAGATGGAATGCATGTAAGCAGCGGGGCTTGTTGTGTCCTCGCAGTGGGGCGACATTGTTTCCTGGGGGAGTTGTGTTTTCTTAGCCTTTTAGTGTCTCAGCCGGAGAGGTCAGCAATCAGAAGTGGGAATAAGCCGGTGTGTGTACCAGCCACCTGAAGATTATCTTGACATTCTTGCTGCTGCAGGGGGAGGTGGATGGGCCTCCCACCTGATTCACGCCGCTCAGCGCAGACGTAGCAACGAGGTAAAGAACGGATGGAGGGGAGGGATGAAAGGGACGGAGAGGGTGGAGGGTGGCGGAGCGCTGGAACTAGCTGCTACATGTTGCAGCACGTCCATCATGGGCACATTACAGACAACCTCTGCCATTTAGAGGTGGAGGGCCCCTGTGCAGCCTGCTAATCCGCTGGTATGATTGACTTTGTCACTCAAGGAGGCAATGGGGGCCAGACTGTATGGCGCATTATCAGTAAGGGGCTTATACAAACCCGTGGTGGTGGGAATGGGAATGCCGTCGTGCGACTCACAATGACCCCTTTCCATTCTGTGATTCGCCTCGAGCTTGTTTTAATGTGTGTTTTTTAAAATTCTTGTAAGTCACTCTCTCCAAAGCCAGGCACTTAAGGGACCTTTTAGATAAGGTTGTCAAGTTCTTCTCTGCAGAAAAGCACGCTGCCACATCTTGTAAAAAGTTTGCGGAGAGTAACGTGTCCTGACACCCGTGAGCTTTAAAGGAGCTTGGTGGAGAATGCGGTGAATGCCAAGTTTGCATTGTGTCCGTAAAGAGAGTGTGCTTTACATCTCCTGGCGAGAAGCTTCCTCATAGTTTCGGGTCTTAAGATTGCCAAGCATGATGTCTGGGCCAAGATCCTGTTTCCACGTCACACTGGCTGTGATATACTGTTCTACTATAATGCCTAAAAAAAACAAAACAACGGCAACATTTATAACATTAACAGGATTTCATGGCAATTTGTCTCAAGCTCTTTTGGATAATGTCTGTTGTATAAAGTGAGTATTGGGGTATTTTTTGGGGGGTAGTTTCTACATAACGAGTTAAAGTTAATACGTTTGAAAATATAAAATGTAAATATTCAACATAGTCGTTATTAGCGGATGCGTACATTGCCAACAGTTTGTTTGGCATTGGGGTTTGCGGTCCCTGAGCACAATAAATCAATCGTTGAACTGTGATCCATCGAGCTAACTTATCACTTTCAGCAGCACTTTCCGCTAAAAGTCTTTTAACAGGAACTTTTTGGACTTTTGGAGCTGAGAAAGACCTGAAGTTCAAAGTGTGAATCTCCGGCAGTGTGACGCTCAGACAGACAAATCCAGAAGCCACGTGGCCCGAGCGAGACTGGCTGCCACAGACGAAGTGAAAAATAATTAAAGGTGTCTCTTGCAATTTTTGGCGCGGCCGGTCTCATTAGAAGAAGTGCCAGCGGAAGTCAGTCAACCGGAACGCGTTGTGTTAAGACTCGAAGCCCTCAGGCCGTGAATAGAATAAACAGTTGAATTGCCGACACGTAAGTTTGTTTTTCTTTTAAATACATGAAAAAACCTGCGTACAATAGACTCCTAATAACAGGATATACTCCAGTCGGAGCAGTAATTTGTTCAGGATCATTAGACGTAACTGTCGGAGGGGTTGTTCTTCATCTTTGCTCATTCTTTAGAAATGTACTGAGAGAGAAACACGCCCAAGGTCTCCACTTTATAACATACTGTCGCATCTTTTAGCTCATTGTTTTGGTCTTATAGTTTGCAAAATCCAACAGTTTCAGAAAAGTTCTGATAAACAATTGGATTGTCTTGGTTTAAAGGTAGGGAAGGCAATTTTGGAGAAAGATTTATGAGTCTTGTTCTCAACGCCTTGGGTAAGAATACCGACCCAAAGTTGGCATTTCAGGGCCTGACGATGAGACACAGCAATCAAACTATCTTTTTTCCGGAATCATCTCCTCTACCTTTAAGGGGTCATGGAGATTGTGGGTTGGGTTTTAAAGGAAGACTACTAGGTTCGATCAACCTTCCTGGTCATGATTAAAAGAAGAACAAACCCAAGTACTGATGGGAAAATGGACAGCAGCCTCTTTTTTCTGTCTCACCCAAGCAATGTTAGACCTTTTCCACTCCTGCTTCCGAAGTCTTCAATCAAACAACTGATCAATTTCTGTCCCTTGTTGCGTTAGCATGCGTGTCAGCTGTGTTCAGAAGATCATGTGATCGAATAGATCCATCCTGCCAGGCTTCAAGCTATGAACTATCAGCATCTCATGAGGAGCTACTGGCAGCTACAAGCTTGGTTTGAATGTGCCGACCAGCCAGAGAAGCGACTGTTCGTTTGAGAAGGACAAAAGGCGACTCCTGAAGACGTTGCAACACCAGTTAAAGCAGAACTGGAGAGTATATTTCCCTGAAAGAAGGGCAAAGATTGGCGCTGAAGGCTTTTCTATAACGAGGAGTTTGATTCACCGACCGGCTCCACTGGTGGCAGTGCTCTCCTGTTGCTGCTCTGACCGGTTCGTCTTGCAAAGTATCTTTTGAAAGTGCCTGCCCTTTTCTGAACTGTTTCTGAGGGCGACTTCACAGACTTCTTCTGTATAACAACTTTTCATGTGAGTGTCCATAGATGGCACGCCTTCTGATTTAGTTTATTTTTGACTTGGACACATCTCTCCTCGTTTCGTACTGTGTTGAAGACCTTTTTAGGAAATTGTACTCGAGTAACGTTGTCTTGACCACATCAGTGGTTAACGCAGTCATAGGACAGCTTTGTTATGTAATACCCCCGTTCCTTAAAATGTGAGTTTAGCGTACGGGCCCTCACTGCTGCAGGATACTAGAAAGTTTCCTGGCAGTGTGTGTGTATGTGTGTGTGTGTGTGTGTTGTATTTGTGTGTGGTCATCTGGACATAAAGAACAGCTCTATTGTCTCCATTCAAAGGTGAGGGGGACGGGGACGTGAAAAGCACCTCTCATCCAAACCCTTCCTTCTAATGGCTACACTTGACATGCAGGGGACAATTCCCCAGGCAAAGAGTGAAAAGGTGCTGGCCAGCTGAGCGGGACACTCAGCAAAAAAGACGGAGAGACAGAGAGAGAGAGGCCTGAGAGAGGAAGGATGAAAGAGAGCGGGGAAGTGAGGGATATATGGAGAAGGTGGAGGTGGGGGTGTGAGTAAAACACATAAACAAATAATCTTGGAGAAGGACTTTTGTTATTTTTGTCGCTGCATTTTTTTTCCCCGTGAATGAACCCACCTTCCATTTTGAAAATGGAAGTTCAAGGGGTGTGTTTGTTAAAACGTGCGAGTTGGGGAGGTGAGTGGGGCCATTAGGAGGGCCTGAGATCTTTAAAAGCATATCCTCTAGAGCCCGGGGCATGCTATGAGAGGAATACCAAGCTCTGGGAACAATAAGGAGAGGGCCGAGTCACCCCGGCCCACCAGCCTTTCACCGCGGCCACTCAAAGGGCAACTACCAACACTGCACTGCAAGCTAGCTCTGTCTTTCTGCCTCTGTGTAACCAACAGTCGATGTCTTCAGCGAAAGCTGCAACTTCTGTCACACTGACTGCTGCCAGACCCAAAAATCACAGATAATTAACAACCATTTCAATCGCAGTGTTTGTTTACAATAAATTCTGGGTGAGACGTTGCTTTCCGGTAGATTTAGTGTAGATTTGGTCCCGGTAACAGGCTACGCAAAATAAGCACAGCAGAAACATCAGATAGGCCAGAAAATCAAGCTTAACTATCTCTTTAAACATTACAGTTTGGTTATGGCTGAAAATTACAACAGAAATAAACAATTCGCCGTTTTTTGCATATCAGTGCAAATCAACCGACGCTTGTTGAGCTTGAAGCGACTGTTGCTGTTAGCACAACGTTGGAAATGACTGTAAAATTGCGTCTTTTTGCTTAGCCAACTGAATGCTACCTGCTCAGCAAAAGCACACAGAACTATACGCTAGCTGACAATGAAACTTATTTGAAAGCCAAAAGCTAACTCTTTTTTTCTGGAGTTGGTGGAGACCAAAAACGAGCAAAAAAGAGAAAACCAGTTGACCTAAAAGACATTTTAACACCGACAGCATATTCGCTGCTTATCAGGTAAAGGAGCTAATATGTCACATTGTTTGAATATAAGATAGTGATGTTCGGTCACATACATGTAGGATGTGTCATACAAACAATCTATGTTTCTACAAAATAACAACGTACCTGTTACACAGATTAGAAACATTTCGACAAATCGAAGTCAAACTTTTCTCTAAATCAAGCTTAAGATGCACACTTATGTTGCAGATTTAAAAGATTTTCAATAACCAGTAAAACAAGCTTTCACAAGAACATGCAGTAAAGTAATCCCTTAACTTAGAGTAGTGGAAAGAGTGAGATTGCAGGAAGTTCAGATGGAAGAAGAGTAGAAGCAAATCTGCGACACTGAGGAAAGGACAGCTGGTTCAGTGGATGAAACTCACAGAATGGGTAAACCACTACAAAGTGAAGTGAAAAACAAGAGTTCCCTGAGCAAACAATAGGTCAACCATAACTTCAGCTTTAAAAATACGCCCAATGCCAGAACGGGTCTTTGAAAGAAAAGGCCATTAAGATGAGTGATGGGGAAGAAGAAAGCACTTTGTGAGAAGTTGCATGTTGTATTTGTGTCCTTGACTTGTCTGCAGATCTCCATGTGTAAAGACTCAAACTGTTTATTTTTACACTTGATGGTGCAACACAGAAGACATTAAGGTTGTTCCAAACAGTTACTATCAAGCGTTTGCATGTTTTATCCTATTACCTCTGATTCTCCCACTGCAACTCTTTTTTTTTATCTCCCTCCCGCCTGCTTCATTATCTGTTTTTTTTTCCTCTTTCTGTCCTCATTTTTCTCTTCACTCTAACCCAAAGAAACCATCTCTTTAAATTTCATCAATCCCATGCTGCTCGGGACGATAAGAGACACCACAGACAGCCTCTTTGCACTGCTCACCAGTACAAAGGGCTCATATTTACATACAACCCTCTTTATCTCAGCTATGGGCTTGTTTTTTTGATTTGTGGTTAACTCCTCAAAGGCTCCGTGGAGATCCAAGGCTTGTACAGCTTGTACTTAATGACTGTAATTTCCAACATTAAAAGCTTATGGGTTGCCACTGCAATAATAAAAAGCGTGCTTTTGTCAGTCAAGCCTTTTGATCTTGACACTTTTAAATACCAGTCCCCTAGGATGTTGACAATGAAGCCAATTGACAGGCCTGTTTGTAGACCGCGGAGAAAAGAAGATTATTGCTCTTTGTAGACGTGACCCCATTCGTCTTTTCGAGAGGTTTGAGCCGTCTTAGAGGAATTTGGGGATGTAAAGTTGTACCCATGTTTCAGATGAAAAAGAACAAGCTTTTAGAGAGGGAGTAAAGCCACACAAAACAGTGTGGTTTCTTTATTCTGATGCGATAAAAAAAAAAAATGAGGGGCCCCCGAACGCAAGAATCAAAGTGGAAACCAGGCAGCAATGTCATATACATTTTACAAGCATGATAAAGATCTTTAAAAAAATAAAACCCGGAAGATATATGAGCAATGTTTACAAGTTTTGTTAGTTTTAGTACACAATTTGGAATCGTTTTAACACCTTCGCCACGAGAGGACGAGCAGCGACTGTGAAGGCTGCAGCACTGAGCAGCTGTCATTTTGCTCATTGACATTATGCATGCTCGATATTTGCCATGCTGTTTTTTCCCCTCTCCACGGGGGTAATTTGGGGCACAATAAAGCACTCTAGTGGGTAACAGAGCTCTCTTTGTGGCACGGGCCCCTGGGGGCCGCTAATCTCTGCCAAGGAAAACAATGGCTCGCTGCTGCACCAGGACCCGCTCCTGTCAGTAATGCATCAGGTTTAAACACACGCATACGTGCACATACACACTCATTCACACAGCTGACGTGGTTGCCGCCCGTCATTGTCCTTGACAACCACAAGAAGCCGGCACCTGGCTCACAACCGGACTGTTTGGCAGATAATCAAGACATAGTTCACCAAAAAAAGCAACAGATATGACAACATTCTCACCTCTGTGCAAACGGAGGGCGTTCTCCCTTTTCACAGGAAATTAATTATCATGCTTGCTCTCGAGAAAATCATGTTGTTGACATGTCGGCCTACTTTTAATCTTCAGTAAATCAATCAGGCTTTTAACGCTTCATCAATAAATGAATTAGACAATGCTGGAAACACAAAAGCAACCCTCAAAGCATCAAAAGTTGTTGCTGTTTGCTTTTTTAATTGTCGAAATTAGCTTTGATTAATATCCGTTCAAACCATTTTCTGAGCGTGCCCACACTCTGGTTAGGTTTAAGCACAAACATCAAGTAGTGAGGGTTAGAAAACATCGCGGTTTGGCTTAAAGTACCTGTTTTGGTCGCTACACACCCGGAGACCTGAGGTCACATTAAAATCAAGCCACAAACACAGCTGCAGATTCCTTTTGTGTTATCTGTTTTTTGTCGCATCAAACATGGCTGGAAATTCTCCAAGGAATTTCTAGTGGTTTCACACTTACAAAAATGCTGAAACACTGTCCTGAACTGCCGTCAGTGGCTTGGCCTCCCCTCCACCTCCAGGTGTGAAAGTCAGGTAGTGCATGTACTGTGATCGTGATATGATACAATGCGTGTTCATGTTTAGGTCACTGCTTTATCATTTGGAAAATATTCACCAGCCTTTTTACCTTCAAGCCTAAAAAAGATCTCCTAAGTGCTTCGGCCTATTAAGTGGGGCTGAGCACGTTTAAATCATCAATCGTCCAGACAAGTATTACAAATTATTTACAATAGAGAGCCAGTCTCGATGATGAGTCAGATGTGGACCAAAGCAGCAGCAGACTGCAGCAGCTGAGTCACGACTGCAGACTCCATGTCGATTCAGACACTTTCCCCTCATTCCTCATCAGCAGACAGGCGACTCAAGCACACAAAAACTCTTTATCTGTACTTCAACAAATATTTGAAATGGTAGATGATGAAATAGGGATGGAGCCGATGAGCAATATTTTCATTTTATTACTAGTTTCCCACTTGGTGAGTGACTATAGTTCAGTGTCTCTTGGTACTTTTCTCTGTAATATAGCTTGCTAGCCATTTCGCCCATTCTCACCAACAAAACCAACATAAAAGTCGGCTTTGGAAGCTCACTACGACTCTAATTAACGCGTCTGATTGGCGGCTACCTCTGATGTTCTTAGTTATTGTTATGACTGCAAAGGAGGAAGTCGGGGAAAGTAGTATAAAGAGTGAAAAGTGTTTTGCCAGCGGTGATGTTGAAAGTTGCATGCAATCAACTGTCTTTTATGTAAGTGGTTTTTTATGGATGGACGCCAAATTCAAACGTCCCAACAACGTGGGAAAATTCAGCGAATCTTGAATCTTGAATTTGTGATAAGCGGACTGGACCTTGCTGTGTATAGCTCTTGTGGACCTTCGTGGACAAAGCACTTTCCAGTTAGCCTCTCATGAGGACATTTCAACATGTGGACTGTGGACTGCCAACCAGCGTAATCAATTTTCCCTCTTTACAGCAGTTTTGTGCTGTCGCTGTCATTGCCAAGTTTATTCTGGAATATTTATTAAATCGAAACTATCTCTGTTGGCCAGATCTTTGATTTTGAGTTCTTCAAATGAGTCTGGTATTGTACTCAATGACTTCCCTCGGTTGCAAAGACAACTGAGCAAATGAGGGTTTTGTAAGTGTAAGTGTTTAGAATATGAGGCGTGACTGATAAGCTTGCGGTCGAGGTAAAAAACGGAAAAACATATCGCCTTCTTTCATTCACGAGGAGCATACAGATCATTCTTTGTAGAGGTTCGGCGTCTCGCATCTCCGGAAAGTCTCATCATCACTGTCAAAATTCTCTTCTTGGGGAAGACGGTAGTCGTACTGTCGCCGTCTCATCGGGTGAATAAGACGGATATTGGACGAGTTCATATCCGATTTCCTGAATGGAGTCCATCAACACTGTGGTGACTTTTAATTTTCAACTACCCCAAACAGAACTGCCACAAAAGTTTTTAACTTCAAACTTCCTCCGGAATCACTTTCATAGAATTGAACTACAACGGATGGAGCAGTTAAACTAATCTCCTTCTACCTCAGGCTATGAACTTGTCAATCACCCTTTGTGTTAGCCATGACATGGTGACAAATGTGGGTGAGTCATTGCTGTCTCTCAGTTACTAAGGTGCAAAGGAATAAATATGTGAACGTCTCATAAGACCAATTTACAGCGTCTGCATTGACTCAGATTTATGTCCCTCTCTACCAACTGGTTTGGGAAGGGCAAAATAACGATCCACCCAAACATAAATAAATACTACTAAAAAGTGAAGCAGAAATAAGAAAGGAAGCATTCAGAGCCTTCCTCGACACAGACCTGAGAGTCACACAAGGTGGTAATAAACAGGATCAAAGCTGAGGCCTGGCCTGCATCGGCACAATCAGCCAATAAACACTGCTGCTCCCACCTTGAGCTGAAAAACTACATGCCAGCAGGTTATTGTTTCATCATAATGGAGACAGTTGTGTGTGGAGGACTTTTATTTGGCTGGGCCCTTTAAAATTAACTGCCTTTAAACAAGCTGCAGCGTTGTCCTTCAGGCAAGTCCCTTGTCAAATACAGCACCTCTGAAATCAAGTGGAAAAATTGGAATCCCCAAAAACTAGGTCACGAGGACTGATCCCACACAAGAATGCTGGATTTCCCACCCTGCCCTGCAACTGTTTGAATCATCCCGCAGGACTGATGGTATGTCATCACTTTTATTCCTGCCACAGCTCGAGAAACTATTGCTATATTTCAGCTTGTAGATAGAGCCGTGTTTGAATGGAGACTCTAAAGGAGACATGATGTGCTTTTCTGTTTCCTCATTTCCTTCAGTGTGTTAAATATGTTCTTGTGCATGGTGAAGATCTTTAAATTTAAAAAAAGGCTGAAGTCTGCACCAACAGAAGCTCCTCTCTCCCACAGAAAACACTGCTCCTGAAACGCCACATCAGTAGTCCCGCCTTTGTGACATCACGCTGCATCACCACGTGACACATTTGGTGAGGTACGCCTAGCAGCTAGTTCTGCACGTTGTTAGCGGTGCTAGCTCAGGCGCGTGTGAGCTAACCAATCATAAGCTGTGATCCGATATTCATACTTCCATGAGTACAATTAAACGTAGTACACTATCCGCACTTACTAAGTACGCAGAGTGTTGTTTCAAATCCATACTCCGTGGTGCCCTTACCGGAAATTACGATCGCGACAGCCGCCGCGGCTCGTCACCCGCCAAAGACTTCCCGCTTTGAACGATGAACAAAAGACATCTACGACTTTACTTTTTAACAATTACATGGCTCCGCTGCAGGCGCTGTCGTCTCAGTAGCCATTTAAAAAAGCAATTTTGAGCTGAGCGCCTCTGCCTGGCTCCGCTTCTTCCGCTACGTAGACAAGATGGCGGCCGTTGAGTGCGTAAAGTGTAAATCGTTGCACACTCAACGTTTTTGCCGTTATGAGGGCAACATCCGGGTCCTTTAGGTATACTTCTTTTCGCCACGATCGATATCAGAACACCCTAAGTACTCAAACTAAGTGTAGTAAGTGCAGGAAGTATGGATATCGGAACACGGCAATAGTTTTCAGGAGGGTGTGGCCTTAAAGAGACAGGAACTAAACCCGAGTGTTTCAGACAGAAGGGGGAGAAGAATTATGTGTTTTCTGACTGTTGAAACGTGTAAATGTATTCTAGCAGTAATCCAAAATAAAATGATGAACTTGAAAATAAGCATAACATGTCTGTGCGCTTCCACTTCAGATGGCATGAATGCTAATGTTTTTAGCTTTGCAACTGAAAAGCTTAATAAATGGTTTTGTTGACTACTAAACTTCCCCAGAGTTTCCATCTTCATGGGCGCGAGGAGAGAATGACTGAATACATTTTATATTTAGCTGAACTGTTTCTTTAAGTGGAAAGCAGCTATCATCAAATACACCTGTGCTTTTCCTCCTATGACGCGGCAAAATGTCTGCTGTTAATAAAGTCTATTCACTTAGTTTTATCATCAGCATTAAGAATAATAAGGGAGAAGTGAAACTTCCTGGCTGCTTGTGTTCACTTGCTGTATTTCATGAGAAAAGACACTTAGCGGCTGCTATTGGAAACACGAAGCATGACGGAAAAACCTATTTAAAAACCTCTGAGGTACAATAATGACAGGTTGAAAATATAACATGCGTCGCAGTCCGTTTGCCAGCCAATGACAATGTAGTGAGTTGAATTAGAACAGGAACCAAAGCCTGTAATCTGCATGTCCTCTTTCGCATCCAAGCTAGATCTGTTCTTTATTGGGTAACCACATGTGCTACAATGGCCAAACCACATGTGAGAGATTGTATCAATAAGAGCAAGTCATCAATCAAGCTGGAGCGCTCAGCATCGTGTTTGCCGAGGATTCCCTGCCTTCAAATGAAAGGCATGACCGCTGTCTGGCTGACATCGCTTCAAAAAAAACAAAAAACATCAGAGCATTTTCATGAGCCGGAAACGGGCGGATGAGCAGCCGACTGTGACACGCTACACCAACAATACCACTAATATTTAGATGAGAGGTGTGAGAAAGAGATCTGCCGAGCTGAGGACCGAATTAGGTCGCACTTTATTTCCTCTCTTTATATCCGTTGAAATCTATGTTGACAGGTTTGACAAGACATATGGAATCGTGCACGCAAAGAGTGAACGGCTGGCAACGTTAAAGGAAGTTGGACTATGAGAAAAGGAGGGAGAGGAAGTGACTTTAAGACGAAACATTGAGCTCAACAATTTATGTAAAGACTTATTTCCTTGCTACAGTTTTATACAAACGCAAGATCACTTTTTCAAAACTCTTCACGCCATGGAAATCATTGTGTCCTTAACTGTGGAGCACTTTAACTTGCTTTTATTCAAAATGCACTCAGCGACAACATCTCTCAAATTCCGCAAACGGTTTTCTGAATCAAACTCAACCAGCATGCTCATAGACGTTGCATTAGAGGAGAGGATGTGATGTGGATGGGAAGTTGTGGTCAAAAGACAGGGATGACGTGCAGATGGTGAGCACTGTTGTGGTAAATAAATGGCTGCATTACTGGAATTACTGTTCATAGAAGAGTTGATCCTGAAATGTGCATCACGGGATTTGTGAAGCGTTGGTGCATTTTGGATTTGACATATTGTGTTTTTCTGAGCTGAATGCAGCGAGTAAAGAGAAATATGTGACAACAATTTTGAATAACTGTAATAAAAACCTTTTTATATGAGAAGTAACGACCACTAAGAGATTGAGGGACTAGATGAAGACACTAGGGTTGGCATATGATGATGTCGACAGTGAAACATCCTGATGAACGATGACAGAGATGTTTACGAATTTGAGGCAATCTATCGTCATATTAGCTCATCACTGCAGCTGCCGCTGTTTCCCACCGTTGCTCTGACATGAATCTCCAACTGTCTCATCCTGCAGAGGAAACTATCTCCTGTAACAATGACATACATCCCTGTGCCAGGTTTAAAATCGCCCTCGTCTCTGCACCGCAAAGTCTGTGACTTTATTCAGCCTCATGTGCATAAAACAACGTTGGCCGGCTCGCCATGGAAGCTAATCTAAAATAAAAAGGTCTAAAAATGAGAAACAGCAACCTGCGGGATAAGAAACTCTGCTGCCACGATGTATTTTTATGTTTTGTCATCTGAAGTCAGCTACTTGTTAATAATATTTCTTATTATTGATATTTAAAGCTGCTACAAGACATTTTCATTGATCGTTTCTGGCGCCTCCTGTGGATGAAAGAGTTTCAAGCTCAACCACCTCGAGTTGTACAAAATCTAGCCTGTGCATTCGTTTTGAAAACGAGTAAAAAGAAAGACACAACATATTTTTACTGCTATGTTTCATTTTTTAAACACAGCTGTTTGCAGGATCCATGTCGGTGAGGTCATGTATCTATGTGTGAATATGACGATGTTTGGTGTTTACCAGAACAGAGTAGTTTCAATTTTGTGACTCATCCAACCAAGACAAGTCCGAATCCGACCCGATAACAGTCATTAAGAATAATAGCAAGTTTACAGAAATATTCAGTCTTCTGGCTGCCGGTCGTGTTTGCTTATGTAGGTCACACTGAGCACCTTTAATAACTGTGCCACAGTCTGGGCCCTGCACATGATTTTCAGGGGAAAATGTGCTGAGTTCTTTTTGTCATCTAGACATTTTCCAATCAATTTTGATGAATGTCTCCCTCTTACACTCGTCCTCAGAGCTACAAAAGTCTTTCACACCCGTGTTCCCTCCATCGCTTGCTATTCTGATCCAAGCGGAGAGCTCAGAAGTGCACGAACAATGTTTGCGTATGAAGAACTAACGCGGTCGGGGGCAAAATAATAACCTACCCTCATTACCCACATCTAACACACACTTTAGACCCTCGTATGTGTTGCCAGCGAACATTCAATGGAAGGGATTAGACCCCTCTTTCATCCCCTTCTTACAGGTTTTGTGTTGATTCTCCGGGTCGTCAGATCCAGCTGGGAGTCTTCACTTTGCCCCCCGAACGCCTCCCTGTGTTGTGACACAGCCAAAGTACAGACTGAGGAATCAAACTGTCGAGCTACTTTGAAGATCAGCGGCTATTATTCCTCAAGTACCCGCATTGTTCTACGCTTGAATTAGTGCACCTGAATCCACTAATCGATGGCTGCTAGTTCTGTGTGCACATGAATGGCATGTGAGGGCTGTTAAGTGATATTTGAGTGTTTCACGAGGAACGCTGCCTGAGGTTCAGCGTACCAAGATGGCTGTGTGAGGCTGTGAATCCATCGGGAGATATTTTGGAAGCTTTTATTCCTCTCTTGACTTAGCAATGTCCAAAAACCGTCCAGTGTAACAGAGAGCATCAAAAAAGAAAGAAAGAAAGAAAGAAAGAAAGAAAGAAAGTACTGCATCAGTGATTCATAGCTGTAAGATGATTGTCCTGTGGAGCTAGTTATCTCGGTTTAACCACAGGAGTTTTTCATGGCTCATTTGTTGTTTAAAATGTCTCAGAAGAGTCTCTTAATGTTTCCACTGCAGACCGAGAATCTCGAGTGTCACTAAATGTCTCGAAGAGCGCAAATAGATGGTCTGAAAAATGCTAACAGCCCAAGTGAAAGTAATTCTGGCCACTTCTAAGAGTTTGACAGGAGGGTGTGAGTACGTGTCTGATAAACAGGATGAGGAATATTTATCGCCCTTGAGAGCATAAGTGGGCAAACTGCATAAATGTGGAATTTGTGTTCTGCTTTAATTGAAGCATTTTGTGTTTTGAGAGCAAATTCTTCGGCAATATCGAATTCCTGGAGTTTTTGTATCTCAGGGGGGAATTTCCAGACAGTTCGTGCAAAGTCAATCTCTAAATAGAAGTGTTAGAAAAAGGGACAGTCTTGGAATCAGGGTTGGTCTCATGTTCAGGCCTTTAAAGTACATTTTGTTGCTCAACCTGGCTCAATCAAAGGCGCCTTCAAACAGCTGCAAAGCTGCTGGATGTGTCACATCTTCGGTTTTGCACATGTAGAAACAGAAAACATGACATTGTGGTACAAATATCTGATGTGACTCATGTCGAAACTTTCACAGTAAAGGTAATGTTTTAAAGTTTTTTCATTTCATCTTATGCTTGTCATGCACGCCGAGTCTCTCCCGGCAACCATGTGCCGTTACCTTGGGTAAACCTGTCGATTTCTCTGGGTTTAAAACGTCTTAAACGTTCGGGATAGTGTAAATACACAACCCAACAACATATATTTCAAGGGACCAGCTATTTTTAGACACTTTAATGCAGAAATGTTGCATGTTTGTGGTTGGAAGACATTTACAGACCATCAACAGCTATCTTTATCAAAACCTCATCGATTCATGAATGTTGGATCACCGTTGGCTAGCAAGCAGCTAAAAAGACAATTGGCAAACTGTCTCCCTGCACATTAGCGCCTAACGTCACGCTCAAAAGTTTGTGAACTGTGGTCTATTTAAAAGCCGCTGTAACGTCATGTTACTTCTGCTTTTGCTAGAGAGAACAGGAATAAGTATTGCACCAGCCAGAAGTTTCAGGAAAGCAGAAATACTGTCATTTTTTCTTCCGGTGTAGGCATTGTCATTTTCCCTGGAATGATCAGAATTAACTCAATTCAGAAAAAAATGTCAATCTTACATGTCAATGATTCTTTCCCAGCAAAGACATCACTGATTCATTAGAAAAACAAATCTAGCATTTATGAACTGGCGGAATAAATACAGCATCCGAGTAACAGAGAGTCCAACAACGTGTCAGAATTTATCTCTTTAAACCTTAAGACATACACAGCGGGGTTTTTCTTTTTAACGGCGCACATCTGTACAGGCAACCAGCTCACGTGTTGCTCAGTGCATCCCACTGACAGCAGTAAATCATCCACCTTCATGCTAATATATGGCTGAAATCAAATCAGCATGTGAGGGTGGAATGACATTTCCCTGAGCAGTTGATGAATGTTGTGACAGCTGTCCCCTCCGAGCAGCACACCGAGGCGTCTGCAGCCCGACGGTGGGCAGCGGCCGGTAAAGGCTTTACAGGGATCAGCAGGCGGGACCCTGCGGTCTCGCTGAGTAATGGACAGTTACAAATCTGTTCCGCGGGGATCTGATGAGGAAGCGCGGAGGAATGACATGTGCAGCCTGAGATGTGGTCGCACACCTGCACCAGAGCTGGAGCGGGGTTAAGGGAGGGGGGCTGTATTTATGTGATGCCTCCTGAGGGGACTATGAATAAACCTGAGACACACTGTGTCCACGGCGGGTCCCAGTGGGAGGTCAGAAGTGGTGGCATAAGTGATAAACTGTGTCATGCTATGATACAATGACATGGTGAGTTACGAGGCGTCAACTGCACACTGTGAGAAAGGTCAGACAGGCTGCCGTAAGCCGAGTATATCTTATCACTCCACTCTCACATTTACTGTAAATGTCACTCTTCAATGCAGTGATGCATTTTATTTTTCATATAAGTATTTTTTTCTTTTGCTCACAAGCAGCAGCAACAGATTTTAAACCAGCAGTAAAACATTGACAGGAAGTTCAAATATGTTCTACTTCTGACCAATAAATGTGAGATTATGAGGTGTTTAAAGATTCAGGATGTTGTAGTGTCAGTGTGACAATTTATGTGTGAATGCAATAACAAAATACACGCAGTGCAAGTGAAGGACTCAAGAGAAATCAGACCATTGTTGTCTGTGCTGTCACAATGGACAAGCTGACAAACCCCAACCCCGTTTGATGTCATTGTTTAGAAGGCAAATAAATAATAAATTAGGGGCATAATGTGATCAATCAAAGAGTGCCTGAAAAATGCGATTGCGACACAATTCAATGGTGTGTGTGTGCATGTGTGTTTCTGCGGTTTCTATCAGACATGACTGATGACTGATTGTTTCCTGACTTCCTGGGATAATCCCATATAATACACCATAACAGATTCAAACCCTGAATTAACAAATACTGAATTAAATTGGACCAAAATCAAAGACAACAGATATTAGGTAATCCAAAACAACGAAATAAACCATTTCTTCACGTCAAACGTTGGTCATGTTGATGTTGAAATGTTGAGTCACCCTTCCAGTCCCGTTGATGACATCTTGGAAGTCAGCTCGTGTTTTTGATCCACGATTGTTTCGCCAAGAATGAAACATGAGACGCAATCATCTCTGTCTTCAAGTGCAGCTGTCTTGATTATGTCACACAGAACAACCATTGTGAGCGACCTGCTCGACCTAAAGTAAACAGCCAGCGGAGATAAACCAAGATAAAAAAGAACAGATTGTTTATTCATTTCGTGTGGGATGATGTAGCACGAGGACTGCAGGGCCCGGCTCCATGAAAGGGTAATCTCGAGAAATAACATTTAGGGATTAGCTTTAATTTGAGGTTGTGCCCAGCGCGAGGCAGCGTCTGTCATCACGGGCTTGTCTAGCAACGGCCTGAGAGCAGCTTCTCATTAACCACACTGTCATTAAAAGATGATAGCATGTCTGATTTTAGCCACTCCTAAACTGATCATGACTCCTGATATTTCTTTTCTTATGTGTATTCTTAATATAAAGTCTATTTTCCAATCTCACCTGCGCATAATTTACATTTGTCATCTCTGGATTTTAACCCTCAGTTTATGACTGACGAGAGCATAAAACTGACTGATGATATTTTCATCTCATGTGTGACACTCAGATTAAGATCTGTGAAAGCGAAAACAACAATTTTAAAAATCTGACGGGCTCCCAGTCAGCATTTTGACAGAGCAGCAACATGCTCGCTAATGACAAAGCTGACAACAGGTTTGTGTCAATGTGTGTGCATTTTGTGTTTCCACAAAACTGGTGCGTGCGATGAAAGAATCAGTCATAATCTGTGCTTACCTTCGCTTCTCCTGTTGGATTTAAAGACTCTGGATGTCACCAGTCTCCTAAAGGGGCCGGGCCACAAACCCACATGACACGGCTTTTGGCCAAACAATGATTAATGAAATCTTCCCAGTTAGCTGGAAGAAGGATACTATCAGGGTGTCACACCGCTGGGGAATTTTCCAGCTGTTTTTCTGGCTATTTTTCACAGGAAGTCGGACTATTCCCGTCTGCAATCGTGGTGACCAAACTTGCAAGTTGCAACATAAAGAAACGTTCAGTTTGAACTTATCTCTGGTTCTGCAAAAGCGTATTTAGCTCACATGTTTTCTGGCGATTGGGTTGGGGAGGCACATCAACACCTGAGTGCTTAGGTCAAGGCCTAATTCATCCAACAGTCAACAGCAGTTAAATCTGTGGTGTGTTGCGCTTTTATCCTAATCTCTCTTGTACTAGAATGTGAATGTGCCGAGAGAGCAGCAGGTCTCTGTGTGGGATGGTGTCACGGTAACAGATCTGTCCTGGGACTGGCACATATTTCTTTTTCTGTCCAGTATCTTAGTGTGTTTTAGCAAAGTCAATTTCACAGGACATTCATCTCCACGTGTAACGTGAGAACGACTGTGACAGTGTGTGCAACAGAAGAAAAATCCCAGAAGCAAACGTGGCGCTTTGTCCAGAGATGTCCGATGCGCAAAAGCAACAATTTCAGTAATTTACAGAATCAGCACAAACACTTAAGATATTTAAACTGTTGAATGTATAGATGAGGGTGTACACAGCTCCATCCAGTTAAAGAACAGTGCGTGAGGTGTTCCCAGCTTGTTCTCACTGTCTGTGTGCCAGCCCTGAAGCTATGTAAACAGCCATTAAGAAATTACAATCTCCAACCCAAACATTAGGGGCTGTGATTTAAACAGATAAATCAACTGGAACACGCTCCAGCAACATGTTTCTTTCTCTTCTGATTTGTATGAGAGTGGGATTTTTTTTTTTTCTCCTGTAAACTATAAACATTGTTTGTCGCAGATGAGCTCGGTCATAGTAATGTCGCAATAGAAAAACAATAATGTGTGTGTCACTCAAAGCCCATGAGACGTGTCAAGCTTTAACAGACGATACCCAGAGCTGGCAGTGGATATTGGGTGATGTGTTGGAACAATGGACTCTATTTTCTAAATGCTACAGAGGAGAAAGACAGGAAATCACCGATGGATCATCTGCAGTATCATTTTTCAAAGTGTTTACTGTAGAAATCATGAGTTTATCCCAAACAAAATTCCATTCAATTCTGTTTGCGTCATGACAAAACAGGGCGAAACTGGCATCAAGACAAAGCCTACTATTCTTCTCCTTCAGCTTACAATTAAACATCTTAACAGTCCACTTTGGATCAAACAAGACAGGACTCTGTAATGCCAGCGACATTAAAGTGTGTCACATTCCTGAACACAATTATGGCCTGTGGTGGGGCTCATGTGTTGTCTGTAAACATCCATAAATATCTTTCATTTAATGTGACTGCACTGTTCTGTGAGCATCATTAGAAGTTTGCATGACAGGAATGTTTCCTCCTCTGCAGCGCTCAGTGTTAAAACCGGTTCTGGATTAACAGTTCGATGGCTGTTTCCTGTTTGTCACCCATCCACCATTCTCAGCCCATAACCTTAAACTCAACTGCTCACGCACACATTCACACAACTCTGCTCAACATCTGCAAAGGTTATGACATGGGAAGCACTGTAATCTACTGTTCTGTGCTGAGCTGAAACACATTAAAATGGGGGCATGCTCACACATGCATCTGATAGTACAGCAGAGTAGCTTCAAAGGTGTTTCTGCAGGATTTTCTTTCCTTCTTAGAGATATTTCTCATGATAAAATAATAATAATAATCCTGCAGAGGTTTGACAGTACGCTGTAAAACCTCTGCACGCACCTCTGCACACAGTAAGCGCCAAGAGTTTTTTTTAGGGTTTTTTACAGTGCTCTAGGTGCATATCACAGTTGATTTACAATTTATAGAAGTCAGCATAAATATCACCGACTGTGAAACTAAATATTTTTGCCCACCACATCTTTCGTCAATCAAACCTGACCAGCCAGACCGCCCCAGGTCGGAGAGGAAGAGAGCTGGGATAGGACTTGTGCAAAACCAGCTTGGATTAAAGGCCACTCCTGACTCTCCACCTCATCTTTACAGAGATCTGTCTCCATCACATCTTTACAGAGACCTGTCTCCACCTCATCTTTACAGAGACCTGTCTCCACCTCATCTTTACAGAGACCTGTCTCCACCTCATCTTTACAGAGACCTGTCTCCACCTCATCTTTACAGAGACCTGTCTCCACCTCATCTTTACAGAGACCTGTCTTGTGGTGGAGTCTCTACAGAATTATTTCCTGGTTACATATGTGCTCATGTATAGATGTTTATAAATAACTGTATTATGGTCTGTTTGTCATTTATCTTTTAATGTAGAAATGTGTAGCCTTTTAGTCAATTATTATTTTTCATTGCAATGTGGCTGTGGTTTATGCCCCTGCAGAAGAACGCAGAAGGTTTCTCTACCATGTCAAGAACACAACTTCCTTTTTAAGCTTCTTTTAGATCTCCCTTAATCAGGTGCAATCGTACGGCGCAGTCGTCTGTTCAGAGTTACAACACAGCATGAGCGCCTCAGGGGGCAGTCCGTGGATTTTCATTCGGTCTTTTTAATTTCCATATATATATAGTTTCTATCCAAACAACAAAAAATTGGAAATTTGTCCACAAACATAGAGAAAATACATAAATATACAGTAGAAAAGATAAAAAAATTGTGTTCACAATTATGATAACGGAAATCCACAGAAGTTTTATTATCGCTTACATCACATCTGTTAAAAAATACTGATATAATTGGGGTACATTTAGTCAGTAATACGTCGTCTTTATTTCATTATAATCCTGCGATTATGTTTTCCATGTGGTAATCATTCTGAACTTTCTCCCTCCAACAGAGTCCTAAATTCAAGAGAGTCAAGTTCAGTCCAGCCACACACATACAGTAGCCAATTAGCAAAGGGAAGGTCTACAGTCAGCACAAGGTAACACTATCGTTAATCCTGCTGCTGTGCAGTAATCATGCATGGGTCATTATTACGCTATATTTCATTAAGATGTAATCATGTGGTTTCAGTCTTTTTCATGATTTAGACCCAGATGTGAGACTGTAGGGGATTCTCCAAAGTCTGAAGGATTTTAGTGAAAGGCTGTTTTATAATTGGCCTCCATTTTTATGAAGAGTAGGAACTTGCTGAAACTATTTTGGATGCATGATACATCAGCTGCCTGCCAATATTCTCCTTGTTGACCTATCAGCAAATATGTTGGCATTCACCGGTGGCAGAGGTCGATGTTTATCTGTTGTGTTGCATCAATTTTATGCTGCTATCAGTTTGTAAGGCTATGTGAGTGCTGAAAGATTTGTATCATTAAGTAGTTAGTTGTACAACAGGCTAGAGAAGCTTTTAATGAAATAACTTCTCAAAAAAATTATTGTTTTTCATATCAAAATTAGTAGGAAAAGTAGATTTAGTCAAATAATGTTTTGACTTGGGAATGACACTCAAAATTCAACTTTCTTAACAATTGATCCCTTGAAGGTTCTTTCAATAATTTGTATGGTTTTTTTTTTAATTGTGGTTAGTTTGTTTTCATGGCACAAACAGGGCAATAAATAACTAAAACAAAATGAACAACAAATAATGAAAAATGGTTATTTTAAACATCTGGATCGGCCTAGAATTTCACAATCTGTGCATCCCTTATGAAATATGTGGTGTTAAAATGTGTCTTCTGTCATCTGAAGCATTCTTAAAAGTTGTTGTTGATCATTGTGATTTAAATCAAAATTCTTCATCTTTTACAGTGGCTAACTTTTCCTTAGCAACCCCAACTTGATTGCCTTCAAGCAGTGTGTAGTGATAATTCTGCATGAATACCTTCTTTGTACTGCGACACAAGAAAAATACTTCTTTTTTTTTACTGCACTTCATCTTTATTTGCATCCTTACATACATATCATACCAAATACCTTTGGTGCTGAAGCTAGCTGGTCAGACATAGACACAAATTCAGTGCTTTTTTTTGCCAGAAGTTTGAAATCACTCAACACCCTCTAAGTGCAAAAATGCTCATCTGTCAGTACTGTCATAAGCACAGTGGGGTTTTTTCTCTGCTGTAAACAACGAGCAAAAGAAAAGCAGTGGTGAGAGATCCAGAGCGGACATTCAGCTTGAGGGATTCCCTCATTTGGCAGGAGCGACGCTGCCTGGGAGACTGTCCACAGGGACACATAAACCACAGAGAGGAGAACAAAGGTCACGACTCAGAGACCAAGGTCTAAGCCCCCCACACTATTCAGCCATGGTCATCGTCTTGCTCACTCTTTGGCACCCACTGATCCCAACAAGCTCCCAGCTACAAGCTCGACAAGCTGGAAGCTGCTCTCCGTCCCGTTGTGCTGTTCTTGCCTGCCTGCGTAGCTAAAAACTCCTAACGTAGGCTACGCCCTTCACATGTCACTGCCTGGGCCCTGAGTGGTGTAACAATGCCAAATGTATGCCAAATGTTCGTCTTTAATGGTGGGTAATTTATAGACACTGGCAGGAGCAAATTTGGACTTGTGGCCAGAGGTGTTGATTACCCTTTTTATCTGGCCGTTTGTTTGGGAGCATGATCAAAGCCATCACCCGTTAGCGATCATGTGCTTTCCTCCCCCCCCCCTCCTCTGCCCCCTGCTAAAACTTTGGCACACGGCCACGCATCGGCCTACTTTTCTTTGTTTTATTACTTCAAAAGGTTGTGCCTCACCCCATTCATCACACAACACTGCTCCCGTCAAAGCTGTAACAGAGTCAAATTGTTCAGGCATTTGGGCATCTAACAAAGCCCGGTGAGCATCTCCAGATCTGATGTAACTCAAGGAGGGATAATTCAACACCGAGAGTCATCTTTGATCTGTGATCTGTACCATATCTGCACTCACACTCACCCGTGGCTCATTTTATCTCGCTTTATTAAGCTTTTGATATTTCATCTTCACACAGCCCAATTTGAGCACATCACCGCAAATTAGCACTGTGATGGAATATTCCCCCATAACGCCTTTGTTGTTCGTGCCGTCTGAGAAGTCGCTTTGATATGGGCGCAGATTTGTTTACCGTTGATGCTTCTCACCGTGCTGAAGAGTTCACATTATCATAGTTCAGCGCAGGGTGAAGAGTTCAGTTCAGTTTTTCTGTTACGCAAAATAGCAGCCAGGTGTGAACTGTTAAAGATATACACCCCCCTCAACCTTTAAATGGCTTCAACTGTCATTACGCAGTGTGTCCTGTGCCTGGATTTGAGCTTATTTATCTTCTGGCTCTGCCTGTGCAAATGTTGGCCGTGAAGTAAAGACACATGAGGCAGAGGAAGCCACACGGACTCTTTCAGAGGCGCCCTGCCCCTATCTTGAAGCCTAATCCGATGAGCTCACACTCAGCATGTTCCTCTCGTGAGTTCTGCATGACTTGCGCTGCCCCCAGAGATAAAGGATGGATGGGGTGCTGCTGTCCTCATGGAGAGGCGGGTGGAGCGGGTTAGGAGGTGGTGGTGGTGGTGGTGGGGTGTTGTTACAAGACGGTGGGAGGGAACGGGTGGAGAGTTAGGGTATGGTTGTGGGGAAAGGGGCGGAGAGGGGACATACTGAGGCCTCTGTGTGCATGTGTGGGGGAGTCTCATCATCCAGCAACCTCTCCCGCCCTCGGACACTGACCTCTTTGTAGGATTCATATTAAAAACGCCGGCCCTGTGAAGATGACCCCCGAGACTAATCCTGTGACCTCCAGCGCATTAAAGTGACCGTTAGTGGACGTGGCAAGGACAGTCTGTCATTTCGGACTCCGGTGTGGTGTGCTGTGTGCGTGTGGTCAATATTTGTATGCAAGGTGGGGTGCGGGGTGTGTTTGTCAGGGAAGAAGGGTATTGCGTGCGGCATCGGAAACACAGCAGGACTATTGTGGCTGAAGCCTGATGTTAGAGTCGCACTGCTGCCTGCACGATACAACAGGAGTTCCAATTTGTCCGCGAAGTCGTTTACTTTTGATTGTTCTCCAATTGCTTTACGCCACTTTAAGATACGACGATGTGATATTTAAAATAACAGAAAATATTTTACAAACTTCAAGGAAAACTTGGCTGATGGAAAGTTTTGTAGTCCACAAAACATTTCTGGAGCTTCACAATAGAACAAGTGTTGCAGCATTCTCGCAAACAACTGAAGCAGCTGGGGACTTCTTTCAAAACATAAAAGAAAATAAAATTAAAATATGCTAAAATGGCTCACCTGGTGTGATCCAAACCTTCAGAAGCCACAAAATGATTTTATAAGATGTTATTTACAAACCTTTAAAAGAGACCTCTGACGCTTTGCGATGGCGTCTGACACAGACCTGCAATCCCAAAGCGGCACTTATATTTAACAAGTTGGGATTTGAGACTCAAACATCGACGCTCTTACAAAATGGACCTTTAAATGTCACAGCCACTCAGTCAGAAACTAGTTCCCAAGGTTGTACTTCCTGCAACTGCATCTGAGCAAACTGGCCCACAGCAGTTTTCAAGAATGCAAGAACACTGGTGGAAAAACACCCTCTGTACTGGAGAGGCGTGTATTCTCTGTAGGTTTTTTTTTTAAGAGTGCTCAGACCTGAGGGAATCCTTTACAGCTTCCGAAGTCTGTAACTAGCCGGCCATTTGGTCGGTAATGTTCAATGACAGCTCAAAGCACCGACTTGTTGTCTCTGGGACCTGTGGACATCTTCTGAAGCGCTCGGAGGCCACTTTATGTGGTGATAAAAAAAAGGGCCCAATAAAGCCTTCTCACCAGCGGCAGATCCTCCCAGCGCAGCAGTCCTTGTTAATCACAGCAAACAGTTGGAGATCCTTTCAAAGGGGATTATATCAGGGTCAGGAGCATTTGGACCTTAATTACCCTTGACATAATGTTTGACCATTCTGTTACCACTGGGGAGGGCAACACTTATTAAGGGGACATGGGCCTAGGGGTCACCGGGGTTACCCGGGTCAACAGTGCAAATCACAGCCTACAACATCCTCCCCCATCCGCATTTTGTCGTCCAGCCACAGATCTTTGAGCCTAACTCCAACAACAGAGATGGAATCCGGCCAGTTTAGTCGCTGGGCGGTGATGTTGGTTGTTATCATCACGTTGAGGACCATCAGCTGGGACAGACTTCGGACAGCAGGGCTGAGCCATGACGTGCAGACACATGATTTGAGGGCAACTGCAGCCAAAAGGGTCAGAGGTCACCGGTTCAAATCCTCAGACCAGCAGAATGCATCTGCACGTGAGAGCAACGCATGTTTGTTTTTTAAATTTCATGAATTTTTAAAGCCGCTTCCATGAATTGACCATTAGAGAATCACCTTCATGGCACAACAAGCACAAAATATCATGATATGCCTTGAAATACCTGTTTTGGTCAGCACAAACTCTGCTGGAGACTTTTATCTTTCACACAAGACTTACTGGAAGACTATCACAAGACTGTCAGGCAGTTTCACGCCTACAAATGTTCAAACGCAGTGTCAACCTGCAGCCATGGGCTTGCCAACCTTGTCGCATGGAACTTTACCACCATCCCCTCCACCTCATGATATGAAAGTCTATATCTACGTAGCCTTTGACACGTAAAAATTTGGTATCCTTGGTAACATATCCATAGTTTGCAGAAATGTGCCTAATTTTATCACTGAAGTGCATCTTCTATTGGTACAATGTGGGAGAAAGGCAGCAATAGACCTCTCAAATCACGCTTCACTGTTACCGAAAATCATCCTCCATGTTGCTGTGCATCAACGCACCACCATTTTTTAGGCAGCATGAGAAGTCTTTGAAATCAAAGTCAGCAGAAAACAGTTACTATTAATACTTCACATTAACATTTCATGGTCCGAGCAATGATATTCATGGATAATCTTTCTTTTAAGAGAAGCAGCAGAACTGATGTCAACTGAGAGTCACCACAAAATCATGTGAAACTTACATTTCATAGCAAGAAAACCCCAGTCAGTGTCTGTGTGGTACGAGTCCCGGGTCCGTTGTTTGTTTCTGATAAGTGACCGGCTGATTGGCTCATCTATTAGCAGAAAGTCAAACAAATAGAACATTACTGTCAGTTATCAGGGAGATTTTTATATGTGTGTTCAATGCACAGTGGATAGAGTGAAATGCAATCAACAGGTGGTTGGTGGAACATATCCTCCCCCTCCACATGCAGAGAACATATTTGCTCTCCTGTCACCTTCATAAAGAGCCTCTGTTCATAGCAAACCCTCAGAAGTATGTAAAAATATAACCATGTCCAGCTCTAATCCCTGTACAATGATGTAAAATACCATCTCTCAGTCGATAATCCCCAGACACGCGACAGATAACACACGCGACAGATAAAAAAACAGAATAAAGCTAATGAAAAATGCGAGCTTGTATCCCTCATGGTGCTGTGAATGCACATGTACATGAGGGTAGCTGCAGCCAGAATTTGAAGCAGATAATATACAACATGAGGATACAACACGGTATGCAGTCAAAACATCCAGATGCCGAGAGGCTGCTCACTGTATACATTCTGTCACGGTCGTCTACAGAACAGAACACGTCCTCGTGTAAACACACAACGCTGTGCTGTGGATCACGGAAGGTTTCAGTTCTCTTTTTTTTTTTTCAGCTGTTCTGTTGCAGCATTTGAGAAAAATGTAAATGTCTGTGGTTTAGTGAAATCTGGTCCCTCTTTCCTGCTGCATTCCAGTACAAATGGACATTTTTTAGGTCATTTTTTTGATCAGTGCAGCGTTTATTCTCATTTAAAACTCATCTGCACCGCCTTCATACCACACCCAGGTATAACTTAATAAAAAAATATATAAAACTATACACTCAACACGTCCTGCTGTTTGCCTCCGATGCTTAAGTGTCTTCAATGATCTTATGAGGCCCGGATACCATTTGCACATGCTCAATAATTTACCCAGAGTAAACAGTCTTTTGTTCGGCCTCATGCTCGACTAGGCGAGCGCATTATCTCCATCAACACGTGCACACAACACAAAATCCCCAGCACCACAAAACGTAGCCCTCCTGTCAACGTCACACACTCGTCTGTCAGACTTAAAGTGTATGACATCGTGTGTCTGAGAATAGAAAATAAAAACAGGCTTCAGTTGACATGAGCGGGAGCACATAATTGGAGGAGTTACTGTAGCTGTAGGGGAGGATTGAGAGGGGATTATGGAAAGGTAAGGAGGGCTGGGAGGAGGAGAAGGCAGGGAGGGGGTAATCTGTAATTAGTTTGTAATTGCATCTTAGATGGTTCAGATTGCCATTGTGCTATGATCCATGACTGACAGAGGACATGAAGCAACTTAGCGAGACACAGTTTTCACATAAACACGGGAGGATAAAACCATGACTTCATGACATCACCTCATTTAAGACGCATTAAGACTCATTATTCTTGCATCTGCCTTTGAGTCTCTACAATTACTAACATGATGGTTCGGTTTTTTTTTTTTTCATTCCGCTAACTCAGATGCACTGAAGTACTCAAATGCACCGTATGCAATCAAAACAAAACACACGGGCGTAAGTTTGGTTTATTGATCTAAATGGTTGGAGTCAGGCTGTGACAGACGGTGATAGAATCCAATCATTCATTCAAATCTTTATTAAAGCCGAGAAATCACAGAGGTTTCTCTCATTTGCAAAAATGTTGAGATGTAGAGATATATCTGGTTACTCTCCGAGAAAAATGGTTCATTGTTCTGTTTGCATTGGTTTCAGGCACAGTATTAAATGGCGGCCACCCAAAACATAATCACTGCAGATTTGCATAAGAACAGAATAAAACCGACATGACACATACACATAGATTTCAGGTTACACAAGTGTAGAGAAAACAGAGAGGAATATCTTTTTCTCTGAGATGACTGTGTGACAGACGGCTGCAGAACATGGCTGAGATGCCTCCTGTGTCGGCACGCCATCCGAGGTAAACAACGAGGTGAACATTCGTCCAATATGGACGGAATTCCTCGGATATCCATCATTCCCTCATTCGTGGTTCTACAGAAATGTCATCCTGCTTCCACCTTTGCTCCAGACAGGCAGTAGTCATAAATCACAGGCCTGCTCGAGGTCCTTGTCAGTTAAGTGTAAACGCAGCTCATAATTCAGCATTTGACAAATGATTGATGCTGAAGTCAGGCTGCGGCCTGGCCTCTCAATCCGTACTGAACAAGCTGACCTGAATCCAACCGTCATGATGTTTAGAGAGGTTTTCAATGTGTGATTCTTGTGGTGCATTAATGGCACAAGTTTGTAATTCTACACTGTAGTCAACACATGCAGATATATTGATAGTGACAAATTTGACCTTGAGTGACACAATGTACGTCCAGCCTGTCTCAGTGCGAGTCAGTCTGGCTGCAGCCGCCTGGATCTGAGATTAATATGTTTAAATTAGCGCTGTAACGCGCTGTGAACAGCACCTCAGTGTGACAGACAGCTTATTGTGGTTCATGAAGGTAGATCAGCGGCATCACGAAGCTTGAATGTCCCCTCAGACGCTTGTCAGGGAATCAAAATGAATAAACGTTTGTATTAAACGAGCAATCGGGGACCGAAAAACTCTTGTAACTTTTACGGCGGTGCCACACGAGACGTCGACAACATACAAGGCATTCATGGGAGTTTCAGGAGCAGTTGCAAAAAAACATTTTCCCCTAATGAAAATGACAAAAGTGCTAAACGTGTACAGTGAGCTGCTGTTTTAGAAGCTGCTTTACGGCCTCCCTCGAGTTTTACATGAGACATGGCAACAAGAGCGCACAATGAAATAATGAACAGATACTGAGACTGCACTTAAACTGCAGGCTTTTTCCAGAGAGAAGAGTGGAGCTTTGACTCTTGTCCTCGTAAATCTCTCACTGGATCTGTTAAGTGATCCTAAAACAGGCGCGAGTGCTTGTTTGTTTTTTGGTGTGCCTTACAGTAGTTGGTGATGCGAGCGAGTTGAGAGCGAGAGCGAGGTAAATTAAGGATTTTATGGACTCTGGTCTGCGTGGTTTTATTGCAACAGTGGAAATAAGCATGCTAAAGTTTCCAGTGCCACATTCCTCACAGGTTCACAATGGAACAAACCACATTACAGATATTAATCTGTGTATTAATGAATTCCTAATGGCTTTTGGGAGAGAGGCGAGGACAGAATCACGTTTTGTCATCAGGCTTTTTTTCTTGAAGTTTCACCAGCCAAGAAAAATTAAGAGTACCAGGGAGAATGAACACATTGTGTGCCCGCCTGGCACCGACAGCGACTAAATATTTGTCGAGGAAAATCCGTTTTATGGTAAAATTCGACAAGTCAAACATTGAAAAGCTAATCCAAGGTAGATGCGCATGATACTATACAAGCAGTACTTTGTAAGTAACAAAGGCTTGAGGATAATGCAACTATCCTGCTTTTGTACTGCACAGAACTAATAAACAATACCTGACATACTTTCATCTGCTCTTTATTTATATGCGTGTCAGAGTTAAAAGAACAATAATAGCTCTTTCAGTCATGCACACGCAAGCACACGTGTGTCCAAACCTCTTACATTTGATTTGTTTTTTATTAGTTTGGTCTATTGAATATCATAAAATGGTGAGAAACGTTTCACTGTTTCCTTAAACCACCCAGATCACCAGAATACATCTTGGGAAAGTATGTTTCAGCTAAAACTTGACATTTCCATGTTTCAGCTTCGTCACAACACTGTGCTCTGTTTAGTTTAGACCCAAAATCTACTTTGTTACGGCAGACGCAACACAAAAAAACACACATTCAGACCAAAAGTGTTGGTCCTGCATTTGGGTGAGACTTGAAATATGTTCCAGGACGTCCAGTTTGAAACAGATCCATCAGTCTGTTGCTTTCTATGAGACAGAATTTTACGACTCTGTAAAAATTTATGCTAACAACCACCTTGTCAAACATGTCAAAGTTCACATGTTAACATTAATCAAACTCAATTATTTTTTCGCTGGCAGCCTTGCTGTTTCCATGCATCGTCTTCACACACTGGTTATGTCTGTGTGCAGGGATTGGGGATGCCAGTGCTGAGTGTAGTGTCACCATTAACGTACTCTTCGTCATCCTGCATCACCTGACAGCTAACCATCTGACAAGATCTTCAACATGTCACATCAGGCACAGGTGAGCCTCGAGAAAAAAGGCCAGGGAGGAATTCGGAATCGGAAAGGGAGCAGGGAAAAGGAAGAGATTGAGAGAAAGCCCCATTTTTCTCTCTATAGTTTTCATAAAGGCAAGCTCTCTGATTGCCAGTGTCAAAGTGACAGGGTCTTTTATGAGCACTTGGCGGGTCCCCGCCCTGGTTTGTGTAGCCAAGCAGTGATAGCAGTGCCCATTGTTGGGCTACGGGGAGAGGAGCGGCCCTGTGCTATTGAGAGGGGAGGGGCCCGGCCCTGCTTGCCCGCCCTGTGCAGTGTGTTGGCTGAATAGGCAGCTAAGGTGTCCATGCCCTCCAGTGCCCTTCAGTGTGGGAAAGCTGGTGCAGAAAGCACCTGCAGCATTTTGACAGCGGCTGACACAGGATCGCGTGCTAGCTTTGGATGCACAGGCCACGGAGAGGTGACACTCCACGCTGACGGGTACAGTAGGAGTGTCACACTCCCATGCTGTGTTAACATCTCCTGTCAGAGATCAAACAGATCAGGTTCACATGCTCCGTAATGTACAGTACTCGTGCATTGTGCATGCTAGCTCTGTGCACACAGAGCTGTGGTCTAAAGCACACTGAAAGTGTAATATAATACTATGTACAGTACAATAAGTATACAAACACCATGCATTCACTTACACAATCCAAAAGCTCCTGGGGACAATATAAATATAATAATAAAAGACTGAAAACAGCAAACAAAGCTAGCTCCAGCGTTTTATATTACAAATATTTTTTTTAATAATGTAATCTGTAGCGATTTTGTCAGCATGCAAATCTGGAACCAGGTCAGAAACTGAATAAAATGCCATCAACACTCTTTAATACTGACTGTGGTGCATCAATCAGTCTCTCATTTATTGCCTGGCATGTCCCATGTGATGTGTCTGTGTTGCAATGCTGCCATTCCTGGCATTCCTCACTGGAACGCACAAATAGGACCCCACAGAATGGGACCAAGACTGCAAAACAAGACAACATTCCTGAGGCAAGTTTTAACAAAAAATACTCTGCTGGCTTTTATACTGTAGGCGGCACATGGAAGGAGACGTATGATATACATAAAGCTGAGAGAAATAAGTACGTCATGTTCTTGAACGTATTTAATGGATTGTTACTGTTATGGACGTGAAAATCTGCTTTGTTTTTATTTTTGCTAGTATATTTCTAAACTTGCAGTTCCTCAAATGGTCACTTAAGGTTGGCTCCAAAAGTAAGTCAGTCCCCAGAAATAAACATATTTACAGCCTAGTGCACAAAAAGGGTTTTGGTCTCTTCATACAACTCACTCTGCTTAACTTATATCAATATAACTAAGTATATATATATATAATTCAATGCGTGGCTGCTTTGAGTGACAGCTAGCTGCAGGCACTTTTGAGAGGCTTCACATTCACTAATTGGAGCTTCTGAGAGCAAACACTATGTCTTGCTGTGCAGTTAATTGTTAACACAGACTTTGCATTGTATCGACGAGCGACAGACAGCTGCTAGAGACAGTGTTGGCAGAGCCTGGAGCCTCCGGAGGAGTAAACACCCAGCGTTGAGGAAAGCGCAGAGTTTGTTTTTTGAACTTTACTCTCGTTTCTCAATCTGTTTAAAGCAACGAGCCACAGAGGTGCTTTAAATCCATTGTAATGTGAGGTGACGCTAATTCTCTTTTATCTAAATTGCTGAGTGGAGGGGAAACGTGCATGTACAGACATCCAAAGAGATAAGATGGGCAAAGAAAAGACACTGGAGGATAACAGAGATCCAGAATCAGCAAAGATGCTGTTGCTCGCTAGCTTACAGCTAATGTGGAGCAAGGTATTGTGACTGGGATGAATAAACCTTGTCCAAATAAGTCAAGGCAAAATCTGCCTTGAGGAAGTCATGGGGCTGGTTCAGCTCCGCCCACGATCCACCTCTCTGCCCATTTTAGGGTTAGCTAGAGTTAGGCCGAGTTATCCACCCGCTGTGATCTTCACACCGTGTTATATCACGGTGGCACTGTCCACCATTTTTTACAGGGTTAACCCATAGAAGGCATAAAGTGTAACACCTTATCCAACTGGTGTGGACAAGGAAAACTCAAATATTTAGGCTGATATTTACAAATATTTTAGTTTTTCTAGGATTTTAGATTAGTGTTATCTGTCCGTCCACATTCTGAAATGACTCCTGATTAGCACTGATTGGTCGCTGCTGTTTCCCGGGACAACAAGTGAGCGGCAAAGCCACTCGACACATGACAAGCAGCTTGAACTAACTTGTTTTCTGAGGGGGGTGCTCCACTGGGTTCACCACAGTGTGGCTGTTGTTCCAGCGCCCAAGGATTACAATTAACCAGCCACTCCTGTTGGGGCTTAATGACCGAACACTGCAAAAGCCAGCAGCAGGGACACTTCCTGAACAGCGCCGGGTCAGCCCTAATTGGTTCTGGCACAGCAATCCTTGCTGCTTATCTCATAGCCAGCTGAGAAAAATCACCAGTGAAGTGTGAATCAAAACATGTTGATTGCAGAAAATTCAAGTTGAGCAACACAGCTGATGAAAAGGCCTATTTTCTATGCTGTTAGCTTCAATCATAGTCCCTTGACTTTGCATTGTCCTGCTCTTCGTAAGGTCACGAAGCTTGATTATTGGTGTGATTAGATATATGTGATGCAAGATTATATTGCAGGGAGCACGTCAAATCCAGTATTCCAGGACCCAGATCCCTTTCAAAACTGGTTCTGTCCTAAGGCTTTGCAATTAAATACATAGATAAAAAAAAGGAAGAAAAAAAAACATTTGGGAGGGAATCATGGAATCTCCTTTTTTGGTATAACAGGACCCTGCCAACACATGTCCAAGCTCAGAGTCAAATGGGGCAGGGGGGGTGGGTTAGATGGGAGGTCCAGGGGATTTGGGTAAACCATCTGTTGACCAAAGCTTTTGGGAAAGAGCACTAATATGGATTTAGGATATTATTCTCTCTGCAGGTGGGATGGTCAAAACCCCTGTGGATTTCTCTGCGAGGAGGGGGGAGACCTTAGGAATAAAAAAAAAAAACGATTTCAAAAGAGGAACAGGGCGAAATAGACTGAACAACTGAACAAAGATGCTGCATTATTGAGCCTTTCCCCCTAATCTCCACAGCTCATTCGTAACCCAGCGGAGTCAGGTATGAGGGTTCAACAATGAACAGAAAAGGAAAGACCCACTCACTTTTTCACTGCAAATATCTACATATATTTGAGGTGGCATGTCCTTCCTCCCACATTCCTGGCACAGTTAGAACAGCAACAATAAGGCTGTAGGACCTGGGTGGCTCTCCACATGAACCCCGACACCATGCAGGGTGGACTTGGGTAAGCCCAGACTCTGACCCTTGTGTTGGGCAGAGAAAGAGGGAGTCAGGAACTAAGAGCGCTCTTTGGTTCTCTAGCCGCCAGGGGTTATTCTAACAGCAGCCGTCTTTACTGGGCTTAACACCGATTTGCCCCCTTTTGCTTACTTGTTTGTTTATCAGGATTGTACAACAGAGCTTTAAGCCGCCAGGTGCTTTCACTGTATCGCTGGTGGTGGTGGTGGTGGTGGAGGGGGGGAATGCACAGCTGCTTGCATCTGTGTCAAGAACAGTGAGAGGAATATACTCGCCGCAGCCACAAATAGGCACGATGGCTGTTACAAGTTTTAAATGAAATTCTAATCTGCTTAAACTCCGAGACCAGAATCAAATGACTTCCCTGTGACTGTCTAAACATCAGTTCAGCTGGTATCTAAAGCACGTATGCCAAAACAAACCATTAAAGGTATTTGTGGAAAAACTGCTTGGCACGGAATTCGGATTTAACAAAACCCTAATCTAAGCCTTCTGAGAATACTGCATTTCTTATGAGGCAGGTTTTCCCAACACAAGCAACCAGGCTTCGTGTAGTCAGGTGAGGTGTACATCGTCCGCACATGGACGCAACAGCTCCTTTAATATCCTAGGACAGATGTTGAGTTATAAATCTGATACGTGCCGCCAAAGCACCATATATAAACTGTTAAGTACACAGTTTCTTGGAATTGAAAATAAGTAGAAAAATAAGAAGAGTACCGTGTTTCCATGGCCTGAGGGCACTGACCTGAGAAAGAGCTGGCGATGATGGGAAGCTCTTTCCCAGCTCCCAGTCAGTAAATTACAGCTTCCCTCTAATCCGGCTCTGATCCTGCCTCCCCCACTCTCTGGCATCCCCCTCCCTCCCATCACTCCAATTCCCAATCTGAGGTACTGAGTGAATTGATTCCAGGAAATGTCTATTTTGAGGAACAGATTGTGGCATCGTTGTTGACACAGTGCGTTAACATGTTAGAGGGAATAAAAACACCCATTGTGTTACCTCCAGATATCAGGGATATCATCAGAGAGCACCACGTGTCAGTCATGTTGCCTTTTCTATTCTGGCCTGTCATGTTGAACAGAATTTATTCCTCTAACATCTGCCAACCCAATCAGCAGAATAAACCCTGGCAATGTATTCCTTCTGCAAAGCACGGATATGTGGAAACTTTTCTTTATGTTGCAAGGCATGCCATGACAACACAATCAAAATAACTCATGATATACTGCAAAAGAAGCCACACTAAATATCAGACATCCAACTCAACTGCCAGGAGAAATGTTTACTTCATGTTCTACATGTTGAAACTTGTAAATGTATGTTCTGGTTACGCTGAGGAACAAACAGTTGGTTAGGGTAAGGAAAAGAATATATCTGGTCTTTAATAAATAAATATAATAAGTAATAAATCTATAAAACATCTTGTTAAAAAGATCCAGTGGTTTTCTGCTTTCAAATGTAAAACTCCATCTCGAACATGGAGGTAAGTTAATGTACATTAATGAACATGACATGATGAATGTTGTAGAAATGTTGATGTGGTGCGTATGACATGTACAATTCGGAGCTTTTCTACGATTTTCAGCTGCATTTGCACAAATAAGATGCCAAAACAAGAGTCTAGTGCTTCAAGCTAACATCTACACACTATACATTCAATAACAAAGTGAACATGTAGTAAAAATGTTTTGAGGATATTGGATCCTTGGTGTAGGTTTTGGCAATGGTCTCATATTAAATGATAAGTCTTGAAAGCTAACACAAATGTTTTTACCAGATTTCATTACAATCCATCCAATCCTCGTAGAGACATTTCACTCAAGACTCTTTCAGCTTCTTGGTGGCGCTAAAGGAAAAGTCAGAGGATCAAGATTCATCAGGATTCATCGATGGGAAGATGAACGTATCTACAAAATGTGGTGCCAATGAATCCTGTACGCGATGAGATATTCCATTAGAACTACAAGCCAGTGACAACATTTGTAAAACATGAAACCACTGGATGTTCTTTACAAAGACGTCGAGACATTTTCCAGACGTGTTTGTGGCAACAAAACCAGGTATTTTAAATCTTGTCCTAACCAGGAAGTTTTGTGCCCATTTCTATAACCAGAACATTGGCACGACGTTTTAACAACATAAAATTGAAAACTGAACCTAAAGAAACCTAAAGTTGTGAGATAAAGAAGGTTTGCAGGACCGACCACCATCGACAGACCATCATTGCCATCCCCTTGAATAATATCGAGGCTAAAAATACAGAAATTCAAAAAAATCTGTGGTCCAATGTGGATTACCTTCAGAACTGGAGAAAGAAAGCTCTTAGACAGATTAATTGTTCCATCATTAAGCCATTAAACGTCCATCTCGGTCAAGTTATATGTGGGGGGTCTTTGGAATTAATTCATGGTCAATAAAGATGACTTAAAGCCCGATTAGTGGACTTTGCTCCTATTAGATACAGGATCTGGCTGGGGTGATCCCATGCGTAAGGATATGTGAATCCGGCCACTTAAGGGGCTCTGCGGTTTTGGGTTGATTAGTTTCACGGATGTCCTTCCTGATGCTGTTGGGATATCCTGCTGCTTTCCGGTAAACCACACATCTCCTGGTCATATGCCGCAAGAAACCAAAAAAAAAGAAATCCTTTCCCAGCAAGCAATTTAATCAGAACCGTAAATGATTTAACAATTTAGACTTTACAGCTTAACACAGGATGAAAAAAACCCTCTAAATATTATTTCTGTAATCTGGTCTACCACATTTTGGATTACACAGTGGGTTCATTTGGATCGTTGGCAAATGACCAGATGAATGTTCGCTATTAAAGAAGGAAGAACGGGTCAAAGTAGACTGTGAGCTTGATTAACCAAGAGAGGCGTGTTGATCAGGGACACATGGGACACGGGTCCTACTGAGCATTCAGCTCTCAATGAAACAAGACAAGGAAACACAATCTCTCACACTGTAATTCAGAATAATAGGCTGGCTTCCTCCAGGAATGGTTCATTTTGATTGCTTAATTGTTTGCAGACATGTGGGTGAACTAACTGGAATCTGGTTGGATTTTTCCTCCTGGGGATTAATGAGGAGCACGTTGGGAGGAAACCCAGGAAGAGTTCAGCAGTCTGGGCGGAGAAGGAGCTCATCAATACAGCAGAGAATGATTCACCCATGGATGAATTCAAGAGTATGGGCCCTACATGTTGGCAACAAATTGATATATTTATTCTTGATGATCAAAAGAAAAAAAACAAGGATCGGATTTTTTTTTATCAATATATTAAAAACGGCAATAGCAGTAGTATAGTTATTATAGTAATAAATGAAAACCATCATGAATTCGAAAAAAAAATGTGATATAAACTGCATTTGCTTCACTTAAAAATAATAGATATTATTGCTCAAAGATATATTAAATGAAAAATTGGCATATTTGTCGCAGAATAGGGAATACATCATTTGAAATATTCAATATTTCTTGGGTGTTGATGGACATTTTCGTTAATTTCTCTGGGAATAATGCATGGATCATGATGTTGATGATAATTGATCGGACTTAGATGGCGGGGCTTGGTGGAGGTATGCATTCTGCGGAGGGCTACTGTAGCATACTTATTAGACTAATTAACAAACTTGCTACTCGCATACATTTCTTATGAGACAGCCTGGGCCAGGACTAGCTGGCTAGTAGGGGTCGGGCGATGTTGGTCCAATTGGCATTATGATGATGTGTACAGTGAAACATCGTGATGGACGATGACATCATTGGTTACAAAGGCAGCGTGTCCCCTCAGTGTTGTCGTAAGGCAGCAGTATTAGCTCATCACCGCTACTAAACAGACAGCTGTAGCACCTGTCACACCAAAGACACCTGGAGATGTTTCCTGTCATGTCATTGGCGACTAATATGAAGCGACACGTCTTTTGACATGATGTCAACACTGCTGTTTCTTCACATTCTGTTGACAAAGTTGTCATGTTTCAGACTGAAATGATCTTGTTTTGTTTCAAGTCATTACTGTCTGTTGACAGAAATCGTTTCTGAGCCACAAAAGACATTCATCCAAAAGACATTTTATATTTTCTCTGAGCAATAAACCAACCAGCTTTTACGAACTGAGAACAGGCTGAATCACCACCATGTTGCATCAGTCACAAACCACAGTGACATTACAACATACTGAAGCACAGTGTCAGTGATCATTACCTCAAACATATCTTTTATTGCAAGCCTTGATTTGGACTTTGTGAGTAACTTTGCAGCTGGTTTCAGCTACAGTCACTCGTTCTCCTCTTGGATCTCCTCCTGATGTCGTAGCTAATTCAGATGGAAAAGCCCTGCAGAGTGACATCATGGTGCCGATTCAGCCCATCTGAACTGCACCTGCGATGAGGCCACCCTCCTCCGAGCCATAAAGAAAACACCTGGACTGCCTCTGACCTGAATAACATCACGCTGTCAACGTCATCTGACCGCATCAGATCAACCAAGACTCTAAACATCACGGTTATCCTATGAATAAAGAAGCCGGGCTGTTAATCACTAAGAAGACAAACATTTGCACAGATAAAGTGAATTATTTACTGACTGTTTTAATTATTATGTTTGCGTTGTCACATGGTCATATATCACATAGACTTGAGTGAGTCATGTGTTTGTCCACGAGGACATCACCTGGGATCTCTCTGTTCTCTGACAGGACGTGTTCACACACGTCAGCTATCCCCTGAGCTTTGGTTACGCCCATACAGCTCTATCTGGAAGTGTTTCGTTGCTTTGAGCGTCTGGGAGTAAACAGACAAATGTACAGTTTGAGAGAAAAAAATAAATGAGCGAATACACCAAAACACAGATCTGGGATCTTATTTAGTCACATGATGAAAAAGGAGGGAAGTCAGCTCGGAGGCTCTGCACATTCTGCTCGGAGGAATATTCCAAAACAGTGAATGCTGCTGCTTGACTACAGGCAAGCAGACTTCCAAATAAAACATACTTCCACCTAGCAACACCGGGAGATAACAGTTTCCTATGCACAAGGTATTTTGGTGCATGTGTTGTGTACATACTGCCCGACCCAAGACGACTGAAATAGCAACGCCTCAGGCATCAAAACTTTGGTCCGCTGTTGCATTACTTTCCCATCGCATGCCATCGCAGCACTCATGATCAAATAACTCGTAATATGCTGCACGAGGAGAACTCTCTTAATACCAGTTAAACATTCACATTCTGCATTTACTTAAAGCTGTGATATGGGATATAAAGAGGAATGTGAGCTGTGAGGATTCCTGTCAGCTACACAGTGTCCACGATCGGTTTTATGTCCACGGCTCTGTCTACGAAAACATCAGACGTCGTTTGATGTTGTTCTTGTTTCCTCCAGTAGCTCGGTATCCAACTATTTTTACCACCTGGGCAGATTATCACTTTATTATTATCCACCTCCCTGATTTTGGGCCTTTGTACAGACTTTCACACCTGGAGATACTTCCATCAGAGAACAGCAGTAGTTCAGCACAGAACATATTTTTGTTCAAAGCCAACAGATTATGTCATTTTTTTTCCTTTTCTTTATCATGTCACATTGAAGAGACACAGAGTTTAATAGGGTGTAATACTAGGAATTACGATCTGAGGAATTCTCTTCACATCTACACCCTTTTCCCAGGAAAGAATATCTGTGGGAACACAAGATGTTTAGCAGGTGTGTGCTTGTGTGTCTGGATCAACTTTTTAACCTTCAGCTGATTTCTCCAATTTCTTTTTATGCTAGGATGACAAAATACTAGAATAGGAAAATACAGGCAGGTCAACAAGTGACTTAACCGAACATGCAGGCTTTTGGGAAGCGTTTCTCCAGGTGTGTGAAGCAGCCCGGATGTTTTTCTGTAATGCCACTGCGTCTCAACCACACGACTACCATTATCTGCAGTTCTGTGTTTAAAATCAAGCAAGTTTATGGTGACAAAATCACTGTTTTCCCAGGAACAGAGTGATACGTGTTCCCCAGAAATAACAATAAAGAATCCAGACACATTCCTTCAGTGATCCTGACACGGCAGGAAACAGACTGCCCTCACATTCCTTGTCTGAAACCCGATTGAGTTAATGCATGCCACAATGAATTTATCTGGTAAACACGGAAACAACAGTCACGTTCAGGGACTCTTCCATTGGCACTTTTGGTCATGAATCCAAAACCACGGCATTTTAATTTCCATTATCAGTTTAATCATGACAAGTTGAACCAAGCCGCACCCGCGATGGACCATTTCCAAAGTGGGATGGATACCCGCCCAATCCCAACTCCAAGACTTTTAACAATGACCACCTTCACCCACTCAGACACACAAGCCTCAAGACATAGACACAACTTGATGTGGGTAAGTCCTGTTGTAATGCATATGGGAAAGCCCAACTAGTGGCTCTGTTAGCCTGCAGTGGTACTGGGAGCATGTACCACTTACTAATTAGCACTTAGGTGAACTACAACTGGTGGGAATGTCGCTAGTTTTCCTGGTATTTGGTCATCAAACCAAACATTTGACAGATTTTGACCTGATGGTGCATGATAAATGATTGCGGGATCATAAAAGTCACTAAAATCCATCCCATAGAAGGGACAGGAATCCTCAAACTGAATTATATGAAGATCCCTCTGTTAGTTCAAGTTCAAGAACTGTTAACCTAATGAATGAATTGGTTTTCTTTCTGGAAATTTGATTAAATGTTGCCACATGTGCATAGGAACTTTGCTTATGGGATATTTTAAGGTTTCTGAATATGTTAGCTTTACATTATTGGCGTGTTTTTTTATCGCTTGGTTGGTTTTTATATGCGAATGTTTAAGCCGTTACAATCGACATTGTTGCAACGTGGCGTGGCGTTTCTGAGAGAGGTCAGCAGGTCACCATGCTGTCACTTTGGAAAAGACTTTCAGTTGTTGCATGACTAACACAATTTTCTTTGCATTCCCAAACTTAAACCGCTTTGTTTTCTTTTTAACGGGCGCACTCATAAACAAAAGCCAGCTCATAACTCATACGCACAAACGGTTATACTCCCTCAAAGCTTACATTTAAGACAATGCAATTAAAGTCCTCGGGGGAGATTTTCCCTCCGCTTTGAAGTGGGAAACAATATAATTTTTTGTACATTCTTAATACCATCACTTCTAGTTTGGTGACTTTACATAAAAGGCGTTTGTGTAAACAGCGCCGTGCGGCAGGAGGCCCTTTTTTACGGTGGAATAAAACAGCTTTGGCCTTCATGTTTTTTTACAGCTGAGGAGGCTGATCCTGAACCCCTGTGTTTCAAAGCTTCTTGAGCCCTGCACAATCCTCCAAACCCCGGCAAAACCCCCACCCCCGCTCCTGTGCAGAGCTGCTTACAATAGGCCCTCATTCACCCTATCTTCTTTTAAACACCAATAAAATCTTTTACATTTCCTCAGCAGGCAGTTAAAATTCGGCTGACTACCGTGCATTCCCCCCCTGTACTCTGCTGAATCTCTCCATGTCAACTTTTGGTTTTGTTGTTCTCTTGTTGTTGTTCCCTGCTCTCACATATCGTTATCGTCGCTTTAACTCTTGTTAACCTTGAGGAGATAACAAGATGGAAGAAGAAGCTTATTTTACGACCAGAGCTTAAGGTACCCTTGTTTGTTTTCCCCAGGTCACCTTTTGGCGCTCTGGGATTTCTTTTTTCTGACATATGAGAAGCGTTCCAGGCCTTTAAATATTTCACAGCACCAGCGGCCATTTGTAAAAGCTGATCTCATCCTTCCTCTGTCCCGGTTCCTTTCGTGGTTCTTTTGTCATGCCCATCTCCCCCATCTGTCCACTCCTCCTCACCCTCTATCCTTCACGCTTTCCACTCTCGCTTGTCTCTTTGTTGTCCCATCTGCCTCGCTTCCTTTCTCCCTTCGGAAAAGAAGGAGAGAAGCATCCTTGCCTCCATCCCCGTCTCTCCCTGCATACCTTTTCCTGTATTTTCCTTGGCTTTACAGATACAGAAAGTAATACAACCCTATCATCTCTTCCTACCTCCTACTTTCATTCCCTGCATTCTTCCCTCCTCTGCCTCCCTTCCTTTCCTTCTCTACATTCATGCGTCCAGTTTCCATCGCTCCCCCCCTCTTTCTTACATCCCTCCCGTCCACTCCCTCCACATTTCCTATGTTTTCTTTGATTTTGGCCTTCATGCCCACATGACCGACATCATGAGAAAACCCTCATGACGGTGCAGTCTGCCAGCTCTGCCATGCGGACAGTTACAGCCCAGGAGCAATTAACTGGTTTTTGCACAGAGCGCCTCAGACAGGCATTGTCCCCTCACTTAGTTAACTTTGAAACATTCATAGTCCACAAACCAAAGAAATGTTCAGCATTTCAGGAACCTTTGTAGAGAGACTAGGGTCTTAATTTAGTTGTTCATTGTTCTTGGCCTCCCAAAAAGTCCGACCCGGCCTGCAATCCCAAAGTTGGGCCTGAGACTCAAAAATCTACTTCCTTACAAATTGGACCTTTAAAGAACAGTAACCTACAACATGATAACTTTGTATTGTGTTTGTCGTCAGTTGTTGGTCAGTTGCTGGTTTAATGTCATATCATGTTGTCAATACATATACATGTATAAGCTTACCTCTTTGTTGGTAGTGTTGCATTTAGGTAGGAAGGGTGCCAAACCAGAGACAATGGTTTGAGATAGTGTTGTAGCATTAGCAGATGCAAAACCTTTCAATTTCTTAATGAGTTTAATATGTTACATATACTTCAGTTCCTTCACAAGTGTTTTTGTGCCTAAACCTAACCAGACCAACATCTGGGAACCATGAAATCATCCACCAAATTTAGCACCATACCACATTAATCCAGTAACTGTTGAGATATGTAATTGAATAAGTGGAAACGATGACCTGCTGGTGGCACCAGAAGAAAAGCCAGTGTCGACATTTGTAAGCGTGTGACCACTGGATATCTTTAACAAGACGTCGAAACATTTTCCAGATGTGTTTGTGGCAACAAAACTGGATATTATAAGCCTAAACCTAACCAAAGCATGAGCACAGCATAGAATTGAAAACTGACCCTAAACACACGTGAAGTTGCCAACATTTATCCTGGCGATAGGGTTGTGGTGTCTGTGCAACTGTGAGCCGATGTTTCTTTTCTTTTTTTTGCATGGTTGAAGATCAGTAGGATGTGAATTTAAAGCCCTTCAGAAAAGAAAAACCCAGGCAGAGAAGATCAAGTTCAAAATGTCACCTCCACACAGATTTTTAAGTTAATCGGTTAATACATCAGTTAAAAATGTTCCAGGCAGTCGTCTCTGAGTAAAGAATCATTCCCACCATGACACATGAAAAGGTTTGACAACTTATTGCATTTTCAATCCAGTTATTATTATTAATCGTACAATTAGTGAGAGTATTAAAAGTGCAGACAATAGTTTTCTTGATGTTTCAGCTGAATTCGACGCAGCACTGCTCGGAGGTGTGGGTGTTAACCGCTGCACGCTGAGAGGCATGTCTAACATGAATGCAGCCTACCATTAGCCTCGCAGTGAAGATAATACAACTTCCTCTTTCCACATGTTAGAACCTGACAGCCAATTGGAGCCATAAAAGTCCAGAAGGTTCCCATAGCCAGCAGTTCACACCAGGCAGACTGTTGTTAATGTTAATGAGGTGTGATGGCAGGCTGCTTGGTTGTCAAGGTCAAGGCTAGCACAGCTTACAACACAGAGGTCTGGAGACAAGTGGCTGAGCAGCTCAGTGACGCTGCGATAAAACAGGAAAGAAGAGGGTTTTGTCCTGGATAAAGACTGTGGGTAAAGGTTTTCTCAAAGCTGTATGCTGCCTGTTTTAATAACAGGTCAGAGCAGCTTTGAAAATGAAAATGAAAGTGAAATGACTTCAGATCTTAAATAGACCCCAAGAAAGTTTGCCTCTGTTTTCAAATCATATCTGAGACATTTATTTCCTTTCAGAACAAAAAATCAGCTCAACTTCATCAGCTCCAGCTTGTACTTGGCAGCTATTCGTCGCACATCATACACGAGCCATATATGATGAAAACACGTCGGTCAGGAAACAATGGAGGAGTGATCACCAGGAGGGCCACGAACATATTAAACTGTGCGCTTTGTAATTATCTACCATAAAAGATGAAAAATGCTTCATGTATGTTTCTCATTGCGGTTCTTACTGTGGCAGTGATGTATGTGTTTTTTTATGTATGTGGAGCTTTTATGTGGTACGTTTCTGTGTTGCATGTTTAAATTAGTGCGTGCTTTATGTAGCAAACTGCTGTGTTGTGCAGTATTGATGCTCTGAAAGAGCTTTACTAACATAAATAGCCTTTTTGTATTGCTTTACATGATCATAAACCATTTCAATAACTTATTTAAATGCTGTCCTGTATTCTTTTTTTGGAGGGAAGATGTAAAATGTGTGGAAGGAGATGAAAAACAGCCTTATGGCTAACTGTAGCACACTTAAAGCAAAGTTTCCTAATGTGCACTGTCAATTATAAATAATCTAATAAAGTAGTAGTGAACTTAGTAAAAGTAAAGATAATGTGTTTGAATATTACATTATTATTACCAAACGTATGGGGAAAAGTCTGAAAGTATCTTATATCAAATATAGTAAGTAAGTAAGTATCAAAAGTCAATTTTTGGCAATAAACATAGATGATAACTCTAACGCCCTAACTCTACATGCATGACTGTATACGATATGTCGTCCTATTATCTAATATCAGTTGTTTTTTTATGATTATAGGAATCAGTGCGAACTGACAATTGATTAAAAAATGATTCAGCCTACAAAGTAACTACAAACTAAAACTCTAAAATAAATGTAGTGAGAAAACTACTAAAAAAAAGTCAAGTTTTTAGAAGAAAATGGAAATAATTTACTGAAAAAAGTACAAGTACAGTACCTCAACATTGTGCTTAAAGTACAGGTATTTAAGTAAATGTACTGAGTTAAATTCCGACACTGGTAATAAACTTATTATCTCCCCTCAGATCACTACAATGAAACTGAGACTTTTTCTTGAGAAGGCTGCTTGTCATAGAGAATAAAAAGATTTGCCAATTATTCTCACATTTGATCGATTACTCTATAAGAAAGATATTGAAAAACATGCCATTGTTTGTTTTTTGTTGTTGTTGCCTGAACAATCTGAAAAATAATGAGTTGTTTATTAAAATAGCTGCACAGCGATTTTCTGTCCTTTTCCTGTGAGTTATTGATTAATCGGCTAACTGTTACGTGTCTCCAGGAGTGTGAGGGGTTTTTTTTTTCTGTTATTTTAATTCAGTAAACAATAATTGAGGGTATTTGACTGATGACTCACAGTCACAGTATGTGTGTTTGAGAGAGAGAGACAGAGAGAGATGGGCTATGAACCATATACGGGAGGCATTTCAACTGCTGTTTACACAGATTCACATACACGGCCTCACCATGCGAGGACACTCACACGCACACTTTCAGAGACACACCCATACGCACCATCTATATATATACACTGAACAGCAAAACAGTCCAGGTTCTGTCTGTGATGGATAAAAACAACACAAAAAAAACTGAGGGAGCCAGCAGCGAGGCACAGTCTTATCTTTAGTCCTGATGAACCCAGAGCAGATCCTGACAAGGCCAGGTCACATATTTAACCTTTGACCTGCTGCACCACCACTGAGAGGCCTGCCAGGAGAAGCCACGGTGTTCAGAGGGGAGGAGAGAGGGAGAGAGGGATAACATGGAGGGAGAGAGAGAGAAAGAGTGTGTGTGTGTGTGTGTGTGTGTGTGTGTGTGTGTGTGTGTGTTTATGTCAAACTCGGCTCAATGTAAACAGCTTGGATGCTGTCTGTCACCACAGCCCAGTAACACGGTTGTCCTGTGTTCACTGACTCATTTACAGCTGTTATGAAACTGCTTTTAGGAGCCGGGTTATGGAAGCATACCATGTACTGAAGCTGCACGCGGCCGTTTTATAGTGCTCTGAGGAGGGTGAGGTAGTTTGCTGCATTACCTCTGTTTGTACAGAGGAACAAACTGTGCTGAGGTTTCCCAGAGGTCAGAGAATCTGCAGGCGGATGGGAAGCGCTCTCGTGTCTGCCTCTGCACGTATATGCCCATGAGCAAGGCACTTCAAGTGATCACTGGTTCTTCAACTGCCAACCCAGTCGCTAGAATAAATGTTGGCAGTTTACATTTCTGCAAAACATGGACCTGATGAAACTTTAGGGTCAGGAAAAGATCCTGTTCTGGCTTAAAGCACCTCGTTCTGTAGCCACTAACACAGCTGGAAGATGTCCTGACATCTCATTACAAATATCCAGTGTTTTCACGCTTACAAATGGCAAAACATCAGCTCATATCATTGAGGTTTCGCAAAGGACACATTAGCAAAAGAATTGTCAAAAGCTTAAGAAGCCAAGATATTCGTCAGTGGATTCAATATTTATGTTTCAAGTCTTTGTCATTGTGCAAAATAATGAAAACAGCAAAGCAACACTTCAAAAAATACAACTCTGCACAATCTCTGTTGTTTAACCATGTTAATGCTCACATTTGCCAAATTCTGACGCCAACTTCTCAACAGGCTTTAAAGATTTGTAGTCCACCATCCCAAAAGGAAGTGAACCCCGAGAGCAAGATCAGTGGGTTGTTCCACGATATCAGTGGTGTAACGATTCTGAAACTGTGATGGAAGCCACAACACAAATGTTCATGGCCTGATGTCACCGTCTAATTTTTGGGAACTACGACACCCAACCTCCAACCAAGATTGCCACCACTGGGTCACAACTTCATCTCTTTTATTTTGAATATTAAACCTGTCGTATGTTGACAGGTCAGAAAAACTCTTTCAAACGTTAAAACCAGGCCCCCCTCTCGAATCTAAAACTCAAATTTTGCCAGACTATCAGACCGTGTCCTGCCGTAAACAAGTTCCCCAAATCCATCAACTGACTGCTGTCTACATGATGCATTCAGGGCCTGCTTGTAAATCACAAACTTTGTGCTTTATTAAATTCACTTGAAAGAATTTTTTAAGAGAAGTATCTTCTTTTGATCCATTAATCATTTGCTTGTTTGTTTTTATTTGCTTCGTTAACACGGTCCTCAGCAAACATCATTATTTATTTATAAGTTAATCTATGCACTTAATGTACCTTCATAACGCTCTTTGGTGTTCTTGATAGGTGGATTAAGTCGCTTGTGTCTGCAGAGGCAGCTGTGTGAAGAATGAAAATGTCCTTAAGTGGCTGTTGAGTTTACGAGGAAGAAGGTTTCGACTAGGACAAACAATTTGTAGACTAAATATACCTCAGTGTCTACTGGATCGATCCTGACGCCCTTTCTTTTTTTAAACTAAAAAAATGCTGCTCTTTCAAGCCTTCATTCCTCTGCTCAGTCTTTTGCTGCCTCGCCAGCTCATCTGAAGGCTGTGGTGTCACTTGCTGCTCCTGCTGCCTCCACTGCTGCTGTGCACGAAGCATTTGAAGCCCCACCTCCACCCCAGCCTCCACCTGCAGGCTCTGAGTCATCCCCTAGAGCACAGTTACCATCATCGCTCCCCTCGCTGCTGTGCTGAGATCAGTTTTTTTTCTTCGCAGAGAGTGACGAGGTCAGAACCTACACACCAAATTATCATCACTGTATGTGCTCTACACTCACGTAATTATCCATTCCACGTGAGTTTTGGGGGATTGAACTGACATAACCCTCGTGACATCAGAAGGGATTATTTTCCCACACTTGACAAATCTCTTTCGGAGCCACAGCAAACATTATACAACTGTTTTCATAGACTAAACACTAGTCCCCATGAAAAGTAATCTGACCTTTAAGTGTCAAATCTTAAGAAATGCCTTGTGGTTAAGTCTAAGGACAAAGTCACTGTTTACTGCCTTCTGTTCTTTGTCTTTTAGTTTTGCTCTTAATCCCTGAAATAGAATTACCGACTCAATTATGGTGGTCTTAACTGAACAGAAAGGTTTTATGGTTACTACTTTGTTGCTGCAAACACAGTCTGCTTTTTATATTACGACCCTGAACCCCTGGACTATGTTTGCATGCACATAATAATCCAATTATGGATAATAACAAGAGAGGGCTCTACTCCAATTAAGATGTTTCCATGGGTCTCATATGGGGCTGGGCCATTAATATTCCAGCATTACATTACAGTGATGTCAGAGGTGCCGACGCGGTGTTGTGGCAAACTTTGCAAGAGTATTAAGCTCAACATAGCAGAGCATGTACAAAAACATATTTTTTTTAATTCAACTTTGTAACGAAAGCTTGCAAACTCCTTCATGCTGCACAAATTACAGAACGAATATACAGTTATCCATGTACAAAATATACATGAACACATACTGCATGTTTTGAATTTGCGACAGGGTGAATGTAAGCAACAGCAACAAGATGGTGATGATGTTGTGGATGGCATCTTCATACCAAAAGTTAAAATCTGAGATACACTGTCCATCAACTTTGGCTGAAGTGTGATCACCAATCATCAATGTTATAAACACAGAGTCCGACTCTCCTCGTCCAGCTGTAGTCCTGCGTTCTGTCGGCTCAAAACTCGGTGCGTCCATCGAGTCCAACAGCTTGATCAGAGATGTTGTGTTGGAGAAAGGTCTCAACAGTCTCTGGTTTTTATATTGTTTGTCCAGCCTGAGTCACATATTGTCCATTTCCTTTTCCTGTGACCAGCTTTAAAACAAGATCGATTGGCACGGCTGTTATTCTTCCTCCCTGTGGCGATCCAGCCGGTTGAATGGTTGAAGATGCTGCAGGCCGGCATGGTCTCAAAGTCTGACGGAAGTATTTCTGCTATAGGCATTTTTTTTTAAATGTAGAATAATTTGGAAGAGCAACCAGCTGCTGCAACTTCACGACCGGACATCGCCACAGTTTGGTTTTTTTTAATTTGCTCTCATGGTTATGAATCACATACATAATTTTCCCCCAAATGCAATAATTGTAAGCATGGCCAAAAATATAATTGAGTATATCCTAATGTTTCACGTGAAGTCGGTCAATTAAGCCTTGTGCAGACCAGAACAATCGGCTTCTTATTTTCGTTATTAATTTGAAAGACACAGCCATCATTCCTTATCAAGACCCACTTGTAACATCTTCTCTTCGAGCTTGATCTTCTCTTCACCATCTCAGTCATGTCCTGACATCTGGAACTGTATTTCTGAAAAACACAATAAACATATTCACGTTAACAACATGATCTCTGTAGGATAAGCCTGGACTTTAAAGTTCATTCATGTGGTAGATCTCCGATTGGCTGCCATCTACCTTTCCAGCACGTTCTTTGATTAAAATACTTAATTTGTGCTGAATATAAACAACTTAATTCACGATTTCAGTTATAGGTTGAAAAAATTCTCCTCCTTCTTCAGCTAAATAAGTCATTTGAAAATCCTCTTGGATTGCCTGGCAAACAGATCCTCAGCCGGCTGAAAACAGGCTGTTTTTCTGTCTTTTTAACACAGGACCACCACACATACATGGATATAGAATATGATGTATTGCTGTAGATTAAACTGACCAACAGTATGTAAGGCAGTAAAAATAAACTCAACCTTAAACATCTACTGCAGTAAAATCACAGATATATATTACAACAGCTATAGCTATCAGATATAATGGTAAAAAAACCTGTCAGGAGTCATTTTACTGCATAAGAAGTTGACTTTAAATACTGTAACTACAATTTTCTGATGATACTTTCATAGCTTTAATTTATAAACGTTTTTAATGCACAACTATTGCTTGTAATGGATTATTTTCACAAAGACTGTGGTATAAATACTTTTACTTTATAAATTATTTTAATATTGATCAATATTCAACATATTTTACCATTTTGACAGTTGTAACTCTCACTAACTTAGTTGTTTTTCCATTATGGACCCTGAACGCAGCACCTTCGTTATCACCTCCTGCAGCAGCGGGCAGCTAGTGGCTATTAGCCAAGCTAGTGCTAACACAAGCAGCGTCGCTTCTTCCTGCTGTTTAGTAATGTTGCCATCAGTGACATTCGCCATGACAAATGTAGTCACCTTTAGTAGTTTCGCCACAAACTTTCTGTGTTTCTGTTCCTCCGTTTTTCTGCCCCGCTGCAGTGACGTCGCTTCATTTCCGTTCGTTCCCCGCGCCATTCAGTTTGTTTTGCTAGCGTCTTCCGGAATCATGTCGGCACATGCGCAGTAGCACGGAATAGTCCAATATAGCGGGGACTGAAGGGGGGGGTCGGAGACACTTAAAATGAATTTTAGCGCGCAACTTTTTAGAAAAACACAATTAATCAGCGAAAAGTTGGAGAAAACTGTTTATAACTTTCTTCACAGACAGAAAAAATGCTGCTCAGCATTGCTAACAATCTGGCCAGATGGCCACAAGTGGTACTGCAGTGAAATATTCCCCTGTGGACCAAAAGCATTTTCCCCATAAACCCCCATTATAAACCAGACATCTGTAAACCTTTAAAACAGCAACAGCTGCAAACAGAGTCGATTGTGACTCTTTCTATTATTAATGTTTCATCCAATCTACTGCACACACACTCAAGTTGGAACGTCAACGGTCGCCATCTTGTGCACGGAGCGAATTAAGGGGTCGCATTACCAGGAAGTAAACTCGGCTGCCAGAAAGCTTTTTTACGCGTATGCACTTCTCTCAGTGGACTGATTGGGCCCCAACTTTGCACCTGGGATCGAATTCTTATATGAAGTGCATCACATCCTGGTTGTTTATCACAAGTAAATGTGTTTTTCTTTTTAATCTTCTGGTCATGCAATGCACACTTGCATCACCTGAGCTAACTAACTGATGGCAGCTACAGTTAGCAGAACTAAGCAGCTATTCTAGTGATTTGCAGCCCCCTATCTTTTTTTTTTTAAGCTTAAATTCGACAGGTGGCCAATTCTTGCATATTGCACCTTAAAATGTCACCAGAATGCAGGAAACAGAGACCCCCAGAACCCCACTTTGGTTTTGAAATCCAAAATTTCCCTTTTTTTGAGGTCTCAAGGGTGGCAAGTTTGTGTGTTTGTGTGTTGTGGTAAGTTTCACAACATTACGTCACACAAACAGGACATGGAATGTAACTCCCACACTGCCACAGAACCCTGTGGCTAATCGATGCAACGCCTGATTCTGGCCTGAATGAGGCCTTAAAACGGTCACTGAGGTGCAGGAAGTGTGTTCGCTGCGGAAGAGAGACAGAATAAAGAGCTCCCGGTACATGTCCTGCATGAAGATGTACGTGTCACTGTATTTACTTGGTCTCCATCTTAGGAATATTGCTTCCTCCAGTGATTCTTCAGCATGTCCCCGTATCATCATCAGTTTTTTTCCCCCTGTGACTTTGCGTCCACTGAAAACTTCAAACAGATGTTTTCTAGACCGCACTATATGGGATTTCGATGAAGGGAAATTAAATGCAGAGGAAATGTGGAAGGTATAGACGGCCGGTGCCCATGTGTCACTCATCCGAACGTGGATTGCATGGTGTGAAAAAATGATTCCGCACCTCTCTTCATCATCGCGAATCTCACCGTGGTCACGTTGCCAAAGAATGTTCTCTGGTTTACATGATCCATCATCTCTAAGTGATGAAACGTGTAAACCGAAACACATTCTTTGGCAGCATGGACAGTTTCAGAGGTAATATTATGAGAGGAGATATATTCTGGTACTTTTATCTCGAGGTGTATTTGTTTCATGTGACAGAACAAAGTGCTGCAGAGGTTTAAGGGTCGATTACTGTAACTGTGTAACTGCCTTTAAAGCCCTGAATACCAGAAACAGTGTTTGCATGCCACATTTTTCTCAGTAGTAACTCAGGTTTTATGATGCACCGCTTGACAAATAAAATCCCTCCGGTATGCTTCTTGTTTTTAAGCCTTTCATTTATCAGAATTATGTTATGTTCCTATATAGACTGTTTAAATATTTAACACTGTTGTGAATCGTGAGCCCTGTAGCACACAAAGTTGATTTGCTCCGCAGTAAAATTGATTAATGGAAATCATAAACTTGATTTTATGAAGCCGCCTTGTTTTTCTCTCAGTTTTTACAGAAGCTTCATGCAACATTATCAGTGTGTTTATTGCCTTGCTGCAGGCAAGAAACTGAAAAACACTGATATAAGAGACAACCAGCAAGTCAAGAAGCAAACCAGGAAGTCAGTCCATTAAACAGTGATGGTTGTTTAGAATGCGCACTATTCTGTGGCTTTAAAGGGACAGTTCAAAATCAAAAATACACATTTTCCTCTTTATCTATTTAGATTGTTTTGGTGTGAGTTGCAGATTTTTGGAGAACTCAGCCTTAGAGATGTTTACCTTCTCTCCAATATCATGCAGCGACATGAGACATTTGAAAACTGATTTCACTTTTCCAGAAATCATGACCCGGTTATTCAAGATAATCCACCGATCTTGTTGTGAGCAGTTTCATGTCAGGACTATTTTATTTATGTGTCACCTTGTTGAGGTGAGGCTGTAATTACTCATCGGCTAGCTAGTGTGACAGCTCAGCCAGGGAGGACGGCGTCAATGTTTCCAACACAGGCGCGAGCAGCAGCCTTTTCCTCCTGAAACATCCCCAAATTATATTATTTATTTTACAATATATCAAAGAGAAGGCAGACATCGTTAATACTTGGCAACTCTTCCAAAAGCAATCTAGATGGATAAACAGCCCTACAGGTAAGACGAGAAATATGTTGTTGTTTGGGTTTGTTTTTTTTGTTTTTTTTTACCGCCCCGTTAAAACCTGTCTCATCAAGTTGTTGGCTTCACAAACTCGCCTGACTGTTGACAGAACTTTACTGATATAACTCAACACACTCGTGTCAGCTAGATAACTATTTTAAGAAAAGGATCCATGAAAGTGCATGTTGTTTCATTCTTTCGTCTCTTTGCTCAGGTGATGCCGATGTGACTCAGACTGTTTTTGATTCTAAGTTCTGTAAAGTTGCTGAATGTTAAACCTGTAGTCGTATCTCTGAACTGGCTATAAACATGCATTTGTCATCTTATTCTTCATTTTAAACAATAACAGTGTTATTGGTTGCAGATGTGGACTTCCTCTGGTCACATGAGTTACGTAAAAACAAAAAACCAATCAAATATTCGACCATTTAAGCATCCAGAAAAGTTCATCTCATTCGTTGGATTTAAAAGATCAAACCAACCACAAACTCTGCAGATCTATAGCAGGCGTCCATGCAGACAGTCCGGCCGGGCCGAGCTTAATGTCAACACAGTTCTTCCCGGCTGCACATTCCAGCCTAAAGTCCAGGCAACAGTCAAAGGAACCAGGCAATTACAGTGCAGCCGCCTGCGTCACTTTTCTGTTTACTTCCTAAATGTTCAGAGGTCTCGGAGGCTTTTGAAGTCACTTCCTTGTGCGAGGGGGCTCCTCTTTCTCTCCGAGGGCAAGAAACTCGCCGCGAGCGAGTTTGCTCAGTTCCAGCTGCGTGCCGTAAGAATGGACTCTGATAAAAACTGGGTTACGCTCTCCATTTTGTCGCCTTAGCAGACGGAGCGCACATGTCAGACAGATCCGAGAGAGTGTGTGTTTAGTCTCTTCACCTCAAAATGAGAATCATTCAAATGTTCAAATTGATTTTCAGTCACTGTGTTCCTCATGAATCTGAAATTAGTTGTTTCCTCAAACAGGAGGTCGGTGTTTACCCTCATTTACGGGAAATGCAACTGAGCTGCTGACCAGAAAGTAAAATAGAAAACAGTGAGCAGATAAACTACAGAGTGAGGCTCTACATATTATACTCTCCTGCACACACACACAGCTTGTCTCAGGTATTCATTTAGGAGGAAGTTAAATCAGAGCAAGTTAAATCAGCCAAATGAAAACACAACACAGTCCTTGTTTTTTTATATTTTTTAAATCAGCCCTGGACCCACAAATATGCAAATCAAATAATAATGAAAATAATGATACTAATTATCCTTTTAAAATCTACATTTCCATTTGCAATGATAACACGAGTACCTTGTTCTCTGGTATGCACACATTAAACAGAGTGAACTACAGCGATACTCAGTAGAGCGCTTACCTACGCCGAGGCCAAGTCGTCCTTATCTGCATCAAACTGCACTGCAGATACCATCAAGGTGAGAAAGGTAAGTTTATTTTTTTGTCCTGCTGACAAACCAGCTAACCAAAACACAGACACGGGTAAAAAAACATAACCTCCTAGTCGAGGGCAACAATAGATTACAAATCGAGCTGTCACAGCTTAACAGGTACGAATGTTATTTGAGGATGAGTATGTATAATTAAAACAGGACATTTTGAATTATATGGTGTAATTTAAGTTATGGAATGAGTAAAGTTCCTTCATTTACTGGGTGAGAGGCTCCGTAAGGTATCCTCCATCTCCTTCTCCGCAGCTTCGTCCTCCAGTTTCTCTTGGTGATAACAAGACATTCCTCGGTAAGGCAGGATATGTAATCTCCTCAGCGTATTGTGGGTGTGTCCTGGGCTTCCTCCCAGGTGAGTATCCCCTCCTCAGGGAGGCTGCCAGGAGTCCTCCAGATTAGATGTTCAAACACCTCACTCCTCACAAAGAGCGTCCTGCCTGACATCTGAGCTCGTCATCTGCGAACAGATCTCACCTCAGATGCTCGTATCTACCGTCTTACTCTCTCGGTTACTTCCCGGAGCTCAGCAACATAAATAAGGGTTTGAAGCGTCACTGCTGACACTGCAGCAGTCTCACTGTCAATCTCAAGTTCAATCTCAAGCCCACATCATTCTTTACAGGAGGCCTCGAGCGTCTGTGAGGTTCAAGTGTCCACAGCTGTATAAGGTTTTACTGATAACAGCACTCTTTTCACAATAAATCACTTTAACTTACAGTATATTAGTATTACGGCCTTCAGCAGCGAAGTGTAATCCAGCACAGCTTCATCATTGTCTAAAAAACAACCACATCCATTTTTCTCCAACTAATCCAGCTCCTTGTGTTGGAAGCAGCAGTATAATAAAGACAATCAGACGTCCCTCTCTCCATCCACATCCATCAGGTCATCGCAGGCCAGATGGGATATAATCCCACCAGTGTGTTTTGGTTCTGGCCCGGGATCTCCTCCCTGTCGGACGAGCCCAGTGCACCTCTGAAGGTATCCAGGAGGATTCCTAACAGATGCCTGGACCACCTCAACTGTCTCCTTTTGATGCAGATATGTACAATAACAAATCCAGCTCAAAACAAACCACGTGACATCACAGAAATGCACTTGAAATCAAAACAGCAACAGTCATAAAGAAGATTTTCCCCCAGTTGTTGGAAAAGACGAAGCGCAGTTCAAATGGATCTGTTACTGACACGAACACAAAGAAGCCTCTCTCTGTTTACAGATCTGTGCTGCAGGAAATATTCCCTGCCCTCATCATCCCCTTGTTCTCTCTGTGCAGAGTGACTGAAACTGCGTGTGTCATGAAGTCTTTCTTGAGTTTAGAGGCCTGTAGGAAGCTCAGCAAGCAGCTCTCAGCGAGTGAAACCAGAGAAATGGGAAAGCTTACGAGAGCAGAGAGCCAAAGACAGACATTCACCGGCCAAACGCTACTAAACGATACGAGGATCACAGCTCCAAATATTGTTATTGATCCATATTTATGATTGATCATGTTAGCATGCTGTTATCTGTTGATACAATCTCTGACTTAAATAGTCCTGCTGAGAAAGCACAGCAGGGAAATCAGATTGGGACGTCAAGACATCGAAGAAAAGAGAAAATGTGTTTATAAAGAATCTAATCTCTCCGGTTTGTATCTGCTGACAGACAAACATCCTCTCTGAGCGTGTTTGTATAACAGCAATTTGATCCTACGAGCACAGATCAATACTCGGATTACTGCTGTCACATGAACAACTTACCAGCGGTGAGTAATCAGAGAGTAATGAGTATGAATCAACTTAAAGATCTTTCAGTGTACCAGTGTATGAACGGAGCGTAATCTGGTTGTAACACTTTATAAACTCCCAAACATCAAACTCGACAGCCCGGCAGATTATAAACCAACCACATTATTACTCACTCATAGATACCAGCCTGGTACATACACCTCATTTTCCTTCATCAAGATACATGTATTATTCCCTGATCATCTCAAAATCTCACAATGTTAATAAAAGTGAGAAACAGTTCCTGGATCCGTCCCTTTATCCGGATCGGCACCATAAGTCAAGGGGGCCTATTCTGGGCTGAGACCCGTCCTCCACCCAAGTTCTGTGGAAATCGGTTTAGTAGTTTTTGTGTAATCCTGCTGACAAACCAACCGATGAACAAACGGAAACAGGCAAAAACATAAACTGAGTAACAAAAGAGGTAGTTTCATCAATAATCAATCAATCAATCAATCAAACTTTATTTGCAATGCTTTACAAATGACATAAAACATGGGATGGAAACAGGTTTTAGAGACTGTTGCACACCAATTGCAATTAAATTAATAAAAATAATAAAAGATGAACAAGAAAAGATAAAAACAAACATAAAACAAAACAATGATAGAGATCAAATAAATTATTGTAGGTAGAATTTGATTTAAAAAGTTTAGGAAAGATAAGAATTAGACTAATAAGAACAGATAAAAATAAAATCAAATAAAAATCCATATAAAATATAGTCAAATTGAATATAGGGCTGTGATAAAAGCAGAGTTAATCAGCTTCAGCACTTACAGCTACGTACTTCATCCACAGCACCAAAGAGCTGAGAGGATTCATGGTGTCACATCGTTTTCATAAAGAGCTTCAACTCATGATCACATGTTTTCTCCTGCATCACCTTCAGTACAAGCGCGCTTTGTTCCTGCTCCTGGAATGCACATTGTCAAAATGTAAATATTACAGCGAGGTAATCACATGATTATAAACTCATTGAAGTGGTTTTTATTTGTTGGAAATACTTCCACTCATGTACGAAATCCTAATTCTTTCCTGCCCTGCGTTTTTCTGGATAATAACTGAACTATTAACTGTGAAGTTGGGGTCACCGCGAATTATATAAAGACTTTAATCTATTAACATAATCTGGATTTTCACAGTAATCGAGTTGTTTGTGAATGTCCTGCGTGAATATTGCTTTCAAGTCTTATTTGAATGATGTTTGACTGGAATAACCCCGCCGCCCGCTGCCTGTCCCCTGCTGCCCTCCCAGCACAACATCACACACTAATCAATATGAATATTAAGACGCCGTAATCTCTGAGTGTGTGTGTGTGTGTGTGTGTGTGTGTGTGTGTGTGTGTGTGTGTGTGCTTTCTCTGGGTGCAGGGGGAAACAAAAATCCAACTGTCAGCTCCCTGCGCCTCACACAGCCTGTGCGAGTCATTTAGCACACATTTAGCACATTAAACAATTAGGCTCTGAAAGGAGAACACACTCCCCCCACGTCCTCCCCCTTCGTGTCCACCCATGTTCAACAATGGGACTACACATATGTCACATACGTGCGTACGGGGCTGAACATAACCATGCACGAGTAAAAAATGAATAGATTAACCGTGCTTTACATGCCAAAAGACGCTCATGCGGCGCACACACAAGTTGCGTCGGAGTGCGTGCATCAAATGTGAAAATGTGCAGAGAGGGTGAAGTGGGAGCAAGCGGCGAGGATGGGGGTGAGGCGGGGTGATGACGGGTGGGGGTTTAGCAGCAGAGAGGGTTTTAGCAGCAGCTGCCCAGAGAGCGACGACTGTACGAGAGGGAGAAATAAAGAGCGAGGGAAGGAGGAACGGAGGGAGGGAGGATGGAGTCTTAACTGTCAATCGAGAAGAGGAGGAGGAGGAGGAGGAGGAGGAGGAGGTGGAGGAGGAGGAGGAGGCAGTACAAAAAAATGCAAAAAATGTCATTTAGCTTCATGCATTTTAAGTCTTTCAGGGAAAAGGAGAAAAGAAATCACAGTGAATCTGTCTGTTGTGAAGTCCTACCATGATGTGCCCGTGTTGTGTTCTCTTCCCTGTGATATCTGGATGTTGTACCACAAAAATTACTAATTAATATGCCTCGTTTTTTTTTTTTGTTGTTGTGTGCAGCGTGGATGGCTTCCGAGCTCCCGGTCCCACCAGCTGCCAGCAGTGTCACAGGGTTAGTGGGGCCTTGGGCCACACAGATAATCAGCTTTATTAGTGCTGCCGCTAAAACCAATTTAAGAGCAGACTAGAGGGATCAGACGGGCCAGCTGTCCACACCAGCGCCTCGGCAGGCACCCCGGCCCCAGCCCACACAAAACACCAAAACAACAACGAGCCAACTGTGTGCGCTGCCAATTCAACTGTGTGAGCAGGCTTATTACCATATCTCAAACACTGGCCCGGAGGATGTAAATAAAACACTGCCATTACAAAATCTGCTCTCATTGATACAGTTGAGGTAACGATTATGAAAATATTCGAAATGTTTACAGGTTTATGCTGATTTGAAGTAGGAGGATTTTTTTTTAAATATTACCGAGATGTTTGTTAGCTCCAGTTTGGTGGGTTTTTTCCAAATCACCTCCAGTTCTTTCCACAGGCCGACTAACTCATCCGCGCAGTCAAAACATCCGCGCCTCATTAACAAGTCCCTGACCCTGACAGTGACCCACCAGCAGCCTCATGACCTCATGGTGTTTCCTCTCCACGTACAGTGCGTCGCCCAGCCCTCCCTCCGCTGATGCTAATTACAGAGCGGTGAAAGGAGGCTAACTCCATATTAGACGGCGCTAGCGGCCTGCCGCTGCTGCACTCAGCCTCGGGCACGACTTCAACCTTACGTCACGTTTGTGTCTGGGTTGTGAATGAGACGAGTGGGAAGTTCCTGCAAGATAATCTGGCCCGGTCACAGTCTCAGTCCCCGTCCTCTGCGGAGGTTCCAGGTCTCGTCCTCTCAGACAGAGGTTTCAAAACCAGATTAGACACGAAAAGGGCAAGTGAAAAATAGGACGCGGTAATAGTTTGGCCGTCCAATATCAGGGCACCAGGGCAGTGAACGTAATGTCTGAGGAGACCAAAAAGAAAACAAACCAGTCCTTTACTCGTTAATGGACTTTTCTTTGCAAAGCGCGTCACGTGTGGTTGTAAAATGGTTGTCCAACCTTGAGATTTATGCAACCCCGCCGCACGGTTGGCTAACATTCTACTGCTGAGCCCAAACAGTTACATTCGCGGAAAGTAGAAAGTAAAAAATATGCTTCTCATAACACCAACCAGAGAGGACGTGTTGCTCTTCTTTCTACATTTGCTGTGAAGATCCAGAAATGTTTTGCAAACCGCCAAACTTCACCCGACTTTTCATTCACACAGGTGCGTGCAGATTATGACTGAATTTACAGTTTTGGGTGAACTTTTTTCCTTTAATCCTAAACTTTCACTGGACAAATGTGTCTCTCACTTCGGGGAAACAGCTGTCAGTGAGCGCAGCATCGAACTTCTTTGGTGGTAAAGTATGAATAATAGTGATGTCAGCCATCACTCGCAGGGATGAAGAGTAGAGATGCCTCTCTCTGCAGCTCCTAAATATGTTCACACCTATCAGATGCATTAACAATCCATCAGGGAGCCATTAGAGTCTCAAACTTTAGTTACACATGAGAGGCTCAAACTCCAGCAGCGGCGTCCCAGAGGAGACAGAGCGCAGGGCATGAATGAACTGTGTGTGTGTGTGTGTGTGTGTGTGTGTGTGTGTGTGTGTGTGTGTGTGTGTGTGTGTGTCCATGCACACACATAGCGGCTTGTATTCCTGTCATTTGTGTATGTGTGTGTGTGTTTCGTGTGCACATGCCATGGTTTCATTCATGTATGTGTATGTTGGTGTGTGCTGTTGCATTCTGTCTTGTGTTTTCACGTGCGAATGTGTGTGTGTGTGTGTGTGTGTGTGTGTGTGTGTGTGTGTGTGCAGGATTGAACGGCAGATTCTTCCAAACCAGCAGCGCAGATCTCACTTAATCTGCAGTTAACGGCTGTTTAAACAACCTCCATAAATGTTTAACGTTGCAGCCCGCGCCCTATTGAATGGGAGGCATTTTACTTCATGTGAAAACAGGCCACCAGGGGCCTCGAGGGCCCCCCCGCCCCCCCCGACTCGCATTTAATGTGTGTAAGAAGGCGGCCATTATCAGCCGCACAATGACACAATTCACTGCGGCAGTGTGTCTGCTATCCCATTTGGTTTGTATCAGGGCCCCAGAGCTGCTGATGGCTATCTAATTGGAAGAGTTAATCAAGAGCTAATGTCTGAGGAAGTGATGCGTTCAGGTTCAGACCGTACACGGTGCGTTTCCTCCGGTAATTTCTTCGTATAAAAGATTCGGTGCAGAGGGACGAGGTGATGCGCAGTGAGACTTTGTGATGTTTCGGTCTCTGTTTGGTCCGTTGACTTCACATTTTAACCCTTGAATAATTGTGGGGGGCGTCTGGAAATCATTTATTTATTTTGTCTTTCCTCTCCTGTTCTAGCAGCCAGCATGACATGCCATACATCATCTGATGCAGGAGAACCTGAACTGTCAGTCTGGCTCATTTAAAGTCCCAATTTTACTTTTGCTTTGTCTGAACCTGGAGGAATTTAACAGAATCCTTTAAATACGCCATTTTAAAAGATGCACTTGGATGTTTTAGACTTCCATATGAACTCTTCTCTACATCTGACCTTTCCTGAGGAAGTTACACCCATCTATAATCGTACTGTCAATAAAAAAAACAGCTGTAATCTTGTATTTCATTTACTCTCCGTGAGAATATAAGCGAAGGGTGCCCTGAGTGCCCAAACAAGACGTGTGTGAGACCACTGAAAAGCTGAGAAACTCCACTTTACACAAGTTTATAGCATGAGGGTTAAAAGCTTTCAGTGGAACCTGTATTTCAGTATCTTTCTTCCTCATAAGTTGACTTTTTATTCCAACTTTTAAATGTTTTTGATGATGGGATACCGACATGTTGAAGCACTGAACCTCAGCGGGCCTTAAACGTCTCGAGGAATTCTGAAACTGTACATATTTTTTCTCTTTATATTCTGTTTGTCGCCATACCTGGCGCCAAGTTATCTGAAGTGAAGCATTCACACACAAACATTGTGCCCAACTCACCCACACACACACACACACACACACACACACGTTTTTACTTGCAGCTTTATGTGGATGACATACACAGTTTGTTAGCCGAGATCTTTAGAGACCTGAAAACATAAAAAACAGAAAGAAAACTGGCCTCTGCTGCCGCCGCTGTCGAGCACACTCACACACACACTCACACACACTCACACACACACAGAGTCAGTGTTGTGTGTAGAATGATGGCCAGTGCATTCAGCAGGCAGGACTCCCTCCACTCAGCGCTCTAGGGGAGCACAGTGATTTACTGTTCCTCTCAGCAGTGTTATAAACGCTGCTCCGCTCCCTAATGAGCCTCTGACATGCTGCATGTTTCTTGCGTGTTTTCCTTCGGCTCGGTGGCGACGGCTCCCTGATTGCTGCCCCCATTAAGAGGGCATTCCCCGTGACACCGGCGTGCGCCTTCAGCCATACGCACTCAGGCATTACAAGTAATCAACTGAGGCTCGCTAATAAGGCGGGGAAGCCGAGTACCTACCACCTGGCACCACCCCGCAGAAACAGGGAGATATATGATCGATTAAGAAAGCACGCCCGTCAGTATGAAAAGAAAGTTTTTGTTCAGTCTTGTTTTTACCCAATAGCTGCATCACCTTCCAATCACACGAGAGGCCAGCGACGGCAGTAACCTGCTTATGTCTCCTATAATGTGATTAATTGGCCTCTCATGGCGGCTGCTGTACGAGCACTCGCCGATGCAAACACTGCAGCCACAGTGTCAGAGCGTCGTACTCACAGCATGGTTACAAAATCAGATTGCAATAACTCTGACTAACATTGTGATTTCTTTGCAGTTTGCATTTTCACAGAGCAAAGTTTGAAGCCTGCTGGATCGTCTCTGTGCAGAACTTTTACTCACAAAGGTTTGAACACCGACCGGCTTCTTAATGTGATGTTGACAGATATTCTTGGTCATAGAGATATATTGGTTATTTTCCAGTAACAGCCTGTTATCTACATTGTGTTTTTCCAAATGTAATTATTTAAAATATAGATTTTTAATGCTGTATTTTGTCTTTACCAGCTTCTTCATAGTCTGTGTATATATTTGTATTCAATTCAGTCTCTTGTAGAAGATGTCATTAATATAACTATATTTATCTTCTTACGGTAACATTATTATGATGATTTTGATTTCATTTTGAGTGACATATGGAAATATTCTCCTACATATGATGATACAAACTGTTTAATGTTTATATTGTAGGCCCACAGTGTCTTGAAGTTGTTACATATACATATATATATATATATGCATATATATATATTTGTATTGGTCCATGTGGGTCAAATAACCTTTGTGAGACAGTCTCTAAGATTTTTTGTTGGCAACAACCTGATGAAAGTTTTTTGAAAACACTATTAAAATCATGATGATGTGATATTTGTCGGGGTCTTTGCCAAATAAACATGTTTTCTTTCATCTGGAGAACAACATTTACACAACTTTTAACAATTATAGCGCTGTAACGCAAGTGTTCCCTTTTTTTTTTTTTTTTAAAGAAACTGAATTTTCTGCAGTTTGGAAATTGCACTTGGTCATAAAATGTGTTTGTCCAAACCGCCTTTAATTTTTGAGTTGACTGGATTTGAAAAGATAAGCTGAGGTAATTTTGTAATAATTCCAAACAAATAAAATGTTCTTGTAGTATAAACTTGATATTAATTAAATACTTTAAAATACCAAAAACAGCTGGTGAATTTAAATGTAGCTGCTGTTATCGGAGGAGCTTTCTTCCAACATCAGTCCAATGTTGAAACCACATCATACTTACTGTTTCTCTAGATGTTAACTTGTGAGGGACTAAAGACTGAATTCAGTACTAACCTAAATCACGGTTATCATTGTGAAAACAAACAACCACGACTCGTCTTAAAAAGTCTTAAAGACGCTCAGCAAGTTTTCTTCAAACTATGAAGAAAGAATTTTAACTGTCAAACAATGCATGCTGGGAAGTCTGCTGATCATGGGTGTTTCGGAAACTTATTTTAATGAGTTGACTGAACCAACTCTTCATTTCAAGTTATGACGTCGTCTCAAAACATTCTAAGTTTAAGTTGATGAAAAAATATAATTTAATTCCACGAGAATTGTTACAGTAGTTAACTGGGACACTTTCACATTTATCCTCATAATCAAATCAAACCAACACTTTGTTCAAACATTCAGGTGGTAAATTACTTCCACTCACCTCAGGTGTGTGTGTTGGAAGTGCACATGCTGCTGCTGCCACAATGATTCTCCTAATCCAATGAAGTTGAAAAGAAAATCAAAAATCATCCTTGTGAAATCAGGAGTCCCAGTCATGGATATATAACCTGTCTTCATATACACACACACACACACACACACACACACAGTCCAGAGACCGGCCACACAGCCAGTCTAGAAGCCAATCCAGCGCAGAGGCAGGTGGTGACTGACTGACAGCTGCCAGCACAACAGCTGATACCCAATATCTGCACGCCACCAGTTGCAGCTGGACCAATGGGACGTGGCAGCAAGCGTCGCGAGGTCGGCCCAGAGCTCATTCACACTCCACTCTGAGGACCACAGATCCCAGTGTGCCCCAGTTTCCCACTCCTGCGTGACCAAATCCCCTCGCTAGGTCTGTCTGGACCTGCCGTGCAGAGCCGCCAGTCCCAAGGATGCTGTCCAGACGCCACGCGACGCTCTCTCTCCTCACGAGGCTGGATTACTCTATAACCACCTGGACTTCAGGACGATGGCACGTCGAAGTTTGGGAACAGTTCACTTAGACTTTTATTCATTCAGGAAGTGAATTTTACTTCAAAATTGGCAGCTGAAGATCTTGAACATGCTTTTGAGTGTTATGTCCGTATGTGAACCAGCATGCTGTGGGCTGTGGATGAGCATAACAAGATATAAATCATAATTTTATTTACTAACTTGCATTCTGTGTGCATTTTATACACATGTGCATATTTCACATTTCTAAAGTATTACGCCGCATTTGATATTTGCAGTTTAAATAAAGCATGTAGTTCTGTCTGTCCAACACCAGTGACACATTGAATTAAATTAAATTAAATAAAGTCATTCCAAAGTGGCACGGCACAAAATCATACCTGTGCTGATGCATATTTCTGTGCGTGCGTGCGTGTTCGTGTTACGAGGAGGAGCTGTCTGAGGCAGCGACCGCTTAATAAGCATTAAGGGACGGACGGTGGAGGTTCTCCGACTTAGCCTGCACAGCACACGAGTTAATCCCTTTCCTTCTGCAGACTGACTGCTACTCTGCTTAATTTGACCTCAGGTTCTTTGTTTTCTTTTGGTGGAAAACACCAAGCTGTACAGGATGAATTATGCTGATAAAAGACATCGTAGTGAGGCCTCATAAGGTAAAATAACCAATCAAAATAATGTGTTGGGACTTCACATTCAGCCTCACCTCTTGTCCCTTCACCCTCTGCAGGAGTGGTGAACCTGAGTTGTGTGTCTACAGTGTGATTGTGTCGTCTGTTGAGAGGTCATGTGGCTCACGTCTATTTGGCAGCGCCTGCTGTGTTCTTCATGCATGTTTGCAGTCTATAATTTTATCATTCTGATTGTCCATGATGTAACCTGTGCAGCAACATCTACTGCAACCAACAAGTTCTCACTCCCAACATGTCGAATGCAGCAGCTCAGTGTGTGGCGTCAGTGAAGGGCTCCAGGATCAAGTATGTGATGTTCGGTAACACTTTCATTTACATTTAGGGCATTCAGAATAAAGAATAAACCTTACGTTGTGAAACAGTTGCAGTTTGGTTAGGTTTAGGGAAAGACCATACGTTGGGTTAAATTAACTACATTCAACATCATGCCACATAACATAAATACATAACGTACAGGTACGTCATGTAACTTTTATGCATGCAAACTAACTAACACAACTCAAAACAAGTCACTCTCGGTCACAGACGGGACGTGAACTCCACCTCCTCTCTCCAACACTTTTCTTGCTCTTCAAACTACCGTGAGCGCTTCAAGAAGTGACAGTAGAAGAGTGACAACAGCGTCAAACTTGGAAAGCGTAGCACCACCGACGTGTCTGTGGCTGACATGTCAGTCAGTCCTGAAAGAGGAACCCCTGCTCTGTTGCTCTTACTGAGGCTTCCTCCTCTTTTTCCATATTACATGCTTTGCAGGGAGTTCCTCCTCATCTGAGGTGAGTGTCTGAGGATGCAGGGTGTCAAATGATGTACCAGTCCAGTCGATATAATAAAATGTTGGCAGTTAGCGCTTTTGCAAACGAGAAATACACTCAAATTTTGAAGCGTCATATGAACCATATTGACATTTCTACGATACATGTCATATCACATCCATATTACATGTATATCATGCTCTCCTGTCCAGAGGTGGAGGAGATCCTGGCAGAGTTACATGCAAGTCATGAGTCTGCCAAGCGAGTTGCAACGGTTCGAGCCCCAGTTTCAACATTTGTTCTTTCGAGGAGACCTCGGGACGATTTCCAGCTGTGTTTGTGAGATCTTTTCCTCACACTAACCAAGCAGTTTTCGTGCCTCGACCTAAACAGATTATAAACCCGGCAAAAATAGAACCTGAAGAACAGTCAAGTTACAACATTAAGAAATGTGGAAAACATATTCGTGGTTTAGCAGAAACACATGTTGCCAACATTTATTTTGGAGATTGAGTTGGCTGTAAGGATTACACTCAAGCCCCTTGACGCACATTTGTGATTTTACACTGAAAGAAATAAACTTTTGGCAACCAAACAAAACCATTTTTTCAGGGGATATATATCGACTGGATTTCTGCCAGTTTACTGGAGGTGAATTGTGTTGTGGAGCTGAAAGTAGTGAAAAATGACCCTGAGGTAAAATCAAAAGCAGCATGTCTTTTCAGAAACAGTGTCTTGTTACTGTTGATGCACAAAACAACTTGTCAACTGTTTTCATGGAAACCGTTTGTGCAGTGGGATGAAGTTTCAATAGGAACGACTGTTCCAGGTAGCTGGGACGCTGTTCCTGGAAAGACGTTGCTTTATAGAAGAAGAAAAGCTGCGATTTATTCGTCATTGAGGTGAACCGACCACTAAAAACCTCAGCTGCCCGGTTGATATGTGTCAGTATAAATAGATTGGAGAGTTCAAATAAAAAAAAGAGATGATGCTCTTGAAGTTGTCGTGTGTGTGTGTGTGTGTGTGTGTGTGTGCATACATGTAGTGTATTTGCGTGTATACAGTAAATGTGTCCGTCTGTGTGCGTAAACGTACACCTGTACGTCCTCGGGGGGGAAACACACACCGCCATGACACTTGTCTCTGAGGAGTTGCTGTATATTGAAATCTGAAATATGTGTCGCATCATGAGCTAAACACAGAACAATGGCTTTATAATTCACATGTTATTGATACTACAGGGAGACACAACGGAACACGAAGCCAAATAATAACAGTATAGGAGGTGTAAGCTGGGCGCTGTTTCACAGCAGAGACCTCTGTGGCCTCTCACACGATTGGAACAAAGACACAGACTGTAGCGCTGCTGGATAAAAAAAAAAAAACATCACACTGCATACTTTCATATCAGTTGGGATACATTTTTAAATTTATCACAGCTTTTATCGGCCCCGGGAAGATGAAAAATACATCTATAATACCTTTAATATCCAGAACTGTGGGCAGAGATTATTCCATGTCACTGATGAAACTACGAGGACCCCTGCGCTAAATTCCAGCCAATCTTCTCAGGGTCCGACGCAGTGAAACTAGCCCCCGGGGCAAAAACGACTCCAGTGGAGAAACAATGCAGCGTTGCCTCAGTATCACCAGTATCACCAGGACGGAGCTAATAGATAGCAGGTGAAGGATGAGAATGAGCAATGTCAACACTGCAATCGGAGCTCCCCGCTGGCAGGCCTCCAGATCTGCTTAGCTCTTCAAATCAAGTGGCACTTTAGTGCTCCGTGATGCCAACATGTTGGAGCGGGGAGGGACCACCGAGCCCGCCGCGTAGCCGTCAGTCGGCCATCTCATGTGGAACGCATTATCATGTGAACGCAGAATATGTGCAGATATTTGGAGAAGGAGTTCTGACCCTGTCGCTCCCTGCAAAGATACAGCAAAGCTTGGGGGGTAACGATAATGATTTGGAGACGACAGGTGGATCTTACAGCACGCTATACAAACAGCAGCGGCCGCAGCATGTGATTCAGATGAGCAGGCATGGCAGATCAAAAGACAGAGCAGAGAAAAGACACCAGATATGAAACCCTGCTGCTGAGGGTGAGCAGGGTTTTGTTACAGAGAGTAAATCATGTCATGTCCTAGTGTAACACCCAGGCTGTCTCCTGAAACTGACTCGCAGGAGTCATTTTATTGGTGCAACACTCAAAAATGCTTAATACTAAAGGTGTGTGTAGAAGGGCTTTGTGAGATAGGAAGGGTGCCAGGAAGCTCAACAGGTCTCTACATATCTGAGGTATCCAAGTATCAGAGCAGAGTTTAAAAAGCTCAGATTTAATTACAAATTCTTGAACGTGTCTCAAAGGCCTTTGACTTTGAAGAGGGAGCCAGCGTCGTCAGAGGAGCTGACTGGCTTGGAGTAACGATGGTGGATCGAGTGAAGAAGTCTTGGAGGAAGGAGAAAACTGTCACTGGAAGGATTCAGAAAAGATGAAGGCATCTCGCGTACGCCGCGCCGCTGGACGGGCGCAACACGCAACCATCGGGTTTGAAAAGTAGAACCGAAAATAATTTTTATGTGCTTCTTGTTCCTGGTCTAAACTCTGGTCACACTATAAGTGGACAAAAACATAATAAAAATTATAAAAAACCTCATTCCCTCGATGCAAAAGTGTTTGTCAGGTGAACAATAGGATGCGATGGTGTTCAGCGGGTCATCAGAATGATAAGACTGGTGCTCTGTGGACCGTGAACACAGATGATCACCTTCTGGATCAACAGATCGACCTACAAACATCACCGTCCTGCAGCGGGACAAACTCTATTACGCTCTGTTACATCCACTTTATAAAGTGCTGCCCGAGGCCGGGCATGCATTGAATGATTTACATTATCTGAACTTGTCCTTGAGGACAACGTCGCTGTTTTCAATTGTCCTACATTTCGTCATTGTCAGGGAGCCGATGCCCTCCATTTAAGGACAGCAGATCATCACCATGAGTGAAAACACAAAAGGACGTGAACTCTTGTACACGGGGACAGTTTTATCTTCAGCTCGGCAGAGGAAATCCAGAACATTTTTCATCTGCCTGTGCTCGAGTTACAATGTGTCCCTGCGCTCTCTAATCCACGTGTTTGTCTGGAACATGTCCCGCCTCACAAAGCACACTATTAAGCACAATCAATCTACTTTGCTGAGAAAAACCCAGAGGACGCATACTGATAGGAGACGGAGGGTGAAGGTTGAAAAGCGAAAAAAAAAAAAAAATGCATGACAATGCATGTGCATACACGAATGTATAATGCAGCTTAACGCGACAGATTCCACTCATTCATCTCTTGTGTTGTATTTTTAGAAAGGCCGCAAATCCTCTAACCCCTCAGACTGATATTATGCAGTGTTGATTTAGGTGGATTTTTAGATGGGGGTTGGTTGCATGTGTGTGTGTGTGTGTGTGTGTGTGTGTGTTTGTGTGTGTTGTGGAGGCAACCTCTTATAAATATAATGGCAGAAAAAATTCACTGATGTCATTTATGAGCACAGAGTTTGGAGCGGTGCAGAGATCACGCTGTCTAGACTCCAGTAGGGCTATAATGGGATTCAGCCAGATTACTGTGATTACACTTGTAGTTGTAATGCCGGGCGGCTTTCTGGGGTAGCCAGGAGGCTTTGGTTTCATTCACTGATGTGCCGGGTCCAATTCCTCAATGACTGGGGGGACACATTCAACATGCAGGGGAGGATTTGGCTTTTCCTACTCCTTATGAATTTAATCCGAAAGATGCAGCCATGGAAAGACTACTAGATCGTCAGTTTTCCAAAAGATTGATCGCGTAAAGTCAATCAGCTGATACTGTCATGAGTCCAGTTGGACCTCAAGGTATCTGATGCTCAGTTCCACCGATTGTGTGTGCAAAAGCGTAGACCAGCTGTGCAGGTTACAACTGAAATATAAACGGATCACTGCGGCAACATTAAAAGGACGAACAGCTGTGAATCACGTTCATCATCTTGATGTAATTCAATGTTCTGATGGGTTACCTTGGCTCCAGAACCCGACCAAACATCCAGTCTGTGGTCAGCGTGAGGTCAGAAAGAGTTATATTCAGCTTGTGAAAATTCGATTTTAAAAAATAGGATTAACTCTGGTTAAGATTAGTGAAATATTGTGATTCTGGTAATATGTTAATCTGAAAAAACTTTGAAAAAATTTTGAATTTATGAACATGGTCACAAATTTAATTTTAAACTGAACTGCTGACTGCTTAAATGAAGAGAATGGACAATTCATGCCCATGTACACAAATGTCATAGATTACATTCAGTAAAACTCTTCTGATTCTATTCAAATATTCTGTTCAGCTCCATTTTATTGGAAAAGTTTGAGAAATCTCAGAGACAGAATTCGATCAGCATGTTCCGGTATAACTACAGGTGAGTTAGACGAGGTAAATTTCACTTGTGACATTTCAGTAAGCTGGTTTCATTTTGAACTTTTGGCGCTGGCCCTTTAAGAGCGAAGACGACACTGAGCCACAGGTGGCATGGAGCCACCTCCACAGGCACACATGACTCTCTCAGGTGAGCGGCTTGAATCCCGCCAGGTAAAGGTCTTAAGATAAACGAGGGCATCCAGCTTCCCGAGTTCATCCTGCACGCCCACTCGCTGGCCGACACAAGGTAAACGGGGTTAAGACAGTCGAGACAGTCACTTGGGGAATGAAGTCCCAGACGGTGCCCCAGTCTGGCTGATTCACAGCAGAGATGTCTATGACCTACATGTCATGTTATAGAGGGAGACCTGCTTACTCAGTTTTCAACAGCTACCCCTCCACGCTTTAAGGGGAATAACACGTCTTCCAGGACTATAAAAGATGTTTTGTTCTCAGTATTTGTCCTTAAAATACCCGGTCCCACACGACACGGCATATGTGGGCTCAGGTAATACGATCCGAGGCTTGTGTTTTGTGCTCTGTGGATATGTATCAGATACCAATAGGCTCGCTTCAGTCACTGCAGCCTGATCTCTCTCAGCCATCAATCACAACGGGCCCTCAAGATGTTTTTTTTTCTCCACCTACATACTTCACATGTAAAAGTTCCCTGAACAACACCGGTTAAGTAACGTGTCTCTGCAGGCATGGAGGCTCGATACGCGACGCTGTGAGTGACATTAAGAGTGGTCATTTGGGACCTGAGTGCGCTCCTCGAGCAAATCCCCTTTGTAACATGCTCAGATGCTAAAAGGTGTTTTTACAGTAGGGCTGAGCCTGTTGACAACACAATGGTTGTTGTCTTTCATCATCACTCACCTGTCTGAGTCCATCACTCACCTGTCTGGGAGAGAAACCCCGTCCTCCACCCTCCTCCACCCTCCTCTTCTAATGGCACATCAAAGCACCTTAACTTAATCACCAAAGCTGCAGCGAGAGACCACAACAAAAGCAAGAAACAGTGGGGAAACTCCCCAACCTTTGACCTTTTCTTCCCTTATGAGACTTCTCAAGAGGAATCAAAGAGCTCAGATGTGGCACACATGAACCCCTTATTTCGATCCCCAGCCCCCTCCTGCCTTTCTGAGCTTTGGTTACATTTAACTGTGATGGGGAGCTGCGACGTGGAGTCAGTCACGGCAACTGGATCATATCTGAGTGGATCCTCTGGAGGATACAGCCAGAAGTGGGAGGCAGAGAGTCTAAGTCCAATTTCCTTGTCTGTCTCGACGCTCGAGGTTCCCAGACGGTTCGGTCATACGGAGCAAACAGCCTGGTTCTCTCTGCTGAGAGGAAGCATCAGGCCGGCCAGTCGCCCAGGTTTTCTGTGTAATACATAACAGGCCGCCCATAATAAAAACAGAGGGAGGAAGGCATGTCAAAAAAGAATGGCCTTGATCTCCTACATCTGCAGAGCGTTCAGGCAGCAGCGCTGGGACAGGTGTCTGAGAGCTCGCAGATGAGGTTCAGATAGAGAAGGCAGACACTAACAGGCCTGCAAGTCCAAGAATACAGAGTCACTGGTTGACTGTCGCATTAAGGTTTGACTGCCGTGTGACACGAGAAAGTAACTGGACACATAAGTTCAGGAGACACTACAGGAGATTTGATGCACTGAGATTTGTTTTGCTTCAATAAAATGTCAAAAATGCACATTTGGTTGTTTGTATTAGTAGAAATTGTATGTACATAAACACATATTTAAGTAACCTCGTCATCTGAGCCAAACAACTTTGCTTCAGCAGCACTTACAGACACCAAACTTTCCATCCTCTGAAGGTTTGTACTGAGGGGTTTGTTCATAAATCACTCACAGCCTGATTTACAGAACAATATATAGTATTTTCTAAAGTATGGAGTGATATGTAGAGATATCTAAAATTGCCTCTGTTAAAACTTTTGTCGATAATTAAAGATGTCATTATAAAAAACTGTCTTCATGTGAGTTACCAACTGGGGACATTTTCATCATGATATCTGTTAGTTAATATTTTCACCTGTTCACCTGTAGTGTCCACTTTTTATAGGCTAAACTACCCAAACAGTATGTAAAGTGTAAGTAAGCTACAGCCTGTGGAAGGACCTGCCAGAGGATGACGAGGTCTGTGCGGATGTTTGTGTATATTTTGCATTTTTTACTGTTTTATTTGATCTTAACTGCCCTCTATTACGCATTGTATTTCCTTTAAAATGTATTTTACTCAAACTTGTGCTGTTATGTTCAGCACTCAGAGTTGTTTTTTTATATCTATGTCTTATATAAATAAAGTTGTACCTTATATAACAATATAACACTCCAGGATGTGAGAATCTTTACTTGTCACACTTTAAGTATATTTAGCAGATAACAGTTTGTCTGTGACTGAACTTTAACCAATGTCAAAACTTTTATTCATGATGTTTTCAGTAAGTATTTCTTCATTGTGGTATCACATGTTTTATGTAAGAAAATAATCGGAGAAATTCTCCGACCGCTGGCCAGAACAATCACTCCACTTGGTCGGTAGAAAAACTGAATTTTTTTTTTGTATTCGGGCTCTCAGATGTGGTTCGCTGCTACATTTCTCTGTCATGATAAATTGAGTTCATTTCCCTTTTCAGATTGTTGGTTGATCCGAACGATCAATTTCAATTTCAAGTCTTGGCCTCCAGAAACTTGGAATGCGGTGATTTTGGGACATTTTGGCCTTTATCAAATAGAATTAGAGCTGCAACGATTCATCTATTATTCACTTAGTTATCAGCTATTGAATTAATCATCATAAAGTTCCCGTCAACATTTTAAACATGAATATTTTCTGGTGTCTTTTCTCCTCTATGACAGTTAACTGAGTTTCTTTGAATTGTGGACAAAAACAAAACATTTGATGACGTCATCTTTGACTTCGGGAAACATTTTTCATCATTTTCTGACATATTGATCAAATCAAATAAGTCAAATAATGAATAAATCAATGACCAGTTTGTTGTCCAGCGATGCCAGCACCTAAAATAAATGTGCTGCACACGTCGAGGCTCGTCGAGGATTAAACAACAGGGCGGGCAGCTTGAAGAAGTCACAGAGAAGCGAAAGAGTTACAAAAAGGTCTGAACACCGGCAACGTGGGAGAGAGATGGAGAGATGAGGGAGAGTTTATTCCTCTTCCCTCATCTGCTGTCCTTTTATTCTCCGAGGCTCAGACCAGCGATGTCTATCTCGATCTGGCCTGCATATTTTGTACTGATCTTTCCCTGGGGTTCCTCAAACTGCCCCTCTGTGTTTGGGCAAGCTTGAAAGAGAGCTGATAGTATTCAAAGTACCATGACAAGAGAGTGACGCACACAGTCGCTGAGTTTTATCTCCACGATCGGCAGCTGGGAGCGCGGCTTCAACGCATGCCCGCCGTCTCACGTTTCCGCAGCAGCGGCCCCAGATGCAAAACGGGCCACGAAAGCTGCTTCATAGGTCAACGGCTCGGTGATTTATGAGACAGTGAAGCACCGCGTTAGAACAATGCGCTGCGCGGCGCGCTCTGGTGTCCCCTGAAGAGACGCATTGTAGGTCTTGAAATTTCATCAGCTGTATCTTTGTTAAACCGCCGCCAAAGAGCCACGGAGAGATAAAAAGGCTGACTGTAAATCACCAAGTCTTGCAGAAAGCCTCGAGGCCCAGTCAGCTGATAAGTTAATTATGTTAATGTGCCAGCGGTTGGTCTAATTTCAAACAGATTGTTCTAGTCAGAGAACAACAGGATGTTGTAATTCAGACCAACCAAGATACTTTTATTCCCACTGCGTTACTGTCAGGAAAGCTGGCAAACAAACCGCCCCACAAATCAAACTAAGACGGAGCGGATGTCACTGAAACGGCTCCCTGCGGGTGAACATTTGTCCTCATCCATCTCAGAACCACGATCACCGAGGGCTGCGATCACTGAGACTCGTCATCGCTCCACGTGCCGCAGATCTGATCGACAAAGATTGTGCTTGTGTGATATTCTCCTCCGCGGGTTTAAGTCAAATAATGAGACAGTTTATCTCTCTAGATGTTTCAGTAATCTTGTTACAGAGAGTCAAGAAATAGGAACTTTAATCAAATTTGTTCACAATTTTGAGATTCTTTTCCTAAAATGTCACCAAAGACGTCATTGTGCAGAGGCAAAGGTTCAGCGAGGTTCCACCCCACAGCGGATGATTTCTGGCAGAACGAAATGTTGGCATTTTGTGTTCCTGCACTTGTATCATATGAGTATTTCTACAATTTGTGTCCTGTCATGTTCACATAATATGTTTATGAGCTCACTTTCATGTCAAGAGGTGGACCGTGGCACGACACACGAGAGACCACCAAACACAAAACCTTTTGGATATTGGATTTTTTTTTCCCAGTCCTGTCTGTGTCGACAGAAGCAGTTGAGCCACATCACAAGCTTTTTCTAACCCTAACCGAGAGTTTCTTATGTCTTAACCCTGACCAAAACAGGCTACATCCTCCAAAAACTACGCAACAACATCCTGGCTCCACCCGACTGGACAAACAGCTCAGCGAAATGTGTTTCTGGAGACATTTTAGGTGAGAAACAAGCCATGAGCTTCATTTCAACATGACAATATTTAGTTTTTACAGCGTGTCAGAAGTTTCTAGAGGCGCCTCATCCCGCATGATGCCCCACGGATGTGAATAAAGCAGCCAGAAATCAACTAAATGCAAATGTGGAGAGGACAACGTGATGCTCCACTACTCGAATGCATTGAACAGCTTTCTACGTAGACAGTGAACGTAGGTGATAGATCCTGTGGTCACGTATCTTGGGCCAGGTGGAGGTTGGTGGGTCGCACACTGGACTTTCCCTCTGGAGACGGTGGAATTGTGTCCAACCAAGTTTTATGTTACGTAAGGAGGTTATTAAACACGAGTGACGTAACTTAAGTGACGTGACGTGAGCTACATCACGCACGTAACTCGCGTAACGTAACTTACGAGACTGAACGTAGTGGTTTTGGAGCCGAAACCAAACCACAACCGATGGACGTGTCGGCTCTGTTCCCGGATGGATAGTATATGTACTGTAAACCTGAGGATGTGGGGAAAAGTGGAAAATTGCCCCAGAGGCCCTGGACTCTGAGGAGGCCCGGGTTTTGCTGAGTGCTCAGTTGGTTTTTGGCAACTGAGTGATATCTAATTTGTTTGCTAATATACAGCACCAAAGCCTTGGACAATTATGAGCTACTGGGCCCCTGGGCACACACATGTTAAGGCCCCCCACTCTTCCTACACGGGAGCAAGACTTTTCATTTTGCATCTGTTGTCGGTGCTTTCACGTTTCTCTCAGGACGTTTTACACTTGCTTTTAGGTACTAAAATGATAAAGATGTCAGTGTTTACACATGTTCCAGCGGCCACACTCAGATTTAAGATGGAAGGGAACGCTGGTCATCACAGAGCAGGGTGAGATGTGATGATGAAGAGGGTCACTTAAAAACCCTGCTCCCCTTCGTCGCCTTCGCTCAGCTGACCGGTCGCTGTGGGCCAGTCGGCGGGTTCGTGTCCGTGACCTCTTAGCAGGGTCATCCAGTTCACTCGCCATCATTAGACGGAGGAAAGCGTGCAGGGCGGTTGTGTCACACTATGCAATTTGTACAATTAAAATCTGTCTGCTGGAGAATGTCATGGCCTGGGCTCCAATGTGTGTCACTGAATAACGGCAGCGCTCCGGGTTTGAATAAGTTATCTTATCACAGTGACATCTGACTTCCATTACAGGTTTTTTTTTTATAATCCGCAGTTATTTAAATGACAGTTATGATGCTTTTTGGACTGTTGCTCTGACTTAACTTTATCCTTTTCAGTTTCTCCCTCAAACAAACTCTAATTCAGGGATTCATTTTCTTTATTTTACATGTAAATACGTTCTGATTGTGGACATGATGTCGTGTGAGGGGATGTTATTGTTGTGAGCTCGCGCTATCGATGCATATTAGATTATGCTCCATGTCTTATGATCGGGCTACAAGGCTGCCAAACCATCGACCGCAGTCCGAGTCTGTGGGGACACGTCCAACCGCTGAAGTGGTCATTTTTCATGAGGTGATCGTGTCGACCCAAAATAGGTATTTGAAACCAAACGATGATGTCTTTCTTCCTCTAACCGAGGTGGTATTTGTGCCTAAACTTTACCAGAGCATCAGCAAAGTGTTGTGACAAGAGAGAACCCTAAACAGACTTCAGTACGCTTGAACGTACCCGTGATTCAGAAGGTTGGGCTTGAATCTTTGTTTTAAAGTTACAATAAAACAGCTTTCTGCTCTTGGAACAGAACTGTTGAGGAAGTCGAGGACTTTACCAGGTGAAACTGAAAGACCCACGCTAACCATCTTCACTTTTTAAACTTGTTCATTCCAAGCAAAGAGGAATCCAGTGATTGTTTCCTCAACCTTGGTTGGTTGGTTGGTTGGTTGGTTAGAAAAAAATCTCTTGAACGGATTTCCACAAAACTTGGATGGAGGATGGGTCTCGGGTCAGAATAGTGCTGATCCAGGACGTCAGGCTGTTTTTGGACATTTTCAATCATTTCTCAGAGAATGTTAATGGATCTCGAAGAAGGATTATCCGGTTTATCTACGTGGTTTGTAGCTATGAGTAAATGTAATTTGATGTGGATCCTAGATCTGATGAGCGTAGATTACAGTTAAACAGTTGTGGATGGTATCCAGTTTGACATTGATATTGGATTGAGTTTGACTGAATTAAAGTTCACTGGTGAGTGACATTGTCGTTTTAACTGCATTTTAAAGCTATAATTACGTTTTCTGCTTTTCTCTGAGAGAATGAATAAATGTGTTTTTTTTGTGTCATTTTCTCAGATCCTCTGGTTTTATTGACATTCTCAGTCTGTGGGAATCCAGCGTGTCCTCTGTTCCCGTCCACGCTGCCATTGGACCAAAAGAGTCCGTGATGTCTTACCCTGTTAAAGACAAACAAACACTTGCCTGAATATGCAATACAATAAGCAGGTAATCATTTCTAAGCCATGCACCAAAAAGTTGTTGTTCTACTGAAGCAGCAGGAAAAGCAGATCACTGGTTCCTCCTAGTGTTCGGTCCCGGTAGTGCACCTGACACTTGGGACCCAACTGTGAGTGAGAATCTAAACTCAGCACAAACAGTAAAAGCACATTTATTACTTCTTATAAAAGAAACACTGGCTCCAGCTGTAAACTTTCCTCTAATGTGTGATTTTCTTGCCTCTCTTTACCGTAACAGCGGGGAAACTTTTTTTTACTGGATCATTTGGAGACATCACAGAACCCTGACCGAGTCCTCCCCCGAGAGAGGGACCGTTAATGTGTGATTAGTGGTCGGGGTGTGTGTTGACGTCTGATGCGCTTCCATAGGCTCTGCGCCGCACGCTACCGTGACTCTGAGAGCCAGACTGAGGCCGTGAGTCAGAAAACAGGGCACTTGCGGGCTGCTGCACTGCCGGCTCACTCAGCCAGCTGTGACTGCTGCGGCGAGGGCCTTGGCTGCAGATTGCCTGACAGCTACTGTATCTGCAGCAATCTGTGGCCGAGGAGTCTGGACCTCAAGTGTCCAGAGCGACGTTCTCATGGTCTTCAGAGGGGGGGCGGTGAAGGAAAGTCCCAGACCGAGTCACGGGCCTTGTAATTCTTCCTGTGGAGGGAAAGTAAAATTAGTGCTGGAGTCTTAAAACGTCAGAAAATGACTTGTTCCCACCTGCTGGATTCTTCAAACCTCAGACAATGACGACCTCTTGACCACATCTTCCAGTTAAGCCAACAAACTGCCCGGACCGGATGTTATAGACCGGCTCCTTTGAGGTTGACCATGAGTCACTGAAAGGGGACAACACCCTGCCTCCCCCCTCCCTCCCTCGGTCCCCTCCCACGGCTTTGAAGTGGTGGCAGATTGTGCACAAACAACATAAACCTCCCTGCGACAAACGCTGTGATTTACCACCCAAGGCAAGGAAATGGCCACTAAGACAGTTCCATTCAGTTTATAGGGCTGTTTTGTAGCCTTTCGTACCTCCGGACGGACGCGCTCTTTTGTGATGGCCACTTTGAGAATGCTGGAAATGAGGATTCCCAAAGCGGAGCCAGAACAAATGCCCCTCCGACCAGGCACCTGGCTGAGGCTTACAAGCTCAGGACGAGTGTGTCACGACTAAACTCACACTCTCAGCGCTGCGGTCCAGAGATCGGAGGGCCAAATGTCACTGAGATCACGGGTTAGATGATCCTCGCGTCAACACTGGAATCCTTTATCTATGAAGTCCTACAGCTTGTTTGTTATTGGACATATTGGACACTTTGTCACTAAGTCAGAATCAGATTTACTGGCCACGAATGCGTGTTTGACTCCGGTTTATCACAGTGTGCGTACAAAGAAACAGACAAACAGCTGAGAACACGGACGGCAAAAACAAAAAGAATTTAGGGAGAATAATGAAGCACTAACGTAACGTAAAACGTTCCTGCATTACTAGAACTTTGACCTTTAATACTCCTCTTGTTTCCTTAAAGAGGCACTATGTAGTTTTGGAGAAGAAATTAAAACTCTGAATTTTAATATTTACAATATAAACGAGGTAATAATACAAACTCAGAAATATTGATCTTTTCCATAAGTGAATAAACGAGCTGTTCTCAGAGGAAGATAAGGTCCCAGAACACTGTTTGACACTAGAAAGGTGGCAGGGTCCGCCACATATAAACAAAGTAAAACCTTCAGGTTGTTTATTCAGTTTGTTCAGGAATAAAAAATCAATCGGTGAAGATCTTTCTCTTCTGATTAAAACATCTTTGCTCCTTTAAAATAGATTGTGAATGCAGGACTTTTATTTGTAATTGAGTATTTTTTTATTGAGGTTGTTGCAGAATATCTTTTTTTAGTGACTGCACCGCGTTTCTTTGATTGGATGATATTCCTGAAGCGCGTTGGAGTCGCTGGAGGGAAGCGATCAGAGTTTAGGACGGACGCACCAGAATCCAGCAGTCGCGTCCAATCAGAGGTTTTTGTTTACGTGTTCATAAAAATCAGTGTTTCAAATACGGCTGAAGCGCTGTAGTAAACAGGCATCATTTCAAAATATACACTTTGAATGTTAAACCGTGAATAAACTTCAATTTAATTGATGTGGTCAACAATGTGACGTTGGTGCTGAACAAGCTGCAATGTCTCAGCAGACCATGAGAGGGCAGCATGTTCAAAGAAATACATGTCACTGCTTCAGACTGACAGATTGGCTGAGTGCAGTTAGTATCAGCTGAAGAAGTTTGTTTATCTGAGTATTTTTAAGATATAATAACGGGGGCAGCAGACACATTAATAATATTTTCAGATATGTTGATCATTTTTGTTTTTTCTGGGAGTGAAATGCTGAAAACTTTTTCCTTCTGAAGATGTTTATAATCCTTCAAATGAGACAATCTGAAAAGGAAAAACCACTTTTTGGAACTGAATGTCCACATTAATCAGCTGTGGTGCCTCCAACAACAAGACAGGACTTTATTTATTTTGAAGGGTCACAACCCAAAAAGTTTGGGAACCACTTATTTAATATTTCATGTGTTTTTCTTTGGTGCAAAAAACAATATGATTGAAGGGTTTACACATTTTACACCCTCATCTCATCTCAGATCATCTTTAAAACATTAATTATGTAATAAAACAAGTTCAGAAATATTTCCTGCTTAATGTATTTTCAGAGCTGAATAAACAAACTGTCCTCAAGAGGGAAAAAGGTCCCGTATGCGTCTGAAGATAAATAAAATCCGGCAAATATAAATGCATGAGATTTGTTGTCCTGGTCCTTTAATTGTTTATTCAGTCGTGAAAATTAATCAATCCCTTCTGATAAAAATGTCTCCCCTAAAACTACATACTGCACCTTTAAACCTGATTGTTTGTTTGCACATTTGATAAATTGATCATCCTGATTTAATCTGCTGCATGTTTTTACATTGTTTAAGTTTATTCTACACTGCTGTCTCGACTCGACTCCCTTCTGATGGGAACATTCCTGGTAAAATGTTGAATAAACATGACTTTTGCCTTTTATTTCTGCCGTCTGAACGCTCGCATCATGAACCTGAAGCTTCCTACCTGTCTTAAAGACACAGTGGCAGGTTGAGAAAACACTCCGGCGCTGTGGAGGCCTCGGAGAGTCTGTTTGAATAGACCGTCAGGAGCCCGGCGATGATCAGATAAGAGGACAAAGTCACTACTGTGCTCCAGCAGAGGGCTACCTCACCCCCCTCACCTCCCTCACCTCCCTCACCTTCCTCACCTCCCTCACCTTCCTCACCTTCCTCACCTTCCTCACCTCCCTCACCTTCCTCACCTTCCTCACCTTCCTCACCTCCCTCACTCGCTCCACAGGGAGGCGAGTGAAGTCAGCTTTGCTTTATTGAGTCTAAACACAGAGAGAGTTCTGTGTGTTTTCACCTCTGAGAGGGGAAATCTGTGATTTGGAGCTCTGTGAATAACAAACTAATGGCTCATTCAGAACAACACTCTGTTCAGCTCACATCGTAACAACAATATTCACCACACGTCACAGATTTTATGTACAGAGTAACTAAAACAGACGGGAAGTAACGAAGTATAAATATTTTGTTGCTGTACTTTTCCTCCTTACATTTCCAAAACAGGCTCGTTACTTTACTTTGAATGCATTTGAGGGGAACTGAGTAAACAATCTGTGCACTTTTACCACCTCTAGTAACATAAAGTATATTTACACAAGTGCTGTGACTGTGCTTGAGTTTTGGGATACCTGTACTTTACTCGGGTATTTCCATTTTCTGCTACTTTATTTACTTTTACTCCATCAATGAACATTTTACTCCACTACATTTATTACTTCACATTTTGCACGCTGCATGACAGCCAGAGTAACACATTTTTAATTCATTTATTTATCTTTAATTAGACTTAAAATAAAAAAAAACACTTTCTGGTCATCGAAGCATATTGAATATCAGATTGATACATACATAAAATATCTGCTTTTAGTTGTACTTTTGATACTTAAGCAAATTTAATATCAGATACTCTCAGATTTTTACTCAAGTACTTTTCATACGGATGACACGGCGGTGAATGAAAATTGAGTTCTGACTTTTTTCTCAGAAAAAATATCAAAATACTGAGAAATTAGTTAAAAAAGTTTCATAAATTTTTCACAGCGGCCTTAATTCTCTTTCACAGGATGACTTTTTAATATTTACCAAAGTAAATTTGAACCAAAGACTTTTACTTTTACTTAAATGTGACTTTTAGTTACTTTAAACGCTGAATAATTTGAGCTACTATCCTCTTTCACTCACTCAGTATCTTCAGATTTAGACACAATCAATGTGTTAAAATCTCCTTGTGCATCAAAAATAGTTTAAAAGAAGCAACATTTGTACCCTTAAATTATCAAACTCTATAAATAATCGATAACCTTCCAGCAGTTGATCCTGTGAGCGAGATGTCGACCACAACATCATATTTAAATTTGTTTTTGATTATCCGGGAACATGAGTGCTGACTTCATTTCGACAACATGTACCTCATAAACATTTTGGGGGTGAAATAACGAGCTGCACCATCGCAGGCCGCAGATGTTATCGCACAAGAATGTATGAGGTAATATGATCAAACCATAATCTCACGGTCTTCCCTATCAAACCTCACATCTCTGGCACCGACAGCTTTACTGTCAGAGCTCTGCAAGTTACATTCTTCTTTTTCCAATCAGAACACGCTCATTAAAATTCCAGCCTGTAAGCCCGTGCGAGCCCGGCGGAGGAGGCCAGCAAGCCTGACACTGGCATTCACCCTCTTTTGAGGACGTGCACAGGCTGAGAGGCGCAGAGGTCGCTCATGTGCACAGGCGTGTTTTGAGAGTGGGCACTCAGGCATGATGCAGGCGCAGAGCGGAGACAATAGGTGGCAGCACCTCCAGCCCTCACACAGACAATCCCTGTGTGAGTCAGGAGCTTTTCATCCTCCACCTCCATCCTCCTTCTCTTTTCTGTCTGAACTGCTGTCTCACACGGAGACGGTGGAGCAATCTGCGTGCAGCTCACATGTGATCCACTCATGTTTAAAAGTCCGGGCAGATTAAAAAACTGATTCTGGGACTCATTCTGTGCATGTGTGTGTACAAAAACACAACACAAGGAGACTGAATACAAAGACGAACGAGTACAATGAGAGAGTGAATGATTGAGTCTGGAGGCCGTGAAGGGAAACAGCCTCATTCTGAGGACTTTGAGTCATCGGCTGCTCCTGAACGAGTCGACGAAGAGAGAGAATTTCTTTCTCTGATTTATCTAATTGTTTGCAAATGTATACAAAAGACAAAATAATGAAAGAAATGTCTCGCACTGGAACAAAACTAAGACCTAAATAAAACGTTAAAGGTTCTATTTGTAAGAAATAGAAAAGAAAATTGATTTTTGGGTCTCAAAAACTGACTCTTCTGAAAGCTTTGTTATTTGACCATGAGACTCAAAAAATCCTCTTTAACTTTAAATACAGCTGTGATGGTTTCACTTTGTTTAAGAGCACGACAATAACTGTTAACTGGTTATTAATTTAATTCCAGTGACTCTACATGACCGACATGAGCCAACGAGACCAGCAGGGAGAAGACTGGATAGATATCTGTTAAAGTTGTCAAATAAATAAGTAAACAAACATTTGTGTGTGTGTGTGTCACATTAGATAGAATTATGGTGTTCTGGAAAATATGGTTCAGTGCAATTACACTTATTAATTAAGTGACATATGTATGTAAACCAATCACAAGTCAAAATGTTGCTGAATTTGGAAGAAGTGGCAGCAAATGCAGAGCTGCTCGACTGTACTGCCGACTATTGTGTGAAATTAGAACTTTTGATATTTTAACTTATAAAAGAGGTTTAATATCATACAGAACCAAATCAGATGACTTTACATTTAAATGTAGTGAATCAATGAAACAGATATTTTTAAATCATCTTGAGTATCTTGACTGATCTGTAAGAAACTGTGTGTTTACTGCAGGTCGTGTTATTTATTTACTGTGTTTCTGTGTGAAACATCTTTTACTTACATTTATTTTGGTTAAAATACACGTTAAATACTTTATGTTTGCATGCAACAATGATTTGTCTTCATTTATATCTTGTATCCTGGAAATAATTCTGGGTTGTTTCAACCTAAAAGTTGAAGTCAGTGATTGTTTAAGTTCTTCTTTTGAGTTTGTTTTTTCGAGAAACACGACTTGAATTCAAACTACGTCTTCAGTTAACGTCAGATATTAAGTTGAATCAACGACAATTATTACAAATAAATTTGATTTCTTCACTTTCTTCTAGTTTTTACATAAAGACATTACATTAACCAATGAATAATGTCTCAATAGAAGTGTAGAAGTTTGACTTCAACACTAACCTTTATCGTGGTTTCTTTTTTTATGTTATTGTGAAAAAAAATCTCACAAAATGTCTTAAAGTGTTTCAGGAGAGTTTCACCTTTCACACAATGCATGCTGGGAAGTCTTTGGGAAGCCAATATGCTGATCTTGTGTCATAAACTCATTTCTATGAGTTGATTGAACTCATGTACATTAAATTCACCCTGCTCGCCATTTAAAGTCAAAAGACATCACGTTCAGAAGTGGAGAGAACTTACATGTACGTGTGTTGAGTTAATTAGAGTCACAGTGAATGTGTTATTACAATATTTTAAAGGAATGGTGCAGAAATTAAGCAGATATTCATGTATACATACGTTTCTAAAGTTACATACAGACATTTCTCCTCTGTTGAAGCACGTTTGCATTATTATATCACCTGACAAAAAGCTTCAGCCTCACTGTGAATCATCTGTTTCATGCTAATTTAGCAGAAGAACCCAATAAACGTCCGTGATAAAGATGTTAAAGGAGGGTCCGGCTTTATTATCTGATCCTGACAGGACTGCACTGTGTCCACATCTATTTTTAAAACCATCACTTCACTTTTGTGTTGCTCTTATGTTGCACATTCCTCAATAATAAAATCACATCACACACACACTCAGTGCTCAGAACAGAAGGGGAGGATCATTTTCTTCTTTCCTCTTTTACTCCCACATCTTCATCTTTCCTTGAGAATCACAATAAATTTTAAAAAACACAGTTAAAGGGTCTTTCGGATGCACCGGCACGGACAGAGTTACTGGAGGTGAATTACACATGAATCACATAATAAATGCTGTTTGTCCTGCAACATATCACCGCCTGCTGCAAACGCTGCGCGGCTGAATAAAAGGTTCCTGCAGCTAAGATGAAAAAAAAAAAAGGCTGGATGGGAATAAACAAAGCATGAATTATGAAGATTGTTTGCTGACTACTTTTTTTTTTCAATCCAGCAACCTTTAAAACTCCATAACTACAGGGTCTGGGTGTATTTTGTTGTGAGTTTGGTTTGTTCAAGATCTTAGAAAAGCTTTGATTATCTGTCCGCCCACTCACAGAATCACAGCTCCTGGAGAGAAAGAGAGGAAGAGAAAAAAAACACAATTAGAGCTGCAAGAGCTTTTTTGTGTGTGTGTCCAGCTGCAGGAAACTTGATGAAACAAAAGCTTCTGCAACTGCAACAACTGATGCAAAAATGTGCGCGCTTCAAGTGTGACTTATAAAAACTCTGGCTGCGATTACGCATTCTTAACTGTTAAGCCCGTGAAAAATCGAACAATAAATGAAACTTTATCTAACTTCTCCCCCCCCTCCTCCTCCTCCTCCTCCTCCTCTCTCGTCTACAACTGCTGGATAGAGTTAGCCCGGCCCATCTGGTGCAGCAAATGGCCCAACTCACCAGGGAGCGAGGGGAGTGAGAGAGAGAGGAGGAGATGGTGGAGGGAAAGAGGGGAGGAGGGGGGTGAGGAAGGAGAAAGAAGGAGGGGGGTCGGATTGAAAACAGATCAGCAGCCTGAAGATCTCAACACCACCGCATGTCTCTGCTGCAGACTGAAAAGCCAAACCGCCGCTCGCTTCCAAACTTTTACGCAGGAAAACAGAAACAAAGCTTCTTGCTTTCTCTTTCTTTCTTTTTACGCACCATGCGCAGAAGCACGCACGACCCAAGAGCGCACCTCAGGGGAGAAGATGGATTGTAAGAAAAAGTTCGACTCGACTTCTGCTCCGCACTGAGAGTCGCTGTCCGGGACAAGAAGAGGGGTTTGGAAGAGGAGGAGGAGGAGAAGGAGGAGGTAATGCCGTGCAAAAACTTTTTTTAGCGTTTGAGTGTCTCCAAAACTTTTTTTTTTTTTCATGGCGTTTCGCGTCAAGTCCGGAGAGGCTTGTTTACGCGCGGTGCCAGTTCACTCCTAGTTTTACGGGAATCAGAATCCAGGCAAAGTTTTTACCTCGGACAAGAAGAGAAAGAGAGAGACAGAGAGAGGAAGAGTGGAAGAGCCTCGGCTTCCAAGTGGAAAAGACGCGCAGAGAAGGTAAGAAACTTTTGTGGTGATGCTCACAGAGAAGTTTAGTTCTGTTCGGTTCTGTAAACTGTTCGGGTTGAAAGTGTTCCTCTCTCTCTCTGCTGCCCTGCGTGTCAGCGGCAGATGAGGCTCAGAGCAGCTTCACGTCTCATTTGCACTTTGAACTTATCTGACACAGGAATCCAAAAAATCTCGGGCTTGCAACTTGATCCATATGGGAAGAGATGCGATCAGAAGCGTCGGCGCCAATCCCCCAATTATTATTATTATTTATTTACTTTTAATGCTCCAACACAAAGCTGATTGTGTTCAGCTGTTTCTTGAGGCTGTTAAATCTCAGATAAAAATCTAGTTAAACATCCTGCAAATGTGACTTTTAAACTGAACTTTCCATCATTAAGGAAACAAAAAACACACTTCTCATTGTTTTTTTTATTTGTCTTTTTAATTAAAATAACTCCACTGACACACACACACACACACACTCTTCACTCCTCACTTCACTGTTTTTAATCTCTTAATGCAACAAAGCAAAGAGACAAACACAGAAAGTGTGAGCAGCTCAGCAGCAGCAGCAGCAGCAGCAGCAGCAGCGTGGACACATCCACTGTGACAGGACTGTGGGAGATGTGTACTTATTGTTGAAAGATTCAAAGTTTGCTGTTTGCTCTCCAGCCTGAGCGGTCAACAAACACTTGACGCCTTTGTGGGGCCCTTAAGCAGCGATATTTGATGTTGGCTTCTCCTCCCATCTAACAGGCGCTGCTAATGATCTCCAAACTCATGTGTGGACTTATGAGTCCCACTTTTTTTTTTGGGTTGTTGGTTGGTTGTTTTTTGGCCTACATATCACTGAGAACAAGCTGTTTTCTTTAAGGCCCCCTTTTTTTCCCCCATATAATTCCACATTTGAAAATCAAACGGACCCCCTTCTTTTTTTGCATGCTGATGAGAAACAGACCCAGAAAAGTTGTGGATAAACGAGGGAAGAGCAATATAAATAAAAGAAGAAGAAGAAGAAGAAGTTTTGAAGAAACGTATAGCAGCGCTGGTGATCTTGAGTGTGTGCATGTGTGTTTTTTCCGCTTCACATGATGACAGCCCCGGTCAGGGCTGCTGAGGTGATTTGCATGAGAAAAAAAAAGAAAAAAGTTTTAGTGCATTTGCTCCATTGTGAGGAATGAAGAGTTCCAACAGTTAGGGCCTACGGAGAGTGAAAGGAGCAAAGAATGGATGAGCCTATTCAGCTCATTCAGCCTCAGTTTTCGGGGGCTCCGCTCTGCTAGCGTTCAGGGACCCATAGTGGCCGTGTCACTTTCATCTCCACAGCCCTGCCCCTGTTGTATGTCCGCCGCCGTGGCTCCCCCCCCCACCACCTCCACATCTTCACACATCGCCTCTGTGCACAGGCCCCACTTTATTGATCTGGTTCCTCTTTTTTTTGTTGTCTTCTTTTCTGGAAGTCTGCAGAAAATTTAATGAACCAAATACTGGAAAAGGAGTGACTGTGTGTGTGTGTGTGTGTGTGTGTGTGTGTGTGTGTGTTGGAGGGGTAAAGACTAAGGAGGAGGAGGAGGAGGAGGTGAACGTGGAGGAGGAGGGGGTGCAGCTTTTTTTGAAAGCAAATACCGATGAAGTCTAGCGTACAGGGGACAGAGAGGAGGGTTGGAGGGTGAAGAGGGTGAAGTCTGAGTGACTCTGAGGAGGAGGAGAAGGAGGAGGGGGGAGGAGGAGGAGCACCCCACCAACACCACCCTCCTCCACCACAACCACCCACTCCTGCTGAGTAAAACCCAAAAGTTGAAAAAGAGGAGAGAATGCTTTAAACTGAGCGGAGACTCCGTACTGTACCGATGAAGCCATTCAGCCGCCTGTCACCTCGCGATGGCAGCCGTAAGAAAACGGGCTGTGGGTGGAGGGGTGGGTGGGGGTGATTCTGAGGCCTCGGCGGTTTCGGCTGAGAAATGTTTGCACTGGAATTTAGTGGCTGGGGATGAAGAGTAGCTGCTGCTTTTTCCCCGAAGCAGAGAGTAAACCTCTGACCTGCTGCTGAACGCTCCGGAGTCGAGAGTCACAAAGTAGAAAGTAGAAGTACCGATTTAACTTTCAGTGCAGATACTGAAATGTGCTCAAAGTATAAACATAAAAAGCTCAAGTCATATTAGACTATTAAAGTTAAAGGTAGAATCAGTAGGATTTGTCCCAGCTGTTCCTGAACGCATCAGTTGATGGTTGAGTCTTTAATAGACACATGTTGGGTCGGTAAAGCGTCCCGAGCAGCAACAAAGAGAGAAAATCAGAAACTCTCTGCAGATACGAGACACTAACACACCTTTACTTTCTAAACATATTGTAAGACAAAGAGTTTGACATTCAAATATCAAATAATTATGGATTTAAAAAGATTGTTTTTGGGGCATTTTTGCGACAGAGGCAGGCAGCAAGCAGACGAGGGAGAGCGGTATGAGATGTAAGACAAGTTGCTGCGTGGTTTGCTTGTTTTCTTATTTATTAATTTGTTTGTGTTGTTTCAGTCACAACTTCACAGAAAAAAAGTGAAGAATGTACATGGAAAAATTCTGATTTGCTCATTTAACATCAACTGGCATCCAAAACTTTAATAAACTGAGTTAAGAAATTAAAGAATGCACAGATGACACAGAAAACGTAAGCTGCAAAAAACGTAATCTATAAAATTTGATTGATTGATTTACTGATCGATTAACAGACTGATCGTTTTAATCCAGATTTGTTTATTTTGTCTGATCAACATTAAACTATTAAAGCTGCATGATGGTCACGACGGATCGTCTGTAATCAGCAAATGTTTGCTACTTTTACTCAATAATTTACTTTATGAAATTAAAATTGATGGTAATAAACACGAGTCTGTCATCAGTGGTCGGAGTGCGAGCGGCTGTCAGAGCAGCCTGAGACTTCCTCGTGCTCGGGAATGAATTGATGAGACTTTAATGGCCGTTCAGACGGCTGTAAAAGGCAGAGACGTGTTGAGCGATACCGCCGCCGTCCTCCACAGTCGGGCCTGCACTTCAGATGGAGGAGAAAAGTGTGAGATGGCTGCTTACATTCATGTGTAGAGCCCTTCACTGGATCCTCCGAGCAGGACAATCCCGTTAATTGTTTTAACGGCCGTTGTTTCACTCCCCCCCACCCGAAAGCGTCCTGTCCTTTCTCCCTCAAGTGTGTGAGGTTAAATAGGCTCACATCATATCTGGGTCTCCCTGCTTCTCCCTTCGTCTCTTTACACTAGAGCAGAGTGGGCACTCGAAGCCCAGAACAGAACGTGAGGTCACGCTGCTCTTCAAAAGAGCCCGTTCACACTGTAGGGCCTCTGAAAAACACACGGCGACGCAGCCTGATGTGCATTTAACAAGCCGTGTTCAGAGCCGCACGGTAAAATAACTGACGGGTTGATCACAGGAGGAGCTCCACTTTGTCTGAAACAGAAATCGTAGCAGAAACATCCAACAACCATCTTCTTAACTGCAGAAGAAGAAGAAGAAGAAGACGACCTCGGCCAGCTCCAGATTCTCCAAAACGCAGGAAAACTCAAACAGATCGCTCTCTGCGTGATGCACGATGTGTCATCGACGGCCCATCATGACCCGGCCCGACTCCTCAGCCCAGCACACACACTGACTCATCGGAAACCCAATTTCCCAAAAGCGTTTCGGCAGTAACATCATCATTGTCTATCAGGCTTACAAAGGAACAATAGTGCTCGTAGCTCCGGGGTCTTCTGGGGGAAACCCGGCCCAGGTCACCAGAGGTCACTTCATTTGTAGGAGGGGGGGATGGGGAGGCTAATTTCATTATCTCCACACAAGATAAACTCTCCGGACAATGGAGAGTGACGTGTTGTTGTGTTTCTGCCTTTACTTTTCACACAACAGTCAGTGTGAAGGTGAAGCCCCACTTGTTGTCGTCGTTATTGTTGACCAAAAAAAAAGATTCAGAATCAGAAAGCAAAGTTTTTATTCAGACATTTTCCTCTTAAACAATAAAATCACATATTTAGAGCCGCAGTGATCAGACAGTGAATCATGAGCCGGTCGACTGGAACGTGATGATGAATTGTTCTTAGTTAAGATAAATAAATAAATGATTCTAGTTCATTTCTCGAGTTCCAGCGGCTCGAATGTGTGAGACTGCTGGTTTCTTCAGTCATCTATGATGATGAATGAGATATCTCCTGGTCGTGGACTCTTGCTCAGACAAAACAAGACATTTGTCAGCGTCACGCTGGACTTTAGTCGATTAACCGATTAGTCAGTACACAGGAATTAAATCTGCAACATTTCTGATAAATGGATTTGTATTTCTTTAGCGCTTTTCCACACGCTCAAAACGCTTTACGCTTCACGTTCATGCAAAGCCAAGTGTCAGATGGAGAAGATCGGGGTTCGATATCATTTGCTCGTTCCAGTTGTTAAATGTGAAGATTTGCTGCTTTTCTTTTAACATTTATGGCAGTAAATGAAGAGTTTTGATTGATTGATTGTTGTGTCACAGACTAAACGATTCATTGACAATATTACCTCTACCTTAAATGTTGCTCAGGTTACTTCGAATCCTGCGAGTTAAAATTTTCACATTCTTCTCGTAACATGTAATGAACCTCTCAGTGACGGCGATGTTCAGGATGTATGTCCTCCAGGAACATGACAAGTAGCGTGACGGCCCGGGATCCAGACAAAATAGACAATTTGAAGACTTTGGTCAGTATTTTAAATATTCTGGGATGGTTTGGTTGAATCAGACCGCCAGAAGCAGAAGGAGTTTGACGATCTGCTGATGTTGTAAATGATTAATAAACACTTTGTAGCTGCTGTGCATGAAGTACCTGTACGGGTTCATAAACAACAGTTACTTTATAATAAATAATCTGCCTAATAACAATGTTTATAAAACGTCTTGTTGTTTGTTGACAGTGAGATAAGTGTTATTCATGCTGGTGTTACAGAGGGGTAATGATTTCCCTTCAGCGCATCATTATCACTTCCTCATCAAACACCACACAGGCCTTTTTCTATGCGACTGCGAGCTTTAGCGATGAACTGACGGAGGCTCGCAGACAATGGCGTATTGTCTGCCATGTTTGCCACAGGCCCTAATCTGATGCAGAGGCAGAGATCGAGGTCTGACAACAAGCTGCAGCCAAGCGTCCGGAGAGAGAGAGAGAGAAAGAGGGGAGTCTGTTTGTGTTTCTAACTTTGGGGTTTGTGTTGAGAGGAGGATAGGGTGGTGGGATTGTAAGTTATGATTTACACTATGGGCCCTCCCGTAGCTATAAAGTCGGGGCAGGGCGGTCGGGGCTCCTTTTTTCTTACGTTTCCATATGACGGGAGATATTAGATTCCAAATGGTGCTGACTCTGCGCCAGGCCACAGTCTCCTCTCTGATAGAAGCTGGAGACAAGAGACGCGGAGTTAGAGTTGAGCTTGGATATAGAGACATGTGGTTGTCTTTAGCAACAAGCTCCGCAAAAAAAAAAAGAAAAAAAAAAACCCTCCTCCTCCCCCCACAACATGTCTGCTGCTGCCATCATCTCCAGCTCTCTTTTCTCTCCCTCGCTTTTCTCTCAGCGCCGTGGCTCGGGGCCAAACTGAGGTTTGCTCGTGTTTTGTAATCAGCTCATCAGAGAGAAAGTGGGGTGAAAAAAAAAAGAATTGCGCCGGTCGTACGTGCCGGGGCCGACTGTGGGCCCCGGCTGTTTCACATGTGAGACTCGATAACGTCAAGGCTGCTCTCGGAGTGAACTCGGGGTGTCAACAGGTGGTCGGAGCGTAGCGAAGCATTCCAGGACGGAAAGGTGGTGAAGACAGCAGAAAATCTTACATGCATGTTATTCATGTTCTGGTTGTGACAGCTACAGATCTGCAGTTTGGAAGCAGGGCTGCTGATGACTTCTGTTTTCATTTTCAGTCTTTCCACTGATTATTTTCGTCTTTAAACGTCAGAAAATGGTGGAAAAATGTTGTTGAAAGTTTCTTAAAGTCCAAGCTGATGTCTGCATGGCGCTACTCGGGTGGAGGAAACGGTTTTATAACGCCGTCTGTGGCTCTGGAGGAGCCGCCTAACTTTGGTTAAACCTCTTTTCTGTCTCTGCGATCACCTTTTAAAATGTTTTAACACTCAGGATTTAGAAGAATTGTTCTCGTTGCATGTGCTAAATAATGATGCTAATTCTGGAGGGTTAGAGGTGTCAGAAGGTTATTTTTTTTTTCGCTTAAGTGCTTCACAGCTCTCAACCTGTCTGAGCAGGCACAGGTCATACTTCTTCCAAAGGGTTAATCTCCACCATCCACATTTTAAACCACCACGGAGGCTGAAAAGTTTCTGCTGTGGGGCGAGAAAATGTGGTTTTAGTGTGAGCAGAAGGCTAAAGATGGTGAGAAGAAGTCGCATTTTCAGATTTAAGTCAGCTCAGTTGTGGACGTGGTAACAAACTACCAGGAGATCTCACCTGGTTACATGCGCTAACAGCTGCTGCTGACACTTCACAAGCCAACGCTAACACACACAATAAACCGACATCCCCCCCGAGAAACTTCAAGGGAAGTCCCCCCTCCGGTCACCAAAGGCCCGAGATCTGCCGGGGACGTGAGCAGCAGCTGCCTCGCGCGGGCCGGCCGGGTTCAAACCACAGACTGTCGACTACCGCGAGCAGTCCGGCTGCAGCGGAGAGAGTTCGCCGCAACAATGTGGAAGTTTCACCGCAGTGAAACCTGAGTGAAGCAGATGCCAACATCGATTTGGGCCAAACCTTTACAGACTGGCTTGTAGGCATATCCGCTGTGGTTCTGCACAGGAACACACACACACACACACACACACACACACACACGGAGGCCAGTCCTGCTTAAGTAGTTGCCGAGGTTATTGACAGCTGAAGCAGTCGAGAGTGAGTGCTAACAACACATTTAGGATGAATGACCCGGTCCAAATGCTTCAGAGAGGAAGCTGGCTTCAGTGTGGCACCGGTGACAGCTGTGACTTTTACACACACACACACACACACACCTCAGTTACATGTCTACAGGGTGAGTTTACTGTTAAGTCAGCTGTTTTATGTCAACAATAAACACATGACTGTTTTCAACTGAGCAGCAAATGCTCACATTTAGCATGTTAGCATGACCAGCACGGCTCTTTCCCAAAACCAAAAAAAAATATCTCGGAAGCTTTTGGATCGATTGCCGTGAAATTGTATCCAGATGTTCGTGGTTCGCCTGAGATCCTGTGGATCTCTTTGTAATGCCACCGTGAGGATGACATGCTCAGTTTTTCTGTGGAAAACTTGATGTACGATCTCTCTCATCCACACACGTGCCGGCTCGACTCGGTTTGACTCTGCAGGGATTTCCATCTCCATCAAAACAACTTTACTTAACTGTGGCTGCTAACAAATCTCTGTTAATTAACTTTTCATACCTAATATCATTTAATATCAGATATTTAAAGACTTTTACTCGAGCACTACATTTATGAGTGACTTTCTCTTTTACCAAAGTAACATTTTTGGATGATTTCTGACTCTTCAAGCCTCGTACGCTGTAATGAAATTTAAAGATTTACTCATAATCAAAGTTATCATTTAATTTTCTGTCGCTTGACACATTTATTAACCAACTACACTCCTCCTCCTGCCACCACACCTACTTGTCTGTACATCTGTTAATTTGTAGGTTTTACTCTCCTCTTGCTTCAGTATCTTCATCCCGCTGTAGTTATTTGATTCTCTGAGGGCAAAAAAAAAAAAATTGCATCCACGTAGATTCCTCCCTGCCCCGGGTCTGTGTGTAGGCCGTGAGCTCCACATCTGTTTTCTGTTGGTCGAGGGAGACGAAGAGATCAACCACAGGATATTGCCTTTACCAGCAGGAAAGGTCAGGTTCAGGGGTGGGGTAAGAACTCATCCACAGGGCTTTTCTCTGCTGTTTTAGATGCCTTTTATATTACATCAGTTGTTTGCTGCTCATTACTCTGTATCTTCTGCAGAACCACTGGATGGTTTGGGGGTTTTTTGTCGTAGGGGATTTGAGTCCTCGTGTGCAGATTGTAAAGGTTTGGAACGGACAAGAGATTAATAAAAGAAAAAAAAACCCGGAATGTGGAGAGAACATCTTTGTTAAAGCTCTCGTTTACATGACATGTATGAACAAATTTATTCCCGCCAGTCGCTGAGCTGAACGAGGCACTTAAAGCAGAAAACCTGAGCCCTGGTTTTGACAACGCATATTGTGGCAACACTCTGCTAGACTGACCCGAATCTATACGCGTGTGACAGCCTGTGGTCATGTTGTTTCAACCCCCTGAATCAGACTAAATGGCTAATGCGTTGCTGTCAGACCTCTCGCAATCTACCTCGTGACCTTTTCAGACCCGAGCGTCGAATTCTCGCAGGGGAATCGTTCCTGCAAAGCCAAGTGATTCACCCGCGGAGAATGTGCCCTGTCCGAGTCCAAACTTGTCTTCTCCCAGAGGTGTTTGAAACTCGCCGTCCATTGCTGTGTGTATCATTCGTCAACAAAACAATGACATCCAGTCAGTTCTGGATTCCTTTCTGGTGATACCACGCAGATTTTGAGCTCTTAAAAGTTCATGAAAGTATAAAAGTTTATGGCAAGGCGTCAGATATTGTTGATGTCTCTAGATTTGGAGTCTCTGCTCCTAAAAGCTTTTCTTTAAACCTGCTACAGCGGATTTGTTTGGCCACTTGGGCGAAGTGGATCGAGCTGTAAACACAACATCGACATTTTATATTTCTTTTGTGACATGGCAAACGTTTTAGCTGTCTGTAATGTTCAGCTAGGAAGTTGTCGAATGCTAATATCAGCTAATGAGTGATCGATTGGGAAGCTGTTAAATGACTTGCAACCGGGAGGAAAACGGCTGCCGTGTGAAAGAATCTTTATCGTCTGAGGAAAAGTTTTTTGCTCTTAAGTTGCTGAATTCTTCACCTTGTTCACCAGCTTGTCTGCCATTTGGTTCTGGGTCTTGGACGTTGGGTTTTAAGAGCATTTTGATGAAAACTGCCGCCTTCTTGGTTCAAAACAACACTATGAACCAAAATAAACAGCTGAAAGATGCTTAAAAATGGTCCTCTAGTCCGAGGGATCTGCTTTAAGGGTTAATTACTTCATCTGGTAACTGTGGGTTGCCATAACATTAAGAAACTGCAGACCAGTTGTCTCTATAAACGCGGGTCGATTTCCAAAATGAACAGAGAAGAGAACAGAGAGTTTATAACAAGCTTTGTAAGTGATTAGAGCAGATTTCGTGCAAAGGTTTTCTGGAACCTCACCACGACCCGAGGGGCCTGTTAACGTTTCTTCTTCTTCATCTCGGCCCAAAAAAGGCAGAAATCAAAAACTTAAAACATTCAGAGGATGGAAGCTGGCAGGATTACAAGTTTCAAATGTGGTAAACCAGGAGGTGAAAGTTTTAGGATGTGGTTTTAAAAACTAGAAAATGTAATTTCTGAAGAAATGGCGGTTTGACTGCTGCCTGCTGAAACGCTTTGTATTGCCGGACGTGCAGCCGGGAGCTAAAACTGCGCTGCCAGCTTAAGTTAATACGAAGAAAATGAGAGTTATAGTGCAAAGACTGACTGTTTACTGTATGAGCTCAAATGTACAGAGAGAGTTTTTATTAGTTTACAGTTTTAAGCGGACTTCAAGCCGGCCATAAGCTCCTTTTACCTTTTGTGGCTTTTATTTTGAAAATCCAGCTAAATCTCAAAGGTTCATGGTGGGCTTTGTCTCTGTGTGTGTGTGTGTGTGTGTGTGTGTGTGTGTGTGTGTGTGTGTGTGTGTGTGTCACTCAGTTAAGAATCCAGCAACTGCAGTTAACTGCCGAGTGACTCCTGGCTCAGACTGGTCACATAACAGAGATTAACATGAAGGGGCAAAGACTTAAACTCCGGCTCATTACTGTAAGGAAAACATGACGAAACAGTTTGTTACGGTCAGTGAAAGTGCTTGACAGTCGTGCTCACGGTTAAAAGAAGTTAAAATGTGTGTAGATAACACTTCGAGGTTGCTGTACGCAGCAGGAGAATCACAGAAATCGAGCGGTCTGTAAACGCTGCAGCTCTCAGATGAAACTTTTCTACATTTGATTGAAAAAAAAAGAAAGAAAAAAAAAAACCTTCCTGCTGCAGCCAGGAACTAAAAATGGGCCGTGTTGTCTAAGGAAGGAAGTATTTGGTTAGTGAAAAGAGCTCTCATGGAGGGAACATTTGGTGAGTTTAAATTAAAGGTTTCTCATCAAACTGTCGCAGAGAGCCCGGCCAAAGGTGGTTACCGCCGCCCGCGTGACGGGGAAAACCAGCTGGATTCTGTCTGAAACAGCGAGCAGCTCTCTGGATCTGGATATTCAGCTGAAGGTTCAGCTGAAAGAAGAAGCCTGTGTGGACTCCCTCACCACCTCCACCTCCTCCTCTTCCTCCTCCACCTCCCCCCTCTCTCCTCCACCTGTCCACCTGTAAATTAGATCTGACGGTTGAAGCATTCCTCTTCAGTGTATCATCGCGTTTTAGCCTTTTGTGCAAACTGGAGGAAGGGTTGAGAAGACTGGATGACTTTCTATGGCTTGAAGGACAACAGCTTAAAAGAAAAGAGTTATTCGTCAATGTAGTCGTCTCTCCTCACAAGAAATCGCTTTTATGTTTAAGTAGATTGAAGCACGACGAAAAAATAAGTTGAGACAGTTGCAGCAACGGAAACAGTAGACGGTGTTGCTGTACGAAGTTAAAGGAAACCAGTTTCTGGCTTTTCCACTTCTTTTTCCTTTTCTTCAATGTTTTATAGGTTCTTGTGCAGGTAAAACATCTTGAAAGTTAAACAGATCAAAGTCTGCAATGACAAAAGCTCCTTTCTCCCACAGAAAACACTGCTCCTGAAACGCCTCGTCAGTTGTCCCGCCTTTAATTCAGTGACTTTGTGACATCACACGGCGTCACCATGTCGCACTTTTCCATAATTTCTTCAGAGCACTTAGTTTGGTACATGAGAATTAATTTAGTACAGCTGCTCTGTTGTTGTTGTTGTTGTTGTTGTTGTTGTTGTTGTTGTTAGCAGTGCTGGTTCAGGCGTGTGTGAGCCGACCAATCAGAGGAGACTAGGGCGGAGCCTTAAAGAGACAGGATCCAACGCAGAGCTGCCGCACGGGACAGAATGAGGAAATAATGTGTTTTTTCTAAATCTAAATTTTGATAAGAGCAATTATTTTGTAATGTATTTGATTTTTGGATCATTGAGATTAAAGGGTATTAAAGGCGAGCACATTTCTAGAAGATAACACCTAAATGAAATATAAAAATATTTCCCTTTTAAACAAGTATTATGTTCAACTAAGGTGAAAGTCTCTCACAGTTATAATTGCAGTATTGTAGGCGAGGAACTCTTTAAGTTACTTTCTCACAACAAAGCAGAAATAAAGCACGCAGGAGTAGAAACAGATCAAAATACTACGAGCTGCAGGATGAAACAAATCTGAGCCCGTTTTCAAAAATAACTCATCAACATCTAAGTCTATGACGAAGACGCGCAAGTATGTAAAAAAAACAAACCGTATTTTGGCTTTTGATGCTTGTTATGTTGACCTGCATGAGTGTCAGCGTCAGAAACCTGAGCGGAGAGGTCTGCAGGTGGCATAGGGGCAGCAGACCTCACCTATCTAACTCCATCATGGCTGCCAAGTGAGCAGAGTGTGGGACAGCAGTTGGTGTGTGTGTGTGCGCGTGTGTGTGTGTGTGTGTGTGTGTGTGTGTGTGTGTGTGTGCCAGGAAACAGAGCCTACCAGCATGCGGATCACATTGACTGAAAGATAGGAAGGAAGAAAGTAAGAAGAGCAAAGCCTGGAAATCTTCAAAATGAGCGGCGGGGCCTCTTTTGATGTGTGTTTGCATTCCTGTCGGTGTTGGTGAAAGGCGAGCTGCTGAACGGTAGTGGTGGAGAGGAACACTTGAAACTGATCGAGGCGCTAAGAAAAACACACACCAGGTCTCATAACAAAAAAAAAAAGGCGGAGGTGGAGGCGGAGGTGAATTAACGAGAGAGGAGGAGGAGGAAGAGGAGTTCAACGAGGAGACGCTCTAATAATTCATGATTGTTCTGACTTTGTTTTAAGTTGTGTGCAGAAACAAGTGATTCTTGCACTGGAAACAAGTGGAAATCATCAGAACCGTCTTATGATCTGAAGGCTGACCTTGGCAGGAGAAGATACAACAGTGACTTTCTCCCATTACCTCAGTCTTTTTCCTGTGCCTCGTGTGGTTAAGTGGCATGTCTGGATGGTCCATCAGAGCGAACGGGCTGCTGGAGGAAAATCAAGATGCACAATCTCTTCTCTCTCTGCCATCCTGTGTGTTAAACCAGCACAGAAAACTGCTTTTTTTTCCCTCAGCTATGAATCATCAAATAATATTCATCCAGAAAAAACACGCAGGCCTTTTTTTTCCTGTCGAATGTATTAAATACATATTTCTTGGCATCTGTTTTCACTCACGGAACAGTCGAACCGGAAGTCTTGCGTTTGCGGGGGGAGGGAGAAACAGCAAAACGCACGGACACAGATTCTTCAGGCAAAACCTTACTTTGCCTTCAGTGATTTATCACAAACATTCAAAGAGATTTCTCGATGGAAAAACATCCAGTTTTGTGGCCGTGTGGCAGGAAGGAACAAGAACAAAGAAGTCTCGCTGTAAAACTGGTTTCGGATATGGTTGGTCTCGCCTTACCCATGGAGAAAAAAAAAAGAAAATGCAGCTTTGCATTGAAATGAACTGTAAATCATTTAAAGCAGTAATCTGTAAGATCCTTGTTTTTGCAGACAGACGTTGCTCTGGTGGTGTTTTTGCGCTGCACTTCCCAGAAATCATGTGGTCGTCACATAGTGCTTCACAGAACTTCTTCTACAAGAGTAAAACCTGTTTGTTTTGAGACAACGCAGGTGAAAAACACACAGATTCTGGGCTGATTATCGTCAATGAAAAGTCTCGTTATAGACTGGTGAAGAGAAAATGTCCAAAAATGCACGTTTAGGTGTTTATCTCTGTTCTTGACATGCATGTAAATGAGCGCATATCTGAATATACAGCCTCATTTGCATGTTAAAACCATAAATATCAGAAAACTTGTAATACAAAAAATAATTGTTTTATTGTGAATAATCAACTTGTAAAATTTCATGCTGATATCTATAAGGGAAATATTTTATCCTATTCACATTTTTGGGATTTTCCATATATATTTAAAGTCTCTTTTCTTGAACTCTGAGCCCAAAAATCTCCACTTCAGTCACACTTACATATACAAAACCTTTCAGCAGCATCCGTATCTATAATCTGAAGGTTTTCAGAGGGGAGGTTTGTTCATATATCATTCACAGCCTGATTTATAGAAGATTTTATAGCTAAAAACTTGCCGAAAATGGATGATTTCAAAGAACCTCTTTGTCAAAACGTAAATACACTTATTTAGATTCATCAGCAGATGTGAGAAGTCATCATTTGATGTCTTGGTGACTGTGTGTGTTGTGAAATGAGTAATGCGCTGCGCTGCTATCTCAAGTCTCCAGCCTGTGGTGGTCACATGGCACGAGAGGCGGGGGTACGGAGGGAAGAGGGGAGGTGGTGCTGGTGGTGCTGGTGGTGGTGCTGCTGGTGGTGAGGAGGGGGCTTATCCTGTTCGTGTAGCACCGGGCTGCCCAGCCAACCAGAAGATGAGAAAAGAAGTGCACCCTTGTTGTTTGTTCGCCTTTGGCCCCTGCCATCTGTCCTCTCGGTTCCTGACACCTGTACCAGCCTGTCAGAGCCGGGCTTCCCTGTCATCGGGGGCAACGCGGGTCCGGCCTGTAGGGAGACACCGGCTAGAGGGGGGTAATGTAACAGCTCTGCAGAATTAGGGAAAGAGGTGGGTGGGTGGGTGGATGTGGGGGGGTCAGGGTGAAGTTGGGGCCACTTTCTGAGAAATGAACTGAGAGCTACAGAGACAGAAGGACTCGACTGTATGTTGTTGTTATTGTTATATCATGATATGACACGAGTGTTGTCCGTCCTGGCTTTAAAGATAAAGATTTAGACGGATACAAATGTGCAAAGTGATTGTGAGGAGACTTATTTTCAGTGTTTGAGCTTCTGTTGACTCGATATAGTCTAAAAAATATCACAATATTATTTTAAAGGTGCAATATGCAGGAAAAATGATCAACAAAATGTGATTAGATGACAGTTTTCTATGTAGCGTTGCAGAGAAATCTACTAAAGTTAGCATGCTAACAAGCTAGCCCCACTCCAGAGCTCCCGAGCACGCATAGCTGACCGCTAACTGGACAGCTAACAGCTAGCAGTTAGCGGTTATACTCTGGTGAACCAGTTTCCCACTGTCTGTTTTGAGTTTGAACTCCGACAGGTTGCCAGTTCGTACATGTTGAACCTTTGTATCAGCCAGCTCGACTTCACATCAGATCCAACAGTCTCACCAAACTGCACCTGCTGACATGTTTTTTTTATTTTTCAGTAAATGACCTTTACAGGTGCTTGTACCCCAAACCTCTGTTCATCCAAACATTGGCTCGTGGTTCAGAGGCAATTGGAAAGCAAATAGTTGGCATGCTGTAAAAGCGTGGAAACAGCTATTAATGTGGTGCCAGATGTTCATCAGACGCTGATGTTAAGGGGAGGATTCTCAGTTATTTTTAAGGGGGCAGGCTGCTTGGAAGCCAAGCGCCGTTGCTGCGAGCGCTGGTGTGTTCATGGGCACATCTTATCCGGGCCAAGAGGGTTCAGAACCAAAAAGGAGCCTGTTCGCGGGCCAACTCTGAATAAGATAAAAGCCCATGAAAGAGCACATTAAATTCTATCACAAAGGTGATGTCAGAGTGACGGAGTTCTCCGAGACGAGACCCGAGGACGCTTTTGGCACCGGAAAAAAAAAAGAAACAGATGCAGCCTAAACCTGTTAGTCACCCACCTCTAATCGGCTTACATTGGCTCGCTGACAGGCGACTGGCACCTCCGAAGGGTCGCAGACACGGCTGCTAACACACACACCTCACAATAACGGATGACATGTTGGATATCCACATGAAACCAAAGACAACGCTTCACACGTCGGCTATAACCAGATCACTGAGCGGTTACCTCTGACAGTATCATTCTCCGCGCTCTTTATTATTATCATCGACATGTTCCCAGGCTCTGCAGTGTTACTGGAGGGAGAGAATGTGTTTTTAATTTGTTCCTTTCATCCTTTATTTTGTGGTCTTTCTTGCAGCCAAAAATCACATTTGTTTCCCCGACTCGAGCGATATTTAATTTCCGGATTGCCGTTTCAGGGTGTTGTTTGTGTCCGTTGGGCACAAGTCAAGCCGTAAACACATTTGTTTTATAAGACTTTGAGATTTTAAAATGACTTCTTTGGTATGTTCGTGTAAAGTTTTAATCAGCCGACTTCCCGTAGACGTAGAACAGGTGCGAGCGGCGAACTGAAGCGCCTCGCTCGGATGCCCCAAAGCGTTCAGATGTAAAATGTTTTCTCGTTCTTCCAAACATGGAAAGATTTGTTCTCCTCTCCGCACCTGTGAAATATGAAGTCAACCCCCCTCCGGTTGCTCGCTCTTCCCATCATGTCATCTCAGCGCTCCGTCAAAGCACACAGACGTTTTCTCACCGGCGTCTGAAAGCAGGTGGAAAAGCGACGACCTTGCTGGAGCGCGTCGGAGGGCCCGCCTCCGCCTCCCAGGCTGCCGCTGGGGCTTGTTTGTTCTCGCCGGAGGATGATCTTGTAGGTCCCACCAAGTCAAACAAATGGCGCGTTGCCAAGTCATCGAAGCCATTCACACAGACGCGAGGAGGTTATTGACACAGTGTGTGTGTGTGCTCGTGTGTGTGGACGCTGAGAGCAACTCACATCCACAATTGGAACAGAAGAGCTGTGTGAACTCATTACATCAAACTGAGGAACCTGCGTGTGTGTTCAGGGCTGACCTGACATCAGTTAGTCTGACTGAACAAACACATACACACCTATGGAGCCATCACAGCGTAAAGACTGTAAAACACTTCAGTCTGCTAAAAAAAGGAATCATTTCACTCAACAGTCTGGAATCTAACAGGAACCCTGCAGCATTTAAAACAGTTTTAAGTTAATTATATTTAGTTTAAAGGGTCAGTTCACCCAACAATCAAAAGTACATATTTCTGTCTCTTATAAAAGTGTTTTTTTTTATTGGATAAATCAGCCTTTTATTGAATATAATGAACTAGATGGCGGCACCCAAAAACATACATTTGAAGGACTCAACATCGACGTCTCTTTTCAGAAATCATGACCCGGTTACTGAAAATAATCCACAGAGTTTCAAGCTGTTTTTCACTGCAGACGAGGATGTAGGCGATGAGAGGAAAGCTAGCTAATGACACGACACTGCTCACAACAAGGTCTGAGGATTATCTTGAGTATCTTCAGCTTTCCTTTTTTGGAAAGAGTCGTCACTGTTGAGTTTTTAACATGTGTTTTTTTTTGCATCCCAGCAGAGAAGAAGGCAGACGACACCTGACATCTTATTTTTTTCTGTTACGGCCATGTGTTTGACTTAATATTATCTCAGATGTTGGTGTTTATTTTCAACCGTCCTGACTTTAAAATCACATCTCTAGCTCTAAGAAAGTTTGCACAGTTTGCACAAACAACACCTCCAGGCTCAGCGCTGCTCCAAAAGATTCTATAACTCTCGTTTCTTTTTGTGTCTCTTGACTCTCCAGGTCGTGACAGGAACCGGAGAGCAACATGGAGACTTCAGCTCCAACAGCCACAGAGAAGAAGGAGTGTAAGAGTTCAGGTCTGGACGGAAGCAGCTTCTCAGAAATCCCGAAGAAGCCGTCGCCCACCACGCTGACCAGAGGTACGGCTCTTTTCCAGCGTCGCTGCAGAATGACAGTCAGTCAGGTTTTGTTTGTAGTTTGCTGAAAGAGGCAACACTTCTTTTTTAAACGTTAGTAGAGGAAAGCACTCTTGAATCTTTGTTTTTCTGTCGGACCGTGAACTCTGCAGTGCAGTGAACTGAAACATTACGGCTCCTCACATAAGTAGCTGGGTGGCACATGAAAAGAGTTAGACCAAGAGACGGGGGCCGCGTGTTTCAGAGATGTCAGGGAATGGCTGATGAAAAAATGTTATAATGAGGCCGAAAGACCTTGTTCTCACCTCCCGAGTGTAAATTTCATGAATTACTAAAAAAGGGCTGGCATAGCAGTGGACAACATGTTGTATCAGAGGCCCCGGATAAAGGCTGGGAGATGGGAAGCACCTTTGAAATGCTAAGAAGATGTCGTATGACATTGTGGCGTTAGCGGTATCTGGGCTTAATGATGGGCTTGGTGGCCTGCCACGCGAGGAGCCGCGAGCATTAATTGTTTAGGGATGCGGGGTGAGAAAGTAGGACGTTTCAGTGCACCCTCGCTGGCACCTCCACAAAGAACCCACAAGTTTTTTTTCAGACCAGCAAAGACGGAAGAAAAATATTGCACTTGCCACGACATGAATTATTCAGCCGTGTACACAGATATGACCATTGTGTGTCATGTAGGCTGAATTTTCATAACCTTGCAAGTAGCGTGCCGCTAATCAGGGGTTTATTTTGTGCTTGTGAGGTAACACGGAGGGTTTGCAGGCTGTAAAGGGGTCATCATTAAAAGATGAGCGCTCATGTTTTCATTAGTGAACGTGTGATGAAAACTCCTCATAACGAGGTTTGAGGACCTCGCTCGGGCCCTCTGAGGTACACAGCGTTATAAATTACTAACGCCTGCTGGTGGACACTGAAACCCCTCAGGAGGACGCGCTGGCATCATCTGAGGGGCCACCGCAGGAACGTATCATTCAAGTGGTTTTACAGTTTAATGAAGGGCCTGGTGGCCTGCCATCACAAAGCTCACTTTGTCGCGCGGGAACAGTAAAAGTAGGACGCTAGCAGGTCATTGATAGTTTTAACGCTCCGCTTTTGTTTGTCAATTTGATTATTCCTTCTTTTTTTGTCCGAGCCGGTCCTCACATTAGTATGCATGCGGAGACATAAATGTGGGACAAATGTGAATAAATCACGTAGCTCGGAAACATTCTTTGTAAGATGTCTCAGTTGAAGGTCCTCTTTTATTCGATTTTTATTTATTTATTCCGAATTTAATCACAAAGTTCTCGAAACCCTGCAGACTGCTTTATATATATTATATATATATATTTTTTTTTTTATTGAAGTTCACCCAAAAATTCAACTTTAGTCATTATTTCCTGATTCTCATGGAAAGTAAAGCTGAGGATTTACAGTCTGCAAAACAAGTCTATTGTAGCCGAAGAGTCTTCACCGCTCATCAAACTCAATTTGGGCTCTCAGGGCTTCCATACTTTTGGATTTTATTCAAGCCGAGCTGTGTTGAAATGAAATGTTTTGTTGATTATCCGACCGGACTTGCCGTCAGCTTTTGGGACGCATAGACTTAAGATGTCCATTATTGGGTGAACTGTTCCTTTAAGCTTGTAAATGAAGCCGCAGCGTACAGTCGTGTAACTTAAGCAGAAACATCCTGAGAACATCTTGTTCGCTCTAATCCTTTGTGTCAGCTGGACAGGAATCTCATAACTGGTTTCATGAGAGCTGGCGTTGCTTGTGTTTCATGGAGACCGCTGAACCCGCCGGCGCTCCGAGTGCGAAGACGTAACGGAAGAAGCGTCTGCAGGGTGAGATTCAGGGGTCCGAGGGGGACGCTGGCTGAGAAGACCGGGTCCGGCCTGTGTGATCGGAATCTGCTGCCTTCTCAGGACCTTGTTAATGGTTTTAAATGAGCGCCCACATTTGGTGTGACAGCCTGCATCTGTCTCGCAGCTACAGGGCGTGCTTCCACAGGCTCGGCCCTCGCAACCCGACTCCCGGGCCCCCCTGGGATTTACGAGTCTGTGTCGGCTTGTGCTTTACCATGTCAGAGTAACATGTGTTCAGATTAGGTGCCCGCTACCAGGACTGTAAAACATCTCAGGGTTTCAAAGGAATACCTGTGATTGATGCAACCCTCCCCCTCCTCCTCCCTCTGACTTCACGCCAGAGACGAGCGAGCGGACGCTCTGATGTGCTGCGTTTCCCCCTTCGGCTGAGGACGAGCGACAGTTTCAAACACGGAGCTGCCAACTTGTTGTTTTACGGCCCTTATTATATTCAGAGAAAGTTTGCCAGAGAGAATATTTTCCATCATCCCTCACTTGGGTGTTGACTGTACGAGGCCAGTGGAGCAGACAAGCTCGCTAACACTCTGATTATTTCTGCCCAACCGGAGTCTTATATTCATCTTTCTCTCGGTTTGGCCGCAGCTTCCCAATTCCGAAAACGGAGATTGATGTTCCTCAGCATAAAAAAACACATTGTCCGCAGGATAATTATTCACAGTTTGATGTATCTTAGGAGGATGCCGCAGAAACATCTCCTCACTTTTGTCAACACTTGCCGTCTCACTTATACTTTAAATCACGCGACTGCGAGAAAATGGATCGACTGCGAGTCCGACTGGTCAGCGCAGCGTAGATGGATGAAGAAGAGGAGTCTGGTGTAATTACTCTTGCGGGGAGGAGAGCGATAAGAAGCCGTGTGTTAATCACAGCCATCACGGGAAAGTCTGGAGATGGAGCTGGAGTCTGAGGGGTCTCCACCGGGGTCTCCGCGCCGGTCTTTCTCTGGAGGGTGCTCCGGAGCGGGTCACGGCCCCCCTCTGGCAGAGAAAAATGTCCCAGAGAAAAATAGACCCCCTCCCCGCCCCGTTCACAGGCCTACTCCAAAGGGACGGCCACTAATCTTCCTGAGAAAGAGATTTCTGCCTTTCTTTCTATGTTCCTAAATGAGGCTCTTACGCTGCTGTGGTTCCACAGAGAGGTGGAGGAGTTGTCGGGTGGAGGGGGGGGAGGTAAAGGGGCTCAGTGGCCTGGGTTATGCAGGGATGACCGCATTCATACCAAACCCCTGTGCCCCCCTCTCTTTTGGGTTTAACTCCTTGGCCCTCCACCTCAGCTGAATCGGGGAATTTATCTCCTGATGCCTGACGTGTGCAGCACAACTTCATGTGTCTCTCCTATTTAAAGAAACGGCTGCAGATCGAGTTTCGAGCCTGTACGTACAAGAAACACCTCCCTCGGCTCAAAACCCTCCGAAACATGCCATGGATTTCATTTTTTAACAGCTCAGAGTACATCTCCCCAGTGCTCTCTATCAGGTGTCATCTACGGTAACATTTTGTAACAGCGTATCAATAAATGCCTCTCCGGATACTTGAGAAGACCTGCAAGCAACAAGCTTACAGGAAGGCCTATTGACCAAGTCCCAGTGTTGTTTGTGTTCCTGTCAGGGTCTATAGCGGCACGCTGTCAGGAACTCGCTCCGTCTCCTCGAAGAACGACTTCAAGAGATATTGTTTCTCGTCCCGGAATCACTTTCAATTTATGGCCTTTTTGTTCGCGAACTTCCAGCTTCATCGTCCGCAGAGTCAGTTTACACAAAGATATTTTGTGCCCTGTGTGTCCAGAATGTGCCTGAAACATGGAGGGAAGGGGTTCGATTGTTTTTATGGACAGTTTAAGTCCTGGAAAAGTCCTGAATAAATGTTTATTTATTCCGCAACTCTGTGGCTGCATAAAATCACATGAGCATTTATAATTAGTGGATTCAAGATTACTGCAGGAAATAAACTCTGTGGTAAACACAAATGCATGATACCTACGATTATTTTATTGTCCTTGAACGTATTTCACTATAAATTGATCAATCTACAATTTGTAAAGTTGGAGTTAGAATAGTTTACAACTAAAGTTTGCCTGAAAAGACGGACTAGTGAGTTTCCGCGCCACTTAGCCGCGTGTTAGCATCCACAAAAACGTTTTATAATTCAACCACAGAATATTTACTGACATATTTTATGTTGTAAAAAAGAAAAGTGAAAGTGTGCTACACACAGACCTTATTTCATGCATTTAACGGAAAGCCTAACATAAAAACAACCCATGTGACTTTGCAAAACTGCTTTAAAAACGTTAGCAAGACATATTGCTGCAGCTCTCAGTAGCGTAACGCCACTAAACAAGCTGGCGTGTTTGACAAGCTGCGAGTCGTGAGTTACTTTACTTCAGTTGTGCCGTAATGTGTTTTAAAATAGAAGCGCTCGATGCAGCCGAGCCTTCGGGGCTGAAAGAAAACAAAAAACGTGATGTTTTAATAGTGAAAATGTTTAATCACTGCGTCCCTGAACTGGACAGATCTAATGTAACACATCCATTTTCTTCTTCATTCACACGTTCATGTATTCCCAGCCTGTCTGCGGGCCTTGAATGGCTGACTGTCTGTCTCTCTACAGTGCTTGCATTAATTCATGTGGCTTTTATAAACAGTTAACTTGGTTGCTTTCCAAGTCACCCCTCCACCCGCCTCCACCCGCCTCCATCCTCTGTACGTCTCTCTCTCTCTCTCTCTCCGTCTTATCTCCAGTTTCACTCTGTGCACTGGACGGCCAAGACTGGATTTAAAGATTAGATATGCTAAGTAAAAGCAGAAGGGGGACATCTTGTTTTTACATTGGCCCTGCGTAAAAGCCAAAAAACATCGGTTTTTGAGCCGACGAGCACTAGCTGAAGTTGCTGCCTTCATCATCAGTCATGACAGAAGAGCTGCTGGCCTACATACGGAGGCAGCGCTCTCCTCCAGCGGTGTCAAGCAATTGTTCACACGGGTGTTTTGAAGCGTATCCTGTCTGTATTATCACTCCATTTTCTCACATTTGATTTAAAAACTGAATTATCCAGAAGTTCGCTGGATTCTTTTTCATGTTGTTACTTGAAACAAGTGAGCAAAAAGAGAGCTGAATCCGACCAGAGGAGTTCAGAGGAATTCTTAACAAGTTGAAAGCACCACGGAGACTCGTCTTCCTGACTTTGAAAAGGAATTTCTCAAGACAAATGTTTATTTTAGTGAATGCTTAGAAGACAGTCGAGTATTAAGCCGTCGTCAAATTGTAGTTTTCCGAGCCGGTCGTCTTTCTTCTGATAGCTTCTTTTTGACTGAACGGAGGACTGACGGCTTCTGGCACGTCTCTAATGTGGTTGTGAAACATAAATCAGGCTCAAATGAGAGGACATTTCTGATATTGGTTGCTTCTTTGGAAAGCTCTGCCTTCTCTTCAAAGCCAGCAGAGTTTAAAAAAAAAAAAAAGAAAGAAAGAAAGAAAAGCATCGTGGTATGCTTTGGGCAATGTCGGCGAATATAAATCTCTCTGCGTACCAGAGGCGTCTACACACACGGGCCCAAAGACAACATGTTACATTCCTCGCCGTTTACAAGCAGTGGGAGAGGAGGTGGAGGCAATATATGGATGCTTTAGGGGATTAACCAACACCCCCGTCCGCCAGCTCTCTCTCCCCATCCCTCGAGTCTCTCCCTTCTCCCTGGCTTGTACTTCCCTTTTTCTTTTTGTGCTTCATCCTCTCTTAAACAGAAAGCTCTCTCCCAGCATGCAGAGTGTAATCCATGCCCCGGCCTCTAAGACACTTCCTGCCTGTTTTGTTTGTCGGACTGATGGGAATCCGTCCAATAAGGTGCCCCGGCTCTCTCCTCTTCTTTAAGGTGTCGCCTCAGGCAACCGCTCTTTTTTTTCTTTTGACGGGGGGAAGACGGCCCACGTTATTAAAGAACTCGTTGAAAGTCAATGCCTGTGAGTTTTTCTATGCTGCAAACTCTCAATCTGCCTGACCCAGCGTAACCCCTCGGTGTCCGTCGGACTCCAGCCGCCGGTCTGCCAGCCTCGACTTACTTTCATCTGCCTAATGTAGCCCCGACACTCACAGTTCAAGTGAAGCAAAATAAACGTCCGAGGAGTTTAGACGTGGTAAAACAAAAATGTGTGCTAGCTGTAAACACGGGCGGGAGGCGCTTATGTAAACAGGCCCGGTTCCTATGGCTGAGTTGGTCTAGAGGCGGACAGTTTGTGGTCAGGCTCTTCCGGTTCGCGTCCCCTCGCCCCCCCTCCCACACCGCCACCCCTGCTCGGCTGCAGACACAGCTGTGGTCGGCCCTCGTGGAAGCGCTGCTGGAGGAGAAGAGTTAATCACAGCGCCGCACGAAGCAAAAGAAAAAAAGAAAAAGAGCCCACTCAACCCCACGATGAGACTCGCATGTCTGCAGTCACTCAGGCATCAGTCGAGGATCTATCAGACAATAAACACCTCCAAAGTTTGCATGTGCGTGTATATATCTCCTGGGAAAATGTTAGCGTGTTTCTAGACATCCACTGTTAAAGAAAAAGTTCAACCCAAAATGAAAATGAAGGTATTATCTCCTCACTCCATGCTGTAGTCAAGTTTCGAAGTCCACAAAACATTTCTGGAGCTTCACAGCGTCACAGCGTTCTCCTGACTAAGTAGCTGGAGATTTAAAATGTCTCCGTACAGCTCGTCTGCAATGATCCAAGTCTCTGGAAGCCCTGAGATCCCAAATTGATTTAAAAAGATGTCATAAAAACCCTTAAAGGTGCTCTTAGCTTAGAAAGTTTTAAACGGCTTAAGAAGTTTGTAAATAAAATCTTTTTAACAAAAAGAAAAACTTAGAGAGATCCCAAACTGATTCACAAGATACTCTCTACACCCCTAAGGCTCCCCACTTCTTGCTAACACTTTTAGCATAGCAACTGCACTGAAGGTTTCTGATTTAAAAAGGGTGTTAGCAAAGTATTTTCAAACCAATTTAGGTTGTCGGGGTTTCAAGAGAATTGGACGAGGTTTAAACAACCAGAAACAAAAAACACAGCTCGTCCAGAAGCTCAAACATCTCAGATTCTTTTTGAAAAGGTGTTAGAAATCTTCACTGTAGCTCCATCAGATGATCACTGAGTTTTCACTTTTGGGTGGACTGCTCCTTTAAGATCCCAGAAAGCCAAAGTTGAGGTATGTTTCAGTCCGATCTCTGCCAGCGGACAATTACAATTAATGTCCGGTGTGATTATGTTGTGTCCGCTGCAGAAGACAAGAGAAAGAAATTGATTTTCGCCATCAGTGAAATTCTTCCTGAGGGAGACGCAGCTTCTTGTAATCACACATCTAAGGTTTCACTGCTAGCATTTAGCAATTAGCCTAATCACTGAGAGTCACACAGAGCCAGACTTAGTTCTTAAACACCACCTGTCAGCCGGTGGGGTGGACGAAATAAAACTGTCCGGGGCCAGAAACAATACCAGAACTCCTCCTGCCCGGTCGGCAGCTGGGTTTGCAGCGGAGGCGGAGGAATTCTATAAACATTTATGGAAAAATAAACCTTTACAATATATTTTCATGGCCACATCTCCAGGAGGGTGAATCCTTTCTCCAGACCGGCCGTGACACCGTCCCCCCTCCAAAGTGGCCTCATTCCAGGGACAGGACGCGGGCGGGTCGCAGTAAACCGTGCGACCAGCGAAAATAAGCAGACGAGGTTTGCCTGAGTAAATACAGCGGACGCAGGTATAACAAACAGAAGCTGCCCGCAAGTCATCTGCTGCTGGAAAAAGTCCTAGAAAAGCTGGATTAGAGAGGAAAAACTGAACGGATCCACAAACAAATGTGACAAATCAAACTTGGTGTCGTTTTGGACACTTTTTGTGTTGAGTCTGTTATAAAATCACAGGTTAGACGTAGATTTAAGACAAAATAATTTAATTTCATACCCAGGATTCAGATTTAAGGGCTGGAGTTTAATGTATTCTGTCAGACGTACAGTACAAATGAATAAAAGGAGCTGGACGCTGATTTTCCTCCACAGTTCCTCTCGTTCTATTCTTTACTCCAGTATATTTAAATATATAAAAAAAAGGATTTTCTGCCAGCCATAAGCATCCATTTGCCACAGTGTCATATTCTTTGTGAGAAAGTGCTTCGGGACTGCGCTACTATTAGTTACACTGCTCTGTAATCACAGCAAATCCTGTCATGAGGCCGTTGTAGGGTTGTCACGGTCCCGCGGAGAAGAAAAAAAAAAAGCAAACAAAATGCTGCCATATGGAAAACTGATTTGTAATGTCATTCATCATACAGCTGCAGGAAACATGCCGGGAGAAACCAGGAATAAAGACAAGTGGCTCTGTAACAGCTGGGTAGCAACAGATGATTGAGTGCCGTCCCTGGCAGCGGCTGGCAGGGCACTTATTTTATTTTTTTGGGTTTTTGAAAGAAGCCACGAAGGTTTTCTAGAAACAGGATGTCTGAGATTTGAATCTTAACTTCACTAACCTAAACATTACATCTGCCCTTTGGCCGATACTCTCACCCAGAGTGCTTTGCAGTGCCGTTTTTAGCTTGGTGGAACGTGCTGCAAAGTAGAGACTGTCTTTGTGTTTGTGTCTACACTTTAAACTGTTCAGGACATTTTAAAGATGTAAATAACGAGGGGGAAATGTGAACAGGGCGATAAAAAATGCTCTTTTCTCGAGTTAAAGTGTGATATTTTGGTCCAAAACCACTAAAACCAAGCACTAAACTGTTCATTCATACAATAAAAATGCCCTCAAGTCATTTCCTGTCATATAAAAATCCATAACTGCTGAATTAAACTTTTGTCCGAAGATATAATTACCCTTCGAGATTCATCGCTTTTCATTACGTCAGTGGACGGAGGCGACTGTCTAATAAACAGTCTACGAATGAAAAGAGGCTGTTGAATGAAAGCCTGTGTGTGTGTGTGTGTGTGTGTGTTAGCATAGCGTGTAAGCCTGTTGTGTTTTGTTTGCCAGGTGATTTCCCCAACGGTGTTAGCTAAGCCCGAGAATTTTTGGCTCCAGCTTCAAAGAGCCAAGCAGGGTCGTCCCCCCTCCCAGCAGCGAATACAGACATGTTCTCTGCAGACACGGATCCCGACGTGCACGGTGCTGCATGCAGACGGCTTGACCAGCATCGTCCTGCATTTAGATGTGTTGAAGTCGTCTCATTGGTCGGAGAAGACGCGTCTTTACCCGTTTTGTTTTATCGTTGCATATCGGAAACGTGTAGGCGACACAAGGAGACACTCGACTCTGGGAAACTGTGTTGGTAATTTTCAGATTAGATTTTCAGATGGGCATGTTTCAGAACAGATTACTCAATAATGAAACTGAAAACTATCATTAGATTCAGCCCTGTACTTACATTCACACACAGTCGTACCTTCAGAGAGTGCATCCGCGCTAAAGCTGCTTTTAAACGTTTTATTCTGCTTTAATTCAATTCCATACGTTAACTTTACGTTTACCTTCTTTCATTTGCTTTGTGACGATCAACACTCACCTGTGCAGCCGTCATACGTAGTTTCTGTCTTTCTTTATGCTATTGCTACACCGCAACCGCTAACTGCTGCTGTTAGCTAGTAAGCTCAGTTAATCATGCAGCTAGTGGTCATGCTAGCTGACTCCACCCGAACTGAGAACTCTGAGCACCCCAGAAATGTTGGTGTTGTTTGTCATCAACTTCTTCAGGTACGCAACGACTAGGGGCTAGCTGGTTAGCATGCCAACTTCAATAGATATCTCTGCAACACAATCCATAGATTTCTTTGACATGAATGACATGTTGAACTTAGGTAAAAGTATTTTTAGGGTTTTCATGATTACAAGTTATAATGTTTCACAAGAGTTCAGAGAGGAGTTTTAACACAACAAATCTTCTTAGACTTATGGAATATTAAATCATTTTCAGCCTTTCTTCCCCCCAGATGTGCATAAACTACAGGTTGGAAACTTCTTTCTAAGATACAAAAATGTGAAGTTATCGGCTATCTTGTCGGTATTTGCCAGGAGAAGCAGGTGATTATCAGTAATCTGTATCAGCTGATAAAGATCCATAACGTGCACCCCTAGATCTCACCATCTGATCATTACCAGATGTTGGCTGTGATGCAAAGTTTTTGTTCTCTGCTGACCAAAAGCAGGAGAAGAAAAGGGAGATTAAGCCATCGTCCTATTGGTCAGGCCTTTCACTGTGTACATAGAGATTTATGAGAACAACCTGTGTGGACTGCATTTTTTTGAATAAAGCCAGCTCAGCATGGAAATGTTCTCTCACAGTCTCTTCATGTCTCTGGCGGTTTAACACAGTCTGTCTCCAGATCGTTGTCTTATCAGAGATTACGAGGTTGGCATCAGCTGTCATGGTAAAATATCGTAGTGTCTGGCATGTCGTTGCACGGTGCCTCGTCAGTAAACACACTCAGCTGCTAATAGATGCACAACATGGCAGCCGATGCACACAACCCGCACACAGCTTTGTTTCTGTTTGTGCATTTTGCAATACCTGTCACCGTCTTGACTTAATCGTAACTGCAAGAAGAAGCGCAGTAGCATGTGCAGCTCAGCTGGAAAAGACACATATTCTAAACATGTGCACTGGCGGGACTCTGCGTGCAGATCTGCGTTTGCTTTTTGCATGAGTGCAGAGCACATTCTCCGAGTGTTCACCTTGGCAAAACAGGTTTGAGATGCTTAAGCAATAAAGGTACTGTAAATCCTCTTTATTCAGCGGAGTTGTGGTCTTAAGAGAGAATCTGGCCCGTCTGAAATTCCCACGGAACAAAGAGGGAGACCGGGCGGTGGGGGGAGGGTGGAGGGTGACGGAGAGGAGAGCGAGGGTACTCAGCTGAAGAGGGGGTATTGTTTACATATCAAGACACTTCCTCTAACTCCCAGGAAAAGCAGTAATTTACCTTGCAAGGTTTTACAGTTTAATTTCTCCATTGTGCTGCGGGATAACCCTTTAATTATAGAGGAGGAAGTAGCCCTAAGCCCGGGACAGAGGGTGAGGGCTCACAGAGAGCCCCTCTCCACCAGCCTCGATCTGGATTTCTCACTCCCTCTTCGCCGTGGCCATTTTGCCTGTTCATTAGCACTCGTGGGGTGTCTGGGCGCTCGCCAATTAGCGCTGCGTTCCAAGCGATATTTCCCTCCGTGAGGCCAGACCAGCTCGACTGGTGGAGACTTATAGGCGTCTGGGTCCGATGTACGAGGGGGGGAACTGGGGGTTGGCACACGCTGCCAAAGCCCTGTGGACCCTCACCCTTTACAGACTGAAAATCACTTCATAAAATCATCCCAGCGTTCGGAAAATTTAATGCAAAAACCATCTCATAACAACTCGGGTAATTAACATGCAGACTTGCAGAGTAAGGCGTAATGACAGACGTGAGCAAATATTGACCCAAGTCATAAATGTTCCAAGAAGTATGTAGGGTCAAAATATATGGATACTGCAAAACCCTCCATCAACACATTATTAAGTTGTGTGTTCAGTCTGAATAAATGTGCAGAGGGTTTGGGGGGTTTTCACTCCTTTTAAAGGCACTTTAACTTGAGGTGACAAGTGCCAGAAACCTTAATGGAAGTTCATTTTTTTTTCTCAAGACGTCTGTGCTATTTTCTGAAAGATCTTGACCAGAAACGTCTGAAAATAATCTTTTTATTGCAACGCTTAAACAAACATTGTTCTGGTTTAAAGCAAAGCAGGTCAGCTCATTGCTTCATGCTTTTTCCAGCTGTCCTCAAATCCATTAGCGCATCCACACAAATGGGACCATCCCACGAGATCTGGCATCAAGGATCGAGTACATTGATTGTTCTTGTTCGCACGCCAAAAAGTGAGCAGAAAGACTTTGTGAAAGCTTCATTTAGCATCATGTACGGCTTCTTATTGCATTGTCAGAGTGCTCCAAGTCATGCGAGAGAAGCTGTTTTTGCAGGTGTGCATTAAGCTAAGTCAATACTAGACAGCTTGTGATTTTGTGAAATGAGCCTTGTGCTGTGTGTGTGTGTGTTATCCCGACTGGTTAGCGTTTAGCTTGTCGTAGCTGTAATTGCACCCAGGACTTGGCGGTGTGGCAGATGGAGTAACAACAATAATACAGGGCTTTCACTTTTTTTTTTTGGGTGACTCACCTCGAGTCGTCACACCGGGACGGGCGACGGGAGAGCGGCTTGCAAAACTAGTGTTGAATATTTACTACCAAATTCTTGCGGTATTTTTCATGCCGACGGATTAGATTTGTGTTCCAGCTTTACGTGTCGCCTTTGTTACTCGCTGGTAACTCAATACTTTTTACATGCTGGCAATTTGTGCTGCTCTCGGGAGGAGGAACAGGGAGGCGTTCTGTAGGCTCATGTTCAGCAGAGATTGCCTGAGAAATATTTTCCTACATAAAATTATTGCTGGAGGCAAGACCTCAGACTGCTAACTGAACATTTCCAAATCGTTTAATGCAAATGATTCTGTAGAATCACCCACTGCAGCGTATTCTTCGACTCTGCCCTCCATCCATGTTTAATGCAGATACATTTCTACAACGCTGAACACGAGCATCTGTACGTTTATTAACCTCCGCCTCGCTCTTTCGGGCTCTAACTTTCTCCCTCCCTCCCTCCCTCTCCTCTTCACTCTGCTGCCACACAGTTACTAGCACCATTAGGCTGTCATAACACGGCACATATAACCTGAGGTGATTCCAGGACTGAGTGAACCGAGCGTCCCTGGGGCCAAGGCGCTGCGGCAGCCAAACAGGATTGCTACCTCATGGTCTGGGGTGATGGGTACCACATGTAAGCAGAGGCAACCGCTGGTCCTAATAGGAGCTGACAAGTGGCGGTCTGACAGCGGGGAGATCAGGTGGCGTTAGCCGGCCTATCGCTACAGAGACAGAGCTCCGTTTCTATAGGCCCAATGTCAGAGTGGTCTGCTTTAAATAGAGTCTTTGTACAAAGGAAACACTCGATCACGGCTCGCCTCCTGTTTGGTCTCTCCATCAATCTAGACCTACACTGGGATTCATATGGTCCCTGGTCTTTAACTAATCCTTTTAATTAAAGGCTCCAGTCGAGATGTCGACCTCTGGTAGCTGTTTTTCTAAGAGTGGGTCCCTGTTTTGTTTATCTCACACAGTTGTTCTGATCGACAGGTGGCTGTAACACATCGAGATGTGCAATCAATTTGTTCCTGGTGGCCTCAGTTTTATGTTTAGCATGTGAGCTTTTTAAAAACACCAACGTATTGTGGACGAGGGAACCTCCATCTAAAGAATCCAATTTTTTCTTTTGACGAAAATTTAAGTGTTGAAATCTGAATGTTGTAGGTTTAATTCAATCAATTTATATTGGTGGTTTTGTCGTCTAAGAATGACACAAGTAACTTTAAATTACTGAATGATATCAGAATCAGAGGACGATAAATAAGCTTTGAATTACGTTATTTGGGTCCCAAGTGAGCATGAAGCCCAAAAAAAGCTTGGCATTCTGGGTGTAACATGACCCGGAGCATCTGCAACACACGCCGACGACTTCCCGTTTAGCGCCCAGCTATCTTGCATGGGAATAAAATTTTTTGATCCCACAACTCCTCTAGATTCTCCAAATGTTTTCAGACCAAATGGCTCAAATTCTGATAGTGAAACAATTCCACCCTTTTACAGACGCTTCTTTCTTATCGTACGCGCTCCAGTGCATCACGTAACAATGCTACTACAAAAGTTGGCTCGCTTGCTCGAGACACAATTAGCCACAACTAGCATAACACACCAGAATCTCAGACTGAATGGACGCAATGTTTGTCGCTGCCTTTCTAATCCTTCTTAGGCAGGATGAATTTATTTTTGTTGTTATGGATCATGATTACCAAATGATTCATATAATTTGTTTTTCTGATGTGGTGGCTGTTTTGGTGTCTAGGCACAAATTCTTCTTGGTTAGACAAAGATTGCAGTCACGGTTAAAAGAAACCAAATTTAACTGTTGGTGGTAAAAATTGAGAAATGAACAGCGGTCTCATAGTCGCTTTGTTGACCGACCCGTCCAGCCCAACCTCCTCCCCTACGATCCCACGGTCACGCTATTTCTTCCTTTATTCCAGTAAACAATCATAATTCACATGACCGTGGGAGGTCCTGGGTCAGACGTCTAATGCTGTCGCTTTACTCGTCAGTCGTTCCTTCACCTGTAGTGTCTGTTGTGAAAAGTTATCACGCAAACATCCGCGGAACTCAGTCAAACGTTCCTCCTCGCCCGCTGTGACACTCGCAACACCACACAAGAAGACATGCCATCACCGATCCATGAGGGAATCTGAAAGAGTCACAGCTTTTATGGAGTGTCGACTGGTATCGACGCCCAGAAATAGGACAGTGTTGTTTTTCTGACACGCTGCGGCTCATGAAGAGGCTCCTCAGTGTTGGTGTGTGGCCTCACACGCATGATGAGTATGTTCAGGACCACAGATGGCTCTTTTTTGCAGCTACAGTCTCAGAGTGGATTACAGAGAGGATCTTGTGGGCGACTGCCTTACAGAGATGGTTGGAAACTAGTTGTTGCATGCTGTTAAAGGGACAATTCACTCCAAAATCAGAAGTACATTTTTGCTCTTATTCTGGAAATATCAGCCAAAGAGATGTCGCCAGGATATCATGTTTGGAGTTAACGTTTCTGCAAACCACAGATATGTCCAAGGTTGACATTTGTTTTACACGTGGCGCATCATGTGTACATTATATGCTTACTAGCCACGACGCTGGACATCTTTACGGACACCTGGGATCATCTACATCGCTTTTCCAGACCCTAACCAAATGCTTTTTGTGCATAAACACAGAAAATCCAACCTAAACAAACGTCAACATAAAGAAATGTTCAGTTTTAATCTGGGGTTTTGCAGAAACATACTTGGCTAACATTTATTCTGCAGGTTGGGTTGCCATTTCGTAAGAACCACATGCGTGTGCTTAGTTAGCTAAGTAAGCTAGCTAGCATTAGCCTGGGAGGTCGCCATCAATGTTTACATTCTGTGCTAGCAGGAGTTCGAGCCTCCGGTCCATCAGTAGATGCAGACTATAGAATACCGTTCAGCAGAAACAAAAAATAGTTCAGACATGAAACTCCAACAACTTCTCTAGTCTCACTCAGCAACACACCAAAACAATCTAGATGGGTAACAAACGCTAACAGGTCAGAGGAAAAATATGTATTTACGATCTTGTGGCTAACTCTCCCTTTATTGCATTCTCTCCATCTATGCCGTGTATAAGTGAAGTCGCCAAAGTCACAACTGCCGTCTGTGGAGTCATGAATCATCCCCCCTCTCCCAGACCACAGCACAGACTGCCACTTCACATGGTGTTTGTTGTGAGCGCTTAATGTGGTCCATTTAAAGAGAAGATTAAGAATAATACAGTGGCAGCATGTGGCACCCTTTTCCCCGCAGAAAGAACAAGAGTCGGTTGATGGAGATCACAACTGCGCCACATGTGGATCATTACCGAGAGCCAGGCCCGGGACTGTTAAACGTTCTCTGTGCTCTCAGATTGAAGCTTTGAAGCGAGGCGGAGGGAAAATGCTGTCTAATCAAGGCCTCGCAAAAACAAAAGCCACAATGCCTAAACTCTTAAGAAGACCATCTCCAACCTTAAGGAGCCAGATGGTTTGTGTTTGTTTGTTTCTATTGAAAGTAAACTAAATAGTGCAAGAATCACATGATAAGTCAGTCTGCAGTCATTTGTTTGTTCAGCGAGCGCAAACTCCCTGTAGGGATTGTTTTTTTTTTTTTTTTAAAGACATATAAATCGACATTTTCTAGGTTTAATGAATGGAAATTCAGCACTGCAAACAGACTGTGAAGAGGGTTTTTGAATTAAATCAAGATAAGTGTGCACGACTTTACCCAGGATTTGCTCTGGAGCCTGGAGTTTGGCGCGAGTCCACGCTGTAATTGTTTCACCATGTCGCCGCTCAATCGGCATAGCGAGATAGCGTTCGGCGCTCCGTCCCGCTTTGGGGCGTCTTATTTTAGCCCTCCAAAAAATGTTGAGGTTTGACGAAAATCCCACTGTTATCATCACTGTTGTAGTCTGAGTAAGTGGAGCTTAACTGACAGTGTCTTCAATTTATTCCCCAAATGTTTCATTTTGTGTGTTGATGGAAGCTCTCTGGCAGTAACTCAGTCTCAGAATGGGCTCAATGACAGAGTGCACTCGTTCAGTACAAAGGACTACGGTCCAAAGTGGTCCAAGTCCAAGTTTGGGTCCCGGAACATGGGTATGTTGTAATAATACACTTCAGATGTTATATTTAGGAAGCAACAATGTTTTAGTTTCCATTGTTTAATGTAATATGATACACCGCCTCCAGTGGTGTCTGTCAGTGGCTGAGTGGCATTGTGGGTAATGTAGGCACCAGGTTTTGGAAACTAAGAAACCGAAATGTTTGGTTCTGCAGTGTCGATGTCCATTTGTTTTTAAACTGTTCACAATGAGTCCAGCAGCGTAATAGGTCTGCAATGCGAACCCAGTTCACTCCTTTTTAAAACCTGGTGCCTACATTACCCATAATGCAACTCAAGAACATATTTTATAGAGTTTTATAGAGTCTTTCTAACTCTATGGCATGTTTTTAATCTACAAGTCGAGGTTGTCAAAGCTTCTCCGGAGCTACAAGATGATAATTAACTGTTAATCGGCGATGTATCTCTTTAATAGTTATACAATAGAACAGTATTTATGATCAATTTCAGGTCTGGATTTTAAGGCTTTATACCTAAAATAAGTCACTTTCAGCTTTTCTTCATTCCATGCCTTCATCTCTGTAATCACGGCTCGGTCGCCTTCTTCCCTTTTGGCTTCAGGTTGCACGTGGAGACCGAGGATAAAAAGGGAGTTCAGGCTTTAATCAAAACCTGCGTGCTTTAGCTACGTTTTTCGACCACTTGATTGTATCGCTGTCATCGCCGTTTCCATTCTACCTCTCATTTTTCTGTGACCACCTCCCCGAAGCAGTCCTTTCAACTTTCCGATGTGGAACTGGATTCTTTTATTTTGACATCTGCGCGCTTCGACGCATTAGCTTGAAACGTCGTGAGGGTACATCTGTGTAGTTTTGAGCAAATTAACACACAATGCAGTCCAGATGCAGAGGGAGCGTACGCTGTGAGTCAATAGGAATCCAGTGGATTAATATGAGTCAGTTCCTTTTTACTTCTTCCATGTGAGCGCCGGACGCTCTGTGTGCTTTACGTCCCCGTCGACATAATCAAAGGAGTAATTTCAACCATCACCTGTAATTGTTACATCTTCCAATTAAAGTTTCTTGTCTGACAGGTGGATCTTTTGTGATCATCAGTGGGCTTTTCTGAGCTTTGACGGACGCCATTGAACGCTGAATAACTTACATACAGTCCCATATTGTGTGCGGGCGCCAATTATCATAAATTAGGACGTTTATTACAGAAAAGACAGGAAATCTGTTGAATTATTATCAGGGAAATTGCTCTATTACAAGTCTGTGCTGTCGAGAGCGGATGTAAGTCAAACAATTATAGTTTTACAATTTATAGTAAATGAATTGGCTCCAGTCGCTGAAGGAGATCTCAACGATTCAACAAAAAGTTTTTCTGTCGAAATAACAAAAGCGAAGGCAGAAGACTTTAAGGAGGAAGCTGTGATCAAACCCAGAGGAATCCTTTTTTTTTTGGAGACAGTCAGAGAGAGAGAAGCAGATTATAACGCCGAAAAACAAAACAAAAAAGGTGCTTGTGGTGATTTAAACTATTAAAGTCGCAGCGTATTTTACAGTTTCAGTGCTCTGATGTCATTTTAGACAATAATTAATATATTTTCTGTCTTATTCATGTCCAAACAGGATAATTGTTATCCAGATAGTAAAACCCACATGAGTAAAAGTTACAGAACAGCAGAGCAGCTTGCTCGTGATCGAGAGCTCCTTCCTGACTGTATCCATTACGGAGTGTGTCAGATAAAGGAGATTCCCCCGCTGGCTTACCCCGAGGTGACTCAACGCTCTCCGTGTCACACAAGGGATGCGGCGTGTCGGCTAATTTTATCACACAATGCGTGCTGTTTGTCAGCGCGGCTCTGGTGACAAATGATTCCTTATCTTGAGGGCTGTTGTTTGTTGTTGCTGAGTAATGTCCCGGCCACTCGCGCTCTCGTCTCTGGAGCTTCAGCCGGCCTCCTCTGTCAGCCGTCAGGAGCCTCGTTCACAGAGCAGCCGTGAGCTGAAGCTACACACCTTTCTTTGATTTGTGCACAAACCTCCGCAGGATATCTGCCGTTTCCTCTCCAACTCGAGCTGTTTCCAACCCGTTCGCTGCATCGTAGACTAACCAAAGAGAAAAACTACTTTCGATGTCACAAATCCCTCTCCTTTGTAAACGGTTTTGACCTTATTGCCAGCGAGGGACTGATGAAAGCGACGCGTGTTGCTCATAGGGCCCCGTGTTTATTTGACTGCCATACTTGCATTAAGGCAAAGTAAACAGATCAGCTGCCCTCCAGGCTGCTTTCACAGCGCTGCAGGGAGAGAGACGGACCTAACCTGCTAATAAATGCACTAACACAGATATAGAAAAGGATTCAATGCATTTTTATGCCTTTGCATCTGGAGAAAACGTGGAAAAACCTGATGGGCAGGACGAGGCAGAGAAACATTAAAATCACATGTTTTGTGACCTGACAGATCCCGGAGATTGTGGCCCTCGTAATTCATGCCATTGTTGGCTCCGCGTCCTCTTCTTCTTCTTCATCTTCTTCCTATTTCCTTTCGTCTTTTCCTCAACCCACTCACTTCACTTCATCCTTCGCTCTACTCTGAAGCCAGGCAGTTTTATTGATTATTTTTCCAGAACGTTCTCGATCCACATCGCGCCAAATACAGCAGCCTGGTCAGTGGACCTGCACGTTTAAGTCTGACACTGTAGCATCACTTGTATATGAAGTATGAAGAGCTGGTGGTTTGTCTGAGAGGTTGGGTGGGTCACGAACAGGACTTTTCCTCCGTAGACACGGCGTCACGTCCCGTTTGTGGCCACGAGTCCAGAGTGATTTGTTTTCCCTCGAATTTATGTCACGTTTGTAAGTTATTGTATGTAAAGAACGATATGTTATGTTGGGATATGTGACACTAATATATCAGTTGGTGCTTGTATTTAAAGATAATTTAGTCTTTTAATTACACTCTCAGGTGTTTCGCTCTGTGGTTTTCTATAATCTCTGGTATTAAAGCTGACGGTCTGTTAAAAGACGGATCGCTCTCGAGTGTCAAGAAACTGTAAATTCAAGACACCTTTTCACAAGATGTTGTGTTCGTGTTCGTGATAATGCGACCCAGAGCAGCCTGCAGTGTAAAACGCCAGCCGGCCAAGACTCACTGCTGTTATAACCATCTTCATTCAAACTACGAAAATACTGAATATCACACCAACAACCGCTCCGTCGTTCTCGTGTAGAACACAGAACCCTAAAATTAGGGTCACCACACGTACAGAAAAAAGAGCAGGGCGGCACTATGAGACCGGGGGCGGAGGCCCTCTGACCTGCTTCACAGCTGTTTCTTGTTAGTGCTTTAAAACAAATTCCCAGAGTGAGATGGTTTCCACGCTGAATCCTGCCCTGAAGAAAGAGGCCAGACCAGAAGGGGGTTTGTAAGACCTCGCTGCTGCGTGTAAGTGTGTGTGTGTGTGTGTGTGTATAAACAGCCGCGTCTTAACGTTTTATCTTATCGGGATAGATGACCTGCGAGCGCGGGGGCCTGCACTTAAGATGCTCTGCCCTGTGTTATGAACGCCACCAACAGTCGGCTGAGTCCTCAGAAATCTCTCAGCCCTTAACTGAGCTTCAATAACACTCGGAGGAAGTTTACAGTAATTTAGTGAGAGTCGACCTTTGATTCAACTGTTCCTGAATATAAACAAATGGAGGGCTTATCTCGGGACGGTGCATTACACCGTATGAAGAAGAGACTTCCACAATACGGCGGAGGAAAATGTTTTTGACGGTTTATTCTCACCTGTCAGCAGACTTTGAAAATACTAAGAGTTGGTGTGCTTTGTAATGCAAACACAGGCGAAGGGAAGGCAGAGGGATGTTCTCTGTGTCCTGCGGTTGAGTCTGAAACGGGCCACATGTTTCTGGAGCTGCTGTAAACTGTGCTGCTATTAATGTCACCGAGGAACTAATGGATATCGCTTGTTTATTTAATCAAACCTCCACGCTGATAAACATTTTCAGGGACATTAATTATGCTAAAGGTCCCTCGAGAAGATTTTAGTCCACTTGTGTTGACGGTGTCTTCGCTGAGACCACAGATAGATTTAACGCGGCGGTTTGATGAGGACCAGGCCAGGTCCGTCTGGGAGATCCTCCCCAGCCTCACCGCCTGGGCCTGGAGAGTCGTCTCCCCGGGGGGGCGCCTCACCTCAGCCTGACCTCCAGCTGAGACGGCTTTAGATTGATGTTCGCTGCCTCCTTCTCTCACACATTGTGTGCTGTTTTTGGGGGCATTTCCTCTGCCTTTCCCTTCTCTCGGTTTAAAGAAGAAAGCCCTGCTTACAAGCCCGGGAGTCGGGTGGGGGGGGAGTGCCGAGCTTGCGCTGAGGATGTCGTCATAGGGCGCTGAGGACGCTCTTTGTGTGAACTGGCAGCTTCTCCGTCAGCTGTGTCTGAGAGGTTAAAGGGCGAGCGGGGAGACAGAGAAAGGCTCTGAGTTCCCGCCGTTTGAAGTGACTTTGGCTTGATTGGTGCGTTTACACTTGCCGGAAACTGGCAAGCGAATGCAGCGCCGAGAGAATGTGGAACAGATTGATGAAGTCACAGATGACCGCTGCAAGAATAACAGAGAAAACTCAATAGCGTCAGTCCACTTTAAAGGAAGCGTGAATGCAGTCATCATCTCCTCCTGCTACAGAACTTCTCCTAACTTTCTTTTGAGTGATTAAAAATGAAAATCCAGTCATAATGTTCATTGCATCGATGGAAACTCCCTAACTTTCATCGTCCTGAAGTTCATTCTTACCATCCCTACAACAAAAACAAACCCGGTGCATTAATTACTGCATCAGGCCTACACCTGCGCTCTAAAGAGGCCGGGCGATAAATCAGACGGTCTGCACGGGAAGCTGATTATCCTGACACCTCATCAGTCTTCACAGAGAGGCCCGCCGCCTGCCACGGGGAGACGCTCGCTAAGCCCGGCTACCTGTATGCTAACATCACACAGCCAGCCGTGCTAAATGCTAACGCTCAGGCCGGGTGATGCATGGCGGTCATTAGGACGTGATCCTCCGGTGCTGCTGCTGCTGCTGCTGCTGGACACCAGTGATTACACCAACACTTATTGTAACTCTGAGACCTGAGTGAAGATTTTGTTGTTTAGCTTTTAGAAAAGTTTACTAAAACTATAATCTCAGAAATGCTGAATTTTAAAAGGGAAATCACTGAAATTGACAGAAGCAAGACTCTCCTCGAGCCTTGCCGCTTCCCCTGGTACCTATTTTACACTGAATGGACGTTAGCTCCACCGGCTAATGGCAACCCAGGTGAGATAAGGTCGTGGTAGCACTCGGACTTTAGAACAATTAGGAGAGGCGGTGCAGCACCTCGTGGCCCCGGTGATGGATCATACTCGCGGTGGGTTCGTCGGGGTTGACTCTGAGACTGAGGAGTGATTGGCCGAGGCGCTCGCACAGATCTGACAGAGACTGATCGCAGACGGGGAGAGTCCAGCTGGGTCTGAGCGGGGACAGAAAACTGGGAGGCAGCTACACAACACGTCTGAGGGGACGGATGAGGGCGACGTGGTAACGAGACGTCAACACAGGCGCGAGGCCCTCATGGTTACCCACCTGTTCAGATTGTGATCTCACACTGACAACCGCACAGTTCGTCAGAAAACCACCACAAAAAAAAAGCGGTTATCATTTGAAATGTTCTCTTTTAGCGTCTCTCAGCTTCTTGTTTTGGTTTAAAGTCACACAACTTTGTTTCTAACAACCAAAGTGCAGACAAAGATGGTGACTGTCTGGTGAACAAGTTGGAGACCAGAGCTGAAAAGAGAGTGTTGAGTCAGTGATAACCAGTTTATATTTCAGTACCTTAAATATGTAGGTTCTGCAGCCTACCATCCCAAAGCATCAGTATTTTGAAGCAGTTTGCTTTCGGCTCGTGGCCCACCAGTAATTTTCAGTTTTGGGTCTCCAAGGGGAAAAAGTTTGGGCACCTCTGGCTGAAACGATGCGACACAACTGCTAATCTGAGCATCCAGTGTCAGTTTTTGGGCGTTTTACAGTTGCGTGCACGTACTTTAGAGGCGTATGCGTGCTGTTAAAGTGTTCAGGGTCAATACTCAGCTTCCCCGGCTCCCCGCACCACGGTCTCTTTACAGCGCTGACCCAAAACCTCTGGAAAACAACTGTGCGGGTCTCCGGGGAGCGAGCGTTTGATGTGTGTACATCCTAACATACGCAGACTTTTGCTCCAGTTCACAGGAACTAATGAATTTCCGCTCGAACCATCTCGTGTCACCACAGAGACCGATGGCCTAATCCACTTACCTTCGGCCCAAAATCCCACTATCAATAAAAAAGGTATCATTTTACGCTCCCTGAGGGCTGTTAAAAGTAAAGAGCCACTCTGTTAAGACTTCCTTTCATACATGGCGGCGGTTCCGTGCTCTCCTGTAAGCCCGTAATCCCTCCTGTCGCCATCACTCGCCCATGTACTGCCCCGGAGGGGAAGCGACGTCTTGCAAAACTAAACCTGCAGGTCTCATGTTGTGTGTGTAAGCGCAGGATTCCCGGATTAGGCTAAACATACACTTTTTTTTATTAACCTTGGAGCACAACACTTGCCGTAGTGTGTTTTGTGCGTGTGTGTGTTTAAGAGAGGCATTTCTGTTCAACCTCAAAGTAGCACGTTTGTGTTTGTCTCAGTCGCTCTTGATGATTGCTTACTGAGAGTGAAACTGCAGAACAAATCAGTGTCTGTGTGTGTAATTGTGAGTGTGTGTGAGTGTGTGTGTGTGTATGCATGCTCATGAGCATTTGTGTATAGCCGTTGGCACAGCGCTGTGTAGTTAGGACGCGGGCCAACTTTTTCTGCTGGAATTTCCTGTCTGAATTGAGCACCCCCACCTCTCCTCGTCCTCCTCCTCCTCTGCTCTTCACTTCTCTCTCTCTCTCTCTCTCTCTGTGCCTTCCTCTCTCGGCCTTTTCTCTCAAAGCACGACAAAGGCTTTTTTTTTTTTTTCTCCCCCCTCCCCGAAATTATTCCTGGCCTGGCCCTGGCCTCTCAGGGCATTATTATTATCGTTGAGTACTTCCTCGAAGACATGAGCCCACTCCACTCTCCACTTCAGCGTGGTCCTGGTCCGGGGCTTCATTTGGACATAATGAGAGAGAGAGAGAGAGCTCTTTCCTTCGTCTCTCTCTCTCTCTGAGTCATGAGACTCGGAGGGGCCTTTGTTAACATCGAACACCTGGCATTGTCTTTAGTGGGAGATCAAACCGGGGCTTTAAGATGCAAACTAAAAAGGGGAGAGAGGAGAAGACGTCGGGGCTCTAACCCTGCTGCTTGGCAGGATGTTTGGCACGTCTGGAGCCTCATTATGGGGGCGAGCGGGGCAAAGATATGTCGAGTCTTAAAACAAACACGTTATGAGAGATCAGAGCAGATACGGTGCCTGAAAACAACCAGTTAAAGGTTCCTGTGGGCTGGATTGATTTATGATATTAGATTACAGCGACACAAAAGCCCCTCAGTGCACGCTGCGCTTTGAGCTTTCTCCAAGATTTACTACACGGACTAATGAGACTAACAGATTACACCATCACCTCGCTGAGTTAGTCCCCGATTTTTAGGTAACTAATTCTGTTTGTAGTCACCCTAACTTCAGTATACCGTCTGTATTTTAGGTGGTTGTAACAGGAAAGAACGACAAACCTCAAAGTGAGACATCCTGGTTATGATATTGTTTGATATGTAAACTTTAAAGAACAAAATAAAATTTAAAATATTGAGATTTCCTTCCTTTTTCTCTATTTTCTGACATTTTATAGACCAAATAATTGGTCGGTTAATCAAGACGATACCAAACTGATTAACCGATAATGAAAAAAATCATTACGCCAGAGATTAACTTGCTTTTCACGTTTACATACACGTTATGGCTGCGTCACATATCTATCTGCATATGTGAAGAACTGCGTTCAAGAACAGCTGGTTTCTATGCAAATATGTGGTTAAAAAGTAAGTTTAAAGATACCGTGTTAAAAAGAAGTTTCAGGAAGTCCAATTTGAGCCATATATCAATGATTTTGGAGACATATTGGACAGTGTCTCAAAGTTACGTCTTGTTGTAAAAGTAGAGGCAAGTTGTTCTGATGTCAGTCTCTGTTTTGGAGACACAGTACGAGGCCCAGGGTGGAGTAACCCTGCATGCCGACACACCCAGAGGACTCAGGACGGCGGTAAATCAAGAAACTGAGGCGTGTGAATCGCCCCGACCGCGTACCTGTGCGTAGTTGTCCCTGCAGCCCGGGAAACAATGCAGCTGTCTGGGTGATGGAAGGGCCTGTTCAGCCCTTATCGCCCCCACATCCAGCAGCTCCGAGCAGGGAGAGGGAGGTGACGGAGGGGGGATCAGCCTCCGGGGCTTCTGTTTGGATGTGTTTATTTCAGTGTTTGTGTTCTCACTAATGGGCCGATGGAAATTTAGGCCCGGTCGTGAATGCTTCTGCATCTGCCTCTCTGTCCTGAGCAGGCATACGTTCATATAAGTTACTTTATATGGAGTTTACTAAAATATGAAACTGCATCACAATGCAAAGCAATGAGCAGATGAAACAAACCCGTCTTTGGTTTGACGGTTTAATTGATAAACTCTCCGACTGGTCCAAAAAGCAGCTCTGTCTCCAGCACAAGCTGGCTGTCCATCAAAGTCTCGTCTCCTCGTCCCGTGCCCTCCCCGCCCCCCACCGGAGATGTGCCAGGCAGCACAAGCAGGGGGCACCTCTCAGACAAAGACCCAACTTCTGGCTCCACTTGTGAAACAAAGCTCAAACTCCTTTTCCCAGCTCTCACTCCCTCTCGCTCATTTACTGGGTGCCTCTTTTGGCTTTGTAACACACAAGTTGACTCGGAATTGGCCGCCTGTCTCGCGCACAAAGGCGAAGGGAGGTTCGCTGGCGGAGATCCAGAGCGGCCGGAGATCTTGATAGAAACACGAGGACGAGTGGAGACACCAGACGGAGTTTTTTACAACTCACTTTGGATCCACAGGCAATTTTTAACTGGACATTTTACTGCAAAGCAAATCTTGCCTTCCCAGTCAAGATTAACCTTTAAAAGTCGGGTGTGGTTTTACAAAAAGTGAATGTAAGTTTGAGAAACCACATTTTTTATTCATTATTCCTACTTTGAGTGCTGTCAAACCTCACAGAGGGAGAAGAGGAAAGCAACAAGCGCAAGTTACTTTCAAGATTACGATCATTTATTGTGAGCGGGACAGTTTTGATATTTAATGGCAAGAAAATCAGGAACATTGGTTTGATTACACTGAGAGAGACGTGAAGAAAACAAGCAAAAAAAGCACAGTAAACTGCACAATGTGCTGTTTTTTTTACATCGTTTGACATTATTTTTTAGTACAGATACTTGTGGAAAACAGACTCTGATTCAACTTCTTTACTCTGCAAATGTAAGAGAGCACAGGCTCTGAAATTTACTCAAAGTATACAAGTAAAAAACATCTTTCTCCTCAGAATCTGCTCCGTCATCTTCAGCAGTGTTCCAGTCTCCCTCAGTCTGTTTCTGTCTTGTAACGTAACGTGACAACTGATTTCATGGCGACGCATCAGTAATGGAGGCCCTGCTGTTGTCAAAAAAGGAAAAACAATCATTGTTCTTAAATTCCTCACAGTTCAGAGCTGCCCTCAGGTGAAACTCTCCTCTCCCAGTCGTGTGTAATCCCAGCAGAACGAACAAAGAACAAGATGGTTCAACGATGATTACCTCAGTCACAGTAACAAAAGGCTCAATCAGGGTTAAGTAGCAGTAATGTCTGCCTTTGTAACCCGGCATCACCTAAAAACAACATGCAGCGTTCTGCTGTAGCCCGCAGGCACAGAGTCCTGTTACACCTTGTTTTCACTGCAGCGCGTCAGAAAACCCCCGAGGCTCCGACAGGAAGGTGTTCAAAAATGCCAACTTTGACAAGAAAAGCCAGACACACTGCACTTTATATGCAAATGTACTGTATTCAAAGATAAAATCAGCTCAGTGGTTTTGGATTAGTTTCTCATCGTCTCAAGTTATATAATGAATTCGCTGAATATGATAAATTCAGTATCATCCCCTTAAAAAATACAATATTTAGTTTTTTTCCTATCTGTAAAACTGCTATCAACAAAAAACATTGCACTGTCTGTACAGATGTTTCACATTAAAAGCTGTCCAGTGGCTGAATGAGCATGATGAATCTCTTTCCTGGCAGGATTTTATTGTGAAAAATCACTAGGAAGTGTTTCATCGACAGGAGCTTAACAGCGATCCAAAGAAAAACTGTGAAGTGGAATTAATCCAAAATGATGAAACTAGTATTTCTCTAAAAAGTGGAACAATCCCAAGTTGCATTGTGGGTAGAAAAAAGAAAAGTAGTCAGTTGATTTATCATTCCACTACCATAATAACACTGTTGAACTCATTATGAAGGGTTTAAAGACAAATTATCAAAATTGATTCAGCAGAAGCAGAGATGTCTTAATTTGCATTCCAGGTGTTCTTCCTCCCTTTTACGGCCTGTTGCCTACATTACCCACAATACAACACAGCTTAACATGCAGCTTCCTCTTTATATTACTTTCCAAACACAGTTTAATGTGTACAATTGGTGGAGTTGTCCTTTAAAAAGGCACCCATTGGATATTGGCATCACATTGGTGCTTTAAAAAGGCCGTTATCGCTCCGTCCCAGTGGTCCTCTCTCGGACAGCGATAACGATCTGCTCTCCCTGAGCTTTGACCTTTAACCCCGGTGGTCTGCGCTCTCAGGTCATCCCGGGTTTACTCGACCGTACAGCCTGAGAATCCTAATGGGTACCAGGGATCAACCCGGGGGGATTAGCATCGCTCTGCTCTCTCCGTCTCTGACAACCAATGTGCTCTCAGGATACTTTCAAACTCATTTGTTGTTTTTTTTTTACTGTTTTTGGTTTCTTTCCCTCCGTCAAACATGCAAAACTGCAGAGAAAATTAGCCGGCTTCCTGTGTATGATTAAAGCTCTCCTCCTCCTCCTCCTGCTACAATAATGTCTCCTACTCAGCGGTTGTAATGACAGCAATTAATGAAGATCGGCTGTGTTGTCTTAATGAGACTTCCCTCGAGCCATCAGACCATTTATGGCAGGAAATGGCGGATTCGTGCATTCTTTGTCTGACACATAAAAACACATTCATTGTTGTGTAAACCCTGCTTTGGTCTCGTCGGAGAGAGAGAGCCATTAATGAACGTACAGCTCTCGGGGCAAAAGCCACAGACAGTGTGGAAGGTTTCAATTACTGCTGGATTACGGGAACTGTAAAACGGTACAGTTGCGTCTCATGCTGCGTTCAAGGCACTAGTCAGGAACTATAATCCAGCCTCGGACATTATTTTAGAACAGCTCTAAGGAATGTCTCATCGTTCGCTGTGTTTGGTGCTTATTTTCTGACCTCGTCTGTCTTCTTTGCTCTTACAGGCGCCCACCACCTCTTCCCCACGTTTCACACGCCCATCCCCATCGACATGAGACACCACGAGGGCCGATACCATTATGAGCCGCACCCGCTCCACGCCATGCACGGGTGAGTACCATCAGACATCACGAGTTTCTCTGAAATAACAAAAAAATCTTCTCCAGAAAACAGGGAACCACAGCCGGGCCGGTCATTACCAAACCCTGTTGTGCAACCAAGCTTTTTTTTCAAAATCCGCAGAAACTCATACTGAATTCTAGCAGAAAACCCAAAGTTTCCAAAGATACGACGGCGAGTGACTCCCAAAACAACACGACTGTTGCAGCGTACCAGCTACAAGCATGAGCCAGACCAGTTTGGTTTGGTTTAGGAAAACATTGTGGTTTAGACTGAAGTGTGTTACTTCTATAACTAGTTCACAAATGTTTGTCCGTAACTCACGACATAACTACGATAATTGAAAGTTTTCACTAGTCTCCTACTTCCGCTGACTTCCTCCTTTGCGGCCGTAACAGCAACGACAGCCACTTGAGGTCACCAAATAGCAAAAAAACCATAAACATGGGTTGTAAAAAGCCGCTTTCATAGTCGATCTATAAAGTCTTTTTTCTGGACGGACCACTTGTTGCATCACTTGGTGATAAACCCTCAGAATGTGCCAGAACAGAGGGTCAATTGTTTTTTAAAATTCCCCTTGAAAACACTCAAAAAACAATTGTTATCCATTCATATCCAAAAGAAACATATCGAAAAGCAAAACCCCAATCATTACAACATGAAAAATAAGGCCAAGTCTGACCCGCAGGGATCGTTGTTTTTTTAATAATCTGGCAGTTAAACATTGTGGGATCAAACCTCAACTCAAATACAGTTTGAGTTCAATTTGATCCACTTAGATTCTTTGATATTCTCTGCCAGGTCAGATTGGACCTGGAGCACCACAGAGATAAGACCTGCACAATCAAATCAAATGATAATATTTGGTTTTGTTGCGTTTATTAAGCTGTTTTAAATCCTTGTTCCAATACATTTATGAGATATTTTGACTTGAACCAACTCTAAAAGTTGTCTACAATCCCACTTGAAGTTTGGAGATGCTGTCTGTAAATAATGTATGAAAAGCAGAGGTGATCTGTGAAGGTCAGCTGTCACTTCTCGTTGCCTTCTCTCTCTCTCTGAGAGTTCACTACGACTCCTTCCTATTTCTCGGCGCTGGAGGAAGATTGTCCGTCTCTCTGAGCCTCAGCGACCGAGCCAAGTTCAAATACATCAAAGCCAGACGAGATACACAGCGAGAGGGAGACGGAGATGAAGAGAGACAAGCCACATTAGCACAATACAACAGGCCGTTAACATTTCCTCTCCTATCTCGTCTCCTAACGTTGAAATGAGGAGCTCTGCCAAGAAACCCCGTCTCCGGTGAAACAACCTCGCTGAGAGAAGGACGGCGTCGTAAAGAAGCTCATAGATGCTTCACTACGTTTTAAAAATGTGAACTCGCAGTACATTTGTTAGGATAAATAGGTTGCCGGTCCAGTTCTGCGCTTTTTCTTTTCGAACTTGTGTCCCAAGCTGACCTACAAAGAAACACTAATCTATTTTCTGACTTTATTAATGTGGCATTACCATAAAAGTCTGGCCTTTCCTCACACCGCCGGGCCTTTTCTTACGCTTATCTAAAATATTCGAAATCCAGCAAAGGGGGTAAGATCAATAGAGGTTTTGTGAGAACTGTGCTGTTACATTTAAATTCAGCCAGATCAGGTGATACACAGCGGAGGCAGAGCTATTCATCACCTGCAAAGCGAGGGAGAGGAGCAGAGGAGGGGGGGAGTGTGGCCGTGCACCCGGCTTGTTTTGATTAATGTGATGTGACTCTGACAGAGCGCTCCCACTAATTCATCAACACCTTGATATAGCTGTCTTCTCCGCAGCATGCGCCAAATTCACCTAATTACGCGAGTGTCGTCCCGGGGAAATGGAGCAGGGCGCCGGCGCGAGGCGCTTGGTGGCAGCACTTCGTCAGAGGCCGGTCGCCGCTTGTCAGGGTTGTACTTCCTGTCTGCAGGACGGCGCTATATGGAGCGCCTGTCATCGCTGTTTGCATGTAACATAACGAGGGCCGCAGGTCAGTCTGTCACAGCTGTCATAATGATCCTGCAGCTCTCGCTGCTTTATTATCTACCTCGCGCCCCGTGTGACAGTAAGAGAACAGACAGGAAACACAGCGCAACCTTTTTTAATATTTATATGTTTCGTTATCACTATAGGCTGTTTATCTAAGCTGAAGTACAAAAAGTTTAGGGCGTTGGTGTTTCCTTGGCAGATTAGAAACTACTCCACAGACCAACACATCAGTGCAGCAGAACCAAAGTTATCGCCTGTTTGGTTTAATTTAATATTCAACCCCAACAACAGAGATATGTCTCGCAGACATCCATGGAAAAAAGTTGGGAAGTCGACCAAATGTCAATGTCTCGCCAACGTAACTTCTATTCAACGGCCCGACGACGTTGGCGGCCTAAAATCTAAAACGTGACCACCAACAGGTCCGGGTTTGGTTCTGGTATGCTGGTAGTGGCTCAGCAGCCTCAAACCACCCCCCCAAAAATGAGCCTGCAGATCTCTGGTAAGCTCGATTTACACCACAGCATTTTTTTTTTTTTTTTTTTTCCTTTTGCAAACTTATGTGCAGCTCAAACAAAAAGCCACAAAAAGTCTTTGTACAACTCTGAAGATGTGTAAACAGGCTGTGATGTGTGAAGACAGAGTGTGGCGCTCCTCTGCAGGCTTCAGTAACCTTGCACGATGTCATCTCTGCGACATACGGCCCGACGGCGCCTAAAGCCAAAAATGTTGATAGCTGATCCAAATGGTCAGACTCAAAGGCGGAGAAAACAGCTTGCTGTCGCAGCCTCCTGCTGGCCGCATCACATTTTCTCAGTGATTCCTCGCTAAGTGTTGGTTGTACTTTGGGATAAACAAAAAGAAAATGTGTTTAATGGCTCCATAAAAGGAGAGCTGCATCCATCATCCTCCGTCATAGCGCTCAACAGTGACAATAGACTTTTTGATCAGCGAAAAAGTGAATTTCCCTTTTTTCGTTTTGCTTAAAATAAAGCTGATGTCACGGTTTGTTGCTTCATAGCTCGTGGTGAGTTTGTCTTGGATTTCCACTTCTGGTTGCTCCCTGTTGGGCTCTTATCTAACAATAAAGGTTTAAATGGACAATTTAGTGATGAAATGAATCAAATGAATATGTATTACCAGGGTCACAGCACGAGTACATCATGCATCACTGCGTACGCCATCTTTCAGCACATTTCCAAGTTAAAAGTAGAAACCTCCCGGCTGTGGTCTCCCTGCCTTTCACGGATTTAGCATTCCAGAGAGCAGAAACATGCCGTATTCGAGCTGGAGCACATTAGGAAGAGCCTCTTGTCGGGATGACAGTAGATCTTGGACTTTTAGACAGCACTTATGTGCGGCATATTGTGGAGTCGGGCATCGCCTGGACAAACCCACAAGCCAGGAAAGCCAACCGGCGTGCCGGCATGTTTGACCGGGTAATTAGCATCCGAAATCCAGCCTTCCGTTCCCAGAACCTCAACGACAACGCAACAGATGAGAAAAACAGATCCCCCGCTCATTCCACAACCCGTATTTATGCTTTTTGGGAAGCAGTCGGGGGGCAAATTGCAGCGCTGAAAAGTTGAAATATGTCCAAGGTTTTTGTGTGGCAGAGCTGTGGCTTACACCGCCCCTGTACACAAACAGATGTGGTCCCTCTCAGCAGGCAATCAGCCTGTTCAAGGCCCGGAGCCCCACACAGCACGGAATGTGTTGATTAAATACAGTTTACAGATCAGCCATTGGGGTTGATGTTGTTTTTTTTCCCTTCATTGTTTTGGTTTGGTTAACATGGAAAGGAGAAGGGAGGGGAGATGAGAGAGGAGGTGGGAGGTAGAAAGAAACGGGGGCATATTTTGACTCCGGTCCGACCCGTTTGGTTGTCCGTGGTTTTGACAGACATGTTGTTATCTTGTGTTGTTGTCGGTTGGCTCCGGCCCCGGCGCATCGTCACGGCTCATGTTTGAATTTGGATGCTCCCCTGAGTTACGGCCAGGAATGCGCTGCCGAGAAGACAAGGGAGCCGTCAATCAAAAGACTGCAAAGTTGCAAATCAATAGCCGGGGAGTTTCACACTTTCTCGCACGGTCTCAACGTAATTTTCCTGCGCTGACAAAAAGACTAAATGGTATGTGACAGCGAGGGAGCCGAATAATGGATGATTACCCTGTGTAAAATCCTCCCTCATTTAAGTAAATTATCCCATCGTCTGACTTAGTTCTACTGGGCCTCTCCTTTGTATACAGGCCTCGCTGCTCAGGCAGTACAGTATCAAGTTGTGTCCAAATCCTCAGCATCCTGATCAGGGCCCCAAAAACAACCAAGGCAGGATCTTAGCGCGTCCCCTGTGGGGCAGCGCGGTGATTTATCTTGATCGCCTTGGCTGCCCAGAAGTACAGAAGGGAGTGTGTCACATCATAATTCATCCCACCCTGAGCCAGTAGGGAAAATGCCAGAGAGGCAAATTCTGACTTGTTGGTCAGCCAGGAGGGCAGCGGAGGCAGGCAGACGGACAGAAAGGGAGCTTGAAGTTGGAGCGTGGCTCTAACGCCTCGCCTTGAAAAACGGGTTACATGGGCAGCGACTCGTGGCAGCTGAAGATGGATCGTCGCTCGCAGAAAGACCCATTCAAACTTTGAGAATTCATGCTATAGTAAAACTAGATTGTTGGACTTTTATCTCGGAGGCAGCTGATAGTCAGGGGACAACACAGCTTCTGAGGCCAGTTGGCGAAAGGGGGAATGCAGTACCGAGGTGGTTTTCCTGTCAGGGTGTTTCTGAGTCAGCAACAAAAGGACAGCTAGCTAGCTACAGGAGCTATATTTAGCAGCAGTTAGTGGCTACTTTAGCAGAGAAAGCTACGGGTTTCTGTCCATCAGGAAACACCGTAAATCACCTCTGAGAATGAAGTTATAGAGTTTTGCTTTTGAACGACCCCAAGAAACACTTGCAGATGAGTCATCAGCATTTTTATTGTGTCCCGGGAAAACAGAATTAATAATACAGAGGAAACAACAGTTTTTTTGCCATTGTCGGGCATATAAGTGAGATACAGAGCGAGACGTATGTGATCAGGACACTTAAACATTGATTTTGACCTCATGGTTAGATGTTTGAAATGAACTGAGTCCCTCAAACCTGTCTAAGGGCAAAGAGGAACAAGTTGTGATGAATTGTAGAAACTGGCACACTTTCAGACAGTTTCTCCACAAAGGTTATTCCTGCTGTTTGTACACTATTACAGAAATCCTTGTGGGAAAGCTTGAGAGTAAAAACACAAACCCATCCTTATTGCTCACCCCTGCACACATGGCCAGTCGCTGAAAGAAAAAAAAAAGACGTCAGGACAGCAAACGTCGTCCAATCATCCTCCACAAACCCAAAAAACTTTTCCTGAACTCTGACTGCGTTGGCTGGAATCCATTTCTCTGCATCTCACTACTAATCATGGTGCAATCTCTCCCCCGCCAGCGATCTAATGTACATGCTCTCTGGTATGCACTTACTCACAGGGTTACTCATATGCTCAACAAGCTGTGCCATGTCCAAATCACTTTTTCTCACAGCATAGTTTTAACAATGGAACAACAGAGGAGCATGTAATCACACAGTACAGAACACAGAGACAAACAGCAATTACCTCGTTGAAAGCATGTCATCTGCTGACTCGTGACGGCTTCCCGTCCCTCCGTCTGCACAGATTTCTCCTCAAGAGTCTCACGAGGACACACTTTCTGCCACTTTTATTTGGACGTATCAGGACACTCTGATGTGTATTTCTTAGTTTCAACACCCTGCAGTCGCCACCCGTAGTGTTCAGGTGTGATGGAAGTTTTTTTTAAATGGCTCTCCCAAGAGTTTCCCCCATTCAAGCCTCTGGAAAACACACTTCAAGTAACGTCTTGTCAGAAAGAGGGTGGATCGACAAGGCTTCAATAATGGTACCTGCCAAACAGGACTGTTATTTGCAGCCTCCTGACAGGCAGCGGCAGTAAATTTCGCCTTATTATCGCGGCCTCATACACTCTCCTGGTCGTTCTGAGTGATTTACAGCGGCTGCAGCGATGTGTGTCGACACGCCGATGTTTGCTGATGGATATGGGATTTAAAGTGAGATGTTGCAGAATGGTTTTGGTCGAGTGGTCGTGTTGATTTCAGTGGAAGTTAATTAATTTCAAACAAGTTCAAACGTGAAGTTCGGATTATATTTAGGTTCATAACACAGTGGTCTTATCAACGACCTCATCGGACTAATTGGGAAGGTATTTTTTAATTTGTTTCAAAGCCTGTGGCTGGAGATGTTCCTATGGGCTTTTATTTTTACCCAATACAATGCTTACAGGCTCATAGCATAGAGCTTTATTACTCTGTATTTTACATTTTGTGACATTTTCTATGAACAGAAAAACAATACAGTGGAGTTTATTATGACTAGATCTTACAAACGCAGTCATGCTGCCAAAAAATACTCCCCAGAGCACCAAATGTGTATAAATCCGCAGGTGAAAATAGTTCCAAAAAACACAAATTACTTCTGTCTGGTGAGTAAATTTCAACCCAAGAATAAATATTAGCTAAGTACGATTCTGCAAAAGTGCAACGGTGCGGAGAACCTTAGAAGTGTTGAGAGATATCTTGGTTTTTTAATGGGACTTTTTGACAATATAATAATACAAATATACATTATAATAATTCCAGTCATGCCTGGTAAAGATGCATGAAAAATACCTGAACTCATTACACTTCAGGTGTCCTGATTCTTGTTGGGAAAGCAGAGTAGGGTGAAGCTTTAGGGGCTACATGGCCACATTTTGAAGTACTTAAATGTTGTATTTTCCCCTTTATATGTCATATATGACGCTCTCAAAATGTAACTGAAGTCCAGCAGTGAAGTTGTAGTTGGTGCCGCTCTGCTGCAGACTCTTTGGGTCGGAGCACAGGCTGCTGGTGTTAGCCCAAAAAGCACCGCTAGCAGCTTTATTTGATGACATAATGGCCTGAAGTTGTGAATGAATTGCTGACGTACACGCTGTTTCTATCTCCATCTGATAAATGGCAAATGAACTGTGATAATATCAGAACACAAGGCCGTCGTTTGCACGAGTGAGGATGTATGAACGTCAAAATTGGGAGCAGAATTGAGCAAAACATTAAAAAACAAAATGTCAGAACCACACACACTATTTTCACAAAACTTGAATAAGATCTGGCACCAATTCTGATCCATTATTAAATCACCGTCAGTTCAGGATTGAGGGAAAACAGGAACCATTACAGTCTGGATTGTGCGATAGCTGGAGGCTTCAGCGACACAGCGGGAATCCTGGAGTGTGATTACTTCGAGGAGCTTTGAGTCTGATAAGAAAGGGAGCCAACACGAGTGCCAGCTTACCCAGGTATCCCTCAGTGAAGCACTAATCTGACCAGGCACTGCCAAAGCTCTCTGTATGCCGCTTCGAGGCGGACCGAGAGAAGCGTGTTTTTGTGTATGGAGCGTCTGTTTCTTCTCACTTCTCCCCTCCCGCCCAGAACAGAGGGCTCTTTATGGCTGTTTGCAGGGGGAAGAGTGGGCCTGACGGCAGAAAGTTGGCCCTCGGACAAGGCCAGCAGTCTGCAGGCGCTTACTGGAAATGGAGCGAGGGCCGACGCTCTGGGTTGGTTGGCTCGGCCCGAGTTGGGCAGGGCCAGGCCCGGAGCAGGTTGGCGTCCGCACAGAGACAGTGAATGAGAGTCTGAGCAGAGAAACTCTGGAGGGGGGTTGGGGTGGTTCTGCCAAGGATTCTTGCTTCGGTCTCAGGCCCACCTTTCATAGCCGGAGCCAGGAACTACAACCTGGACCGGTCACACTCATTTTATCATCAGAGTCAAACGATTTGACAACGCTGACTTGATTCCTTTCAGACGCAGAGCGGCGACGATTAAGAGGATTAATCTGCCACAATTTGGTTACTCAATAAATCATTTCAGTCATTTAAAGCCAAGAATGTCGAAACATTTGCTGCTTTTCTTGATCAGTTATGACAGTAAATAAAGAGTCATGTGGTAGCGGACTGTTGGTTGGACATGAGAAGCAATCTTGGACATTTTATTAACATTTCAGCGATTTAGATTTGAAAACAATCTGCAAATTAATCATCAATGGAAATAATAATTTCTTGCGGCATCATTTCAGTATTGAAGCTTCTTCTTTACTGCTCCTCACGTAACTGACAGCAGTTATTTTATTTTAACCTGAGTATTAATTCTTGTATTTTGGTTTGCGATCAGCTCACTGAGAGATACTAATATTGGCATTAATCGATTAATTGATTGGTTGTCATCTATTAACTCAGTTTAAGTCATTTTTTAAGAAGGAAAATTAAAAATTATTTCAATCCAGCTCCTTAAATGTGAATGCTTTCTATTTTCTTTCCTCCTCTTTGACGATAAACTGAATATCTTTTGGTTGTGGACAAAACAAGACTTTGAGGCGTCATTTTGGGACATTTTTCAACACTTTACTGACCAAACAGCTCTTAAAAATAATCCACAAATGGAAAATAATCGTTAGCTGTGGCCTTTTACTCTTAGATTATCTGTTCCTCACGCCCTTTTCTCACACATGCACATACATGCTGTGTACCCAGCATGTAGTAAATGCTGCCAAGAGTCAAAACCACACATATAAACACTTGTGTGTTCGCAGCCGCCACGGAGCTGCTGAAGTGTCAGATTTAAAGCATTTTGCTCTCAGACGCTCATAAAGACGAGCGATTCTGTTATTTTTATGACATTGTAGCGGCGTGTGCGAGTGTCGCTGTGGTCATTTTCATTGTTATATTTTTTAGTTGCTCTGGATTATGAGCCAGATTGAAGTGACACGAGACGTTTGTGGTGATAAAATCTCTGCATTTAGAATAAAGATGTTGAGCTGACGGTGAATTCCTCTCTGAAAGGAGGCCGAACACTTTACTCACTCTCATTGTGAAAGATCCTCCTCAGCCCCCGCTGACAGTGTTACAGTGAGTCAGTCGTCTGGTCATTTCTGATAAAAGGAGGACGTGTTTGCCTTTAAAAGGTTCTGCTAATCTCTTATAAGCTGAACCCTCTCCTCTTCCTGGCTTTAGAGAGATGGACCGGTTAGTTTGAGCTGCTTCCATCAGAATGAAATACTTGTTGTATGAGCACATTATCCAGTTTCAGTGTCTCATTTCCTCGTTCATCCTCAATCGTTTGTTTTACATAATAATGAAATTTAAGGTTTTTCCAGTTAGTTAAAGGGGAAACTACTATTTTTAAACCTGTATATGTCCTTTATTTACATTTTGGGGTGTGAATGATTCATTTTGACTGAAAGTTTAGGTAATCTTTTGGGGCAACCGTCAGTTATGTCCTCTAAAAGTGCCTGTTTTTGCCACTGACAGGCTGAAGTTGTTGTTCCAAGTATCTGACAACATTACAGAAATGATTCCTATGAAGTGTCATCAGAGGAGTAATCTATACAATCTAGTGAGAGTTCATGAAAGACGAGGAAGTGTGAGTCAGAGTTGGAAAAAGGAGTTTGAAGCTTATCAGTGAAACCGCGAGCAAGAATCTATTTTCAAAGCCACAGCTTTAAAAACAAAACTGCAGAAAAGGTTGAAGAATTGTTTTTTATGATGTCGTCAGTGGACGTAACTTTGCCGGTTGCAGGTGATCCACTGGAGTGATTCCAAAGCTTTTGCTGAATATTATTAATTTACACTTCAAAACATGTAAACAATAGAGCCCAGCTTTGAAAAATACCAGAATTCCCCTTTAATAATTCCATCAATATCAAACACTGCCTCTAATAAACGTGTCTGAGCCTCTCCTGTCTAATAAAAGTGTCATCTTCTGGGCACGGTTTTCTCCCTCTTCACAGTTTCAGCTCTTGTCATTCAGCCTTTTGCCCTCTTAGTCATCGTTCCTCGTGCTTCGGTGTCTTTTGAGAGTTTCCTCCAGGTGTTGTTACCACACACCGACAGGCTGCTTATCAGAGCCGACGCACACGAGGTCGACATAAGTACTAGTGCCCCTTCAAAAGGGTTGCGCCACCGCCAGCGGCCAGCAGACGTTTTTATCTCGAGTTCAGCCCCTTTGGGGTTATTTTGAGAATTACAACACCCACTCGTCTGTGTTTCTGCAAGAAGAGCCGCCTGTTACCTGCCAGACATGACAAATTTTCCTGTAAAGCCTGATGTGACCGGCAGGCTGTCGGAGACGACTTCTTCTCTTGCCAAAGTTGGCTGAAGGCAGCTACTTAAAAGTTGTTAGCATCCGGTTGCGCTCTCTTATCACACACACACCTTTTAATACCTGGTGGGAGACAGACCCTGTAGGTTTGCCCACCCAAACAGAAAAAATAATAATAATACTCCTCCTGGTAGCCTCGCAGAGGAAAAGCCCTCGGTCTCGACATGTCTGTAGCTCCGGGGCTTAATAGAAGAAGGCGAACAAAAGGGGATTATTATGTATTAGCTGTGGGACAGGGGAGGGGAAAGGGTGTAAGTGGATTGAGACGGCAGACACTTTTGTGGAATAACAGAAGTTAAGGCTTGTCTGTGAACATACCAGTGCAGATCACTCATGATGATAAGCGAGCACAATGCAAGTAATCAAATTAACAGGCTCTGCTTTTTGTCTACGATGCTCATCCTCCTTCCCTTCACTTCATTTTCCGTCTTTTTCTTTTACTGAATTAAACTGATCTATTTTTTTCTTCCTCTCCGCAGACCTCCAGGACTGACGGGCAGTCCAGTCATCTCAGATATTTCCCTCATCCGTCTGTCACCCCACGCGCCGCCCGGGTCGGGTGAATCACCGTTCAGCCCTCCACATCCGTACGTCAGCCCCCACATGGAGCACTACCTGCGCTCGGTACACAGCAGCCCCACGCTCTCCATGATCTCAGCGGCCCGAGGACTGAGTCCTGCTGAGGGTAAGGTTCAAACGCTGCATGTGTGACCATAACTGGCCCCAGTAACTTCAACCTAAAAAGGTTTTTCTGGAGTCTATTTGAGGATTTTAAAGTTCATTTAAAGTTCAGATAATCATGCATATGTTCCCACTTGAGTAACACAGAGTTATGTGGCAGTTTTTAAACAGAGCTCGAGACTGTTTGACTTCACTGCCTCCATGTTTTTGTGTTTGCTACACATGAAAAGTCAAATTTCTCCCCTTATCTGTCTTTTTTTTTTCATAATACTGGTTTGCAGCCATCCTAGTGGGATCCTAGTCTGACTCTGTAGCCTAGAAGACCGGTAACAAACTTATCAGACTCTACAATTTCCTTTATCGTGGCTACTTAAGTGTTTTCTCCTCACACTTATCAATCAAAAAGCTATAGCACAGGTTGTATTCATGTCCTGACATCAGTATAAAGTCAGAACTAGTCCTTAATAATCCACATACAGAAGAGTATATTCATCCTTTGTCTGTTACACCTGTAGACACATACAGTGCATTAACATTGCTTACCTGTGACAAACCCCCACATCATAAAGCACAAGACACTTCTCAGTCACTTGTAACTTAAAATGCCCCAACACACGTGTTCATCCATAAACACTCTCAGTGAAGTCAGGTCACCGTCACCGTCGTGCATTCGCAGGATGGAAACTCTCAGTCCTCTGATGATGTATGAATGCAGCGTACACAATCTGAGGAATAAACTGAAAGTGATGTGGAAAGTCTGCCGCTGCAGCTGCTCCGACCAGTTAACATTAAGGAGGTGAGATTAGAGTTGAGCGGGTTTAGAATTTATGTGTCCTGTTCACTATAAACCGACTCTGTCTGCTCGGCTGCAGACGCAGTTCACACAGTCGCTAATTTAACCGACGGTGATAATTAGTCTCGCACCTTATACATTCCCCTACGTACGGCACTGAGGTGTTTTTGCGTGTGTGTGTGCATGCTGGTGATTTGCAGGCGTATATCAAACGTATGCTTAGCTTTCTCGCTCGTGTGTGTTGTATGTTCGGGGCAGGAGAAACCGTGGAAATCAGCGTAGACACAAACAAAACCCTGAGCGATTGAGTCCACACCCTGCCCCGGTTCAAGCAACAACGTTGTAGAAGTACGGAGCCACAGCGCTGCACCCGGCAACGATAAATCACCATGCACGCGCTGCTGGCAAGCAATGCCCCCCCACCACCACCACCACCACCACCACCACAACTCGACCACCTCCACCTTTCAAGAGAAGCAATGCAGAAGAGATGCTGTCACTGATAAAGTGGCAGGGAAGTATGGCACCAAATGGAGGACAGCCTGCAGCTCTGCAGAACATAAATAAAGTCTGTGGAAGCAGAGCGCTCAGTGGAGCGTATGTAAACCTCTGATAGGGATACCTGAGTGCCAGGCATGTGTTGAAGGTTGTTTGTGAAACCTCAACCGCTCAAGGAATACTAAATAAATTACCACGATCCCCGAGAGTGACGCCGAGTTAATTTTGATTTATTTCAAACAGATTTCACCGCCTGGCAAGTACAGTGATGTTCACAGCTTCACCTTCAGTACATTAGTAGTTCGTCGTAGCTGCTTTAGCTTTACATGTTGCACCACCATCAGGTCAGTATTTTTACGTCACATTCCCATCATCAGCCTCGGGCACACTTTGTGTTTAGTGCTAAGAAGCACAACGAAGATGTTTAACATGGTAAAATCAGCGTGTTAGCATTGTCACCGATGTTAGCATGAGGCTCAAACCATCTCTGCACTCCACAGAGCCGCTAGCATTAGAAGCTGTGTCTGAAATCACCCCTATTTAATGAAAAGTGACCTCAAAAGTGAGTAGAAAGCGTCCGTAACATGGACCGTTTCACTGCAGTCCATTAAAACTGGAAAAACAACGCTGCTGCTTCTCCCCGGCGTAACCTTTTGTGTGTGGTTTTTATTGGGACCAGTGGAAGTGCAGTGTCCCATCGCTCTGTGTTCATAAGTGAGGTCACACATGCACTAACACACCGACACAAAACGCAGCTCTTGCGGAGGAGGTAACGTGATCTGGCAGCCATGGAGAAACCAAAGGAACATGGCCGGGTCGCTGCTGCTGGAGCCCAAACACGCTGCCTGTGGACTGTTACTGCAGCCATGGCCTAATAGGTTCTGATGGATCCAGATTTTTTGTTTAGCGTGTGTGTGCAGAAGGTGGAGGGGAGGCCGTGGTTTTGCCCCCCCCCCCCCCGATATCCCACTTGGCCCCCGCCCAGTGATCCCAACCCCCACTTTTCCCTCCACTCTTTCCACCAGCATGCATATTAATCCACCCCTGTCTCCACCGCTCACCCTCACCCTCACCGGGTGAGGAAAAGGGAGGAGGAAGGGCAGGAAATGGAGGAAAAAGGGGGACACAGGCACAGTCCAATCCATCTCTCACTCTTATAGTTTCTGACACTTTTAAATATGGCTTTACTGGGTGCAGGTGTTAACACATTTTACGTCAATATTACCCTCTGCACATGCAGCGTTTAAGGCTTCCTCAGCATTATGAGCGCATGTGTGTGTGTGTTTGCACCTGCACACTGTGTTGGACTTCAGCCTGTCAGACTTAACACACACACACAACAGCAGAGGACTGCAGGAATGTGGTATTCCTTCTCTCTGTACCCCCTCCTCCTCCTCCTCCTCCTCCTCCCATCGCTCCCTCTGCTTCCTTTTACTCCCCAGAGATATTTTCCCATAACCCAGCAAGCCTCAAAGACATCAGACATCTTTTATCAAAAGCCTCTCGCCCCGGGGCATGCACGCAAGCACAAATCTTCAAATCTGTGAAGCAGGGCACTCTTCTCCTCTGTTGAGTCCTTCTCACAACCTTTTCTGTTCTTGCATTTGTTTTTTTGTCGTTCTGTCTCTGGATGTATCACACGTTTCATGGCCGGAAAGTGAAATCAGAATGTGTCGAGCGTCAGCGACCGCTGATTGTGCAAAATAATGTAAAGCTCAATGCAGAAGTGGCTTCAAACTGCAGTCTTTGTTGTGGCCAGTAGGGGGGTGCGACTCCACTGGTTGCAAAAAGAGGCTGATCTGTGTCAGCTTATGAGAAAATGACCCTACTTCTTGTTTCTGATGAGTTTATGGTCTAAATCACCAGATCTAAACAGAATTAACTCCTCCTCTTCCTCCCGTTCTTCTGCAGTGACCCACGAGCACCTGAAGGACCGCGCCCTGTTCAGCCTCCCCCCTCCCCCTCCAGGCGCCAACCCCACCGAGTACTACCACCTGATGGCCAGTGCCAGCCAGCGGAGCCCCTACGGCGACCTGCTGATGCAGAGCAGCGCGGCGGCGGCGGCTGCAGCAGCGGCCGCGGCCGCGGCCCATCTACCAGATTACATCAGCCCCGTGGACGGTGAGGACGAGACTCATTCCTGTGTTGTCTTTCGACGTGCAGAAATACAATTTAAGATGTTTTCTCGAACACGATCCGTCCGGGTGATGATTCATTAACACTGAAACATGTCTTTCATCCCTGGCAGCCAAACTTTACAGCCATCTTGCCCTTTGTTCTCGGCACCGGGCGTGTTGATACCATCCTCTTATTCTTTCTCTTTCATGGAAGAGTTCCCCACATCAAAGCTCCTGCAGCTTAGACGTAGCATGGGGGCCACGGCTAGTTGAGTGTTGAGGGTGCATTAACGCTAAAAGCCCCAAGGCCAGGAGCTCATAAAAACATGTGTAACCTCGGAGTCTCTCATTCTGACGGCGTTTCAGGTGTGTTGGTGCTGTTATTAAGAGTAACGTCCTACAAAATAGATCTAGGGTGTCCTTAAAAGGGCAGCGTGGAGAGAATCGGCCATGTTACTCTGAGATTTTTTTCTGTATGCTCTGTTCAACATGTTCTCGCTCCCAAAGGGTCGAATACTGCAGCTTGGTCAGTGGCCTTAAGCTTCAAACTATGAGACTGCCCCTCCAGAGAGCTCTGCAGGAAAGACTTCAGACTTTCAAAATAAAGCCTGCTGACCGTTTACATATTAGGAGGAGTAATGACTTCTGGACTGTTACGTAACGGCTTGGTTGGGTTCAGTACGGAAGCCCTAAACAGTCATGAGTCAAACATATTGTTTCCTCCTTTCTGTCTTTCTGTGATAACAAGTTATTGGTTTCATCATCACAGAAAAACAAATGTTGTCCCGAGATAACGAGACAACGTTCTCGAGAGATCTCAAGAAAACAAACTGTGTTTATGTCGTCACAACAAATGTTGTTTTCCAGAGATAACGAGATAATTCAGTGAGTAATCATGAGAAAATGACCATGACACACACACTCGTCTGTGACAACATTAACTTTTTATTCATTTATAATCAATACTACTTAATCAAACGTTCAGATACAGGGATTGAGAGGGAACAACCTTTTGTTTTTTCTTGTGATAACAGATTTATTCATCTCGATTTCTCGGGGTGACACAGCTTGTTTTTGTTTTTTTAGATCTCAAGAAAACGTTCTTGTCATCTCGTGATGATGACAAATAACTCGTTATCTCAAGAAAACAATCAAATAATATGTTCAACTCATGACCGCTAAGTGCTTCCGTAGTGGGGCTGACCTGGTTAGGTTTAGGAAAAGATCATACTCACGGTTAAAATAACATTCACTCACTCCTGACTAGAACCCAGCTGATACTTGATTTCTGGGGTCAGTGCTGATGATGATCCCCTCTTTTCTCAGATCTTTGTACTATATCGCTTAAAGAAGAGACGCTGGAGGAGAAACTTCAGTGTCAAACTGACCAGTGGGAGCGAGAACAGGCTTCTCTCTCTGGTCCAGCAGGGATTAACCTTGTGGGCTGCACACGGTGTCCACTTAATGTCAGGGATGAGGCAGCTTTACACCGACACACACACACATGCTCAAATACACACAGCAGCACACACAAAAAAAAATTTAACAGCCGGGTAAATAGGCAGGCAAATGCTCACAAACTGGTACACGTGTTTGCACACAAACTCACAGAGACCGGCCTGTTCTCTCATGCCAGTTAGAGCCTCGGCCCTCTATCAAGATGACGGTCAGGCACCAGAACAGACGTTTGATTTCAGCAGCGAAACGCATCCAAGAAACCTTCAGCCCTTATGAATGGGGAATAGAAAGCGCACAGAGTGGAAAACTGTCCGTGAAAGTCGGCCTTTTCGATGCCTGATAATCAAACAGTCCCCTTGGCTGCGCTCGAGCTCCCCTCGCTCTTTTCTTTCATCCCGTCCAACCACCCACCCTGAAAAAAAAAAAAAAAACCTTGCTGCCCCGCTGCTTTCACCGCCGCGGTGTCGCAGTCACTGCATGACACTAATGCAGGCGTCCTCACGTGCAGGTAGAGGAAAACACAGGAAAAAAACTGCATCAAGATACGGGATCACTTGGCAATTAATCTTTTAAATTACCTCAATCACTTAGCCAAACACGGCGGTGCTGAAAGGGAAGGGTGAGGAAGGTTAGGGGGCCTCGCAGAAACCTCCCCCTCCTCCAACCACCTCACTGACCGCCGCTGTGCAGCTTTGCCCACACTTGTTTGGCGAGGGCTGTTTGCTCAAACAGCCACGATCCCCCGACTCCCCCGCCCTGCTTCAACGCAGCGTCCACACTTGCTGCCACCATCCCGGCGGCTTTTATTTAGTGTTCTGCAATGCTGGGAGTGATGTGGTCAGGTCTGGGCCACTCTGCCAGTCTGGAGGCTCTTCCACTGCGGCCTGCAGACACAGGGCCCATATTGACCGAGGCGGCCAGCTAATGGTCATCGCGGGCAGCCATCGGCCCGAATCAAAGGCTTCATTTACTGCCAGAGCGTGGGAGGAGCAGCGGCGGAGGTGGCAAATATGTGCTTCATCCCTTGCCGTTAGTTTTGGAAAGCGGCGCAGATGAAATCCATATTAAAAATCAATTTATGCACTAATATTCAGTGGACCCACCGCAAAAAACTGGGAGCCCTCAGTGAACCCATAGCATGGCTTCTCACCCGCCTCCCCCTCCTTCCCCGGTTATTCCCCTCTGGATAAGTGAATTCCAAGGCTGCTGTGAGGACGTGTGCTGGTGGAAAAGTTGTGGACACGAGCGTCGGTGAAGGTTTTTTGACAGGTTTTTTCAGGTCTTAGCCTTCCACTTTATGAATTTTAGGAATTACTGAAAGGCAAGTCGCTGAAAAGCAGGAAATTCTCTCCTAAATACGAGGAAGACAACGTTTAGAAGTGACATTGTGATCTTTGACTGCCCTCGTTTTTCTGTAAAAGATCCACTGGGTCTTCTGCCGGGACCCCCCCAACATGACAGCATGATGGACAGGACTGTTAGGTAAACAGGCTGTGAAACGCTCAGCTGCTTCTGTAAGTCGGCGTCGGTGTCTCTGGTGTGTTTCACACATTAATCACCGTCCTTATCTGACAGGAGCTGACGGGCAGACTGAGAGGAACCGACCGGGCTGAAACAACAAAACTACATTTTGCTCCAAAGACACACTGTTAAACAAATATCAGTTTCAACAAGTCATTAAATCAATTGTCTCGTTGCTTTTTAAAGACCGCGCAGCGGTTTAAGGTCGTTCCAGTTGGTTCGGCTCCTGCACGAGGCTCGTTTTGAGTTATATAAGTGAGGAATCAGACAACACTACGTTTTGTTTTTTAGAGATTTTTTACTATGTACAGTTTGTCATAAACTCTTGCAGTGTGGTTCAGCCAAGTGAAGCCAAACTCAACAATTCGTACCAACAATTACAATTAACTTAAACTGGCAATAGAAGAGTTTCTTTTTCCTTTAATGTGACATTATGAAGTAAATATTGATTGTGCAATGTTGGCACAAAACTCTATTATACCGTCTGCTATCACATTTCTATGGTAGATTAACTGAAAGGATAATGTGACGTTTGTGGCAGTTTCTACTCTGGGAAAAATGGAAACTGGGGATTCGTCATTCAGTCTCTGTTCGTCAAGAAATAAGCGGTAGATGGCAAACAAAATCGTAATAACTGCAAGAAAATCCGTGATGAAAAGTAGCGCCTCTTTTTAACGTCATCGACACAAGAGTTTGTAATCAGTACAAATACATCAACATCGTTACGTGGGTGAGCTGCGTCCTCCTCGGTTGTCATTAGTCTCCAACATAAGTAACAAAGAAATGTTAATTTGAGCATTAATGAAAAGGCGTTAAGGTGGACTTGGCATTAACACTGGTACGCTGAGGATAAATAAAATCACATTATGGTGCTTCACATTGGGAGGCATTCAGAGGACTGTTTGTATATGAGTGTGCAGGTATGTAAGGGGCTGGGTGGGCAGGGAGAAATATCAGAGCGGCATACGGGGAAAACACCGAAGCTCCCACGACAAAAGCAGCGGCCAAAGTAAATGTCTGCCATCGAGGAGAAAAAGATTTTAGTGTTGATGCAGCGGAGCGAGATGGATCTGTGTACTGATGTGGTGGCGAGGACCGAGGTGAGGGGGTGAGGAGGGGGGAGAACGTTCCCCTCAGACTGCATACACAAACACTTAACTATATGTTGGTTCGTGAGCACATGGGTGGAAGTGTGTGCATAAACACACACTGGCAAACACAACGGCGGCTTTGGGCTGGACACTGGGGGCTCATAGAGGACTGAGCACGAGCCCCCCTCGCTAATAAAATTCACAGTGTTAGTATTAGTGAGATTTAGCAGGGAAAATAAACATTCACCCACTCCGGCTGGCTGGCTGGCTGGAGATGTGGAGGCCCCGGGGCCCTGCTGGTCCTGTACAGCGCTAGAGCAGCTCTCGTCATCACGGAGGCGGACTCTGCCGAGGCCTGCTTCACCCGAGTCAAGGTCCAGGGTCGACAAGCCAAAGATTATCCACCGAGGCCGACCGCACTGTGCTGACTGCGTGCTTTCCCTTCAGATGATGATTTTAAATTCTTGGAAGCCAGTTTAAAGCCTGATTCACACCAAAAACAGTAAAGATGTACACACGAGGCCGCTTTCTTTTCAAGCTAAAGATAACTACAGGAGAAAAAGGCCACATACCAATTCTTTTCCCCCCCCTCCATGTGTTTCGGGTCGGGACGACACTGAGAAGCTCGCTGCTTGTGGGGATTAGCACAACCCTCCAATTAAAGTGTTTTCATTTTCCACAAAGCCATTTCAGTTAAAACAGCACCGGCAAATGCCTAAAATAATCACACACACATTCCTCCCTCCCCATCCTTTTTAATACTTTTTTTTTCTTCTCTCGACTGTATCGATGTGCACTGGAGCGCCTGTAATTATGACTCTCTATATAAATCCAGATCCCACAATTACAACCAGCCCACGATGCAGTCGCACACACACACACACACACACACATGCCGCGTTACCACATACTGCCGCGCCGCCTCGGCCTGTGCAACATCTGTTTTCTCACTCCCTGCCGGAACCTGCTCGCCCTTTCAATTATAACCAGCACCTATAAAACACTCCTTTACCAAGTGGTGAGAGTGTGTGTGTGTGTGTGTGTGTGTGTGTGTGTGTGTGTGTGTTAGATCGATGACATCCACCAAGCTAAACAGAGCTAGCTCAGCTTCAGTGCAGACGTTTCATCTTTGAGGCTGCAGGCGCGCTGAATTCCTCCGAGCTGAGGTTGATGTAAAGATGGAGGAGGCTGTTTGACGACGGAGGGCGGAGGGCGGTGTGTTCGGGCACGGTGCCGAGGAGGGTGAGGCAGGCGCCAGGCTACCAGGCCACCAGGTTGCGAGGCCTGTTTCCTGCTTTGTAAAAAAAAAAAGGGGGGAATATTAATACACTTATCTCCCATTAAATCTGTTGGCAGCGCTGCAGACTCGCCTCGCTGCAGAAATAACAAACCCGGGCTGCAGCGCTCAAAGAAAACAATTTGACTTAAACTGTAACTTCAAGTATTTTAATTACATGCGATTTTTTCCATCTACTTTTAAAAGGATGAATTCAGCGTAAAGTGTCGCATCTGTGATGCAGAACTTTTCTGTTACGTTAACGTAGATTAAAGAGACTTTCTACTAGATTTATTATTTTCATCTACGTAAAGACGTCAGTGTGACCTTTCAGGAGAAACTTGATGTGTGTTTCTAGTCTTTATGATTGAAGATTTAAACTCATTTCAAAATGTGTCAATCAGTCTCCTGCAATAAATCAAACATCCACACTGGAGAAGAAGCCACTTCAAAAATAAGTTTGAAATATCTAAATATAAGTTGTTTCTTGCTTATAATAAATGAAAATTGCGTCCAAAAAAAGTCACATTAATCCCAGTGAAATGCTACTTTCCAAACAAACGTGTCTTGTTTATAGATTATATCTTATTTATATGTTTGTAGTACTTGGAGCTTCTTTTGAATAGAAATTATACTTCTTGCAGTATAGACATAAAACTTGGATTAGATGGAGATTTACATGTAATTTAAATACTTAAAATGACCTTTTTGAGCACGTGGAGCGATGACTAACTCATCCGAAAGACCTCCGTGTTCATGACGCTCACGTTTGTTGAGGACGGTCCTCCTCCTTCTCCTCCTCCTCCTCCTCCTCCTCCTCCTCCTCCTCTGTGTAGTTAACCAAAAGATGACACATTTATTTATTAGCCCTAAAGTTGCACATTCCCGAGGAACGTTTGTTGTTTTTGCCAACTCTTTCATTCACGTCTCTATCATCTTCACCAGGCCCCTCAACTACTGTCGTCTGAAGTTCCCGGGGGCCTTTTAACTAAGTGCATATGCCTCCGCTTTACGACTCGCCACCTCCAAAACATAATAGTTTTGGAAGTAAGGTCCTGGTTTATGGCTGTAGGTCTGGTGCGGTGATTACGGCGGTGCCTGGATTCATTTGGCTCGAGGCGTCGCGAGAGTCGGGGATTGGTTTCATATTGACAGCGGTGGCGGTGACGTGCAGCGAATGTGTGCTTAGGTGAGTCGTGATGGGCCTATTATGAGTTTCCTGCCTCTCACGCCTCCGGTAATGTCCGCTGTAAGACCTAATTACACGTGTGCAACAAAGACGCCGGCGCTGCTGTCTGTCCCGTCACACCGCGAGGCGGCACCTGTTGGACAGCGAGCATCCGTCTCCGTCTATGTGGGAGCTGCAGCCACATACCTCTGAAATTTTAAAAGAAATAAATAATACGCAACGATGGACTATCAGTACACGTGGAAAAATAAATCACAATCTCTTCAAGTTCATGGGAAAGTAGTACCCTCCATCATTTCCCTGTGTTCTCTTCTATGAGATTAAGAAAATAATGCCACAACCAGGTCTAGCGGGAGGCCGTGAACTCTACCTCTGTGACTTGTTCTCTTTTTTTTTTAATGGTATTCTGAGATCAATTTGTTTAAATTGCCTCCATTTAACTTGCCCAAGTACAGCGGTCTGAAAGAGATCGCTATCACGGTAATTACTGAGAATGATTGGGGGGCGATTCATTATGCATAAGAGGATGCGAATGTTAAATAGGGGGAGCTGTGTGTGTGTGTGTGTGTGTGTGTGTGTGTGTGTGTGTGTGTGTGTGTGTGTGTGTGTGATGCAGGAGATAGAGCGTAGCTTAGCATGGCTGTGACCTCCACGAGGGCTGAACGCTGCTTCTAACGCGGTCCAGGCTAACTGCTGGTTACTATTGAGGCCAGGAAGGAGATTTAATGGAAGTGCGAGGAATTTGTTCACAAGCGGGAGTTACTGCTGAAGTACCAGAGTGCTGAGTACGGTTGGGCAACGTACCAGATTACGGTGGTCCTATCGCGTACTCATTTACATTAAATCTATTGATGCAGGTTTCTGGTGCCTGAGAGCGCATCTTTGCCAACTTGCCAACCTAAGGATTTTTAAAATTACTGCATTTTTGAGACATTTGAATAGTGAAAACAACAAAATAGTGAGTAAAATGCAACAAGTTTTCATTCTTTATTCAATTTTTGCCCCTGACCTTTAGCGTCTGTGCTCACAGCTGCCCCGTTTGTCAGCATATGAGTGAGTATTAACGCAGTGATATCGCTGCGATCGATAGAAACATCCACGTGACAGATTTTACAGCCCCTTTCTTGTAAAAGAATTGTTATAAATCAGGAAATAGAAGGTAGAATTGTGAGCCCGGGGATGAGAAAGGAAAGGAAAGGAAATCCCCGGAAAATCGGGATGGTTGGCAAGTATCGTTATAAAGACAGAGAGAAAGTCAATATGACCAAGGCAACACGTGTAACCTCAGGAAACAACTGCTCAAACATAAAAATATAGTCAAAATCTAAAGAGTTTAGCATGTTTGAAAGACAGGCAATCTAACGTTAGCTGACCTGCAGCCAGCGCTGTGGTAGTTCCAGAGAGTTGAACCCTCCAACATTACTTTAATGTCAATAATTTGCTAGCTTGAGAAGTTGTTTTTGGAAATAGCCTGAAAATCCCAAGTATCGGAATCAGTTCCCAACCCTGATGCCGAGATGTCTGACATCGTCTCTACTGTGTGTCTTTGTGTCCAGTGTCGCGGTTCTCCAGCCCTCGGCTGACTCCCCGACTGAGCAGGAAGAGGGCGCTGTCCATCTCCCCGCTGTCAGACGCCAGCATCGACCTGCAGACGATGATCCGCACCTCGCCCAACTCTCTGGTGGCCTACATCAACAACTCACGCTCCAGCTCGGCCGCCAGCAGCTCGTACGGACACCTTTCAGTGGGAGGGATCAGGTACGAAGCACGTGCAAACATACCTCCAGATTAAGTATGGAAAATGTTGGTTCAAACACGAAGTAAAGTAACTTCTGTCCTTCTCAGCCCCTCGTTCAGCTTCCCTCCTCACATCAACCCCGTGGCGTACCAGCAGCTGTTGTCCCAGCAGCGAGGTCTCAACGCCTTCGGCCACACGCCGCCCCTCATTCAGCCGTCGCCGTCCTCCTTCGCCGCCCGCCAACACCCCCTCACTGCTTCCGCCATGTCCGCCTCCCACAACAGCTCCAACTCCGAGGCCAACCAGGTAGGATGTGAATCTTACACAACATCATATTTGAATACTGAAGCTCTCTTTTTAAGCAGATTAATTTTCACTTTCATGTCGCAGATCAGATTTCAGAACAGTATGAACAGCTGCAGGCTGCGTAAACCTCAATCATAGCATTATAAAAGTATGCAAAACTTGACACTGAGGCAGATAAATGGGATGTTATACGTTAAAGGGAAATTTTGCCAGTGTTGACATGATAACATGAGGAGAGAATCTTCTGTGTACTGTAAACTACGAGACTGAACTTTTTTTTCAGTTAGCTTTTCTCTCCAATCTGATATCAAGTCCTTGTTGCCGATATCTGTCTCTGTTCACAGTCAAAGAATATATAGATGTAGGAGTCTTTATTTTTGTAAGTACAGGCGCACTGATCTTATTCACGCTTTCGTACACTAAGACGACGTCCTTATTCCAAGGAAACAGTCGATGTAGTAACTGACCAGATCTTTTTATACATCTGTAAAATCGCTGATGTGTGCAGTGATTCGGTGGTTTTGGTTTTGTTGATAAGAACACATAAAATCATTTTTTATACATTTCTGTGCAGTGGATCGTATGAAGATCTGTGCCTGGTGTGAAAAGGCTTTTAGGTGCAGGTATTTGGCAGCAGGTTAGAAGTCCTCCTCAAGAAAATGTTACGTTTTTCAAGCAAAATATGCAACGTCACATAAGTTATGGACCATATTGGTGAAGAAAAAAGGCGAACTTCTGCAGCGGATCTTGCAAAAGAAGACGGGCAGGAAGTCACTTCATCCTTTAGATCTAGAAAAGGTAATTTAGTTAGTTAGAGTCAATCAGCCAGTAAGTATTTACAATGTAAATCGTTTTAACTCCAGTTACAGAGATAACTTTTTCTGCATGGAGCAAAATGTAGTTTAAGAACTTTCATTTTGAACCACAAGAAGTTCTTTTGACGTCTGTAACGACCCTGTGTGGACGTTGAAAAGACATCAAATCGGACGTCTTTTCATCGTCGTTAGACAACCGACGTCTTTTTGATACGTCTGTGCTCAGGGGTTATTATTACGGTGGGGAAAACAGCGTATTGCTGACAGCTTTAGATGAACTAATCCACTGATTGTTGCAGCAGATTCTTCAGAGTTCATGACGAATGTGTGAATGTGGCCTCAGTTTACAAGTCGTCAGGAATGAAGTGTTTTTTTTGCACATTTTCTCAGGTGGGAAATATGCAGGAGGCTCCGTCTCAGTTCCATCTGTCTTCCTTCCTGCCGTCTCCTCGGCCTCTTTATCAGCCCACTGTATACACCGCAGCCACGCGTAATGTAAACTTCCCACTCGGTGAATCACTCCTCGCGCTGCTATCAGCCGCCTCCGGCTCTGTTTCAGCACACCAAAAGTATCCGAGTATCCAGAGTGTTGTATTCGCATCTTTTAAACAAGACACACCCCAACTCACACTACACACACTCACACATTCAGCTTTATTTCTACAGTGATCAGAAACATATTTCCTTCCTGGTTTTCCGCCAGCTGAATGAATCATCGAGGCCCCCAGAAATGCTGCGCTGCACCGTAGTGTCTGGGTGGGATTAAGAGACCCCCCTCCAATCCTGGACCCCCTCCAATGAGCCTCAATTTACACACACACACAATAATTTATCAGCTGCTTTAGATTTTATATCTTTCCTTTCTTTTTCGCCCTCCATTAGCGCTCGAGCGGGGGCCGTATGTGTCTGCGTCTTACTGTCGTCTTCAGAGTCTGTCGGCAGATCAAAGCTCGCAGCCCCCACAAACCCCCGACCCCACCGCCCTCCCCCTCCGCACCGAGGGTAATAACTCCTCTTCTTTCATATTTCTTTTTGCGGCTTCGGCGATCATAAGGCAGTCTAAACTGTTTAGTCTCGGCGGCGGGTCCTGGTCTGACGTACGGGCCGCGGTGCCTGGCGCAACCAGGACTCCACACAACCACTATCCACCCAAAAACAACTGCGCGCCATCTCTTTGACCCAGTTATCTGATTCCCCTCCGCCGCTACGTGTGGCGACCGTGGAATCTCGTGGTCAGCTTCAGGATTTCTGGAATGATTCACTGAGGGGTAACGCATGAGCTCATGCAGAAAATGATCTCTGCCACAGCAAAAAAAAAACTCTCGGTCTTTCTTTAATCTCGTGTCTGTTCGTATCCGACCCACAGAACGCCAGTGGAGACCCAGCAGTGAGCAGCACCGTCAACCCGTTGAACACCAAGAGGTCAAAGGTGAAGACGGAGGTCGAGGGTCCGCTGCCCATCTCGCCGTCCTCGCAGGTAAATCTCGCCCCAGACCCCCTTTAGAAATTGTACAATTTTGTGATCTGTTGAGTCAGGAGAAACTTTATAAACCTTATGAAACATCATCTCTGATGAATTCTGAATTATTTGAACCTTCTTGTTAATTCGGCACTGAATGTTCTTTCTTTCTTTGGGTAAAAAATAAACCTGGATCAAAAGTAGTCGTTTGAGACGGATTTCGAGATGCATATTAATGATCACTCGGGATGAGAACAAACACCAAGTCCGAACAAGTTTCACTCCCAATTTCAAATCTTTGTTCCTTTTCTTAAAGATTTTACATTAGGATCTGCAATGACCTTCAAAAAAATCCTAAGCTTTCATTCATCCAGCCTTTATTTATACTATTTTTGTGCAATAAAGCTATCTTAGTTCATTCATTCATCTGCAGTTGCTAATTCAGCTCCAATTGATTATTGGTAGTGAATAAATAGCGGCTTTAATCAATGACAAGACGTGTTGTCACGCAGTGAGATCAGGCAACAGCTCATTAGGATGAAGAAGCCGATAAGATAAGAGAGATGCTAAACAGCACCGAATGCTCCTTTAACATATTGACCACAGATTCAGGTAAAAAGATGTTTTTTTATTCCAGTCGTTTACACACATCTTCTGATAAAGTTCTGTCTTCCTTTTTCTGCAGGACCACGGTGGAGGGATCTTGGACCTGAGTGAGGATCTGGATAAAGACGAGTGCAAACAGGAGCCGGAGGCCGTTTACGAGACCAACTGCCACTGGGAGGGCTGCGCCAAGGAGTACGACACCCAGGACCAGCTCGTCCACGTGAGTGATGGACCCGTTACTGAACATTAATCTGTGCGATATGCACCAGGAGCCGGTCAGAGCCAGACAGACAGAACACACCAGAACTGAAATACTGGTTCTTAATATCTGAAACAGTTTCAATACTCATTTCCTGCAGTAGCAATACTTTCAGACCAGCTGTGGTTTCTCACTTTCTCTTTTCTTTGACAGAAAGTTGACACACATCCGCCTGTCTCGTGATGTGCTTCACACACAGTAGACAAGACGGGTTGTATAATAAAAATCTAAATTCTTGTAAAAACATTAATGGGTGCATCATCGTCGTCTCAGTTACAGTGATCGTTCCCGTAACACTGGAAGTTTTGCTGAGAAAACAAACTGTCCCATGTCAGGTTTCATCTTTCTGTTCTGGACACCGTCACCGTCATTATGAGTTTTCCTTTTTCGCTGTTGTGAAAGTAAATTCCAAACGATGCCGTAAGAGCCGCAGAGAGCCGCATGCTGTTGTGTAGAAAGCGAAAAGTTCACACAACTCTTCTGCTGCTCGTTAAATCCTCACTGATTGAGTCGCGTCAGAAAGCTGTCCAGTAACTGATCCCTTCCTGTCGGGGGTGACACGCGCTTCGTTAATGAGCCTGCCGGCTTTCGCCAAAACTCCAGCCCAGGCCTTGCAGCTGTGCCCCCCGTCCCCTCGGTCCCATGACCCCTGACCCCTCACCTCTCACTCCTGGCAACACCCCCAACCCCCGAAACCCAGAGGGCCGACCATAAATCCATCGTCATGCCAGAAGCTCTGGAGTTATAGAACCTCGTGCTCCCCCCTTTTCCAGTCCAAGTTCTTGCTTTCCGTCAGTTATCTCAGAGCGGCGGTGGGAGGGGCGTGTGTCACGTCCACATCCTCAGAGACCAATAGGAGGTGGCGGTGGTCGCTATGGGCCGCTACATGTCGGGACGAGAGTTACCTTTATGAACTTTTGCCCCAGCTCCAGCTCCCAAGCCGCAAGACTCTGTGAGAGCTTGGCAGGATTAGCGAGCAGGCTAGCAGGAGCTCGGTGGTTTGATCTCGGGTGTGGATGGACGAAGTGAGGCCAACACATTCTCAAATCCTCGCAGGACTGAGGGTTCTTTTTAAAAAGGTCTCTGCTTTCTGTCAACTTTACAAAAAAAAAAAACAACCAGTAGTCGCCGTTTTTTCCCCTGACAGCGTTTCCCTGAGCACATCCAGGGTTTCACACAAGGTTCTCTTAATATCAGCAGAACAAACACACACCTGTGGCTTTTTCCTGGCTTCTGCTTAACCAAAATAATCCAGTTTCAAAAGCCCCCCCCCTGAAAATTATGGATTTGCAGCCGCGCGTAAGCTGAAAATAGAGGCCTCCACTTGTGTCCGTTCCTCCACGTTCACCCAAAATAGATCTCAGCAGAATCGTCGACCGCTGAGCTTTTTCGCTGGTGGAGAAGTGGCCACATAAGTGCAGCATTGTGGGCCGGGATGTCCTCAGGAAATGAAGTGGTTCCTCTGGGTGTGTGGCTATTTGCATGTGGTGCACGGGATGAGAGTTTTCAAGAGTGTCTGTTCGGAAACATTGTGTGTGTGTGTGTGTGCAGACAGCAAGTGTGTTTGACGCTGACAGACACTTGTTTTATTTTTAATGGGAAATGATGAATCAAATGCTGGAATTATACCAAAATGTACAACTTTGCAGTTTGGACGCATCCTTTTATAGAGAAATCTCTGAGACGTTACATTTAGATGTAGCTGCAACTATTAATTAGCGATTAATTGGCTTGTATAATTTTCAGAAGAAAATTAAGTCAGAATCCTCTGATTCCATCCTCTTGAATCCACATTATGCACTGTTCTACCATAAAATAATATCTTCGAAATCATTTTGACTTGTATTAGGAAAAATGGTGCCGATTGTTTTTGCACCGTGCAACGTGTGTGTGAGTACGATCTCCTGAGTTTACGGTGCAACATCACACACTAACAACTACGTTGGTGAAAGTAGATCATGTTTTATAGACAAAATGTTGTCTTGTTTTCACCCCAGCTGCTCTGAGGACTGGCAAAAGCTTAGCTTTGTGTTAGCAAAGGTTTCAAATCACTAGTTTTCTTTAGATGTGAATATTCTCTGGTTTCTTTCCTCCTCTATCACAGTAAACTAAATATCTTTGGGTTGTGGATAAAACAAGACAGTTGAGGACGTCATCTTTGGCTTTTGGACACTTCAACATTTTCTGACCAAATCACTGATCAGTTAATTGGGAGCATAAAAGAAACAGTTTGATGTAACTAGCAGACTAGCTGATAGAAAATCTATCTAAGCATCACACAGGAAACTTTGTTCTCCCCCCGCTGACTTCCTGATCCATCCAAAGTAAGAGGAAACAAAGATAAATACTCTGCCTGAACACTTTAACTGCGATCTGAAGAAGTTCCTGTTCCTTGAGAAACGAACACACACATACACACACACACACAAACACACACAGCCTGAAAAAACAGCCACAGTGCTTTTATAGTTTTTGTCTCCTGTTGACAGATGCATAATAACTGTCAGCCATAATGGATGGCACCGTCACTCACAATGTGTGTGTGTGTGTGTGGACACATGAAAGAGGGAGAATCTTCTGGTGGGAAAAAGACAAGAATTTGCTGACTCGTTTTTAGTAACACACACACACACACACACACACACACACACACACACACACGCTCACTTGGTGTCTAGTCACCACTTCTGTGTCCCCAGACGACGTATGTTGTGATACTTTGCGATACGTTTGTGACGATTGACCCGGATTGAATTTTCCCCGCAGCACATCAACAACGACCACATCCACGGTGAGAAGAAGGAGTTCGTGTGTCGCTGGGAGGAGTGTTCGCGGGAGCAGAAGCCCTTCAAGGCTCAGTACATGCTGGTGGTCCACATGAGGCGTCACACGGGGGAGAAGCCGCACAAGTGCACAGTAAGAAGATTGTATACCTGTGAAACACTGACAGCAGTGAACTGTTGTTGGAGGGACAGATTTACAGAAAGAACGGTCAAAGTCAACACCAACTGGCTTTTTTAGTGAGAGATTAATCCTACGTTTCCCACAATGCAGTAATGTGAAATAGCAGAGCCTCCGATTGGCTCGTTTAAAAAAAAGAGCTATGCTCTGATTGGACAAAACTTTCAGCAAGCGTGTCTGAGATGACAATAATGTTTGACTGCAGGATCAACCTTTTCTTGAAGGAACAGCGAGAGTCTTTCCTTCTCTAAATACCTTCAATTCTGTTTATTCAACAAACATTAACAACTGTAATCTCAGATAAACTAATTTGTCTACAACAATGCACGCTGTCAACTAGAATTTTAAATAGATGGCGAGTCAGGTATCCTGTGAAACTCTGGTATTAACAACCACTCGAAGAACTTGGATCTTTCTCGGCCACGTTAGCAGCACTCCCACAAATACTGATGAAAAAAAAACTCCATGTGATTTTCTTTGTGCTGAGCGCCAGTAATATTTTCCATGTTGATAAATCTTGGGGGTTTCACTGAAGCCTTGGTTTGCTGTGTGAAGATCAAATCGCGGGCCTGTTTGCTGCGCTTCAAAGCCTGCTCACAGGCTCTTGTGAATGCATTAAAACAGATGACTTGTGAGAGAGGGAGAGTTAAGAAAGCTGATTGACGGCGTGGGTGTGTAATTAAAATCTGCAGACAAGCAGGGGGCCGTGGGTCCTTATTAAGACCACGTTGTATATTCTCTGCACAAATCCCCACATGCATCTTCTCATAACACTCCCCTTCAGTCTCCTCTTTTAAGGCTGAATCTTCTGACTTCTGTGTCCAATTCCTGAGCTCGTCTAATTTGATTCTCTTTTAATTTCAAAGCCAATTACATTCACAATGACTTCTCAGAAGGAATACCAAATTATAGCTTGTACAGTACAAGTGAATACAAAAAGCTAAACACAGACTTCTCTTTGTCTCAACAAAGCAGGCCAGACAAAGAGCTCCACCACACCTCACACTTAGTTTAGATATTTCGCATAATGGCCCTTTTTACCAAAGTGTAGCACTGCTGCTTTTGTGTGGCAAGGCACAGTAGTTGGGCACCAGTCCAAGAGTAGATTACATTTGAAAACTGAAACACACACACACAGCTTTTTTCCCCCTCTCTCTACCCAGCTGCCGACAAAACAACCGAGCACTCAAGCAGTCAGTCTCACTGTCCGTCCGTCTGTCTTCTTTTGTGTCTCTGCAGTTTGAGGGCTGCGCAAAAGCTTACTCCCGCCTGGAGAACCTCAAGACCCACCTCAGGTCCCACACCGGGGAGAAGCCGTACGTATGTGAGCATGAAGGCTGCAACAAGGCCTTCTCCAACGCCTCGGACCGGGCCAAGCACCAGAACCGCACACACTCTAATGAGGTACGTTCACAACACACACACGCTGATCAGCTGATACACCTAGTGAGGTTTTAGGCATTTGAGCAGTCATAGTGCAACTTCTTATTCTGCTTCTTTTTTTCACTTCCATGTCACTATGGAAATTTCCCCTACATTTATTTATTAACTTGAGTTACTTTACTCGACATTTTGAATTATTTTACAATCAAAGAAAATATTCTGAATATCAGATCTGATAATTGGCCTGGCAGACAACTTGGGAATCCATAGTAAGTATATATTTAACCTTTATTTTACCCAGGCAGTAACATTGAGATTAAAATCTCTTTTACAAGTGAGACCTAACCAAGACAGGGTAATCAAGTAATGTATTTATAAAAAAAACATTACTTTGGCTTTGGTGTAAAATGAAATCCTCAAAGTAACTAGTAACTAAAGTTTTCAAATAAACTGTAGAACAAAAGGAGCAGAAATCTAAAGTGTACTCATCTGGGCTTTTAATCCCTCTTTGCAGAAACCCTACGTATGTAAGATCCCGGGTTGTACCAAGCGCTACACGGACCCCAGCTCTCTCAGGAAGCATGTCAAGACGGTCCACGGCCCTGAAGCCCACGTCACCAAGAAACAGAGAAGCGACGCACCTCCGAGACTTCAGCCACCCAAAGGCAACGGGGAGAACGAGGCGAATTCCAAGCTCAGTGCGAGAGGCGTTGACGGCAAAATTGAGGCCAACAGCACCTCTAGAGGAGTGGAGGACTGTCTGCAAGTCAAATCTATCAAGACTGAGAACTCCATGGTGAGTCCCAATCGCTTAAACAACAAACAACCCTTTTTTTTAGTCCATAAAACATTTCTTTGCACTTTAAGAACTTAACTTATCCAGTGCCACCTGTCGAGACATAACGAGATAATAACTGCATGGCTTTGGAGGAGAAGGACACTAATTTTCTTGCTGTTTTCCACTTTACTAACATTGCTGTGAGGCTAAATGTTAACTGCTGGTTCTGCCTGCATCCTTCCTAACATCTCTGGTTGTTGCCTAAACTTGCTTCTTTCAAGTTAACCTTCCTAATGGACAGACTTCACTGAGGTGAGCACTCAAACTGTCTGTGTCTTTTTGCGACTCAGCATGGGAGGTGTGCGATTATTTCCTAACGTTTCATGCTACATAGTTCAATTCTTGCATGATCCAAACAAAGTACCTTTTGCATGATCAGGACACGCTTCATTGTATATGGGATGAACACATACACACTCTACCATTTAACTGGATTTTTCCGTCCGCAAGATCACTGGCAGTCGCCCTCGGCTGTCGGCCGATGATAAAAGTCATTGTTGTATTAATATTCAAAGGCTGGGGCTGTTTTAGCATGTGTGCTGAACAAATAGTGCCAGCGTCAAGCTGTGATCAAGACTTTAGTACATTTCCGGCCAGTTTAAATTACTGTCGCCGCTGTGCTAGATTGTTGCTCACAGAACTCATCTATTATCTACTTGTTTTCTTGTTGTAAATAAATCAAACTCATCCATAGTTAATGAGATTATGGAACTATAGGCCTACATTAGTTATTACAAAACACCATCACAATCAGAATTTTTTAACTGTGGTAATTATTTCATATTGAAGAATACATAATGGAGTTCTCTGAGCTTGGCATGAGACATTTATTATTTTATTTTATCCATTTCTATTATTTAATTTCACTTATTTTTTTACACCATGTTTGCCAGTTTTTTGCAGAACATTCATTCACTTCTGGAAAACTAAACAATGCACCTCTATCATTTATAATAAAAGCTTTTATGGTTTGGTTCATTACATGTACATCAAGTTCCTCCCTGCTGTCCTCCTACAGACGTATCAGTCCAGTCCTGGCGGCCACTCGTCATGTAGCAGCGAGCCGTCGCCTCTCAGCAGCGCCAACAACAACGACAGTGGGGTAGAGATGGCCATGCACAGCGGGGGCAGCTTCGGGGACCTCAGTGCACAGGATGAGTGCCCCATGGTTGACTCAACTGTGTCCGCTGGGGGGCAGCAAGCTGGGATGGGGCTTCAGTTGAGGAAAGCCGTGGGCCATGTTGGCGCGGTCACCATCAAGCTGGAGAACATCAAGAAGGAGAGGTTGAAGACAGTGAGGGACTCCTGCCCCTGGGTCAACTCTGCACCACAGCCACTGCAGGGCCAACGCATCAGCATGAAGCTGCCTCCCATACCTGCAGTCGGTAAGTGTGGAAGGGTTGAAGAAATCCTTTACTGTGTGTTGAGGGTGGCAAGATGGCTGATCGATTGTTTTTAACTGTTAATTAGCTGCAGCCATTAAGTAATAATGTCCCTTGTATCTGCCAGGTTCCCTTCTGGAGAGCTCCAACGTGATGAGTAACCCCGGTTCGTACCCTGGCCAACGCATGGGTGACCTGTCCTCATGTGAAGTAACACTGCTGAACCAGCTGAACGAGCGCCGTGACAGCACCACAAGCACCCTCAGCTCAGCTTACACAATGAGTCGGCGCTCCTCCGGTATTTCACCCTGCTATTCCAGCCGACGCTCCAGTGAGGCGTCCCAGTTTGGCACTAACCGGCACAACAACATCAGTTCTGCTGACTCATATGACCCGATCTCCACTGATCTGTCTCGCCGCTCCAGTGAAGCCAGCCATTGTGGCGGTGGTGGCGTCAGTGGAGGAGGTCTTCCAAGTCTCCTTAGTCTGACACCAGCGCAGCATTATCGGCTCAAGGCAAAGTATGCCGCTGCCATTGGTGGAGCTCCACCGACTCCTCTCCCCAATATGGATCGAATGAGCCTGAGGACCCGCATGGCACTCTACAGTGACTCCCAGGAAGGTTCATCGCACCCATTCCACCAGCCGCCGTCTGGAGCTGTGCCTCGGCGATGCAGTGATATTGGATATGGCACGCAGAGCATGATGCCCCATGAGGTACCCAACAGCCTCCCTCGCCGCGCCAGTGACCCAGTACGTCGTCCGACACTGGACCCACTATCCATTCCAAGGGTTCAGCGCTATAACAGCATGAACAGCATGAACCCCATGAATGGTCCATCAGCTGAACGGCACCAGGCGCTGGCTATGCAGGGATACACTCGCTCTGATGGCAGCTTGCAACGCTATCCATTCGCCCCCAGACCGCCAAGCATTTCTGAGAATGTAGCAATGGAGAACATGGCAGTAGATGTGATGATGATTGGGGGGGAGCAGACCGGCGAGGATGATTTGGTGCTTCCAGATGATATGGTACAGTACCTCAGGTCCCAGAATTCTGGTCCTGCAGGCCACTACTCGGGTCAGGTGGACTACCATTCCAGCAATCAGACTCAGGGCTACCAGACGGGCATGGCCCCACCAGCATCATTTTATGCTCAGAGGAGGATGGCGATGGTGGATGCCACAATGACTCAGTCAGGTCAGGACATGCAATCGTGCCAGCTGGGTCTTGGTGGCTCCCAGCAGCCCTTCTCTGCACCATCGGAAAACATGAACAAGAACAACATGCCGGTGCAGTGGAACGAGGTGAGCTCTGGGACTGTGGATGCCACAACCAAGCTCTCCAAACAGCAGCATCCTCTCAGGGGGAACCTAGCTATTGTTCAGCAGAGACACAATTTTGGTTCCTTCCAGGGACATGGTCAGGGCCTGGGCAGTAACCAGCAGGTAGTGCCTATGAGTCAGAATATGTCTATGCAGGGGTATGTGAACCACAACAGCCAGAGGCTGATGAACATGTCTCACCAGCAGCATCAGCAACAGAGGCAATGCAACAATGTGAACTTTAGTGAGCAAATGAGTCCTCAGCAAGGGTTTGGCCAAGAGGCCATCCCCAATTCTCTATCTGGAAGCACAAGCGTTAGACCTACCCGGAACAGTATGACAGATCCAGAACTGCAAAGTTACAGAGCAAGGACACAGGCTGATGGGTATTCTCATGTGAACCAGGTGGATCTGCAGCAGAATTACAGCGTTGTTTCACAGCAGCAACAGCACAATATCCATAACGGAGGCAGGGGAATGTTACAGCCCAGGCCTCCCGCAGAACCCAAGTCCAATGCAAGACAACACACAGGGTCTAGCATGATGCAACCGAGCCGAATACCCAAGTCATCCGATTTGAGCCCTAGTCGTGCGACTGACACCTCAGAGGCGAGCCCAAAGAGGCCCAGTGGGTCAGCAGCCCACAATGGTAACTCTGAAAATCCAAACTCTGCTGTGTTCTACACGGCTCAGGTTCATATGTTTGAGCCAACTTCTGCCAACTTTGAGGCCCCCATGTCCCCCTGTGCCAACCAGGCTCCTGCCAGCAACACCACTGCTGCTGCCAACATGGCCTCACCAGGAGTCAACCTGGTCTCCAGCAGCACGGTGGATTCTTCCACTGGTGGATCTGGTGGCACGGAGCATGCCCAGATCGACTTTGACACCATGCTCGATGATGGGGACCACTCCAGCCTCATGTCAGGCACCCTGAGTCCCGGCCTTCTGCAGAGCCTCTCCCAGAGTTCCTCACGTCTCACAACCCCCCGCAACTCCGTCACCCTAGCGTCTGTACCGGCAGGGATTGGCAACATGGCCATCGGTGACATGAACTCTATGCTCACAGCATTGGCTGAGGAGAGCAAGTTCCTCAACATGATCAGCTGAGATCAATCAAACACTTCTCATCCATCCAGTCTTAACCGTGTCTACATCAGGAATATATGTACTAAACAAGAAAGCACTGATTGAACAATGCAAAACTGGCTTTTTCAAAAAATGTTCTTCATTGTCCATAGGAATATGCTTATCTTGTAATATTTGCTTCAGATTATAATATGCTACATTAAGATTTTTAGTAAGTATAACTAGGATCAAGGACATTTTTTCTATCATTATTTGTTAAAAAGCCATACATTCTACCTGCAAGTATATGATAGCCCAGGGTATCTAAATCCATCTACAACCAATTGCCATTCAGTATTTGCTGGTGTAATAGCCCTTTACAAAGTGGTGCACTGAGAGCAGTTCACACAGACCCTTGCTGTGGACATCAAGGTTACCAGGAAATGGAACAGACGTGTAGATAACAGATACTATTTTCTCATGAAGACCTTTATGTGTATAGATTATACTGTATGGTACTTGCTTTAAGTTATGCTATAGACTTGGTTAAACTAGGGCTGTCAGCGTTACAGTAACATATGAACACCTACAACAAATTCAAAATCATGAATGAATGAATGTTGAATTGAACTACAGTGAGTGTAGTGACCTCCACTACCGATAGACACAGTCTGAACCCAACAACAAATTGTGCATGTAGAAATTAATGAATGCTCATTACGGAAAAAAATTAACTGCTGTTGCAGTTTATACAAGAAGTAACAAAAGTAGGCAAGTCTGCCGACAATAGCTGCACAGTTGAATGCAAGCGGTCCAAAAAAAGTGAATGATTCCTTATTTTTACCTTTATTTTCAATGTTATGTTAATTTTGACAACAATGTCTCGAAACTCAGGAACAAGCAGTGTAGTTCTGAGCTGCTTCAACAAAAGTGACAAAATTCAACTTTGGAAACCGAACTAGTATGGAGGTCCATATGGAGGTCACTGTATAATGTCATCAATTCAACTACCAAAGTAGTTGTGCATTGTAGAGTTTATTTAACTTAAAATTTTATTGGCAATCGGACACAGACACCACAGATATCAGTGACGGGTATGATGCTGAAAATCGGTCCCTGGTTATCTGTAGAAATGGCGTCAAAGCTCAATGGCAAATTACAAATTGGTTGCTGGTGCCAAGTATGCACTCATTTAAACTATCTTGCAGAATAAGAACAAAACAAAGAAGTGCGTTGCAGCAACCTGTCTTGTGCCAAACTGGTTTTGTGCCACTTTCAATGTCAGTGATATTAAAATGGAGGTTATTTGAAAATGAGAAAATTTCGTTTTTTACAAAGTGAACGCTATTATGAATTTTTTCATGAAATTCAATTTCTAATTGAAAAAAAAAAGTGTGACAAATTGTAATTTACAAAATTAAGAACTTGACAGCCCTAGTTTAAACACATGGTTGTACAACGTTATGATCCAGAGATATTTAGTGCTTTTTTGATCATGGTCTGAACTCCTGAGGATGGTACTGTACAATCAGATTTCCTTCTTTGCCCTCTGGATCTGAGGCATTCGCTCTCTATGGTCCCATCTCACAAGGGTAAATGATTGAAAAGGACAAGGATAAGCCTCTGTGTTAGTCTATCAGGGCACATGAACCCCTGTGTCTGATGAGGAGCGTTCTCTAAAAGAATATACAAGTACCTCTGTATGTTCTCAGCAGAGATCAGATCCTAATTAACACATTCATACCACCAACCCCCTTCGCTGCACTCCACATTTCCCCTGGGCTCCGCATGAACTGCAGAGAGTCCAGGAAGGGACACAGACTTTGAAAATGAAATCCTGTTTTGGACAGGATTGGCGAACTAGCCCTGCAAATTCCTCAGTTTTATTACATTTGCTGAATTTCTAAGTAGCCTTTAAAATGTTTGTGTGTATGCTACCATTCACTTTTACTATGCTCAGTGTGTGTGGGTTTGTGTGAGTGTGTGTATATAGCTTTTGTACATTTCAAATAAACTATCTCCTTTTTTTTTCTGTTTTAAATCCCTGCATTGTGTCTTCTCTGATATACCATGTCTGTGATCCCTGGAGGACACATGGAAGTAGGGCTAGCATGCTACAAGTGCAATCATCTCTGATAGGTTCTCAGACTGCTGTCAAGATCGGCTCTTAAAGGGGCAATTTGTAAGATGTGGCCAGAGTTTTAGCTTAAAACGATCAAAAATTGTGAAGAAACAAGAGTGTTGACACTGTGTCACAGACGTCTATTTGCTATCTTGCAGGGATAGCTACTGAAGAGAGCATGCTAGCCCTGGCTCGTCCTGTCTGTCTCTCAGCTTGGAGATGTATGTGGGAGGCTAGTTCACTACTTGTGTGTAATAAGTAAACAAAATACACTCACAGAATCTCAAGAAATTAATATTCAAGATCAAGTTAAATCTTGCTATATAAACCTAAATATGTCTTGGCTCAGATTTCAGCCGTCACGTTACAGTAAAAACAAAGCACCTTTAACGTAAGTTGCTTTAACATAGATACACTTGTCAAATTAAACCAATTTTGCACTCTCCTTCCTCTTGTCTTAGATTCAGGTCTCTTTAGATTGCTCCATGATAACTGCAGTGCTTGTGCTTCAATAATAGAGGAGCAACGTTTGTTTAGCTTTGAAGCCCCCTGTCTTTCCTCTGCATACATTTGAGCATCTTTCTTGATGCTCTGCTGATGAAAAGATAATGTGTTGGATTCAGTAGTTGTAGCTTTTTATTCATGATTCCTAACTCTGCATACTAGAGCAGAAGACGAAGGAGCGAGCAGTCTGAATACCCAGGTGAAAAAGGATACTCCATTCGCACAAAACGCACACAGAGCAGTTTCTAAACTTAGATGGCATGTTGTCCAAAATTAACAGTGGCAGGCCGGCCCTGAAGAAATGGGTCTGAGAGCAACATAAAACAGGAAAGAAGAGAAAGAAAAAGAGGAGGGAGGTGGAGAGAGCTGCTGTGGAGTTGAACTAGTAAAAAAAAAGGTGGGAAGCAAAGAGCGAGATTAAAGAAAAAGAAAAAAGGAGAAGGGTTATAAGAAAAGATGCAGAGTGCAAAAAGAAGGAGACCAAATCATTTTTTAATTTGACAGCAAATTCAGCAAGGGACTGGTTAGAAGTGGAGCCCACTGATTGCTTTTGCCACAGGAATTCCTTATTCTCTTAGAGAGAGGATGGGAGAAAAATAGCCCCAGGGTAAGGAGTCTCACCAGAGAGGAGAACAAGAGGTTAGTGAGGCAGAAACGGATGATTAGACAAAGCACACAGATGAGGAGAGATGGTGTGTTCTGAAGCACACGGCTTCATACAGTAAACAGACTGCAGACATACTGTACAGTGCAGCCAAAGTAAGAAGGCATGAACCGGTTTCCTTTACAATGTTTAACACAAAGTTAAGACCGGCTGTTAAAGACACCTGCTGTCCTCAAAGGCTAAATTTCGTATGATAAGGAGAAAAACAACAACACAAATGATGGTAGATACTGCGGAAGTACGGGATATATAACCAAAGTGAGAGTTGTGTCCGTCTATTCTGCATGAAGTCAAACACGTTCCAGGTGGATGTTGGACTCCACCGAGGTCGTCCCTCGTCCTCACTCATGTTGGAGATCTGTTGTGAGCAGCATCCAACTCGGGTACCTAAGAATTGCATCTCCGCTTCTTCTAGATGACCCGGTTCTGACGCCTTCTTCGCTCCGTAACCTCTGACAGGCACTGTGGCGGTTTGAAGCTGCAGGACGAAGATCAGCACCTCCAAGTCAAGGCCTCTGCCTTACAATGGTAGATTACCAACTTCAGTTGGGAGTGAGCACCGGTCCCAAGTGATGGATTTAAGTATCTCAGGGTCTTGTTCATGAGTCACATGCCGTCTATGCTCCGATCCTCACCTGTGGTCATGAGCTGTGGGTATTTAGCAAACTGATCATTTTAATTTCCAGCTAGTTTCTGTCTAACTTCCCATCAGCAGGCCAGGAAAGTGAAGTGAGTTGTTGCAGCTATATGAAGTTTTTGAAACAAAAATCACTTGAATGAAGAATGTCAGGAGCAAAACCCCACTTTCATTTGTATCTATTGGTCGACTGTCAAGTCAAATTGCTCAGCAAGATGAAATATATAAATGTACTGCCTGTTTAAAAAGATGCACAGTCATGCCGTTGTTTCGTTGTCATCCGAGATCTGAGAAATTTAATGAGGAGGGGAAAGGACAGACTATCTGTGGAATTCCCTTCCTTTCAATTCAGCTGTTCCTAAGTTTGCCAACATCTCATTGTTGGGCTTTAAAGTGCTGTCGCCTGTTAAGAGAAAGGCATTCGGAGGCAGTCAGCTGTTGGTCCGTGACATTCGCACCCTGCACCATGGCTGCTACCAGACAAAACAACATGCATCAGAGGAGCAGAAGGTCAAATGGATGAAAGATTGCCAACCTCAGCTGACTCACAAAGTAACAAATGCAAAGCATGAAGAAAATTAGATTCTCATATACAGTTAAGTGCTCATTTTTATGAAATATCTAGCTTTACATTTACAGAATCATGACATACCACCACAAACTGTAGACGTGTGACGGATCCAAGCCCACAAAAAAAAAGTGGCAGGCTTTGAAACCAACTTTAATAGCGGCCAAAACATGCAATTACATCATAGCGCGATGCACTGCATTGTGAAAGAAGCATATGTAAATCGGGGGATACCCCCCGCAAAACTGAGGCGTTTGGTGCCTTGCTCAAGTACCTCTGCAGTGCCCTGATTTAAATGAGCAGCACCTTTGGCCACGCAGAGTGAAAACGAGCTGTGCTGATTTGCTTTTCCATGAAACAGTTTTATTCTCCCCCATAAAATCGATACTGAGCTCAAAAACCTGAGAGAATGACGATTTTAAAAGTCAGTGCTCAGCTCTCAGTGTTTTTGTAGCTTCCAACTGATTCTCTTTAGTTTCTCTCGTCCGGTTTGTTCTTTCAAACGTTGGCTGTGTTTTACCGTTTCATCTTGTTCACTTTCAGCTGTTCTGGGAGTCACTGCTGGTGAAAACACAACCACTTTGTTAGCGATGATATGGGGATTGGAACAAACGCATCATCGGTTTAACACACACCCTCAAGCAGATAGTCCAGTTGTGGTGGAAATGCAAATCCCTGTCGCGCCGAGTCAAACCGAGTCGATCCAGCCTGGCAGATGTGACGGAGGCATGTCTGAACCTGCGGTTCCTCTCGTACTGAGCAGGATTACTGTTGCAACAACACATCATCAGTTGGGTAAAACTAACCTGTCTCACGACATTCTAATCCCAGCTCACGTTCCCTATTAGTGGGTGAACAATCCAACGCTCCGACGTCGAAGGATCAAAAAGTGACGTCGCTATGAACGATTGGCCGCCACAAGCCAGTTATCCCTGTGGTGACACCTCCTGCTTAAAACCCAGAGAGTCAGAAGGATCGTGAGGCTTTCACGGTCTGCTATTCATACTGAAAATTGAAGCTTGTCAATGGTAATACTGTAATATTATACAGAAATGTAATGTAGTAAAACTATTACTATAGTAATACTTGTAAACCAGAATGAATATCTGATGATCTGATGTTGCTGTTTTGAATCAATTTAAATTGATTTTGGTAACAAATTGGTCCTAAATTTTCAGTTTGAAATGCTTCCTGATGGATGTGAGGGATTTTGAAGAGGTATCGGAGTGTGTCACATTTTGCTCTCTGGCCTTTCAGGTCAGGTCATCATAATAAAGCGATTCAGAGGCTGAGGCCGTTGTGCCTTTCTCCCCAGGCTTGGCTCGGTCTCTCATCAAAGGCTTCCTGCATTGAGCTCCGAGATCAGAGAAACGTGACCCTTGTCTGAGTCAGGGTTACCTACTGCTCCAATAGAGCTTTGGTACCATCCTGCTGCCGCGGGCCCGAGGGCAGAACGTGCCCCGCTAAACTGTGGAAGTGCAAGAATTATGATCAGCCCGCACAGTGCCTAGGGGACGTCTGTGATGAAGGCCAGCATTGTGGCCTTCCTCGGGGGTGTAAGAGTCCAGGGTCAGTCCCTAACCCGGATCGTGACCTCTCTTAGGTTATCCTCTTCAACCAGCCAGACTGGAGGTCAGATGCTCCGGGAGCTTCGTCATGAGTAGGCCGCTGAGAAATGCCATCGTTTGATTGAAGTCAGACGGATCTTCTGATTAAAGGCTTATGTGAGCGAGAGTGAGCGTTGGGAGTCGATGACCTCGTCTTTATGGTTTTTCTTCCCCACTTTTCCTTTTCCTCTTGTAACTGGCACAAAGAATGTCGACCCATTCATCTCTCTCACCCACTTTTTCCCTGTGACATGAACGGTGTCATGAGTCGTTCTCATCATTGAAGCATGATTGTGCATTGATTGCTGGATTGCTGAAGATGCCAACAGGTTCCTTTAAAACACACCCAATTTTGATGCCACAAAAACGGTTGAAAATCTTTGAAAACTTTCATCAAATGCTTCAATTTGATCAAAAAACAATCATTTGTCTCTTTTGGAAAATAAAATACCCTCAAATTATAAGTGAAGGTAGTTTGTTGAGTCTGTTGCCACAATAAAGAAAAAAATGTATACAGACAGAAAAATTACATTCAATTACTTCGAAAAAAAGATGCACAAGTTATCGTGTATTTTGTCAATATCGCGACACCCCTAATATTGTTATTGTGGCATTGTATTGGTACTTTCACAAAATATTATACACAATAAGAATTTTCATCAATAAATCATCAGCAATGTGTTTCATTCTTGATATTGCACTTAAGTGTTGCGCAGCTCTATTTGAATGTATCCGTTGTTTTAAAGACTTTATCAATGATGTGTTGAAGGTTTTTGAACACGTTTTGTCTTGCTGTCTTGCCATTGGAATAAAAAGTCTTTAAATGTTCCCTGTATGCATTAAAAGGTTAAAGATACATCTGCTATTGCAGCGAAGAAAAATGTTCTGGGTCGAGACCGCAGGGAGTATGGGCAGGTCCGTTTCTGCTAATGTTCCTTTGGTTTGGCTTTCGCTTGCATTTTCTTCGACCCAAGCACGTCCTCGACCCTCTCTTCTCGTCTCAGCGTAGCATTTCTGCTTTTTCTTGAGCAAACACACCAACAGACCAGAGGAGGTTTCCCCACCCTAAACCTGAACCCTTGACCTTGTTTAGGGTTTGGGAGACCTGATGTTGCTGCGTAAAAAGCAGTTGTGGATGGAGAAGTGTTTTCATATCCACAACACTGTAATTATGGAGTGGAAATGCCAACTAGAACTAAGGTTTAAATAGCTGAGCACAGCTGAGAGACAGTGGAATGACAAAATTAACCTGTACAACCTCGCAAAACAGATATTTTAGCGTGTTTCATGTCTTTAACCACACAAGACTGGAATCCTTTAAAATGGCTCAGCACTGAGATAATCTTCATACCCTCATAAATCAATGGAAAAAAGAGGATTTTGGTGCCATAAGGCATTTCAAAAGAAACTAACCAGAGCACATAAGGTTTTGGGGTCAGTTACCTTTAACTGCTGCGAGAGTCCCAGCTGGTGACTCCAGTTTAACATCTCACAAGTATCAGATATTCACCCGTCTTTTCCCCCTCAGGGCAGGAGGCAGGAAAAGGGGGTCTGATGCAGCAAAAGAAATCAGCCCAGACAAAACACAGATTGTTTCCTTCCATACAATGCACAATGGTCCACTTGCCAAATAAAGTTCCTTTTTTTTTGTGCACACACAGCAGGTCTGTGTAGGATGGTAAACCACTGTGACGCTGTTAGGAGGGAACAAGTGTTGCATATATCCTGGACATAATGCCGGGCAGCACGTGGGACGTTGATGTCTATATTTAAGAAACAGCTGCTTCCCTCCTTCTGTGTCATCTTTGTGTTGTTTTAAACCTCTGGAATTTGGTGAAACTGCATCTCAAAACAAACACTGAAAGTTGCTCATGAAAGGTTTTTTTTTTTTAAAAAAAACATTTCCTGGAAGATAAAAATGTATACGCCTTAAATATCCCATGAGACCACCAGTCAGTCAGTGAGCTTTATTTACAAATGTGAGGACTGAGCAACACTTTCTTTTACATGCAGTTTGGTTAAAATATGAGGGATTGTTTTTGGCTTTAATTATTCATATTTATGCACATACAGCATGTAAACGTTATCTTGTCGACGACCTTTACATTCATGATTATCCTGTTTCTAATACTGTATGTATGGTTACACAACTAATGCAAAGCAGCTCTGTTTTCAGTGAAACATCTGACTGTCCTTTGGCACCTTTGCAACACAGTATTCACTCATTAAACCAAGAAAACTTATTGCAAGTCCTGATCCTCCATAAATGAGTACCACACATGTATTTGTCCTTCGCTGCATCGTTATGAAATGACTGAAGGATAAAAACACTCTGGACTTTGCTTTTAGTGTAACTCAGGTACAGCGCTCAACTCCTCGCTGATATCCCGGCTTTTAGCACCCCTAAGTGTCAAAATGTCCCATTTTAGGTGACAATGGATTATCACACGTCTAATCTCCGGCTACATGGGTGGGGGTGACTAAGAGCATCATTTTGACTGACAACAGAAACACTCCTGCTAAATGCTCGAATATCCAACATGCAGCTGCACAGCTAGTCTCAGCCAAACTATCGCCCTTGACAGACTTGAATGTGGATCAGAGAACACTGATCTAAGTGTGGACCACCAATGCAAAAGCAAAGCAAAGCATGGTTGTCCAGTCATGGTAAATCCATCATGGCCCTGCACTAATCGTTATATGTCCGAGAAACCTGCCGATGTGTTCTGTGACACTTGCAGGCTTCTCCTGACTCGACTCATGTGGACTGAACGTAGTCGTAGCTTTCTGCTTTTACTGTTGTTCAAAATGAAGAGTCAGACTTTTGAGCCATTATTTCAGCAGACTAACAAAATATCAGTTTTCCTTCTGAAGCTGAATTGTGTCTTGGTTTGGGGTTTTTAGTTCAGTTATTGCCTGTTTTATTTTGTAAGAGTCTCCTCTAAAGTTTGTTAAGTTTCCCCAGAAAACAAATCCTGGAGGACAGGGGGTCGCAGATAACAAAGCACTGCACAAATCACAAAAGGGTCGAAGCAAATTGGTCCCTTGGTGTCCTAAAAGGTGGCGATGGGAATAAAACCCACAGCCACCTGCTGATTCTATCAAAATTAAAAGAAGAACAAAAAACATTAGACCCAGAAACCAGAGGTGAAGTGGAACGCACTGATCAGGGCAGAAACAAAATGTATAGAAACGGAAAAAAATCTCATCCCAGATTTTCACCCAAACAGAAAATGCAGAGAGCCAACTGATGGCGTCGACTCCCTGAAAACACACAACCACCTGAACAGGTGATCTGAAACCCCCTTATATAACCTGCAATCAGTCAGCTGAGGGAGAACATCACAGGTGCACCCAATGGCTTCTGATTACCTGTGACCTAGATCTGGAGAAATCCCAGGATCTTGGGGAATCTCTGATCTGTCCATAACAGGTTCAAATCCTAGACAATTACCATTTGGTATTCAAATATTGAAGCCTATAACTCAGGAAGCACTAAAGGTTCGATAAGCAAACGTGGAATCAGATCACTGAATAAAGACTCGACAGATTCTGTGAAACAATGATGGGAAGTCCAAACAAACTGGTACTGAGCTGTGTTGCTGGAGGGAATGAGGAGAGATCCTAGATGATCATACTCATGTTTTTTTTTTTTTTTAATCTTGTCCACCTATTCGGACTTTCTGGACGGAAGTGACATCAATTATTTTAGAACATATTGCGTTTTAGTATCAGTATAACCTTCTCATCCCTATATCTTGGAAATATCCCTGATGAGTTAGTTAAAAATGACGTTTACTTCTTAAAGATTGTGCTGGCCTCAGAGAAACTGCCCTACTGCTGGCCTCTTTGTCAATAGTGTTAAAGCCTTGCATCTTTTAGAGCAGATGACTGTTTTACATTCAGCCAATCAGACAGAATTTTCACTCTAAAATAGGAAATTCACTGTTTTTACAATGTTAACAATGTGAAAAATGTTCACAAATAAAGAGTCTTCTTATGTTTGTTTTAGTGGTTGTTGGATTTCCTGACTTTGTGCTTTTTTTAAAGTTTACAGATGACTTTTCATTTTGTTTTAAACATTCATTTGACGAGATAAGAATAGATATCAACATTTTAATAGTGTTTTTATTAAGCCTTATGAGTGGACGACAGGGAGATCTCGGTCTGACCTTTTTTCCTCTGAAGTCCAATGTTTGAACAAAGTCTCAGAGGAGGGGAGGCTTTTTGATCCTGAGCCAGTTATTCCAGGGAAAAATCCACAAGAGTTTAATGAGAAGCGCATACGAATGTCAAGAGTCTTATACAGTATCTTTTGAAAGTACTAATCATATACAGTGTACCAGACATCTCATCTTGTCTTGTCCTGCGGAGACAAAACCAAAAGAAACAAATCACTTTTTTAAAATTTATTTTATTCTTTAACAAAATGCAAAACACACCTCTCCAGTGATCAAAAGTCATAATTGCATTTTTCCTCTTTCAGATTAGTCTTGTTTTTAAATCCCAGCGGCCACCAGAGCATGAAAGCCACTGACTGACGGTCTTGATGGAGACGTCATGTGAGCTGGCAGCAGTTCAGGGCCTCTGATTGTAAAAGCTGTTCCCTGTTCAGAGTGAAAAACCTGCTTTGTGCTAAATCAAAAAGCCCTTGCTGGTTTTCCTATTCTCCTCCGGCTGCGTATCTCTCTGACAGCGGTTCCAGGAGCCAGACCCTCGCCACCACCACACTTCCCAACCTCAAAGCCCCCCGCCCGCCTCCGCCTCTCAGTTCTGTCCATTAGCAATCCAGAGGGGGAGGATTGGCTGAAAACAAACAACAACAAACAAAAGACCAAAGTGGGGCGAGGAGTGCGGACGGGGGGTGTAGAGGGAGAACTTCTGTGTGAAATAATTGCGAGGAACAATTTCAAACAGATGTCTGTTTGGACTTGGCCCTGGGCTCGTGTCCCCGTTAAATATAGTGATTTGATTGGAAAACAAGCAGTGTGAGATGGGCTGGCAGCCAACCGGACCATTCGGGGGCTCTCTAATGACCCCCCAGGGTCGAGGGGTCGTCAGAGTAAAAGCAGATCAGAGAGGATGTGGGGCCGGCGGCCAGGACAGGGCCCATAAATCTAGCCCATTCTCAGAGGAAGCTATCTTTTTTCGCTTGCCATCAGAATTAAAATACAATCACAATCGTCACATTGTGCTCCCGCCAGCATGCAAAGGTTATAATTCAAATCTAGCAGACAGAACTGGGAGGTTGGGTTGGGTGGTAGTGGACTTTTGGAAGGTCAACAGGGTTGTGTATTTTAGGCTCAATGAGAACTGCTGCTCAGGGGGTTGTGGGAAAATGTCCTCCCACAGGTCCGTGTATTAGAATATTTGGTTGGCTGAGAAAGCGTGACATTGTTCATAAAAGCAAGTGTGACAGCACAATCTGTGGCCCTCAGTCATATAAATGTTTATTCCAATCCTCTAAGTTCACAATCACAGCAATAATGTATCATGAATGGGACGCATTATTGCAGTGGGAACATTTGTGAAAGCGAAATCTCTGATGGCATAGCAGAGTTTTTCTTCCAATTTTCAGCCGGCTCAGCTTTTCACAGATGTGTTAATGTAGGCTGGACAGCTGCACTTTATGGCAGAATGGCGCAAGATGATCAGGATCATTTTCATCCCCGCTGACCGCTGAAGGAACACACGTGCTTTTCAGTTCGTCAAAAATAAAAACTTCATCGGGGCTGCCAAAGAAAGAGAGAGTGAGGAAGAATTTTTATTTCTTTCCCGCAACAAAGGGCTTAGTCAGACTTGACTGTGAGCTGAGATTGAGTGTCTCGCAGCTCTGATACGCTCTCTACAGGGGAGGAAGTAATGTGTCAGAGCTACACTGACACACACAGGCCACATTTTGTAAAGTTTTTAAATGTCTTGACTGGATATCCGTCTGTGCCTGTGCTTAAAATCATATCACCTTCTTCATGAATATTCATAATATGAAAAGAATCCATCAGGAAGTACTGTCTACTTTGTCGATCATGGCACAGATGGCCACAAAAGGATTATCACATGTTTAAATATTTTCCTTTAATACTAATGAGAACAGTGCTGTTTTAAGATTAAATGTAAGACTTTCATGGAGGGATGATGCTGGAAATATTTGAGAGTTTTGTCACTGATTAATATGTATTAACTCACTGACTCAGGCAGAAATGTTCACAAATGAGGTGATGTTTTAAAATCTTGTGTTGAAGTTCACCTTCTTCCTTCCTCACTCTCTGACTCTGTCCTGGAAGTAATACTAACAGAAACCTAAAGGAACATACTGATTGGACATTTGATCATATGACATCATAGCTTGTCAATAGTTACACTGAGTTAAATTTGTTTGATTTCTCACATTAGGCTGATCCAACCAATGCATGCATAGGACTCAAGATGATGTTATGATAGAATTAAAACAAACCGGAAAGATTGAATATTACATCAGGTTAAAAGGGTTAAAAGATAAGTCATCAATATGTTTATAATGCTATAGTATCAGTGATTTAAAGGGGAAAATGTTATAGAGCTTAAAAAGATGGCAATTATAAATCCTGTGTTTTATTTTGAAGGTCTTGTGGTTGTAACAGGAAGTTTAATTATGAATATGAGAAATACTGATCGCTCATTGGTCGAGGAAACCGGAAGTACTGAGCTAAGTTTTGGTTGCGTCAAAAAAAGTTCTTGTAAAGTTCCAAGACAAGTGTGTATTCGATACCTCAAACTTTCTGATCATCAGTTTGCGTCAGGATAATAATGTTTAACATTTCCTGTGAGCAGCTGAAGATATTTCTACTCAAAGTGTGTTTAACAGTTGTTTACATGTTTATCTCCGCTCATTAGCATACCTAACGTCTTTTGTTAGCATTCATTGGCAAAGTGAACGGACTCTTAGCCACCGCTTAGCTAACCCAGCTAACGATTTATGAAGTGGAAACCCTGAAGTTTTATCAGAGACTGTTACAAGCTGACACCACAGGATGAAGACAGCGCTCAGAGTTCATCAGAGGATGGAGGAGAGACGTTGCTGTCGTCGGGAGCCTGTCCGCCATCTTGTTCCTCTCAGACACCCAGAGGCTAGTAAACCTGCTGACTGTTAACACCTGGACATTGTCCCATACAGTAAGAATTCCTAACACCAAAAAGAGCCTTACTACTATTTCATTTAGTTTATTTTTAAATTTTAAAACAGGATAATGAGAAATTAGCTATGTTAAAAATGTTATATGTTTGTTTTTGGTAGATGTTATTGAGCATACAGTGGTGTAGTTGGTTATCCTAAAACCTGGAAATCAGGTAGCATTATTGCACCTCCTGTTCCCTCTTCTCAAAGTCAAAAGTTTTTTTGTTTGACAGCTTAAAACCATATCATAAAATGACCCACAATTTAATTATGAACATCTTACCTGTGTTAAAAATGCTGGTTGCTAACAGGTGGCTACAGAGACTACAGAGGTTGTTGGGGACATTAAACATCATCACAGTGAACACGGACACTCATCTACTCATAAGTCTGTCTTTAAAGGCTGACTATAGTTAAAAGCTGTTCTACCTCTAATTTTACAACTTGTACATTGATCGGTTTACAGAAAATGTGTATATTAGTTGTGTAGTAAGAAGTGTAGTGGTGGCAACATTGATGTCGTCCTTGAATGAAGAGACGTGAATCCCTATTTTCTTCCAGGGCTACTCGGTTTCCACACCTCCTTGTCACTGCAGTAATACCACAGGTGGGACACACTTACCGCCAGAATGACTTTTGACCCTCAAAAGATGACCCTGTGAAGATTGTTTTCAGCCACGTGTTGCATCGTCTCATATACTCAGGGCTAACATCTGACTCAATCCATCTTGACTGACAAAAACTGAAACACTGAATACTAATGACCAAAATCAATTTAATTTGAGATTTTACATTTATTCAAGTACTGTACCTCAGAGGGACTTGAGCTTTACTTGAGTATTTCCATTTTATGTAACTTTATACTTCTACTCCACTACAATTCATAGATAAATGTTATAACTCAACAAAATTTGATAACTTTGGTTTCTTTGGCTTGAATTATGCAAAACATAAATATCTATACTAATACATCATAATTTATTTGTTAAAGATAAGACTTTATTCATTGCTGAAATTCACAGCCTAACTGTAAATAAACCACAACTTGTAAAGCCACATTAATGTCATGCACATATTAATGCATGAGTAATTGTTAAAGCATTATTATCCAATGGACAATTCTGCGTAATGAGTACTTTTCCTTTCTGCAGTTAGTATATTTTCGTCCTAATATTTGTATACTTCAGTCAAGGTTAAATGTTGGACGTTTTCTTGCAACACAGTATTTTTACACTGTAGTGTTGCAGCTGTCAGTTAAGTAATAGATCAGAGTACTTCTCCTACAACTGCCATTTTATAATCTTCACAGATCAGGCTCACTAAGGCTTTCACTGATGAAATAGCATGAATATACTTGAGCAACTTTGTGAAATCACAGGCAATTCTATCTGCTTGCAGATTTTACCATACTGTATCTGCATTGCATGAATATCGTGTCCTATGCTGTAGATAATGGCATCAAATGAGATCTTATTTGACTTAAACCCAAAGATATTAAATCTGAAAAGATGTTTATGGACTTTTTGGTATCTATGTGGTGTCTCTCCTCAAATCTGGACAAACAATGTCCTATAGATGTTTGTTATTTGTTGAGCCATCTGCTTCTTCAACATCAGTGTGGCTGTTGAGAACCTGCGTTCTGACAGGCCAGAAAGAAACATACAGTCAGTAACAGGATACACACCTCTCTAAACATCATGACCCTAAAACAGCATCTGCAGCAGCATTTGCAGGATGGAGTGTGTGCAAGTCATATAATAGACATGGCTAACTGAGAACCAGAAAAAAGGGGGGGGATGCATTTAGATGTTAAAAGTTCAGACCTCATATGGCACCATGAGTCAGACTGTCTGTCATCTAGGGAGTTGATGTTCCTCTGTTTGGTGACCTGTGGTTTTCTATCACCTGCCACTGGGCCGCACCAGCCTCCTCCACCCGTACACTTACACCCATCTGTCTATCATTATTAGCTGTAATTGAGTTGATTCTAAATCTTTCTGGATCTCACAATTAGTGTCCAGTGGCTCGAAAAACCAAATCGAAGTTAGGTTTGTTTGAATATGATTTTCCTGAAATGAAACCAGCTTTTATCATGTTTTTTTTTTTTCTTCTTGGACAATGGGGCACAAAACTAAATTAAATGTTATTGCTCTAATGTTATATACACATGTCAAATACAAAGTAGAACACAAAAGAGTTTTATAATTTCTAAGGTTGTGGCGCCCTCTAGTGTGTGATACCGCTAAAATCATCTTTACATGGACAATGTAATGTGTTTGGTTTTAAGTACATGTGTTTGGTTTTAAGTACATATCTATGGCATGTAAACAATGTGAAACTAGTCAATTCAATGTACTTTGGATATTCAATTTTAGAAAACTGATGTGTTACTTTTTTTTTGGTAACAGCTTGTGTGCATGTTGTTAAATTTAAAATAAATTCTCACATGGTCAGGTTACAGTACATCTTAAATCTTTATTAGAAAGTGCATATCTCAATGTTCACCATTGTTTTTCATGGAATGGAAAAAAAAGATGTTTCAAGAGAATCATTACAGTATTGTAAGACAAAATGACAAAAAATAACAGCTATTGTGTTGAAAAAGTCATCAGAAGTAACACATAATTGGGAACCAAAAACACACAAAATCAAAAATACATTCAAAGATTATGTAAAAGCAAACCCATTGTATCATTAAAGGACAATGCAAGATCAAGAAACATACCAAAAAAGAGATTAAAAAAAGAAATTACACATTCTTACATCGATGTTTAAGTACACATTTTTTTTTACAAAGGTAGATGTATAATAGAACATATGATGCAGATCGTTTCATTTCATGGAACAAAATTGTTAAACTGCTTTCTGTCACCTTTTGTCATTTTGAGGATAACGCAACATCAAGATAGGTACAACAAATAAGAGACATCAGAAAAATCACACATTACACATGGTTGTAAATTGCATCATTTTGTTTTGTTTTTTAACCAAAAGTAAAATAGAATATATGATGCACAAAATTTTTATGTCACGGAACAATATTGTTAAACTGCTTTAAAGCACATGTGTTCAGTTGATGTGGAAATTGACAAAAGGTAAAGCTGAATTCATTTTCAAATGTCCGATAAGATCATTGTAAAAAAACAAAAAAAATATTTCAATTTTAATTCTCAAATAGAAATTCTTAAATAGTTGTTAAAGAACACTATAAGTGCAGCGTAACATGAAAATAGGTAACAAATGAATTCAACAACGTGAGAGAGACATTTTTATGGAAGCTAAACATTCAAAGGTTATTTAAAGCAAATCTGTATCAATAATTAATGATGAGGGATCAAAGACACGTATATAAAAAGTAAAGATAAAAAAATCTAATTCTTACAGCTGTTAAAGAACACCAATTTTTTCAAATGTAAATGTCGTAAGGAATGCACAATACAAATTATTTCATTTCACAGAGCAATATTGTTCTGAATTATTACATTCAGAACACATTTCACAGTAACATTTTCTAGAGATTTGATTTGAATGTTATACTTGACATTTTTTTTTCCTTCTCTTTACCACAATGGTATCAGTAAGGTAATGAACAGAGCCAAGGGAACAGGCCAAAATTGTAACATAGAATGACATGCATTTTTATCAACTGCTTTCCAACGAACACAGAGCTGTATACAACAGATGGATCCACAAGGATTAGCTGAAAATACTGCATGTTCGAATAAGCTGCTTTCATAATTTAGTTAATGTCAAGTGCAAGAGGGCCTCTCATTGAGAAACCGATAAAGAATGACACCTTTGACCCCTGGGCATGACCACGAAGCTCACTTCGAAATACTGGACCGACTTCGACCTTCAGATCTGGGAAACAAATATCTGCCAGTATCACGTTGCCCATTACCCTGCCAGTGACCCTGCAAAGGAGCTCCTTTACCTTCTTCTCTTTCCAGATTATGCCATTTTCCCACATGGAAGAAAACATTTCCTGCTTAACCCTGATGCACTTTTTGATTTCTCCAAGGGGTACCAGCCGTTCATAGCCCCACTTCCTCCCCAGGAAGAAATGGATTACGGGCGTCTTGCCATTGTACACTTCCTTCAGCACTGCATGATAAGAGGTCTTCATCTGTGAGATGTAGTTCCCCAGACTTCTACATGCCGGACTGGCCTGGCCCTGCTGTGGCCACAACAGCACAACTGCAATGAAGTGCAGGGACAAACTATCACTTAATGGGATTGGCTCCTGCAGAACTTGGCAAAGGAGTTGCATTAGGTTCTGATATGGCTGAAGGAGGGGTGATTCCAGTTTGAGTCGACTCAACACAACATTGACATACAGGAAGTTGATTTTCTCCTTCACAGTCAGGTTATGACGAGGTTCAAAAACAAAACCATACTGTCTGGCAATCCCTTCCATTTTTTCAGGTTGAATGCCATTTGAGAGAAAGCTCAGAATCCCAGAATAGGTATCAGCTTTTTGCATCTCCAGCTTTTGTCTTGTTTGGTGTAGTTTCAGCATTGTCTGCATGGTTTTGTTCCTCAAAAGATCTGCAGAATCTGTCTTGCAGAAAACCTCTGCATACTGTCTAAAACATCTGAAAAGCTCTTTTTGGGCTACTTGATTACGGATGTCTTTCATTCCAAATCTGGTGCCCAAGTTCACATAAAAATTGTCAAGAAAGTCAAAGTTTACCTTCATCCTGTATTTGAGGTTGTAAAGTACATCCTCAAACTGTCTGAGATAGATGTAGTAGGTTCTGTGTTTGTTGCACCGATCAGATCTCTCTACATCCTGAAGTTTAACATTCCCAGAGAGAACCTGACTCATAATGTCATGGCGGACATTGTCAGAAGAAAATATTGGGATCTTTGCCAGAACCTCAGTGACTAGTACTCCAACCTGAATTTCTCCCAGGCACCCTGATGTATTGAAAGGGTTATGGTCTGTCTTGATTTTTGATCGCTGAAGTGATTCCTGCTTTGCAAGGCTCTGTGTTTCCTTGAATGCATCTATTGCTGACTGAGCCATTTTGAGACAGATGCTCAATTTTTCAGGACTGATGGGCTCTTCTTTGCCAGTTGCAATGGCATTCTTCAGCTCATGCTTGATGACCTGTGCTGATGTGTCTGCCATGTATGAGCTGTCCTTGGAAAGATTTCTCGCTTTCTTTGCCCAAACTTTTGCCTCTGAGAAGTCCCTCTTTTTAAGGTAATAATACCTGGCTAACAACTGAGAGATAATAGCATCTTTTGCAAATCTTTTTGATGCATTTTGTAGCACCGTCTCTTCAAGTCCTGGGGTTTCCTTCGCAATCTGTTGAATTAATGGAGAGAAGTCAGATTCCTCCTCTAATGAATGATATCTCTTCACCAAAATGTGGTGAACATCTTGCAGGAGTTTGTCTTTGCCTTGTGTGCTTTCATAAAGCTCATTTGTGGTCAACAGAAGGTCGGCAATGTCAGCTTTGCGCACCTTGTGTGTTGTTGTAAGTTCCTGCAAACAGTGCTTTGCAATACTTGAATGGATCATTTTCACTGCTGTGAAAACTACCTTGCCCTCCACTGAGCAGCTGGAAATTAAAGTCGAAAATTTCCTGAATCCGTCTTTGACTTTGATGGTTCCACAAAATGGTTGTGGTTGAAGACCAAGAAACTCCTCACATAGAGAGACAGAGAGGGAGGCACCTTTGCAGTATATGTTCAACACAACTAAAACTGCCAGGAGTTGTGCATGTTTCTCATTGATGTCAAAGCTCTTCAGGGTCTTGCGGGCCACACCCTCAACATACTCAGTGCTAAAGTTTTTCTTCATGATCATGAATCCATAGAACGTTTTTTGAGCATTCTTGTGTGTTTTCTCTATTTCCACAAGTTTTCTATCAAACTGTTCCTGCTCCTTCTCAGAGAGATCGTTTCCAATGAATACTGTGTCTTCAGTTGCCTCAGTGTCTTCAGTGGACTCAGACGTCATGCAGTTCAGGAGGATTACTTGTGCAGACTTGGACTTAATGTCTTTCTTTGCACATTCTTTGTCAATGACTTGCTGCAAGTCAAAAACTTTTTCCTTATCATCAAAGTCATCTATCATCAGCAAAACAGGGACCCGTGGTACTTGCTCCTCATGGTCATACATCAAAAGTTTGACCACTTGCTCAGCTACTTCAGTGAAGTCAGCATTGCAGTCTCTGAGGACAGCACAACGGAATCTGTCTCGAAGAGACCATAAAGTATGCATGGCCAGAGTTGTCCCACCACATCCAGGTACATGCATGAGGTTCATTAACACGCAGGCTTTTCTCAGGGAGCACAAATCAGGTATGATTGTGTTCATGATGAAGTCAAACTTGTCTCGTTTGATAAATGGTGTGGATCCAGGCTGCTCTGAGAAATAGAAATTCCACCATGACACTTTTCCTCCTTTGTAGAAGTTCTCCTCTATTTCAATTTTGTCCTCGTTTCCTCCCTCACATTGGTTCACACACAGGACCTCCAAGGTCTTCAGGCTACGCTCAACCTTTTTTTCAAGGAGGACTTTGCTTCCTCCACCACAGGGTAGGAAACGGCACGATCTACGGTTCTCTGACAAAAGGCTAAGAATAGTGCCATTGACTTCAGCAAAACTGAGCTCATAAATGCACCTTCGAGAGATGTCGATTCCGCACCGAGCATTGATTAGGTCTCTCCAGGAGGTAAATGCTCTTTCATTGTCACATACACAAAGAATTTGCTCTGTGCCTTTGAGCTCCTGAAAGAATGTACTGAATGTCTCAACAAGAGGGTCCATCTTCTCACTTACTGTTGACAAAAGTAAGAAGATGACAAGAAATCTCTTGTTTGGGAGCACATCTTTCCGACACAAGAACGAAATCACATCTCGGATGGAGGCTCCCTTGTCCATCAACCACTCGTCTATTTCTGACGGTACCTCGTTCTCAATACCTCCGTTGCAGAATACCCAGCTGGTATTACGAGTTAGTTCTAACTTGTTTGCAATGTCCTCAACTCCTTCTGTGATTTTATACTTTGCTGGTAAATGGACACTTACTGTACTCTGCTGTTCAAAGTGATGCTGTAATCCATGTTTAGCTGATTCTGGATCAAAGTCTAAAACAGCTGTTGGGTTGAGTTCGACAAGAAATCCCAGTGATTCCAACTGAACTGGATGTGATTTGTTTGTTATGATCACATACCGCTCAAAGTGTGACTTATCTAATGAGAGGGAACCTCCAGTTATCATCTGACTTAATCTTGAGCCTTGAGTACTGCTTTTTATCACATTGAGGTGTTTCTCTTCAGATTGTTTTCGAAGTTGGGTTAATTGTGCTATACGATCAACAAACTGTTTGGCACCTGTGGTTGTTGCAAGGAGATCCCTGCTGCTGCCTCCATCTCGGACAAAGAATTGTTTCTGTGGTTTTGTTTCAGGTTTGACTGATTCTTTACCTTTTGCTTTTTTCTTGGCTTTTTTGGTGTCCATGTTGGAAGTGTGGTAGATGTTTTCAGTACAGATGGTTGAGTCAGGAACTATGTCCACTTCTATCACACATTTGTCAGATGATGTCATATTCTTATTGAGAACACCAACAAATCGAGGAGGTTTGATGCAAATTTGAGCAGTCTGTTTGTGTTTATGCTCAAAATAACCATCAATGGCAGATTTGAGTTCATTAGCATAAGCCTCTTTGTCCTCAACAACCACTCCCAACACTTGACCATGGATGAAGTCTGGCTTGTCCCCAATTCCAAAATGTATGGTGCCATTGGTACGGCTGTTCATGCAGGCAGCTGCAAAGCGAATTACCTCATAAGTGAACTTGTTCATTCTTGTTTCATCCGTTGTATTGATGAAAGCTTTGTACTCGTGGCAGGGTTCAATGAAGTCTGAGGCACCAGATTCTGTGATATCAAGAATGCTGCTCTCCATGTATCTATATGGATCATGGTATCTGCGAAATGGATACGGTTTACATGGTCTTCCAGGCTGATTTCTGCAGCTTGCTGGTTCCTCTCTCTTTAATTTCACTACCTCATCTCGGGCATGAATAATAAGTTTGGCTGGGCCAAAGGTCACACCCATTGTTTTTAAGTCTGTTGCTTCTAAAAGCAAAAGACTACACCCATTAATGTCCTGCTGAAACAGTGTTTCTGCAACACTGTCATCCACCTTATCCAACTTCAAAGCCCATTGTCTCACTTGATGTTTACTCCAATCCTTGATGTCAGATGACAGATCCTCCTCCTGACTCTAAAATAAAAAAAAATAAAGTTATTTTTTCCTCATCTTTCACTCAGATCACTGCACAATTATTTCTATCACATTTAGTCTTAGATGTGGTATTACAACTTCAGTTAGTTAAACAGACAGGCAGTGAACAAAGCTTACAAAGTTGTGTTGGTTTGATAAATGTTTTCATCTTTAAATATTGTCCTGAAGTCCATTTGAATCTCTTTGCAGCCTAATGGATTGTGTTATAGGAGCATCTTTCCCCAAGTTGTCATTTACCTTCATTTCAACTTGATCTGCCATACCATCATTGGCTTCCACTTTGCAAACGTCTGGATTGCTAATGCTACAAAAGTAATTTAAAGAGAGAAATTAATAACAGAGGACTAGATACTATACTGTTTGCACTCAATACAGAAATTGTCATTTATTTCAACTTCACCTCAATTTTTCCAGATCGTCCATGATGGCTGGCTCACTTTGCGCAACATCTTGACCAGTAATACTGCAAGATAAAGTATAAATGTGAATACATTGACAATTTAAAATGTCTGAGCACATAAACTAGATATTGAACCTCAATACTTCAACCAACCATCAAAAACAAAGGAAAGAGCTTTAGGCCTTTGTTGTAGCAAACATTTGGACTTGTTGGTCTTAAATGTATCTGATACTAGTAATGGCAAATGAGAAAATCCTATTCTCACAACTCATCAGCGACCATTGGACCAATCGTACTGAAACATCATGATCTTCTATAGAAATCTAAACAAGAATGTAGCATGTTTACATGTTTTGTTCAGCAAGATAACCTTCCAAAATGAACACCACTTGATGAACAATACTTTGATTTTTAAAGCATACATGCATTGCCAGAAGTAAAATGCAAATGTTATGCTAAAACAAACTATGTTATGGTTGCAAGGCCCCAGTTTCACCACCACTAAGCTCTCATACACTATACTTTACATCATGTACTATAAATTCATCAATCTACAAAAGTTGGAGTAAGAATAGTTTGCAACTAGAGACCTCACGTAAAGACACACAGTAGGCTACTGGCTCGGGTTAGCTGGTTAGCAGAGAGAAGTCTATGGAGGAAGGGTTGGAGGAATTTGCATGCAGCTGCAAACAAATCTCTTTCTGTGGAGGCCATGGTGGATAATAATTATCATCATCTCTGAAATATATTAGGCTATGTACTATATACATGTCTGTGTCTAGAGCTCCCTGCATGGCTGTTGGCACAACATAATGCTGAGGGTTGACGGGACTGAGCTGCTCCGCCCATGCAGTTGAGCTTGGTCATGGCAGAGAAGGAGTGGAGCTCACCTGGATTTCGAGTAGGCCTAAGGACTCTTATCCTTTCTTTTAGTTATGTGATGGCCTGATCACATGGACATGGGAAATGTGAAAGAACCAGTATGGTTAGCCTAGACCTAAAAAAAACAGACAACTACTGCCAGTACTGTCTGTGCCATGACAACTATGAAACAACACCATCACAATAACTAGTTTTATACTCTATCCTTGATGGCACCATAAATACTGCGGTATGTCTATGTTTCGCTTGTTATCACAAATGAGATGTCAGCCAAGAGAGACGCTTAATTGTCTCACAGAATAAAGTCTTGATATACAGTATTACATAACTGTAACTGGCACTGGAATATCAAATTAAATTAAACAGATAAAAAAAACAATCCTAAACGGGTATAGAACAGTGATGTGTTACAAGTGGAAGGACCTGTATGGCATAGTGTTTTTTTTCTCTTTCTCTTCTCTTAGTATTTGTAGTAGTTTCTATGATGTAACAGGCTGATTTAACTATACATGTGTGGATGAATGCCGTTGAAACAATTGTACTGTTTCACAACACTTACCCCCACAATTATATTCACCATTTAATCTGTTTTGCAGAACCGGACTTTTTGTCATAGGAAGTCACCAGTGTGGTTCCTGAATGTTCCTGAATAACAAAGGACTAGATACTATACTGCTTGCACTCAATACAGAAAATGGTATTTATTTCAACTTTACCTTAATTTTTCCTGATCATCCATGATGGCTGGCTCACTTAGCGCAACATCTTGACCAGTATTACTGCAAGATAAATTATAAATGTGAATACATTGACATATTAAAATGTCTGAGCACATAAACTAGATATTGAACCTCAATACTTCAACCATCCATCAAAAACAAAGCAAATTTCTTTAGGCCTTATTGTAGCAAACATTTGGACTTGTCTTAAATGTATCTGATACTAGTAAATGGCAAATGAGAAAATCCTATTCTCACAACTCATCAGTGACCATTGGACCAATCGTATTCATAATCTTTCATGGATATCTAGACAAAAATGTAGGATGTTTACATGTTTTGTTCAGCAAGATAACCTTCAAAACTGAACACCACTTGATGAGCGATACTTTTATTTTTATAGCATAAATGCAGTTGCCAAAAGTAAAATGCAAATGTTATGCTAAAACAAACTATGTCACGGTTGCAAGACCACAGTTTCACCACCACTAAGCTCTCTCATACACTATACTTAACACATTGTACTATAAATACATCAATCTACACATTGGAAAGTTAGAGTAAGAGTAGTTTGCAACTAAAGATAAATGAAACTCTTTCTGTGGAGGCCATGGGGTATGATAATTATCATCATCCCTGAAATATATCGTGTACTATATACATGTCTGTGTCTAGAGCTCCCTGCATGGCTGTTGGCACAACATAATGATCAGGGTAGACACGCCTGAGCTTGGTCATGGCAGAGAAGGAGTAGCTCATCTGGATTTATCCTTTCTTTTATTTATGTGATGGCCTGATCACATGAACATGAGAAATGTGAAAGAACCAGTATGGGTAGAGTAGCCTAACCTTCTGCCAGTACTGTCTGTGCCATGACAACTGTGAACTGTGAAGCCATCACTATACCTACTTTTATACTCTAGCCTTGATGGCACCATAAATACTGCGGTATGTCAATGCTTTGCTTGTTATCACAAATTATATGTCAGCCCAGAGAGACGCCTATTGTCTCATTGAAATACAGTATTACCCAACTGTAACTGGCACTGGAATATCAAATGAAATAAAACAGATTAAAAAAAACAGTATGGAACAGTAATGTATTACATGTGGAAAGACCTGTATAGTTTTTTTTCTTTCTCTTCTCTCAGTATTTGTAGTAGTTTCTATGATGTAGCAGGCTGAATTTACTATACATGTGTGGATGAATGCAGTTGAAACAGTTTTACAGTTTCACAACACTTACCCACACTGCAATTATATTTCCCATTTAATCTGTATTGCAGCGTACTGGGCTCTTGGTCATATGAGGAAATCACCAGTGTGGTTCCTGAATGTGGTTTAATAAAACCAGGAAGAAGCTGTCAAAACTGTTCAATTCACAATTCTATCATATTGAAGCAAACAGAACTATCAGAATATGCCTTTATATTTGATTCAGAGCTGTTTTAATTGCTATGGGTGTGATAAGAATCAGTGTGATGTTAGAATGGAAACAATAAGTCATCTCTCACACAAACTGAAATCCTAAAGTCAGGTGCAAGACAATAACCGAGCTGGATGATATAAGTGAAGCATTAAATGTATTTTCATTTTAAATAACTTAGATTGTTCATTTCGTGATAAGTTCATTTCCATTAACCAGTGCTCATTAAAGAAAAACTATAGGCTAGATAATACACACTTACCTCCCCTGGACAATTCCATCGAGACTCAGTGCTGTCGGCTGTCCTCCTCGCTATTTAGGGCTCAGGTCTTCAAACAGGGATGATGTGACAGAACTTTCCAGGAGACATCTTTATCTGCTTGTTTGCAGAGAGGAGAGAGAAATCTGTTCTGTGCTGGTGCTATGCGGAAGAAAGTAACTCCCTCAGTGGGCTGTCTGTTCACAGGAAACGAAACCTAAGCAATGCTTTGTGTGTGTGTGTGTGTGTGTGTGTGTGTGTGTGTGTGTGTGTGTGTGTGTGTGTGTTGCTTTGTTTAAAAGAAAACATACCAGAGATGCTGACTTCTGGCTGATGTCAATGGGTATGACAGGGAATGATGATGACTAGCCTGTAATGTTCCAGGTCCATCAGTTACATCCCTTCGAGCTGCAGGGAGGAAATCTTCTTTACTAAATTGGTGTTCAGCTTTAATGCACTAAATGAGTAACATTCGCTGAATACTTTATGCTTCTTCCTTGCCTCGGCCAACCAACCCAATATTAAATTCCAGAAAGAAATTTCAGGAAAGTGTCAAACGCCTTATCTCACAATATTACAGAAAGTTATCAGTTTTTTTGTGTAGTTCCATTCTCATTCATTTTGTCAACATCCTGCTTCTAATTAACATTCAGGAAATGGATTTTTGACGACATTTGTGAATACATTCTGAATCATGGGAGGAAAAAATTCTTATGTTAATTTTTTCCTACCCACCTCATTTGCAGACATTTGGGAGGGTCCAGCTATTTCCCTGAAAGTGCTTGAGTGCAAAACTGTATCAGTGGCTTGAGGGAAGGGAAAATTTAGATTTATAGCAGACCACACCTCGAGCTATTGCTCTCTGAATCTTGAATTTATACTGAGGTGGATTGTCTGAGATGAACAAAACAACAGACTGCTTGATGTTTACAGCTGTTACACAAACTTTTGATTAGGCCATATTTCTTTTATAGTCACTGTTACAACAGGCACTTTCATATACAGCAGGGGTAGACAATAAGGGAAATTTGCCAATGGCCCTTTTGAAGATCACTGGCCCCACCATTCTAACCACTGGCCCAGGACAATGTCAGGTATCGATCCCCAAAAAAACGAAAAAGAACATATCCCAGCCAATTCCTGCGGTCTAGCCATCAAGGCTGGAACTTTCTACGATACCAATACTAGGAAATTTCCATGATTCTCGATATTAATTCGATACCACGATTTAATAAAAAATAAATTCATTAGGCTACTTTATTTAATTAATAAATAAATAACTGTTTCACATCAAACTTGTATTTTAGCTCCACTGTGCTTTAACAATGAAGTAAAAACAGAGTTAAAATGGTAAATATGCCTCAACACAAACGGAAAGTCATGTAGTCATTATTTTTATCTTACGGTAGTTCAATGATAGAACTGTTGTTCTCATTCATTAACTTTTAGGCTGCTTCCACAGACTGATGCAAAACTAACTCATTGTTTCATTTTTCAGCTCTATTTTGTGTTTACACACGTTTGTTTTTTCCCTGCTCCAAACCATGGATGTATTATGGTCTAAATGCGCACCACCGCTGTGGCGCACACCAATTACACACTATTAGCGGTAATTAGCTTCCGAGACGATTTCACAGAAATCATTTCAAACCACAGGGAATTAACGTGAAATTAGATTTAATAAATTTTTTACTTATCTTTTTTCAAGGCATTATTTTTCACTGGCCCCACCGGGCCAGTGCTTGGAGCGTTCTGGTGGCCCTGGCAGTTTTAAAAGTACATCCGGGCCACCGGGCCATTTATATTGTCGACCCCTGTACAGTAACTGGATACAAAAGAAAACAGTCAAAATACTTTATTTTGAGCAAAATACAATCATCATACAGCCACAGCAGTCAAAATAATCTTCCAAACTTCAACATACTGTCTGTGTTTAAACATACAGAAGGCCTGTGTACATAAATACCTCACTTTTACCTAACGTAATGTCACACCTCATCAAGAAAATAGTCCCTTGTAACATATGTAACAGAAAAAGTCAATATACTACATCACAGCATTTCATATTAAGGACAAGCATGAAATGTACTTGTACTTAAATACAATAACTATGAAATAGTTGTTTGCATCTTTTGTTACCGTGGTTACAAGCCTGCTCATGCATGGCAGGCTCCTCTGTGGGGAGAGTCTTTGAAGGTGGGCTAATTTTTTCTAGAAACTCCAGACTGCAGCTTTAAGTAACAGATCAGAGTACTTCCCCTACAACTGCCATTTTGTGATCAAATGAGATCTCATTCGACTTAAACACAAAGATATTAAATCTGAGAAGATGTTTATGAAATTTTTGGTATCTGTGTGGCGTCTCTCTTCAAATCTAGACAAACAATCTCCTATAGATGTTTGTCAGTTGTTGAACCTGCGTTCTGACAGGCAGGAAACAGGATACACACCTCCCTAATCATCACTGTAACACAGCATCTCCAGCAGCCCTGCAGGGTGGTGTGTGTGTGTGTGTGTGTGTGTGTGTGTGTGTGTGTGTGTGTGTGTGTGTGTGTGTGTGTGTGTGTGTGTGTGTGTGTGTGTGTGTGTGTGTGTGTGTGTGAGTCCTGGAGGGAAGGAGAAAAGCATTGAATTGTTTGAAAAGTTCAAACCTCAGATTGCAACGTGAGTCACTCTGTCTGTCGTCAAGGGAGGTGGAGTTCTTCTATTTGGTGACCCTGTGGCTTTCTATCACCTGTCTCTAGGTTGCACCAAAAATGTATTTTCACCCCCTCTGAACTTCTTTTTTTCATCTCAGCTAGGGCTGCACGATAAGTCGAATTTTCATCGTCATCGCGATATGAACATGTGCGATAGACACATCGCAAAAGACTGCCTGACACGGGATGAATAAGAAAAAATCATTTTGTTTACATGCGTCATGCATGTACCATGAGCATGCCAACATTCAGCCAATCAGACGGAGCCCTGGATACAAGGGCCAATCAGATGAAGCCTCAGCTAGCCATTAGCTAAACTGACAAAATTAATCGGTATCAGTTTGGTGGTGATTGCGGAGTTATGATGGCTGAGGGAGGAGAGAGAAGGGATGAAAATGTGGTCGACGAAGAGCTTGTGGTCAAGAGAAACAGCACTTCTGCTATATGGAATTATTTCGGATTCAGGAGAGACAACGTTTTACAAACACAGGTACTTTGTAAAACATGCCGAGCAGTTATTGCAACTATGAGAGGAAATACAACTAACCTCCATCACCACCTAATGATGCTTCAATGATGCATAAAAACTAATGTTAGCCAAACCACAAATGTCTAACGTTAGTAGCAGCAAATCTAAAACCTTGCCATCATTGCAACAACAGTCAATTTCTCAGAGTTTTGCCAGTGTGACTCCTTATGATAAAACGTCCAAACGCCACGGAGAAATAACAGACGCCATAACTCGTTATTTGGCTAAGGACCTGATACCTGTTAACACAGTGACCAAAGATGGTTTTGTGAGTTTGGTAAAAACATTGGACCGAAGATACCAGATTCCATCACGGAATTATTTCAGCCAAGTCGCCATTCCAAAAATGTACGACGCATGCAGAGAGACAGTGGAATCAGAACTGGGTCAGGTAGAACACTACACCTGTACCACAGATCTTTGGTCCAGTCGAACAACAGAGCGCTACATCAGCCTGACTGTACACTTTCTGGACCAAGACTTCGAACTAAAAACGCGGTGTCTACAGACCGCCTACTTCCCCGGAGAACACACCGAAGAAAACATTGCGTGTGGACTACGTGAGGCCTTGGCCAGCTGGCATTTGCTTGAAGAGCAGCTAGTTTGCATCACCACTGACGAACATCGTAAAGGCCATCGAACTCAACCACTGGGTCAGACTTAAGTGTTTTGGCCACAGGCTGCATCTTGCCATCGGTAAGTGTAAATTAGTTAATTAATTGCTTTAGGTGGCATTATTGTAATCTATCTATCTCTGCAGTGTTTTGTAACCCAAACAACAGACTGGATTATTCATTGAGATGATTTATGTATGCCCTTTTTATTACTTAACGTTAATGTTATTGTTGTCAATTGCATATAGTCTGAATATTGTCTGAATATTATTGATTTGAATCAACAAAATACCAAAACGCAATGCGTATATGTAAAAAATTATAATTATAATCACTAATTATAGTTAAATAATAATAATAAATAAGAAAAAAAAATCCCACTGCACGGTCAGCTCTTAAACTAGCCTTTTTGGCTTATTCTGACAGACTTTAAATGCGCACTGTCCCTGTCACATGAACTAATAAACTAAACAATGGAGGGCACACTGTTAAGTAAACACTTAAGCTTGACATCCAGCTAATGTTTTACATTATCTTCGTATCTCCCCTGGGGCGCGCCAGAGTTTTAGGGGATTTACATTAAGGAACCTGCACATGGGACAAGTTTGCCTTCAGGGTTTTCTGGCAGAATTTTTTGGGATAGGGAAGGCAAACTTGTCTCCTCTTTGTCTATTGTTTTGTATGTAATCTATTGATTTTGAGCTCATGTCTACAAGTTAAACTACTGCCAAATGTCACATAATGGTAATATGTCTCTCTCATAGTCCCTGATTCATTACTTTGTAATTATTACAAAATTGTTATATTGTGCAGTTAGGTTACAATGATTACTGGTAGATTTTAATATTTTTTTTCATTTCTTCTTTACAGAAAATGCTGTTAAAGATGACAGCCGCATTGCCCGTGCTGCTGGGCTTTGCAAAAAATTGGTGGGACATTTCTCCCACAGCTGGAAGCAGAAGATGGCGCTGAAAGAAGCACAACAAGAGCACAACCTCCCAGAACATCCGCGGACAAATCCAGTCCGCACTCCAACCGCATCTTTGATGCAGCTGGAGCAAGCAGTTGAAACTGAACTTAACAGCTACTTGCTGTCCCCCACCATTGACAGTGAGGCAGACCCTTTGACTTGGTGGAAACTGCACCAGGTCACCTACCAAAAGCTGAGCAAACTAGCTCGGAGGTATCTTTGTATACCTGCCACTAGTTCACCCTCGGAGTAACTTGCCCTAAAGGGTAGATATTTTTTCCTGATTTTATTTTCTCTCGATTAGTGGGCTGGCCCTACTTAGGCAGAGTCAAGGGCCTTGATGATTGTGATGAGAGACATTACAGTTAATCTAAATTGCCATGTTTAATTTATATTTAATTATTGAAGTTGTTTTATTTATTTCAACTCGGCATGGTAAGAGACATTTTGGTTGAGTTTACAAAAAATAGTCAAAGGGAGCAGGGGAAATTAAACTTTAATTTCATATAATTATGTCTTATTTAAATTAATGTTTTGCTTAATTGGTTGGGTATTCGTGTGCAGTTTTTTCAATAAAAGCATGTTCGTAATAATTTATTTCATTTCTTTATTCAGTGGTCATTGGCTATTCAATGTTTGGGGTCTATGTTAGTGTACTTATTAATGCAGAAACACTATTATTAACTGTATAGTTAACAATATGCAAACTTCATAGTTTATTTATTGCAAGTTATATCATCGCAATATTGAACAGTGTTATCGCACATCGCAGATTTTCCTCATATCGTGCGGGCCTAATCTCAGCCTTAGGCCTGAACATAGCTTTTGACATCAAAGCAGGACATCAAATCGTAATACTCATTTAATGATCATGTGCCATATGTTTATATGTGTTGTGTTAAAACTCCTGTTTTGTTCTTTTGCAGTGATTTAATTCATACAATAAGGGTCGTGTGGCTGGAAATCTGAAGTGACTTTAGGTTTGCTTTAACAAGATTTTTCTTAAATTAAACCAGCTATTATCATTTTGTTTTTAGGACTTGGAAACTGCAGCACAAGTATAACTATGTATTGTGTCTATCAAACTAATTATGGGCAGTCAGTATAACACATTACGAAGTTGCTGTTTTTTTTATCATTTCTGAGCCTTTGGCGCCCTCAAGTGTAGGGTGCAAGTAAAAAGTTAAAATGAAAATGTATTTATAAACCCCAAAATCACAATCACATTGCATCAGTGTACTGTACAATCTGTACAGTGAATAATCCCAAAAGAAAATCCCTTTTAACATGGGAAAAAAACATCAATAGATGTTGCTTGAACAGAACAGAACAACAATATCAAAGTTGTAAAGACATTTTATTTGCAGTGTTGACATCAATTTCAATTACAATGTCAAAACAGAATCTGATGGGTCGGCCAAAATGAACAAAAGAAAGGCAGCCACCCAGACCAGCCCACAGGGGGCCGTCGGACTGAGGGATGACCCTCTACCCTAACACAATATCAAGAAACTACACCTAACAGAAACAAAGCCGCGAAAATAGGACTACCGTACCCATCAGATAACCCCAAAAGAAAACTCTCATAATTTTGATACAAGACATTGATTATCTGGTCTCTGTCAAGGTTCAGTTATGAGTCAGAACAAATGTGCATACCTGCAAACTTGTCACTTTTCTGCGACAGTCGCCGTTTTCTTGGTCAATTGGGTCATTCACGTGAATTGCATAGAACGGGAGAGGTTTTTTTGGGGGGGGGGGGGGGTTATGGACGTGTACCAGAGATTATCAGTGAACTGCGAACATGTGCGCGCCTGAAGGGAGCCTTGAATTCGATAAAAACAACTTTTCTCTACAACTCATTTTCAAGACGTGTGGATGATCCTGAGGTGAGGGGACTGACTGGAGGCTGAATGTAAAGTACGTTGCATTCTCTGTCAGAAAGACAATGAATTTGCCTTAAAAATAAGAGCTTTACATTGCATCCCATTGGAGTTTAGAACTGGGTTCTTAGCAGGGGGCTTTTAATTTGAAAGTAGCGACCGTTAGTAGCTTGTCGCTACAACAAGCGGACAAGGAATACAGCTACAGAGACCGAGGAGACGCTGCATCTCCTGGATCTCAGCGGCTGTCCAGTTGCTCATCTTGACGTCCGCGGATGAAGTGATGGACTGACTGCTGTGGTCAGCTGTTTCCTGGTTTTAAAACAGTGCACGTCATCGACACCTCCGCCCATCTCACACAATTGCCAGCACATCAACGTCTCGTAAGTAAGTGTACCTTCTGGCTAAAGGCCCCCACACACCGCCCAGACTGAAACGAACAGCCAACTGCCTTTATCCGACCACTCTCCGACCACTCTGTTGCCTCTCATCTGACCTGTTCAGCAGAAAAGTTGCATTGAACACACAGCTTCAACGTGCTGCCAGCTACACAGTAACGTGTACGTTCTGCGCTTGCGCGCGATGCAATAAGCAGGTGGCGCTACATGAGAACAGGAAATGATGGAACAGAGTGCATCAGAAAACAAAGCCCAAACAGTATTCTGCCCCTCCCACACACAACGCCGACTGATTAGCTAGCACACCACCAATCAGAATGGTCATACAGCTCGCACACAACCAATCAGAGAATCCAATGGCTCAGACAGCCAACAGCCCACCTCCTCAGACTTCGCATGTTGAATCGGATCAGACAACGTCCACGCGGCTCCGAAAGCTTCCAACGCAGCTGAACACACAGAACAGATTTGTCCCCGACCTTGTCCGAGTCTCCCCAAACACTTCAGACGTCAAACGGTTGGGTCGGTGTGTTCCTGCCTTAAATCCGCGGACCTAGCAGCAAAAAGGATGGCCAATTGGCAGCTTACTGCCCAGTATAAAAATAGCTATTAAATCAGAAACCAACATATCAATGTGGAAACACAGACTATAAGGAGCATGGAGAGCAGAGAGCAAAATATCTTCCTTGTCCTCTCTCTCTCCCAGGGCTTAGTGAAGTATGCTCTTGTAGTACTGGGAACACCGGGCCCAGGTGTTCCCAGCAACCCCTAACCCTTCCTGCTGGGCATCTGCAACACAAAGAGGACAAGCAAACAGCCCAACAGCACAAGAGGCATGACCGTCACACCTGTCACCTCTTAAGCTGTTCTGTCAATGAAGCAGCATAAAGGCGAAAACAATAAAAAATAAAATAAATACATGTTGTATAGCCAGAGCTGTGTAGTAGTGTAACTGGTGAGGGTTAGGGACCCAACTGGACCCATTAGTGGGACTTAGTGGACAGTTGAGGGGGATTACTTGTACTGACGTAACCGGAATTCCCTTTTTCGCACATTCTTTGTCAATGACCTGCTGCAAGTCAGGAACTTTATTCCTATCATCAAAGTCATCTATCATCAGCAAAACAGGGACCCGTGGTACTTGCTCCTCATGGCCATACATTAAAAGTGTGACTACTTGCTCAGCTACTTTAGTGAAGTCAGCCTTGCAGTCTCTGAGGACAGCACAACGGAAATTGTTCCTGATAATCGATGCATACATGGCCAAAGCTGTCCCACCAGAGTCAAGCTTTTCTTGTTGGTTCACGCAGTGGACCTCTAAGGTGTTCAGGCTTTGCTCCACTGACTCTTTAAGATGGACTTTGCTTCCTCCACCACAGGTTAGGAAATGCTTAGATAAAAGATGTTTTGAAAATAGACTAAGAATAGTGCCATTTACTTCAGCAAAACTGAGCTCATAAATGCATCTGGAAGAAATGTTGATTCCGCACCGAGCATTGATTAGGTCTCTCCAGGAGATAAATGCATTTTCATTGTCACATACACAAAGAATTTGCCCTGTGCCTTTGAGCTCCTGATAGAATGTACTGAATGTCTCAACAAGAGGGTCTATCTCCTCACTTACTGTTGACAAAAGTAAGAAGATGACAAGAAATCTCTTGTTTGGAAGCACATCTTTCCGACACAAGAACGAAATCACGTCTTGGATGGAGGCTCCCTTGTCCATCAACCACTCGTCTATTCCTGACGGCACCTCATCCTCAATACCTCCGTTGCAGAATACCCAGCTGGTATATCGAGTTAATTCTAACTTGCTTGCAATGTCCTCAACTCCTTCTGTGATTTTATACTTTGCTGGTAAATGGACACTGACTGTACTCTGCTGTTCAAAGTGATGCTGTAATCCATGTTTAGCTGATTCTGGATCAAAGTCTAAAACAGCTGTTGGGTTGAGTTCGACAAGAAATCCCAGTGATTCCAACTGAACTGGATGTGATTTGTTAGTTACGATCACATACTGCTCAAAGTGTGACTCATCTAATGAGGGGGAACCTCCAGTTATCATCTGTCTTAATCTCAAGCCTTGAGTACTGCTTTTTATCACATTGAGGTGTTTCTCTTCAGATTGTTTTCTAAGTTGGGTTAATTGTGCTATATGATCTGGTTGTACAAACTGGTTGTATTTCACCATAGGTTTGGCACATGTGGCCGGTGCGAGAAAATCACTGCTGCTGCCTCCATCTCGGACAAAGAATTGTTTCTGTGGTTGTGTTTCAGGGTTAACGGTTCCTTTACCTTTTGCTTTTTTCCTGGCTTTTTTTGTGTCCACGTCAAAAGTGTGATAGATGTTTTCTCCACAGATCGCTGAGTAAGGAACTATGTCCACTTCTATCACACATTTGTCAGATATTGTATCATTCGTATTAAGAAGACCAACAAATCGAGGAGGTTTGATGCAAATTTGAGCAATCTGTTTGTGTTTATGTTCAAAACAACGATCAATGGCAGATTTGAGTTCTTTACCATAAGCCTCTCTGTCCTCAACCCTCACCCCCAACACTTGACCATGGGTGTAGAGTGGCTTGTCCCCAATTCCAAAATGTATGGTGCCGTTGGTACGGCTGTTCATGCAGGCAGCTGCAAAGTGAATTACATCATAAGTGAACTTGTACATTTTTTTTTCATCTGGTGTATTGATGAAAGCTTTGTACTCGTGGCAGGGTTCAATGAAGTCTGAGGCACCAGATTCTATGATATCAAGAATATTGTTCTCTATGTATCTATTTGGAGGTTGATATTTCCCAAATGGATAAGGCTTGCATGGTCTTCCAGGCTGTCTGGAACTAACTGGTTCCTCTTTTGTTGATTTCTCTCTTGCCTGAATGGCGAGTTTTGCTGGTCCAAGGGAATTCAGTATTTCCACAATCTTTGGAGATTTTGCTAGGTGTTTCAACTGATCCATGATGCCAGGTGATGGATCCTCCTCCACACTCTAGAATTAAAGGAGTGCTATTATTTTTTCCTAATTTTTAACTCGAATTACTGCACACTTTGTTGATCATATTAAGTGTTTTAATTGTATATGTGGTAATGCACAACTTAAAAATTGTTGAATACCAGGCTATTCTCTCTCCCAACATGTCAAATACATACAAATAGCATGGTCAGTGGCCGTACAGACTTGCAGTGTTTCCTGGGTCATGTCCTGGCAATTCTACTTGAATTGTCATTTGCTTCAAACAAAGGTGTAGCATTCACTAGTTAAGCTTTGGTCACGCTATCATGAGCTAACACACCTCAATTGACTTCTGTGTTAAGCAGCTGAAGTACAATCACTCAAACAGATCCCAATTAGAGTTCTCAACCAGCCTGAAAATTACAACCCGACCCGCGGGTTTTTAAGCCGGAACCCGACACACCAGCATGAATTGTCTGCCCTAACCCGGCCCAAACCCGACCCCCCGCGTGCCTGCATTGTTTTCCTCATACACTTGTCATCATGATCAGACAGACAGCAGACGGAAAGGTGACGCGAGCCAGGAGAGAGGTGCTGCGTCAACTTCAGCAGCAGCACCCGCTCCCGCTGCAAAGAAGACACCGCGCTTCGACCAGTGGGAAAATATATTCGGAGAGACAAAAACAGACAATTTCCCCACTCCTCGGAAAGCAAGGGTGAATTCGCCCTATGGCAAGTTTACTTTAAGCCAATTCCATCTTCTCCAGCCAGGCTATAGGCGCGAGTATACGTCACGCAGCAGCGTCAGGTCTGCGTCTGCCCCTCCCCCATGAAGCAGGCAGCCAGACTTACTCTTCACCACACGTGAACAGCGATGATTCACAACAAATATATAAATTACAATCTGCAAGAAATGTGTTTTATGAAATGTGTTTTATAAAAAAGGAAGCCCGAGGCCCGGCCCGACCCGGCTCATTTGCGTATTTTTTCGGCCCGACCCCGGCCCGTTGAGAACTCTAATCCCAATCAGCAATGCCACAGAACAAAACCCACATTTGGTAAACAAGACCCTTATGACAAATTAACATGATAAGAAATGAGCATGTAAATGCACTTTTATTTACAGATTTTCAGAATGTTTCAAATGTGAGTCCCATTAGAAGTAAGTGACCATTTTATACTCAAAAACAGAGTGTCCTCTATTAAAATGGACAGGTGCCTCAATGTGCCCTAATTTGTTTGCCTTCCCAAACACCTCTAGATGGACTCCTGAGTGTGAAACCTCTCACCAGCTGCATGCTTCTACATAGACCAGTCAGCAGATACGACTGACAGTGCGGCTGATGGCGCTTTAGATTCAGGCCTGTAAGCTAAGTTCTGTTCATTTCTGTTGGTGTGAACCCACCTGTGTAGGCGCATCTAATGCGCTCTGTAAATAGCAGGAAACAGACTACACCTTTTACTTAAGACCAAATTATTGTTGGTCTATAGCGCTGTCGCTTTCTGCTGCCCCAAGATAGCAATCCGTCATCAGTATGCCTGACCACACCTCACTTTAAGATGAACACAACCCGGGGCTCACAGATGGGCGCAAGTACATTAGCTACTACACAGTGTGTGCGCTAGCCGTGACAGAGCTTAGCGTTAGATAAAGCCCTCAAAGTCTCTCTGTGTGAAAATCAAATGTTTTCATTAGGGCTGTCAGTTTAACGCGTTAATTAGATTAATTACACTGCAAATACACGCGTTATAAAAATTAACGCAATTAATTCTGAGAGGCAATTCAATGCGCAAGCATTTTAAATTTGGCCCATTGAATGACCCGTAGGCTACTTGGCAGTGGCACGTCACTGTAGCACTAGCACCGAGGAATTTGTCTGGATGGGTTCGTCACTTCCCACCTGCGTTGCTAGTAGGGCTGTAACAATACACGTATCGAAGCTGAAATGGCGATACTCAGATCCACGAACCTGTCTCGCGCTGTGAGAAGGCAAAATCGCGACACAACTTCCAGTCCAGATCAGCCCCATGAGCTGTTTGTAACACCACATTAACATCGCAGCGGTCGTTCAGCAATTCTCCGCCGTTGTTCGTTCACACAGAGCGAAACATCGCTGTAAAGACGAACCGCTGCGTAATTCACACAGAAAGTCGGCGCTGCGGCTCCTAAAGAGACGTGACGGTACACGTCATGATGATGACGTGTGTGTGTTTTCAAGGGGTTTCCCCGGTGTCTCCCCTGTCAAATCATAACCAGACTGTCTTCCGGGATAAAGTTCACTGAAGTCTCGGTCCGGAGGGCTGACTGTCGCAGAGATTTTCTTTCCTCAGAAACACTCGGTGAGGTAAAGTGTTTTTGCCGGTGACAGACGCATGGCAGAAATGTGACTAGGAGTCTGTAGGTCGGGCGGGAGGAAGGACGCTTCTCCACGTACAGCTTTGGTATTTTTAACTTGTTGCCAAAGACAGTTACAGTTGCTACGTTACCTTAGTTTGGTTCTGTAACGTTGCTTTGTGGGACATTTCTCTGTATTAAGTTGAGTGAGGGATCTGTGCAGTTAACAGACCATCAGATAGACACGCCCTCCACAATACTGCACCTCTGATACTATCAGACAAGTATCATATACATAAGTTATTGAAATGTTAGAGGCGAGCACATCGTTGCTAGGGCCTTTGAAAGACAAGTTCTTCTCTTCTTAGTGTATTCAATTGATTAATCATGCAATACAATTTTGTAATGTCCTAGAATTCGAATTCTTTATTTGGGTACCTTTAGCAGATATGAGATTAAAATGCGATTAATTAGATTAATTACAAATCCTGTAATTAATTAGATTAATTTTTTTAATCGCCTGACAGCCCTAGTTTTCATATTAAAGCAGATGAAGAAAGGCAATAAAAAGCAGGTCTGAGGTTGCAGTTAAGTATACTGATGGGCTGGTTAACATACCATTAAAAACCTACAATTTGAATTTTTTACCATTGTTTGGCCTGATACTGGTGTACAGGTGAGACAGAGCAACACATGCATGATTAAAAACTTCAACATCGATTTACACTTCATGGGAATTTCAAAGCCACTGACCAAGCTGCTATATTTGATAAGTTGGGAATGAGAGTGTTTTGTTTAATAGGAAGTACTAATTTTAGATTATGCAGATTATTTCAACTGTTATTTACCTGAACTGTTCTACCATGATCAGCCATAACAGCGTTGGTTCCTTCTGCACAAATGTAGAGATCACGGATGCTGCAAAAAAAAGTATTTGAAAATGAAATTAGCAATAGAGGACAAGATGCTGTACTGCTAACACATAAAACACAAAATGTCATGCATTTCAGCTTTAACTTTTCTGATCATCCATGACAGCACTTTTCACAAATCTTTACCACTAATGCTGCAATAGAAAGTAAAAAACAAATGTCTGTACATTCTGTCCTCCCAACATTCCTACAGAAAACTTTTACTCACCGCGTGAAATCACAGCGACCATCAGCCCTCCAGACCGAGACTTCAGTGAACTTTCCCCCGGAAAACAGCCTCCGTCTCCGCGAGTGTGTCAGACAGCTTCCAGTTTACTGGTGACGATTCTGTAATTTAGAGTGAAAAACGTAACTTCACCATTTTCCAGGATGTTTGGTGGGCCAGGATCTCAATCACGACACATTACAACAACATGCATATGATTATAAACTGTCCGCAGGTTATTCAACTTGTGTAATTGTAATCGAGTTTATTTTCTGCATTGTGTCTTTTGATACAATAATGTCTTCATAGATTTTTTCAGTGGCCACAATAATGAGTCAGTCTGGTTGATTCTCTAAAGGACTTTGCTGCGATACTAAAGTGGCAAAAACTGCACAAAAATTGGACTGTAAATTCCAAATGGCAGACTTCCTGTTGGGTTGAGGGCATTCAAGAGGCTTTAATAGGTCTGGATATTGTTATATGCCTACATCTAAGTGAGATGGACTGCGAGAGGTTCTTTGTTCAAACTTTTGTAAGTGGATATATATTATATAATACAGATATATATTTTTTCATTGCTCAAATAAAAGGAAAAACACAAAATATATATATAGCCAATACACACTTACCAGGTGTCCTCTAACGCCTCAGTCCTCTCACAGGGTTGATGTGAGAGATTTCTTCAAGAAAAGACAGATGTTATTATCCAATCAGCATAAGCCACATAATTCCTTAATGTGTGTGTGTTGGTTGGTAGCCTACCTGCTGTTGAGTGGCACAATACTATGGAGCCAGATGGAGGCCAAAAGACTTGTGAATTTGAAAGAAAGACATTCAAATCAAAAACATTTTCAAAATTAATAGAAAGTAAAGTGAAGATGAAGCTTGACAAAATGTAACCAGTCTTTTTCCTAAGTTCAATATTTCACATCAGACATAATTTTTTACATTGCTCACATAAAAAGAAAATGAAAGTCTCTCTCTCTTTGTGTTTTGCTGTAACCAAATGACAGGCGGTGAGAGGGGAGGAGGGTACTACATAGCAAATGCAACATATTGATTGCATCAGCTCACACACACACACACACAGGTGAAACTCGAAAAATTAGAATATCGTGCAAAAGTTCTAATATATTATATAGACTCATTACATTCAAAGTGAGATATTTCAAGCCCTTTTTTGTTATAATGTTGATGATTACGGCTTACAGCTTATGAAAACCCCAAATTCAAAATCTCAGAAAATTAGAATATTTCATGAAATCAATAAAAAAAAATGTTAAATACAGAAATGTCGGCCCTCTGAAAAGTATAGTCATGCATATGTACTCAGTATTTGGTTTGGGCCCCTTTTGCATGAATTACTGCCTCAATGCGGCGTGGCATGGATGCTATCAGCCTGTGGCACTGCTGAGGTGTTATGGAAGACCAGGATGCTTCAATAGCGGCCTTCAGCTCTTCTGCATTGTTCGGTCTCATGTCTCTCATCTTTCTCTTGGCAATGCCCCATAGATCCTCTATGGGGTTCAGGTCAGGCAAGTTTGCTGGCCAATCAAGCACAGCAATCCCATGGTCATTGAACCAGGTTTTGGTACTTTTGGCAGTGTGGGCAGGTGCCAAGTCCTGCTGGAAAATGAAGTCAGCATCTCGAAAAAGCTTGTCTGCTGAAGGAAGCTAATAAAGTTAATAAAGCACAGTGGACCAACACCAGCAGATGACATGACGCCCCAAATCAACACAAACTGTGGAAACTTCACACTGGACTTAAAGTATCGTGGATTGTGTGCCTCTCCACTCTTCTTCCAGACTCTGGGACCTTGGTTTCCAAATGAGATGCAAAATTTGCTCTCATCAGAGGAGAGGACTTTGGACCATTGAGCAACAGACCAGTTCTTGTTTTCTTTAGCCCAGGTAAGACGCTTCTGACGTTGTTTGTTGTTCAGGAACGGCTTGAAAAGAGGAATACGACATTTGAAGCCCATGTCCAGGATCCGTCTGTGTGTGGTGGCTCTTGATGCACTAACTCCAGCCTCAGTCCACTCCTTGTGAAGCTCCCCCATACTTTTAAAGGGCCTTTTCCAGACAATCCTCTCCAGGCCGTGGTAATCCCTGCTGCTTGTGCACCTTTTTCTTCCACACCTTTCCCTTCCACTTAACTTTCTATTAATGTGCTTTGATACAGCACTTTGAGAACATCCAACTTCTTTTGCAATTACCTTTTGAGGCTTTCCCTGCTTGTGGAGGTTGTCAATGATGGTTTTCTGAACAACTGTCATGCACAACGCGAACGTTGTCGACAAGAAGACCACAGTGTGTAAGATATGCCGTGTGTGTACCATACCCGGCCACGGGAAACACAACAAACATGGCAGGACACATCCGGCATCACAAAGATGTAGATTTGACGACTGGGAAAACATCATCAGTGGTCCAGCCAACTATTCCATCCTCGTTTACAATAAAACTTCCACAGACCTCAGCTCACGCAAAAGCTATAACTTACGCTATAGGGCTATTTATAGCAGCAGACCTGCAGCCTTATTCGGTGGCGGAAAACGCTGGATTTAAAACATTTAATTAGCGTACCTGAGCCATGCTACAGTATGCCCAGCAGGTCGCATCTTACAACAAAAGTGTTGCCCTCCATGTATGAAGACGTTAAGTTTGGGGGGGTCTGAGCAATGCAGAGTTAGTTGGCAACAGATGGCTGGACCTCAAGAGCAACTGAGAGTTACATCACCGTCACAGCGCACTACGTCAATAAAGATTGGGAGATTGAAAGTTCAGTCCTTCAAACTCGCCCTATCTATGAAGCACACAAGTGATAATTTGGCAGAAGTGCTAAGGAAGCGGTACTAGAATGGAAACTGGACAGACAAAATACAACCATCCCTGTGACCGCAGATAATGCCAAAAACATTGTCAATGCCTCAAATGTAGCTGGATTGTCACCACATATCGGATGTTTTGCGCACACAGTGAACCTGGCATCCCAGAAGGGGTTGGGAGTAAACCAGATTTCTCGTCTTTTGGGCAAAGTCAGGAGGGTGGTCACCTTCTTTCACAAGAGCACGACTGCAGCAGCTGCCTTAAAGGTCAAACAAGAAATGCTCCAGCTTCCTCCTCACAGGCTGGTTCAAGATGTCACTACAAGGTGGAACTCCAGCTATGACATGCTCACACGCTTCTCAGAGCAACAAGCTGCTGTTTATTCTGCACTCACAGAGAAAGACGTTAAAAAGAGTGCCAAAGATCTCATCACACTCTCTGATCAAGATGTGACTGTTCTGGAAGATATGGTTCAGGTTCTGAAGCCCATGAAAACAGTCACAACTCTACTGAGCTCAGAACAGCAGCCAACTGTGTCTAAGGTCCTGCCACTCAAACACACCATTCTCGCATCAATGAAACACAGTGACACGGATTTACAGATTGTGAAGGATGTTAAATCTGCTATAGCAACCAACATTGGAGGGAGGTATTCAGATCCCAGACTTCAACAGTTCCGGAATGAGAGCACTGCCGTGGATCCTCGGTTCAAGTCTTTACCCCATCTGGATGACCCCTCTCGGAATGAGATCTTCAACAGTCTGCCAGAGAAAATCCTGCAAAAGCATCCCACACAGGTATGTGGCCAATTGAAATTAACATGATGAAATGTCAAATATTAATAATGATGCAAATTCATCTTATAGTTAATACAATGATAAATTCATATTCTGAGAAGTAGTTATCTTTTATTCAATATATTCACATTTTGCATTTTAATATTTCATTGATTATAACAACATTCTGTTTGTTGTTGTTGTCACACCTAAGTGTCACATGTGGCTTTTCATTACCTTAAACAGCTGTTTTGTGTGACCTTGTCTTTTATAGACTCAGGCCTCAGGACAAGGGACCAGCCAAAACCCTGCAGAGGACCCAGAAACTGCAACAACCAGTGAAGGCAGCCCCCCAGCAAAGAGAACAACACACAGTGAACTGTTTGGTGATTTTTTTCAGCGCAGCCCACACTACATCATCAACACCAAAACCATGGTCTGATGTTGTCAAAGAGGAGATAGAGCTATACAAGTTGGCTAAAGTCATTTCTGTGGATGCAAATCCACTGAAATGGTGGAAAGACAATGAGCATCAGTACCCAAATTTGTCCAAGCTCTCCAAACATTATCTTGCTGTGCAAGCAACAAGTGTGGCAAGTGAGAGAGTGTTCTCCACCGCAGGTGACATTGTGACCGCTCAAAGAGCAGCCCTTTCTCCAGAGAATGTGGACATTCTCATCTTCTTAAAGGAAAACTTGAAAATGTAAAAATAACAGTTGTCTTGTTTGGCCATAAATATGTAAATAGTTAATATTTTGATAACTCAAAGAGCATCTCTCTCTTCAGATAAAGATAACAACATGTCTTTGTTAAAGAAAAAAACTTGAAAGAAGAATGTAAAAATGACAGTTGTCATTCTCAGGGGACAAAAAAGTCCAAACTACTTATTTTATGTTCAACTGTTAGGATATAGTTTGTTAAGGCTGTCATTGTTCCATGACTCTGGACATGACTGTTATATTTTTTATTTATTTATTTTGTTTTGTTGCACATTTGTTGCCAGGCACCCTCTGTGACCTCTCATTTTTGTTATTATTATTGTTATGTTTGTTTTTGTTGTTTTCCACTTGACTGAGAACAAGATTGTTACCTTTATATTGTAAATAAATTATTTAAATTTGACCATTAGTGCCTAATGTGATACATTATGGAAATTGCATCACTTATATGTAGCCCATCTTTTGAAATAAGATTTACTGTACAAAATTTGATGAATAAAACCAATGATCGTAGACTAGACTAGTCTGAAAATGGCATAGGCCTCTGTACTGTAAGAAAAAGGAAAAAAATCGAGAATCGAATCAAATCGTGACCCTAAAATCAAAAGTCACATCGAATCGAGGATTTGGAGAATCGTGACACCCCATATATATATATATATATATATATATATATATATATATATATATATATATATATACTAATCTTATTTCATTTTGCTTTTATGTGAGCAATGCAAAAAATAATGTCTAAAAAAGCTGATGCAATTTTATCTATTGCATTTGCAATGTTGTACCCTCCTCTCAATGCCTGTCATTTGGTTACTGCAACACACACACACACAATTATTCATTATTCTTTGTTCTATTTTGTTTGTATTCTTGTTTTGTTTTCTCACACACACACGGCTGGCCGACTGTAAAGGAGAAGTGTCCGTCCTCCTGTCTGTCCCGACATTCCTACAGAAAACTTTAACTCACCGCGTGTTTGTGATGAAAATAAATCACAGCGACCATCAGCCCTCCAGACCGAGACTTCAGTGAACTTTCCCCCGGAAAACAGCCTCCGTCAGACAGCTTCCAGTTTACTCGTGACGATTCTGTAATTTAGAGTGAAAAACTTAACTTCGCCATTTTCCAGGATGTTTAGTGAGCCAGGATCTCAGTCACGACACATTACAACAGCATGCATATGATGATAAACTCTCCGCGGGTTTAGATTTACAGGGGGACACCGCGGAAACACTGAACCTGGGTCCCTTTCTTTGTGTCAAACTTACCTTTGTGTCAAACTTACCTTTGTGTCAAACTTAACTTGCTAACTTAACAGCTGGATCATCCAAATAATGGCGCCGGTGGGGATTGAGGAAATGACAGCAGCAGCATGCGGGAAGGCGGGGCTGGACGGTGCAGCCGAGCCGTGACTTCTCCGAGCTCTCTCCTGTTAAGTCCAAGTCTCTGTGTATCTGTTTCTGTGCATGCGTATGGAGTGTGGTAGTATAGTACGGAGCTAACGAGCTCCGGGGCCCCAAGCACGGAGCATTAGCCTCAGTTAGCACAACAGTAGAACAGCTGGCTCTTCTCGCTTGTTGTGTCGTTCCGAACCGGGGCTGCAGCGACCCGGTCTGCTCCCCGAGCTCTGTACCACCACACCGCTGCACACGCATACAGAGACCGGACAGTAAAGTAGAGTGCTTGGAGAAAATCAGAGAGGAAGTTGGACTACTTGCAAAGTTATGACAATATGTGTTTGTTACTTGGTTACAGCGGTCTGTTGTACTTTACTATAAACCACAGTCGCACAATCACAGCGGAGTTTCCCCGCATACTGACTTTTGGCCTTCATCTGGCTAGTATTGTGCCACTCAACAGCAGGTATATATATACATATATATATATATATATATATATATATATATATATATATATTATATATATATATATATATATATGCCAAAAGATTTGTGAATTTGAAATACATGAAAGACATTCAAATCAAAAACATTTTCAAAATCCATAGAAGTGAAGATGAAGCTTGACAAAATGTAACCAGTCTTTTTCCTACATTCAATATTTCACATCAGCTTTTTTAGATATTATTTTTTACATTGCTCACATAAAAGGAAAATTGTGTGTGTGTGTGTGTGTGTGTGTGCGTGTGCGTGCGTGTAGGTGTGTGTGTGTGTGTGTGTGTGTGCAGGTGTAACCATCCTCATCCCTGAACCATTCTGGTTTACTTTGTTTTTTTTTTATTTGTTAATCATATGAGCTGAAACCTTTCATGGCTGTTGGCAATTAAACTGGCAGAGCCAAAAGAATTTTCTTACTTTCAGTATTTCACATCAGCTTTTTTATTTTGCTCGCAAAGGGAAAAAAAAAGTTTTTCTTTTATAGTCACTGTTACAACGGGCACTTTCATACATTGTGCCTGAAAACAAAAGAAAACAGTGCAAAATACTTTTATTTTGAGCAAAATAGTTTCATCACAGCATTTCATGTTAAGGACTAGCATGAAATGTTCTTGTACTTAAATACAATAACTGTAGGTCCAGGTCCGTATAGGATGCCATATGGGTTCGGACTCGGACTGCGGTCCGCCTGACGCTAAAATGAAATTACAACAAAAAATGACAATCCACCCTCTGAGCGCGGTCTTCAGTTTCATGCATCATACGGCCTAATTCAATAACGTGGTATCAGTGTGTGGAATCTGTGAATTTTTGCGAGTACGAGTTTATAAGTGCAGTATTGGCTGATGCCAGATTCCAGTATCAGTATTGGTGCATCCCTTGTTAAAAGCTATTCTACCTCTAACTTTACAACTTATACATTGATCAGTTTACAGAAAACGTGTATATTAATTGTGCAGTAAGATGTGTAGTGGTGGCGACCTTGTTGTCATCTGCTTATGTTGTTTAACATTAGCTTTTTACTCCTAGTTATTTATTTTTACTTACTTGTGTTTGCCACAGAGCTTATTTTTAGTGATATTCCAAAATCCAATTCAAATATTCACAAGGCTTTTTGTTGAGGGAGCCAGGGCGATGCTAACTTCTGTGTTAGCCTACAAAAATACGCATTAATAAATAGTATTGTCAAACTTCAGTCTCAGGAAGCTACAGGATGGGACTGATACTCCTTACGGTTATAGATGTGTGCTTTGTGCTAATGTTACTAGGTGTCAGTCTGTTGCTTCCGTTGTAAACAGCTGGGCTACGTCGTCAGGAAGTGTTGATAGAAAAGCACATGCTCAGAGTGAAGCATTTTTTCTTTTCCTCAAACTCCACATCCATCCCTCGAATTCATCCCCCCTTAAGTGAAGAGACATGTATCCCTATTTTCTTCCAAAGCCACTTGGTTTCCACAGCTCCCTTTCACTGCAGTATACTACAGGTGGGACACACTTACCACCAGAATGACCTTTGACCCCCAAAAGATGACCCTTTGAAGAGGTGTTGCATCTCCTCATATACTCAGGCTAACATCTGACTCAATCCATCTGTACTTCAGAGGGACTTGAGCTTTACTTGAGTACTTCCATTTTATGTAGCATCAGACCTCGAACAAACCACGGTCCGCTGCTTGAAACATTTATTTCAGCCTCTTAAACAGACGCCTGTATCACAGTGGGACACTTGTTGTTCACTACGAGATGTACAAGGTAGCAGCAGCCCACACCAAAAAGCAGCCAACATTAGTGGAATCATTTAATCATTGTGTCCCGTATGAGAAGAAAGGGCCCCGGTGGAAAGCTTTTACGGATGCAGTCATGGTACATATTGCTAAAGTCATGGGGTCTATACTGTGGAAAAGCCGGAGATTCATCCACATGCTAAAAACTTTCGACCCCAGGCAAGCAATCTGACATGTTTTACTTGTGTTTACAAAAGCATTTTATCAAAAAGGGACACATTCTTTTCAAAAGGATGCATTTTTATTTATTTTTTCAAATGAGTTCGAAGGTGCACTGTTTACAATGGCCGGGCAAATTTGTTTAAACTAAAGGCATTAAGATAAATGCAATGCTTTTTCGTCATTTTGAAGTTTGTTTTGTGAAGAAAAAAAATCTTTTAAAATCGTATTGAGTTTGGTGTGATTCAATTTTTTAGGCCTTATCGCCCAGCCCTAGTAACTTTATACTTCTACTCCACTACAATTCATAGATAAATATTATTACTTGACTGAATTTGACAACTTTGGCTTCTTTGCAGACTCAGATTGGTTATACAAAACATAAATTACAAATGAATTAGTATATATTATTATTATTATTATTATTATTATTATTATTATTATTATGTTTTAGCATAGATAAAAGATAAGACTTTGTTTATTGATGAAATTCACATTTTGACTGTAAACAAGCCACAGCTTTTAAAGCCACATTAATGCAATGCACATATTAATGCATGAATAATTGTTAAAACATTATTATCCAAGAGGCAATTCTGCGTAATGACTACTTTTCCTTTCTCTAAGTTAATACATTTTCATCATAATATTTGATGAAGGCTTTCACTGATGAAATAGCATGAATATACTTTAGCAACTTTGTGAAATCACAGGCAATTCTATCTGCTTAAAGATTTTACCATACTGTATCTGTATTGCATGAATATTGTGTCCTGTGCTGTAGAAAATGGCATTAAAAGAGATCTTATTCCACTTCAACACAAAGATATTAAATCTGAGAAGATGTTTATGAACTTTTTGGTATCTGTGTGGCGTCTCTCCTCAAATCTAGACAAACAATCTCCTGTGGATGTTTGTCACTTGTTGAGCCATCTGCTTCTTCAACGTCAGTGTGCTACAAACTGTTGAGAACCTGCATTCTGACAGTCCATAAACGGGATACACACCTCCCTAATCATCCCTGTAACACAGCATCTCCAGCAGCCCTGCAAGGTGGTGTGTGTGTGTGCAAGTCCTGGAGGGAACTCCACCTTCCTTTGTTATATTTATTGACCCTGTGGCTTTTTATCACCTGCCACTAGGTTGCATCAAAAATTTATTTTCACCCCTTCTGAACTTATTTTTGCATCTCAGCCTTAGGCCTGAACAAACCTTTTGATCAGCTGGACATCAAATTGTAATGCTCATATAATGATCATGGGCCACATAATTATTTGTGTTGTGTTAAAACTCCTATTTTGTTCATTTTAATGCAGTGATTCAGTTCATACAATAAGTGTCCTGTGGCTGGAAATCTGATGTGACTTTAGGTTTGCTTTAACCAGATTTTTCTTTAATGTAACCAGCAATTATCATCTTGTTTTTAGGACTTGGACACTGCAGCACAACTATAACTATGTATTGTGTCTGTTAAACAAATTATGGGCAATCAGTAGAACACATTGCAAAGGGTTTTTTATCATTTGAGCCTTTGGCGCCCTCAAGTGTGTGATGCAAGTAAAAAAAATAAAATGAAACGTTATTTATAAAGCCCAAAATCACAATCACATTGCATCAGTGGACTGTACAATCTGTACAGTGAACAATCCCAAAAGAAAATCCCTTTTAACATGGGAAAAAAAAACATTAATAGATGTTGCTTCAACAGAACAGAACAGAACAACAATATCAAAGTCGTAAAGACATTTTATTTGCAGTGTTGACATCAATTTCAATTACAATGTCAAAACATAATCTGATGGGTCGGCCAAAATGAACAAAATTCGGGCAGCCACCCAGACCAGCCCACAGGGGGCCGTCGGACTGAGGGATGACCCTCTACTCTAACACAATATCAAGAAACTACACCTAACAGAAACAAAGCCACGAAAATAGGACTACCGAACCCATCAGATAACGTCAAAATACACAATCTCATAATTTTGATACAAGACATTGATAAGCTGGTCTCTGTCAAGGTTCAGTTATGAGTCAGAACACATAGGCTGTGTAGAGCCACATTATGTAATAATGTAATAAATGTTCAATTCATTATGTAATGACACCACATTTTGTAATAAAATTCTTGAATGCAATATGTAATAAACTTTGCCGTATTTTGTAATAAGTTCTTACATATTGCGTCAGTTATTACAAAATGCTGGTGTTGCACTTTTTTTAAAATCAAGAAAATGTAATAATAACAAAGTCTCTGCACCTGGGACGCCTGCTCTACCTACTGAGCTAAACGGCACCCAATATTTCTGTTTTTTAACCTGTAGAGCGCTATTTGAAATAATAATAATAATAATAAACATAATAATTATTATTATTATTATTGCTATTATTATTGCTATTATTATTATTATTATTATTATTATTATTATTATTATTATTATTATTATTATTATTATTATTATTATTGGGTTAATATTGTATAGCCAGAGGTTTGTCGTAGTGGATCTTGTGAGACCTGGACCTATTAGTGGGACTTTCGAGGGGGAATTCCTTTTTTTGCACATTCTTTGTCGATGACCTGCTGCAAGTCAGAAACTTTTCCCTTATCATCAGTGTCATCTATCAGCAAAACAGGGACCTGTGGTCCTTGCTCCTCATGGCCATACATTAAAAGTTTGACTACTTGCTCAGCTACTTCAGTGAAGTCAGCATTGCAGTCTCTGAGGACAGCACGATTGTTCCTGATAATCGATGCATACATGGCCACGTCAGTCCCACCAGAGTCAAGCTTTTCTTGTTGTTTCACAGAGTGGACCTCTAAGGTGTTCAGGCTTTTCTCCACTGACTCTTTAAGGAGGACTTTGCCTCCTCCACCACAGGTTAGGAAATTCTTAGATAAAAGATGTTTTGAAAATAGACTAAGAATAGTGCCATTTACTTCTGCAAGACTGAGCTCATATATGCATCTGGAAGAAATGTCGATTCCGCACCGAGCATCGATTAGGTCTCTCCAGTAGATAAATGCATTCTCATTGTCACATACGCAAAGAATTTGCTCTGTGTCTTTGAGCTCATGATAGAATGTACTGAATGTCTCAACAAGAGGGTCTATCTCGTCACTCACTGTTGACAAAAGTAAGAAGATGACAAGGAATCTCTTGTTTGGAAGCACATCTTTCCGACACAAGAACGAAATCACGTCCTGGATGGAGGCTCCCTTGTCCATCAACCACTCGTCTATTTCTGACGGTACCTCATTCTCAAGACCTCCGTTGCAGAATACCCAGCTGGTATTATGAGTTAATTCTAACTTGTTTGCAATGTCCTCAACTCCTTCTGTGATTTTATACTTTGCTGGTAAATGGGCACTGACTGTACTCTGCTGTTTAAAGTGAAAATGTAATCCATATTTAGCTGATTCTGGATCAAAGTCTAAAACAGCTGTTAGGTTGAGTTCAACAAGAAATCCCAGTGATTCCAACTGAACTGGATGTGATTTGTTAGTTACGATCACATACCGCTCAAAGTGTGACTTATCTAATGAGAGGGAACCTCCAGTTATCATCTGACTTAATCTCCAGCCTTGAGTGCTGCTTTTTATCACCTTGAGGTGCTTCTCTTCAGATTCTTTACGAAGTTGTGTTAATTTTTTTATATGATCTGGTTTTATAAACTGGCTGTATTTCTTTTTTTCTGCAAAGAAATCACTGCTGCTGCCTCCATCTCGGACAAAGAATTGTTTCTTTGGTTTTCTTTCAGGGTTGACTGTTCCTTCTCCTTCTCCCCCGTTTTTTATTGTTTCCACATCAAAGGTGTGGAAGATGTTTTCTCCACAGATGGTTGAGTCAGGAACAACGTCTACTTCTATCACATATTTGTCAGATGATGTCATATTCGTATTGAGAACACTAACAAATCGTGGAGGTTTGATGCAAAATTGAGCAGTCTGTTTGTGTTTATGTTCAAAATAATGATGGCAGACAATGGCAGATTTGAGTTCTCTACCATAAGCCTCTCTGTCCTCAACAACCACTCCCAACACTTGACCATGTGGCTTGTCCCTAATTCCAAAATGTATGGTGCCGTTGGTATGGCTGTTCATGCAGGCAGCTGCAAAGCGAATTACCTCATAAATGAACTTGTTCATTTTTGTTTCTTTCGTTGTATTGTTAAAAGCTTTGTACTCGTGGCAGGGTTCAATGAAGTCTGAGGCACCAGATTCTATGATAACAAAATAATTGTTCTCGATATATCTATTTGGAAGGTGATATTTTCCAAATGGATAAGGCTGGCATGGTCTTCCAGACTGTTTTCTGGAACTTACTGGTTCTTCTTTCGTTGATTTCCCTCTTGCCTGAGCGGTGAGTTTTGCTGGTCCAAGGAAATTCATTATTTCCATAATCTTTATTCCTGGGTGTTTAAACCAATCCATGATGCCAGGTGATGGATCCTCTTTCTGACTTAATTTCCAGCCTGGAATACTGCTTTTTATCACATTGAGGTGCTTCTCTTCAGATTGTTTACGACGTTGTATTAATTTTTTTATATGATCTGGTTTTATAAACTGGTTGTATTTCTCTTTTTCTGCAAGGAGATCCCTGCTGCTGCCTCCATCTCGGACAAAGAATTGTTTCTGTGGTTTTCTTTTAGAGTTGACTGTTCTTTCTCTTTCTCTCTCTGCTTTTTTTGTGTCCACATCAAAAGTGTGGAAGATGTTTTCTCCACAGATGGTTGAGTCAGGAACTATGTCTACTTCTATCACGCATTTGTCAGGTGATGTCATATTCTTATTGAGAACACTAACAAATCGAGGAGGTTTGATGCAAAATTGAGCAGTCTGCCTGTGTTTATGTTCAAAACAACGATCAATGGCAGATTTTAGTTTTTTAGCCCATTCCTCTCTGTCCTCAACAACCACCCCCAACACTTGACCATGGGTGTCGAGTGGCTTGTCCCCAATTCCAAAATATATGGTGCCATTGGTACGGCTGTTCATGCAGGCAGCTGCAAAGTGAATTACCTTATAAATGAATTTGATTTTTTTTGTATTGATGAAAGGTTTGTACTCGTGGCAGGGTTCAATGAAGTCTGAGGGACCAGATTCCATGATAACAAAATAATTGTTCTCGATATATCTATTTGGAAGGTGATATTTTCCAAATGGATAAGGCTTGCATCGTCTTCCAGGCTGTTTTCTTCTTCTTTCTTTCTTTCCCTCTTCTGTTGATTTCACTTTCATCTGAATGGTGAGTACAAAGGGAATCAGTATTTTCACAGTCTCTGGAGATATTAGGTGTTTCAACCAATCCATGATTCCAGGTGATGGATCCTTTTCCAGACTCTAAAAATAAGGAAGTGCTATTATTATTTCCTCATTTTTAACTCAAATTACTGCACACTTAGTTGAACATATTAAGTGTTGAAATATTATATGTGATAATGCACAACAACTTAAAAATTGTTGAATACCAGCCTATTCTCTCTCCCAACATGTCAAGTACAGTAGCATGGTCAGTGGCCGTACAGACCTGCAGTGTTTCCTGGGGCATGTCCTGGCAATTCTGCTTGAATTGTCATATGCTTAAAACAAAGGTGTAGCATTCACTAATCAGGAGCTTCGGTCACGCTATCATGAGCTAACACACCTCAATTGACTTCTGTGTTAAGCAGCTGAAGTACAATCACTCAAACAAATCACAATCAGCAATGCCACAGAACAAAACCCACATTTAGTAAACCAGACCCTTACGACAAATTAACATTATAAGAAATGAGCATGTAAATGCACTTTTATTTACAGATTTTCAGAATGTTTCAAATGTGAGTCCCATTAGAAGTAAGTGACCATTTTATACTCAAAAACAGAGTGTCCTCTATTAGAATGGGCAGGTGCCTCAACCCTAATTTGTTTGTCTTCCCAAACACCTCTAGATGGACTCCTGAGTGTGAAACCTCTCACCAGCTGCATGCTTCTACATAGACCAGTCGGATACGATTGACAGTGCGGCTGATGGCGCAATAGATTAAGGTCTGTGAGATAAGTTCTGTTCATTTCTGTTGGTGTGAACCCACCTGTGTAGGCGCATCTAGTGCGCTCTGTAAATAACAGGAAACAGACTACACCTTTTACTTAAGACCAAATTATTGTTGGTCTATGGCGCTGTCGCTTTCTGCTGCCCCAAGATAGCAATTAGCCATCAGTACGCCTGACCACACCTCACTTTAAGATGAACACAACCCGGGGCTCACAGATGGGCGCGAGTACATTAGCTACTACACAGTGTGGGCGCTGGCCGTGACAGAGCTAAGCATTAGATAAAGCCCTCAAAGTCTCTCTGTGTGAAAATGTTTTCATATTAAAGAAGATGAAGAAAGGCAATAAAAAACAGGTCTGAGGCTGCAGTTAAGCATACTGATGGGCTGGTTAACATACCATTAAAAACCTACAATTTGACTTTTACCATTGTTTGGCCTGATGCTGGTGTACAGGTGAGACCGAGCAACACATGCATGATTAAAAACTTCAATATCGATTTACACTTTATGGGAATTTCAAAGCCACTGACCAAGCTGCTATATTTGATAAGTTGGGAGGGAGAGTGTTTTGTTTAATAGAAAGTACTAATTTTAGATTATGCAGATTATTTCAGCTGTTATTTACCTGAACTGTTCTACCATGATCCGCCATAACAGCGCTGGTTCCTTCTGCACAAATGTAGAGATCACGGATGCTGCAAAAAAAGAATTTGAAAATGGAGTTAGCAATAGAGGACAAGATGCTTTACTGCTAACACATAAAACACAAAATGTCATCTATTTCAGCTTTAACTTTTCTGATCATCCATGACATCACTATTCAAAAAACTTTATTGACGTGGCAAAGATTTTGACTTGTCAGTCATAGATTCATTAAGATGAAGACAGTAAGTTTCCTACTTCCAGACCCTTCAAACTGAGTAAGCTGGCTAGGTCATTGGTCGTCCCAGCTGTGTGGGTCTGTTGTGTGATCACTCATATTGACTGAGAAACGAACGAACGAACGAACGAACGAACAAAAGATTTTGACTTGTCAGTCATAGATTCATTAAGATGAAGACAGTAAGTTTCCTACTTCCAGACCCTTCAAACTGAGTAAGCTGGCTAGGTCATTGGTCGTCCCAGCTGTGTGGGTCTGTTGTGTGATCACTCATATTGTAATTAATGTATTTAAACTAAGGAACGTCCTTTCTGCCTGGTTCCGGTTGGACGGGACTGAGCTTCTCCACCCACGCAGTTCAGCATGCGTCATGGCAGGGAAGGAGTGGAGCTCACCTGGATTTCGAGTAAGGACTCTTATCAGTTCTATTATTTATGTGAAGGCCTGATCACAAGGGCTTGAGAAATGTGAAAGAACCAGTATGGTTAGACTAAAGCTAAAGAAAACAACTTCTGGCAGTACTGTCTGTGCCATGACAACTGAGAAACAAAGCCATCACTATACCTAGTTTTTTACTCTAGCCTTGATGGCACCATAAATACTGCGGTATGTCAGTGTTTCGCTTGTTATCACAAATGAGATGTCAGCCAAGAGAGACGCTCATTGTCGCACAGTATAAAACATTGATAAACAGTATTAGTCAACTGTAACTGGCACTGGAATATCAAATTAAATAAAACAGATAAAAAAAAACAATCCCAAACAGGTATGGAACAGTAATGTATTACGTGTGGAAAGACCTGTATAGTTTTTTTTCTTTCTCTTCTCTCGGTATTTGTAGTAGTTTCTATGATGTAACAGGCTGAATTTACTATACATGTGTGGATGAATGCCGTTGAAACAGTTTTACAGTTTCACAACACTTACCCCCACAATGCAATTATATTTCCCATTTAATCTGTATTGCAGTGTACCGGACTCATGGTCATATGAGGAAATCACCAGTACGGTTCCTGAATGTGGTTTTAATAAAACCAGGAAGAAACTGAGATTCCAAAACTGATCAATACACAGTTCCATCATAGTGAAGCAAACAGAGCTATTAGAATGCGAATTTGTTTTTGATTAAGAGCTGTTTTAATTGCTGTGGGTGTGATAAGAATCAATGTGATGTTAGAAACAATAAATTATCTCTCACACAAACTGAAATCCTAAAGTTAGGTGTAAGACGATAACCGCGCTGGACAATATAAGTGAAGCATTAAATGTTTTTAATTTTAAATAACTTAGATTGTTCATTTTTTGATCAACAAGTGCTCATTAGATAATACAAACTTACCTCTTATCTTTCATCAAGACTCAGTGCTGTCAGCTGGCCTCCTCACTGTGTGCTCTGTGTCACTCTGTGCCGGTGATATGCGGAAGATAGTAACTCCCTCAGTGGGCTGTCTGTTCACAGGAAACGAAACCTAATCAAAACATTTAGATTTATAGCAGACCACACCTCTAACTATTGCTCTCTGATCTTGAATTTATGAGATACTGAGGTGGAGTGTCTTAGATGAACAGAACAACAGACTGCTTGATGCTTACAGCTGTTACACAAACTGTTGATTAGGCCATATTTATTTTATAGTAATTGTTACAACAGGCACTTTCATATACTGTACCTGAATACAAAAGAAAACAGTGCAAAATACTTTATTTTGAGCAGAATACAATCATCATACAGCCACAGCAGTCAAAATAATCTTCCAAACTTCAACATAGTGTCTGTGTTTAAACATACAGAAGGCCTGTGTACATAAATACCTCACTTTTACCTAACGTAATGTCACACCTCGACACTGTTTGTCTTTTATTACATGGCATATCAAACATAAATCAGTAACTTAACAAAAATACAAATAAAACAGGAAAATTAATGAGAACTAGACTACAAATCAACAGTAAACTAAAAGCCGAACAGCATTTAACTCTACTGTAAATCATAGTAAATGTCTACATACTCAAGTCTAGAAAGATTTATATACAATCTGTACAATTCCACCGATGAAACGTTGAGCCTCCTGAGTATCTGTTGGTCATTTCAACACAACGTGGAAGCCTTCTGTGTTTTCATCTGGTTAACAGAAAAAAATCAAGTGAAAGATCATTTAAAAAACACCAAATAAAGAAGGAAACCGTGTGATGGATGCTTAAGTTTAACAGTGAATTCTCAAAGTAAAGGTTAAAGATAATTACCTCGTATAGTGCTGAGGATGAAGCTTGTTTCCTCCCTGAAGTTCTGCACCATCTGAAAGAAAGAGATCCACATGTGAATCCTAATCCAAGCCCAGCATTTGGAAAAATGTTTTGACAAGACGTCAGACATTTGGTAACGGTTCCTGTTAACAAAAGGTCATTTAAGTCAAAACATGATGTTTTGCTTACTCTAAGTGGTTTTTGTTCCTTAATCTTACCAGAACTTCACCACAGCGTCTTGACAAAGTGGCTGGTATAAATCCCAATCAGCAGAGTTCACCACGCCTTTGCTCGTTTGAATAATTAAAAGGCATTAAAAATGAGTGTTTGGTATCAGAGATGTAAGGATACCTCGTCAGAGACAACGACATGGATCCCGTTGGACTTCTGTCTGTAGATGTGTGTGATTTGCTGTGGAGTGATGCTGTACAGCAAAGCGATCTTTTCAGAAAGGTCCAACAGCGTCAGCTCCTCTAGGTACAGAGCGTGGTAGACTGCAGGGAACACAAAGCCAACAGCTGACTTCAGATCACATTATTCATTTTTAAATTGTTTGCCTCAGTCTGTTATATTGGTCTACACCTATACATACACACACACTCAAAAAAATAAACATTTGTTGGAATCACACGTCCAAATTGTGAGCTTTGTAAATATAGATGCTATATCAGGGCTGTTGTATTGGATAACGTTAGATTGTGAACTTGTATCTAATAAACTTGTCACTGGGTGAACATGCAGATAAAATAAGAATATTGCACATTATGTGTACTTTACTTATTCTCTCCACCCCCTGGCTTGATGGCAGGTTGATGTCTGGCCTGCTGCTGACACACATAGATGGTAAGACGGGGCTGAATACACCTGGAGAATGTGAGCAGACACTGCAATTTTATAACTACTAGAACATGCAGTACTAATAACTTTACTTAAATGGTTATTTGGCCTCTTGATCACCTACAACCTAAATTTTAAGACTTTGCTTTGTTTGCACAGGCATATTTTTTTCAACCCAGATCCTCCCTCTGGATAATCGGGGGAGTTTTACTGCGCAAATTAGGGTTGCACCAATACCATTTTTTCAAACTGAGTCTGAGTGTTTTAATTTTTAATTTAATTTGGACATGCAATAGATGTCACGTGTACAGAAAAGAACAACAAATCACAGTTTACAAGTTACAATAACAGAAAGTCTGATGCAAGTTATATATAAAGTGAGTGGATCCAGGAGACGACTGAGCAGGACGAGGCATCACCACAAGAGGGCAGGCCTGAAACTCCTTACGGTTATAGATTTGTGCTGTGTGCTAATGTTACTTGGTGTCTGTCTGTTGCTCCCATAGTAAACAGCTGGGCTATGTCATCAGGAAGTGTTGATAGAATAGCGCATGCTCAGAGTGAAGCATTTTTTCTTTTCCTCAAACTTCTTATCCATCCCTCAAATTCATCCCTCCTTAAGTGAAGAGACGTGTATCCCTATATTCTTCAAGAGCTATTTGGTTTCCACACCTCCTTGTCACTGCAGTGTACTACAGGTGGGACACACTTACCACCAGAATGACCTTTTTCACCCAAAAGTTGACCCTGTGAAGATTGTTTTCAGCCATGTGTTGCATCGCCTCATATACTCAGGCTAACATCTGACTCAATCCATCTGTACTTCAGAGGGACTTGAGCTTTACTTGAGTCATTCCATTTTATGTAACTTTGAGGGCTGGGAGATAAATCGTTAAAATCGATCAATTCAAGTTTGTGGTTTAGGACTTAAAAATATAAATAGATTTTCTCTTTTACTTGCTCGCTGCTGCTCCTCATGGGCTCCCGTAGTTCATAGTGGGGCTGCAGCTATCAAATATTTTTAGAATAGCGTATTCTATCGATTAATCCATCGATTGATCTAGTAATCTAATAAAAAATAATTTTGCATTTGTAAACAACAATACCAAATAATGCATAACGAAAATGACTGGCCTGTTAAATAGACCAAGCAATTGGCTTTTATTCCTGAAAAAAAAAAGAATTTATTCCGACTATTCCTAACACCGGGAGTAAAGTTGTGTGTTTGTTTATGTGTGCACGTGTGTGTGAGGGAGAGTGAGAGAGGCGAGCTGAGTGTGTGTGGAAAGAAGTTATTTGGTGTTTTACAGAAGCATTTTATCAAAAAGGGACACATTCTTTTCAAAAGGTGCACTGTTTACAATGGAAGGGCACATTTGTTTAAAATAAAAGCATTACAATAAAAGCAATTCTTTTAATAATTTCTTTGTCATTTGAAGTTTGTTTTTGAGAAGGAAAAAAAAAACTTTTAAAATAATATTGACTTTAGTGTGAAAAACTCTGAGATTCAAATTTTAGGCCATATCGCCCGGCCCCAGTAACTTTACACTTCTACTCCACTACAATAGACTCAGATTGGTTATACAAAACATAAATTACACATCAATTATTATGTTTTAGTATAGATAAAGATAAGACTTTGTTTATTGATTATTGTTTAACTGTAAACAAGCCACAGCTTTTAAAGCCACATTAATGCAATGCACATAATAATGCATGAATAATTGTTAAAAGATTATTATCCAATGGGCAATTCTGCATAATGAGTACTTTTCTTTTCTGTAAGTTAAGTATATTTTCATTATAATTTTTGTACTTCATACTAGGTTAAATTTAGACCTTTTTTTTTTGCATCACAGTATTTCTTCACTGTCGTGTTGCAACTGTCACATCAGTAACTTCAGTAACTTATCCTACAACTGCTATTTTGTAACCTTCCCAGATCAGGCTTACTAAGGCTTTCACTGATGAAATAGCATGAATATACTTGAGCAACAGGGGAGGTGGAGTTCTTCTATTTGGTGACCTTGTGGCTTTCTATCACCTGCCACTAGGTTGCACCAACAATGTATCTTCACCCCTGCTGAACTTCTTTTTGCATCTCAGCCTTAGGCCTGAACAAGCCTTTTGCTCAGCAGGACATCAAATCATAATTCTCATGTAATGATCATGTGTCATATATTTATATGTGTTGTGTTAAAGCTCCTGTTTTGTTATTTGCAGTGATTCAATTCATACAATAAGTGTCCTCAGGGTGGAAATACAAAATGACTTTAGGTTTGATTTAACCAGATTTTTCTTAAAAATGTAACCAGCTTTTATCATCTTGTTTTTAGGACTTGGAAACTGCAGCACAAGTATAACTATGTATTTTGTCTATTAAACTAATTATGGGCAATCAGTAGAACACATTACGAAGGTTTTTTTTTAAATCATTTCTGAGCCTTTTGCGCTCTTAAGTGTGTGATGCAAGTAAAAAAATAAAATGAAATGTTATTTATAAAGCCCAAAATTACAATCATATTGCATCAGTGGACTGTACAATCTGTACAGTGAAAGATCCCAAAAGAAAATCAATAGATGATGCTTGCACAGAACAGAACAGAACAACAATATCAAAGTTGTAAAGACATTTTATTTGCAGTGTTGACATCAATTTCAATTACAACAATTTCAAAACAGAATCTGATGGGTCGGCCAAAATGAACAAAAGAAGGGCAGCCACCCAGACCAGCCCACAGGGGGCCGTCGGACTGAGGGATGACCCTCTACCCTAACACAATATCAAGAAACTACAACTAACAGAAGAAAAGCCGCGAAAATAGGACTACCGAACCCATCAGATAACCCCAAAATACACAATCTCATAATTTTGATACAAGACATTGATTATCTGGTCTCTGTCAAGGTTCAGTTATGAGTCAGAACTAATAGCTACAAGATTAAAAGCAATATGATGATACTGATTATAGCTAATATTCTTCTTTATATTTTTATAAAAATGCAGTTTTTATATTTCTGCTTTTTTTTTAAGTCTATATTTTTGGCCTTTGGCTTTTATTGATAGGACAGTTGAAGACATGACAGGAAACAGGTGGAGAGAGAGGGAGAGTGACACGCAGCAAAGGGCCCCAGGCCGGGACTCGAACCCGGGGCCGCTGCAGCGAGGACAAAGCCTCTGTACATGGGACGCTGCTCTACCTACTGAGATTTATGGCCCCTAATATTTCTTCATTTTGACCTGTAACGGGGTATTTTGTAGTGTGACTTGTGAGAACTGGAACCGTTAGTGGGACTTTCGAGGGGGATTACTTTTGCTGACATACCCTGAATTCCTTTTTTTGCACATTCTTTGTCAATGACCTGCTGCAAGTCAGAAACTTTTTTGTTATCATCTATCATCAGCAAAACAGGGACCCGTGGTACTTGCTCCTCATGGCCATACATTAGAAGTGTGACTACCTGCTCAGCTACTTCAGTGAAGTCAGCATTGCAGTCTCTGAGGACAGCACGACGGAAGTTGTTCCGGATAATCGATGCATACATGGCCACATCAGTCCCACCAGAGTCCAGCTTTTCTCGTTGGTTCACACAGTGGACCTCTAAGGTGTTCAGGCTTTGCTTCACTGACTCTTTAAGGAGGACTTTGCTTCCTCCACCACAGGTTAGGAAATGCTATGATAAAAGATGTTTTGAAAATAGACTAAGAATAGTGCCATTTACTTCTGCAAGACTGAGCTCATATATGCATCTGGAAGAAATGTCGATTCCGCACCGAGCATCGATTAGGTCTCTCCAGTAGATAAATGCATTCTCATTGTCACATACACAAAGAATTTGCTCTGTGTGTTTGAGCTCATGATAGAATGTACTGAATGTCTCAACAAGAGGGTCTATCTCGTCACTCACTGTTGACAAAAGTAAGAAGATGACAAGGAATCTCCCGTTTGGAAGCACATCTTTCCGACACAAGAACGAAATCACATCTCGGATGGAGGCTCCCTTGTCCATAAACCACTCGTCTATTCCTGACGGCACCTCATCCTCAATACCTCCATTGCAGAATACCCAGCTGGTATTACGAGTTAATTCTAACTTGTTTGCAATGTCCTCAACTCCTTCTGTGATTTTATACTTTGCTGGTAAATGGGCACTTACTGTACTCTGCTCTTCAAAGTGACACTGTAATCCATGTTTAGCTGATTCTGGATCAAAGTCTAAAACAGCTGTTGGCTTGAGTTCGACAAGAAATCCCAGTGATTCCAACTGAACTGGATGTGATTTGTTTGTTATGATCACATACTGCTCAAAGTGTGACTTATCTAATGAGGGGGAACCTCCAGTTATCATCTGACTTAATCTTGAGCCTTGAGTACTGCTTTTTATCACCTTGAGGTGCTTCTCTTCAGATTGTTTTCGAAGTTGGGCTAATTGTGGTATACGATCAACAAACTGTCTGTGTTCCACCACAGCACCTGTGGTTGGGGCGAGGAGATCCCTGCTACTAGCTCCATCTCGGACAAAGAATTGTTTCTGTGGTTCTGTTCCAGGGTTGACTGTTCCTTTGCCTTTGTTTTTTTCCCTGGCTTTTTTTGTGTCCTTGTTGTAAGTGTGGAAGATGTTTTCTCCACAGATCGCTGAGTCAGGAACTATGTCTACTTCTATCACACATTTGTCAGATGTTGTATCATTCTTATTGAGAACACCAACAAATCGAGGATGTTTGATGCAAATTCAAGCAATCTGCTTGTGTTTATGCGCAAAACAGCGATCAATGGCAGATTTGAGTTCTGTACCATAAGCCTCTCTGTCCTCAACAACCACCCCCAACACTTGACCATGGGTGTAGAGTGGCTTGTCCCCAATTCCAAAATGTATGGTGCCGTTGGTACGGCTGTTCATGCAGGCGGCTGCAAAGCGGATTACCTCAGAAGTGAGCTTGATCATTGTTGTTTCTTTTGTTGTATTGTTGAAGGCTTTGTACTCGTGGCAGGGTTCAATGAAGTCTGAGGCTCCAGATTCTATGATATCAAGAATGTTGTTTTCTATGTATCTATTTGTAGGTTGATATTTTCCAAATGGATAAGGCTTGCATTGTCTTCCAGACTTTTTTCTGGAACTTGATTTCCCTCTTGCCTGAATGGTGAGTTTGGCTGGTCCAAGGGAATTCAGTATAGCCACAATCTGTATTGCTAGGTGTTTCAACCAATCCATGATGCCAGGTGATGGATCCTCCTCCAGACTCTAAAAATAAAGAAGTGCTATTATTATTTCTTCATTTTTAACTTAAATTACTGCACACTTAGTTGATCATATTAAGTGTTTAAATATTATATGTGATAATGCACAACAACTTAAAAATGGTTTAATACCAGCCTATTCTCTCTCCCAACATGTATGTACATGAGTCAAACCTTCATGTAAAAGCATAATTACAACGAAATAGGGAACTTCTAAGATCTACTGTGCTTTTGTTTTCAGGTCAAGCTCATTTTGTAACTCCGTTATGTTGCATTCGGAAATTGATACTTCTCGGCTGCCATGACAGCAGCTAGCGGAACAAGCTGCTACTAATGTGAGTTGTTCAAAAACCTTCTTTTTAGCAAACTCTGTGTACACAAACAATGTACTCAATGCTCGTGTTCATGTGTAGAGACCCTGTGATACTACAATCCAAGTTTCAAGTGTCCTCTATTAAAAGGGGCAGGTGCCTCAACCCTAAGTTTTTTGTCTTCCCAAACACCTCCAGATGGACTCCTGAGTGTGAAAGCTCTCACCGATGCATGCTTCCACATAGACCAGTCAGCAGATACAGCTGACAGTACGACTGATGGCCCTTTAGATTCAGGCCTGTGTGCTAAGTTTTGATTTATTTCTGTTGGTGTGAACCCGCCTGTGTAGGCGCATCTAATGCAAAAAATAGCAGGATAATAGCAGTAATAACAGACTGCACCTTTTACTTTAGACCAGCTTTTCGTTTGTCTATGGCGCTGTCGCTTTCTGCTGCCACAAGATAGCAATCCGCCATCAGTACGCCTGACCACACCTCACTTTAAGACCAACACACCCGAGGCACACAGATGGGCGCAAGTACATTAGCTACTACACAGCGTGGGTGCTGGGTGCGAAAGTGTTAAGCACAAGATAGTCTCAGAGTCTCTCTGTGTTAAAATCAAATGTTTTTCATATCAAAGAAGACAAAGTTAGGCAAAAAAGCAGTTCTGAGGCTGCAGTTAAGCATACTGGTAGAAATTGAAGAACTGAAAAAAAGTAGAATAGGTAAATCTTTGTATTGAAGAGTAAATCCAAGTGGGCTGATAAAATCCTGAGTCAGTTACAACCCTATCACATTATCCTGATAGACTTGTCTACAAAATTCAAATGAACTAAATAGCGATTCTATAGTTTCAACATGGCGTATCTCTTGAATGGCAGGATCATCTACCATCATCTACAAGAGTTAAAACAGAATCAATCACAGCCAATTATTCTAGACGAGAGAGCCAATTAACTTGTTTGAGATGTGCACAGAGTGCCGTGATGGTCGGAAATGGTGACTAGCGGATTTTTCATCTGTCTTGATGCAGAGTTTCGTTTTATAATTATTTAAATTTGGATTTTTATTGTAGCACTATCAGAAAAAAATATGGTGCATCATCTGGAAGCATGGATGGTGAGTTCACTGCGTCCTTTAGTATCTTAATGCGTGAGAGATGCAGGACATAAACCTAGCAACATAAGTGTGACTAAACATACACTACATTGTAGGGGTGGGTATTGGCAAGAACCTCACGATACGATACGTATCACAATATGTAGACCCAGACCTTTCAAGCTTAGTAACCTGGCTAGGTCATTGGTTGTCCCAGCTGTATGGGTCTGTTGGGTGGTGACTCATGTTGTGATTAATGGATTAAAACTAAGGAACTTCCGTTCTGCCTGGTAATCTACAAAACTCGCCTCATTCAAGCTTATGAACTTTTAGCAACCTCAGAAAACACTGCATGATAATAATACACTGCAGTTTATGCCCCCAGTAGGAAACCATCACCTAAAAGCCACTCACAGCTACAAATGATGCTCAGAACAGCACCAAACACAAGACACAATACAGACACAATACACACTTACCAGTTTGGTGTTTTTTAAAGCCTCAGTCCCCACACAGGGTTGATGTGAGAGATTTTTTCAAGAAGTCAAGAACAGAGAGAACAAGAGAGAAGTTATGATCCAATCAGCCACATTATTCCTTAATGGACCAGTGATCTGTGTATTTTGGTTGGTAACCTACCGGCTGTTGAGTGGTGCAATACTATGGAGCGAGATCAAGGCCTAAAGATTTGTGAATTTGAAAGAAAGACATTCAAATCAAAAACATTTTCCAAATCCATAGAAAATAAAGTGAAGATTAAGCTTGACAAAATGTATCCAGTCTTTTTCCTACGTTCAATATTTCACATCATGTTTTTTAGGCCTAATTTTTAGCATCGCTTACATAAAAAGAAAATCAAATAATAAAAATATATATACATACACAAGTTCTCCTTTAATGTTTTTTCTTTATTTTCATGACTATTTACATTGTAGATTCTCACTGAAGGCATCAAAACTATGAATCAACACATATAGAATTATGTAGTAAACAAAAGTATTCATCCATAGTATTTACTATACATGTGTGGATGAATGCATTTGAAACAGTTTTACTATACTTTATATATTTTAGGCAATAAATGTTTTTAATTTTAAATAACTTTTTGATAAGTCCACTTCCATCAACCAGTGCTCAGAACTCATTAAAGTAAAACTATAGGCTAGATAATACACACTTACCTCCCCTGGACAATTTCATCAAGACTCAGTGCTGTCGGCTGTCCTCCTCACTGTTTAGGGCTCAGGTCTTCAAGCAGGGATGATGTGACAGAACTTTCCAGGAGACATCTTTATGTGCTTGTTTGCAGAGAGGCGGATAGTCACTCCCTCAGTGGGCTGTCTGTTTGGAAGAAAGCGAAACCAAAGCAATGCTTTGTGTGTGTGTGTGAGTGTGTCAGAAGTCAGTGGGCATGACAGCACACGATAATGATTAGCCAGTAATGTTCCAGGTGCATCAATCACGTCCCTCCGAGCTGCTTTGAAGAAATCTTCTTTACTAATTTCACATTCAGCCTTTAATGTACTGAATAAGTAGCATTCATTTGACACGTTGTGCTTCTTCCTTGCTTCAGCCAACCAACCCAATATTACATTCCTACATGCAGCAGGGGAGGCAGTTTCGGGACAGCAATTCTGGAAACCTAGTTTTTTGTGAGGCAGAAATTTACTGTACTTTGCCCACATTCATTCTGGCAATTAGGATAAATGAAACATTAAAAGAGAACCCCCTGGCAAAATTTGACTTAAGTTATTTTTATTATACCAGCAAGTTGTTGTTGTTTTCATTGGAAATGACACAGGCTTCTCCCAAAAGATAAAATAAGATGATGTACAAGAGCCATCATTGTGGAAATAATTATTTCTCAGCTTTTATTTACATTTGAACAAAAAGTGGCATGTCCAAAATTATTCTTACCCTTTGCAAACTGTTACAGTCTATGGGAAAATCCAAAGTTCTATACCATTCCAAATAGTCCAAGCTATTCTAAAGCATCACAATTACCCTGATTCATTGGTAACAGCTATTTTAATCAACTCAACAGGTGAAAAACAGCAGCTCTCTGCAATTGGTATGTGGACAGCCATTGGTAAAACAAAGGAGCTGACTGAGGACTGCGTCAGAACAGGGTATCACCGTCTCATGTTATGAGACATACCTTCCAATTTCTTGTAAGCCAAAGACAATATAATTTCACTTTCGCAATGTCCATTTTCCATTTAAAAAAAAAAAAACTAAAAAAAAACTTGCATCATCAGTAACAACTGCGACAGAGCAGGGTATCACCGCCTGGAGTATTTTCCATGGACAAAAACCAAAGGAAACACATTTAATTGTCTAGTTTTGACATGACTGAGCGCTCCGAAGTGTTTTTTATTGCCTCACCTTCCTTTCATGGTGTTAAAGAGGCGAATGCCATCCGCTGGGCTGCAGATCTGGATCAGATCCTCCCTGCTCATCCTCAACAGATCAGCAGAAAATCTACCCTGCTTCCTTTCTGCCCAGAAATATTCAGGGAATTCCTTTTGCTTCCCCTGTGATTGAGTCACTCAGCCAAGCCAAGAGTACAACTGTTCCATGGATCAAAATGTGCTGTGATTTTTACCTGAGAAGCTGGTGAAGAGCCTTGAGTAAGGTGAGAACCTGTGACGGTGCAGCCACTGCTGAGTGTTCTGCGGCGAGGACGATGGCAGGAGGTGCTACATGTCAAAAAGAAGAAGAGCCCTTGAAATGAGTATAGCAGCACAGCATCCACCTGTCTTCATTTGGCGTAAAAACGGAGAAGCCTTCAACCCTAAGAACACCATCCCCACTGTCAAGTGGTGAAGAAATGGTTAGCAGACAAAAACATTAACATTTTGCAGTGGCCAAGCCGGAGTCCTGACTTGAATCCAATTGAGAATCTGTGGAGGGAGCTAAAGATCAGGGTGATGGCATGGAGACCCTCCAACCGGAAAGAGTTGGAGCTCATCACTAAAAATGAATGGGCAAAAATACCAGTGGGGACATGCAAAAAGCTGGTCCGCAATTATAGGAAGAGTTTGACTGCTGTAAGACCAATATAGGCTTTTCTATTGATTGCTGAGCAGGGGATGAATAATTTTGGGCATGCCACTTTTTGTTCAAATGTAAATAAAAGCTGAGAAATATTTTTTTCCACAATGATGCCTCTTGTACATCTTATTATCTTCTGGGAGACGCCTGTGTCATTTCCAATCAAGACAAAACGTGCTAGTTTAAGTCAAGATTTACCAGGAGTATTAATAATTTCGGGCTTGACTGTACGTAAGATAAGAAAAAAAAACTTTACAAGAGCAAACAGGCAGGCAAAGAACTAGAATGGCACTCAAGTCTAATCCAATATCAAACTCAATAGCGCTGTATCACTCTACATTTGAAACCGCCAACCGCCTTACCATCATTTATGCTCACCAGATCCAGGATCCACATCAGATTGTACTCGCTCAAAGATAACAGCCATTTAAATGTTTTATTTTGCAGATTCCCTGAAAATGTCAGGAAAATGTCAAACGCCTTATCTCACAATATCACAGAAAGAAAAAATTCCTGGATCAGTCCCTTTATCTGGATCTGTTCCAAAAGATAATGCAGCCTTTTTTTTTGGCCCAGATCCATCCTCCATCCAAGTTCCATGGAAATCATGTTCAGCAGTTTATTTTTTATGTAGTCCCGCCTCATTCGTTTTTTCAACATCCTGCTGCTAATTAACATTCAGAAAAAAGATTCTGAATCATGGGAGACAAAAATCTCAATTGTTATGTGAATCGATTTGTTTCTACCCATTGTGTTTATGTGGAAGGGAGAGAGAGCTTATGCAGATTTCAGGGGCCCAGCTGTTTTCATGAGAGTGCTTGATTGCAAAACTTTATCTGTAGGTTGAGGGAAGGGAAAATTTAGATTTATAGCAGACCACACCTCGAGCTAATGCTCCCTGAATCTTCTTCTTCTGAATCTTGAATTTATACTGAGGTAGAGTGTCTGAGATGAACAGAACAACAGACTGCTTGATGCTTACAGCTGTTACACAAACTTTTGATTAGGCGATATTTCTTTTATAGTCACTGTTACAACAGGCATTTTCATATACTGTACCTGAATACAAAAGAAAGCAGTGCAAAATACTTTATTTTGAGCAAAATACAATCATCATACAGCCACAGCAGTCAAAATAATCTTCCAAACTTCAACATAGTGTCTGTGTTTAAACATACAGAAGGCCTGTGTACATAAATACCTCACTTTTACCTAACATAATGTCACACCTCATCAAGAAAATACTCCTTTGTAGAATATGCAACAGAAAAAGTCAATATACTACATCACAGCATTTCATATTAAGGACAAGCATGAAATGAATGTTTCATTACCTTAAAACATCATAATACTGTTTTGTTCATTTGTCTTTTCTATTTGTCTGCATGACAATGCGTGACAATTACTTTGCTTTATTATCATGAAAGTCATTCATTTGCATTGAAGGGGGTTTAAGCTGGAAATGTACATATATGTGAAGGAACAATACGACAATGTTTGTCTTTTATTACATGGCATATCAAACATGAATCAGTAACTTAACAAAAATACAAATAAAACAGGAAAATTAATGAGAACTAGACTACAAATCAACAGTAAACTAAAAGCCGAACAGCATTTAACTCTACTGTAAATCATAGTAAATGTCTACATACTCTAGTCTAGAAAGATTTATATACAATCTGTACAATTCCACCGATGAAACGTTGAGTCTCCTGAGTATCTGTTGGTCATTTCAACACAACGTGGAAGCCTTCTGTGTTTTCATCTGGTTAACAGAAAAAAATCAAGTGAAAGATCATTTAAAAACACCAAATAAAGAAGGAAACCGTGTGATGGATGCTTAAGTTTAACAGTGAATTCTCAAAGTAAAGGTTAAAGATAATTACCTCGTATAGTGCTGAGGATGAAGCTTGTTTCCTCCCTGAAGTTCTGCACCATCTGAAAGAAAGAGATCCACATATGAATCTTAATCCAAGCTCAGCATTCAGAAAAGTGTTTCAACGAGCCATCAGACATTTGGTAGCAGTTCCTGTTAAAAAAAGAAGGTCATTTAAGTCAAAACATGATGTTTTGCTTACTCTACCTAAGTGGTTTTTGTTCATAAATCTTCACCACAGCGTCTTGACAAAGTGGCTGGTTTAAATCCCAATCAGCAGAGTTCACCACGCCTTTGCTCGTTTAAATAATTAAAAGGCATTAAAAATGAGTGTTTGGTATCAGAGATGTAAGGATACCTCGTCAGAGACTACGACATGGATCCCGTTGGACTTCTGTCTGTAGATGTGTGTGATTTGCTGTGGAGTGATGCTGTACAGCAAAGCGATCTTTTCAGAAAGGTCCAACAGCGTCAGCTCCTCTAGGTACAGAGCGTGGTAGACTGCAGGGAACACAAAGCAACAGCTGACTTCAGGTCACATTATTCATTTTTAAATTGTTTCCCTCAGTCTGTTATATTGGTCTACACCTATACATACACACACACTCAAAAAAATAAACACTTAATTGGAATCACACGTCCAAATTGTGAGCTTTGTAAATATAGATGTTATATCAGGGATGTTGGGTGAACATGCAGATAAAATAAGAATATTATACATTATGTGTACTTTACTTACTCTCTCCACCCCCTGGCTTTATGGCAGGTTGATGTCTGGCCTGCTGCTGACACACATAGATGGTAAGACGGGGCTGAATACACCTGGAGAATGTGAGCAGACACTGTATTTTATAACTACTAGAACATGCGGTACTAATAACTTTACTTAAATGGTTATTTGGCCTCTTCTCCACCTAAAACCTGAATTTTAGGACTTAACATTTCAATTGTTGCTTTGAGCGCACATTCCTATTTTTTCTATCTCCTTTGGATCTTTTACTGTACAAATCCACCTGAAGCTACACTGATTACATAATGGAAACAAAAATAGGATTTTGAAAGGAGAGGGGAACTTACACTAATGTCTGCAGGCAAATTTAAATGTGTGAAAGGATTTGAAAGAAATGGAAAATACCAATTGAAGCCAGGTATCATGTTATGAGACATACCTTCCAATTTCTTGTAAACCAAAGACAATATAATTTCACTTTTGCAATGTCCATTTTCCATTAAAAAAAAAAACAAAATAAAAAACTTGCATCATCAGTAACTACTGCGTCAGAACAGGGTATCACCGCCTGGAGTATTTTCCACGGACAAAAACGAAAGGAAACAAATTTCACTGTCTAGTTTTGACATGACTGAGACCTCCGAGGTGTGCTTTATTGCCTCACCTTCCTTTCATGGTGTTAAAGAGGCGAATGCCATCCGCTGGGCCGCAGATCTGGATCAGATCCTCCCTGCTCATCCTCAACAGATCACCACCTGCAACAACAGCAGAAAATCTACTCTGCTTCCTTTCTGCCCAGAAATATTCAGGGAATTCCTTTTTCTTCCCCTGTGATTGAGTCACTCAGCCAAGCCAAGAGTACAACTGTTCCATGGATCAAAATGTGCTGTGATTTTTACCTGAGAAGCTGGTGAAGAGCCTTGAGTAAGGTGAGAACCTGTGACGGTGCAGCCACTGCTGAGTGTCCTGCGGCGAGGACGATGGCAGGAGGTGCTACATGTCAAAAAGAAGAAGAGCCCTTGAAATGAGTATAGCAGCACAGCATCCACCTGTCTCCAAATAATGGCCTAAAAAGGGATGAGAGAGCAACGTTAACACTTTCACACCGCTCTGTTCCCCGTTACTTACATCAGAGCAGGCGGGCATGAGCAGATCCCCTTGCTGGTTTGGAGAACAGTCGCTACAGAATCGTGCACACAAGGGAGAAAGAAGAGATTGGGGTGATTGAAGTTTTTATTTACTGATTTAAAAAAGTGCCCAGATTGTGGAAGTTCACACTCCTGCAGTGTCGAATAAGCACCCATAGAGGGAGCTATCACCACTGTTTGTATCACACCACCTGTACAGCATATCAACCTTCGGCCATTATAGTTTTCACTGTCTTTATTAATCCTGGCATAAATCAACACAAGTCTACTTTGACCGCCAGTCTTTCCTGCAGAGCTCTGCTGAACAGGTTGGTGCACAAAACACAACGGTGACATGAATGCTGACTCACCCGTCTGGGAAACCACAGGAAGTCGGTGAGCTGTGGTAAACTGGCGATGGAGTGCTGCTGCTGCTGTGGATGGTGAGATTTAGGGCATCGGGCCAAGGGGAACACTTGAGAGAAACAGAAAACGAAGGGGATTTCCGATCATTCAATGCTACAGGAGCAAAAATGTGACAAATGAACTGAGATGAGAAAGGATAATCTTTTTAATGGTGCTCCAGAGGGGAAATTCCGATGCTACAGCAGCATGAGGACAGAATAAGTACGGACAAATTCAGCCAAGTTAACAAATGTTAATGTTTCTGGAACCACGGATACACTCACATACAATATGCACTTTCTTCTTACATGTATGCATATGAGCTGACTTCCATGTTGGGAGGTGAAGGCGGATGGTGGTGTTGATATAACTTAGGTGAGAAGTCTGCCAAACCATTGACTGAAGTCATGACTCCAAATGTTCACTGCCCAGCATCAAACGACATGCGGACATGGATATTAACTAGCTGGCTTACAGCTAAAACAATGTTCTCAGGAGGTGGTGGAGTCAAAAACGGAGAAACACGAATTCCTAAAGTATGCCCATTTGCTCAAAATCAACGTTCACACCACCTTTTCCCATAATATTGGAAATATACGTATCAGTACGGACAAAATGTTATGAAAAAGCAGCTTTAACTTATTCAACATTCAGCTTTCTATTTTCACTTCATTTATTTTAATGTTAACATTGTCTAGCTTCTTTTGCCTCGATGTAAAGTAACTGAGTACTCGACTACATTTATCTGACAACTAGTTACTGATTGATAGCCACAGATTAATATTCCACATGCACGTACGATCATTTTATATAACATAATCCACTGCTAAACTAACCAACATTACATAAAGTAGTTGGCTCCACCTCAGACAGTTACAACAATAAACTGCTTTTTCTTTCTATGTTAATTAATCAATACAGATATTGATTACTACTTAATCCAGCGTAATACTTGAAGCACATTTTGTGTACTGGTGTTTACATATATAACTTTCACAGATCTCATTTGTTAGGAACATACAGGCCACGTTTGCTTGTTATCTGGATGAATGACAAACCAGATTAACACTAAAGCAGAAAACTGCCGAGTCACTCGACATTCAAAGACATCACAGTCCCGAATCATTGACAGAGCTCGGCACCGAAGCAAGCACGCTTTAAAAATTAAGCAGAACTAGGAAAGCGACATATTAACATTGATGCAGCACGGTTCTGATTTAAAAACGTCCTGTGGACATGTGAGCAAAGTCACGGAGGATCTACTGAGTGACAGGTGAAGAACATAAAAATAAAACACTGATTGTGTGCTTTGAGATTATCTGGATGACACAATAATTTACTACTGTGGGATCAATAAACATGATTACAACACTACTGACAAAATGAAAGCAAACATCGGGTCCTCAGATCCGCTCTGTTATGTAACGCAGCCAGATAAAGACAATAGTGTGCCTCACCTCTTTCAGCAGGGTCGTGTCGTGGGACGGTTGATACTTGTCTCTGTCTTGAAGGGTCTTTTTATCAATCTTTTCTCGGTCCGTCTTCAGTTTGCGATCAGCTCCTTTAGGCTTTTGAAAAAAACCAACATCAGAAGTGAAATATGATGTAGATATAAATGTCAGAAATAGGTTTATAAAGGTAAACTTACAGATAAAAATGTTTTCCTACCTTGAAGACTTTGACCTGGCAGCTGGACGAGTGGACATGCTCCAGGTATTCCCCGTGTTCATTGCTGGCGAAAGTGTCCACCTGGATACGGAAGGGCACTCCCTTCTCCCCGCCATGCTTTCTCGGGGTGAACTCAGTACTGATGCAGTTGACCTAAGAAGAAAAGAGGGTATAAGAACTCCTATGTTTGCAGTTAATGTGTTAGCGACTCCCCCCCAGACCAGAAACTGTGTGTACCTGAATGAAAACAGAGGCGTTCTTGACAGGATCCCAAAGGAACTCAATGGTGTTGAGGTGCATGGGGTGTGAACGTGGCTCCTGTATCCCCACTGACAGCGGGATATCTGCAGACAACGAGTCAGTCAGTTAACTTTGAATAGATACATCTTCTCTATTAGCATCTTGTTAGGAGTGATAGAGTCAGCCATGTTTGCGTAGTGCATTCCCGCAAAACCATGAATACATTCAATTTGTACCGGTGTGTCAGGTGACAGATGGTGGTGTGGAATGACGGCAAGATGGCTGCCAGACAAGAGACCACCTTTGCCTTTTTCCAGCCATATGGTGACAAAAAGTATTTTAGGCCATATCATCATTATTGACCCCTAAATAGCTGCCGATGTCTTTGTAGCCACAAAAACAGGTATTTCTAACTAGATGTCCAATGCCATTAGAGTAACAGCTCTCTGAGACCACCTCAACTGATAAAACCAGATCATTTTGGCTACCATTGGGACAATTGGCACATATTTTTGTGGCAACAAAACCGGGCATGTTCGATTAGGTGTTGGGACATTGTCAGGCTAAGTTTGTGGCAGCAGAAGTGGGTATTTTAAGACAAAAGTTGGAAACTGCCACCAAACAAGGAACAGCTCTCTGAGACCACCTCAACCGACAACAAACACACAGTAAAACTGGGTAATTTTGGGGACCATCTGGACATTTTCCAGCTGTGGTTTTGGCAACAAAATCAGGTATTTTTAACTTGACGTTTGGACGTTATCTTGTCATGTTTGTTGTCTGTTTTGGTTTCTAATGGGACACTCCCGGGTAAAAGTCCTGTGTTTGTTCGACCCTTCCTTCAACCTCATTTTGACTTAAACTAGTAAACTGACATCACATACATAATGTAACTGAGGTGACATACGTAAGGTAGTCTTCTTAACCCTAACCATAATGTTTTCCTTCACCTGAACAAGTATTCTTGTGTTTCTTTTGGGAACCGTGATGCTGGCAGTCCACCAATTCAGTCATTTCGGCGCGAGAATATGTTGGTTAGCGCAGTCGACTCACCTATATCCAGGATTCGGTCTCCAGGTCTGTTCCATCTCCATCCCTCCAGCTGCTGGTGCTCCATATACTGCAGTCGACGGTCATGAAACACCACGCGCACAATGCTCTGTAGACAAGATCAGACATTTAGGCCGGAGGACAGCTACAGCTCGATGGGGAAGCTCGCACGTTGCTGAAGAGCTTGACTGTTCGGCAACGTGCCAAAAAGGCCCCCCTCATTTATTCATCAAGACATACTGAGGCAGTTTCATTGGGCGAGGGTCAGGAGGTGGAAATTCAGGGAATTTCATCTCCATTCCTACCCGTCGTACATTAGTCATACTTTAATAGATCATATCCGTGAGGAAAATGACCCACTGCCACTGAGCTACAAATGATCTGTGAGATGCAGAACCAAGAGTGAAGTCAAGGCTCCCACAAAGAATTTAAAGATCCCATGAAATGAACATCCAAGCTTCCTTGTTTGAGCTTGCCGCACTAGTGGACACATTCAGGAAGGTTTGACACCATTTTATGGGACCTTTAAGGACATTTTGCTGATATCCAATCACACAAGACTTTTGGATACCTCTGAGACCTTAATATCAAGATCTTCTGGTTACATTTGTACATTTTCACAACCTCCATACATATACTTCTGTTACCACCAACTTCTCAAACTTCATACAATTTTGTGTTTATGTGGGAACCCTGAACAAAGGCAGTCCACGACAAGTAGCAGTTGTTACTCACTTATTGACCCGCTTTGTGTTCTCCAAATGTTAAACAAAAACAAATGGATCATAGGAGTTTACAATGGTGTCATTGGGGGTTATCTTGAGCTTTATGGTACGTGTCCACAGGAGTGTTTTTGGATGCAGGCTAAACTCACCGACAACCGACAAATGCTACTGGTTTCAGACTTTACCAAGATGGTGGCTTGTTTAAACACTTTCTCTTAAAGTATGAAAATAGTTCACCGATATGTATTTCTGAAGGCATTTCAAGTGCGAAATAAGCCATGAAGTTGCTGATTGTCATCTTTTGAACTCCACAAAGGTTAGGTTTTGATGTTTGTCCGTAGTTTCATGGGGCGTTCAGTTGTGCTGGCTGCCCCTGATTTGCTTTAAGTAGTCTGGACCTCGACTTTATGCAAATGAAGAGCAGACAGCGTGTCGCCCCATCTCTTGAAACGCAACGCAGCGCTACCACAATGCACTGCATGGCTGGAAAGCGTAGAAACGGTTCATCCTGTGGACACATACCATAATACCTGAACTTTTAAAATAGGAAACCCCCGTTAAAAACCAAGGATGTTGTGTTTTCGGCATTTAACGAGCATTGATGCTATCAATTTATGGGACATTTTGGATCCTGTTCTTTCAACAAATTAAATTAACAACCTGTAAAAACATGTACCATTGGGATATTTCTGGAGGGAGGCTCATGCATGACTGAGCGCCAGAACTCAAAGAGCGCTGCACGCAGCACGTCATGTGTTTGCATAGACGCCACCTGTCCCATTCTTGTGTTTCTGGGATGCTGCCGCTAACGTTACAGTCTCAGCTGACGGCAGCCTGACGACAGAGACATGTCGAGTGGATGCGCTTAAACAGAAGTGAAATAAAATGACCTCTCCTTAACTCTTAAATGAGTGTGTTGATAAACGTCTCTGCAATAAACGGAGTCACTTTCGACTCGCATCTGAAATTTAGACGCACAAGTAGCGTGATGGGCTGCTAATGGGGTTTATTCAGAAAGACATTGCATCGGGATTAGACCACTTTATTTGGAAGATTCCAGTTAAAGAACAGTGATGTTGTAATGTAAAGATGCCCAAGTGTTTCTGAAAAAACTCCCAATGCAGAAAAACAATTGATTGGCATCTTCAAATGAATCATACAGTCTGTGTGTGGTAAACATGTGGAGGTAGGATGAGTTGTGTGTTTGTAGGGGTTATTTGTGAAATTTAGAAAAGAAGAAAGGTAAGTTTGGGTGATAGTACCGAGCTCTCCGAGATCGACACCCCACCCCCGAAGTGGAAGGGAGGGTTGAGGCCCCTGTGACAAACCAAATGTGTACATAAAAACAGATAAGGGAAGAAAGAGAGAGGTCACATGAAAAGTCAAAACACACACAACAAAAACAACAGAGAACACAATACCTTACACCTACCTTTACATATTTGCTGCTTATATCTGTATACTCCACTAGTTTTCTGTTAAGCATACGGATTTCGTAGGACTGACCTACATTTTAAAACATTAAAAAAAAAACCTGATTAAAATTGAAAAATGGGAAATCAGTCAATCAGAAAAGAGGGGCAGTGGAGATAGAAATTGAATTAAATTAGAAACCTTTTAAGCCAGATGTCAAGGCCAGCCACTAGAAAAACGTTTATGTATCTCCATCCTGATCAAATATGATGCAGTAACTTTAATATCACAAGAAAATGTAATTAAAATAGCCAGTAAGGCAAACTATGAGACTGTCATTGGCATGAAAATAAAAGCCAAGCTATGGCGCTGATGTCAATTAACTCATTAATACAGTGCCATTCTTGGCCAAGAGTTGCATGTTAAAGCAAGCTTGTGTTTTTTTTTTTACTCCCAACCAAATTACTGTAGAGCAGATAAGCAGGGCAAACTTGTAAAATAATGCACAAATAAAAAATGTCACTTTTCAACAAGAGAAACAATCAGAAGGTTTAAATAGAGGAGAGTGATGTGAAGAAGAAGAGGGAAGAAGAAAAGAAGAAGAAAGGAGGGTGGATAGATCAGAAAACAGAAGTCAAGACAGATTTACACACATGTAGGAACTCATGTTGCACAGATGAAATAATGCGTCATTTATAATCATATAATCATGATGCCTTTTCAGTCTAACCGCTGAGATTCCGGTAAATCTAAATTTTGTTGGTGCTTCTGTCATTCCAACTCTTCTCCCAAAACGTCTGCCAACTTTTTTCCGCCTGATGTCTTCTGGCTACTCAGACCTCAATTCTCTGTGATATCCAGATTTTCTCAATTGGACAGATTTCTTTACTTATTATGAAAGTAACCGCTAACTGCTGTGACCCATGGATGTACCAAATACTATTTGGATACAGCCTTGGGAGCCACTTCTTTAATGATATAATCCTACAAAAAAAGTCTTTTTGGGCTGCAGTGGATCACGTGATGGTGTAATTACACGGTGTGGCCACTAGAAAAGTTTGCTTCAAAGCCTGGTGCTCTTCCTGTGATCTGTAGGTGGCATAAGCTAGTTAGCCCAATTAGCAATGCAGTTAGCTGACTACACCGGGAGCTTGTAGTTGTGTGATTGTTGTTTTTCAGTGCTAGCAGAGAAGCTTTTGACTGCCAGAGGAGGAAGCTAAGCAGAGAAAAAGAGAGTGGACTGAGTGAAACGCTGGATAAAAGTTGAAACGGCAGACGCTGAGATCGACTTCTTACTGTTGGACTAGTGAGTAATATTAGCCGTCTTTGTACGTCTTGCATTGTTGCACTTGCTTGATGTTTGTTATGATTACATTACTAAAAACAGCCAACTGCAAAATTGCAAATTTGGAATTTAAACTACATAAATAACAGATTGACGCTCTTTAAAGTAAAAATGTTTCATGCTGTACTTTTAAAATGTTTTATTCAGCAAAGGTTGAATTCAACCAGGGAACAATAAATTAATCGTTAATCTTAGAAACAGAGTCAAACATCTTCTGGTTGCAGCTTCTAAAATGTGACAATTTGCGGTTTTTCTTTGTCATATATGAGCTCAAATTCAATATCTTATTTTTTAGGCTGTCACTCAGACAATATAAGCAAATTGAAGGAAATTGCGATGGTTAATTAATTGATCATTTTAGTGTATATTGCACATAGAAATTATAATTATTAGGGCTTTTCTTTGCATCTTTTGAAGTTGTTTTGATGTCATCACACAAGATGACTGCAGTCTCTCCCTCATGTCTGTATATCAGCTGCAGGATCCCAAACTAAACGACCGATAAATGCATTTTAAAATTCCACATCAGCGAGATTCTAGGATTTCATCTGACAACATGAGCTCCGGTCCATTCAGTCAGTGTGGACGTGACACGAGCAGGACAGATAGCTACCTTGGTTGAGATAAGTGAGACTCTCCTCCTGCTGTTTCACAGCCGGCGAGGTGGCTGCACACAGGAGATACTGGAATGGGCTCCTGCTGGCACCATTTTCAGCCATAAGCCTTGCTTCTTCGTTTTTCAAGAAAGGTGCCAAGGCCTCTCTGAAAGAGAGCAGAAGGAGAGAAGAGGGGCTGAGTGTGGGCTGCTCGATCTAATCATTTAATCACAGGAACAACACAGTGTTACTCAACCAGCTCAATGCATTAGTAGTTGTTGGTAGAAAAGAAGAAGTCTTTATAGTCTAAATGTGGTGTTTGAGTGCAATGCTCCTTTAAAAATGAGTCACTGGAATGTGTTTTACAATTTTAATTTTCAAACAACTACTTCAATGTGCTCCCAGAGGCAGAATTACTGCAAATCTGCACATTTACAAACTACATTTTACGTCACACAAGCCCTCCGTATATCACTGCTTTGCACTGACACTCTGATTTAACCCGTCACAGATCAAAGTTTCCCCCCAGATGCAAGCGCTTGCAGAAGCTTCTGAGCATGGTTTGTGCTTTACCTAATGTAACTAGCAGAGTGCTGGTGGTAGGATTCAGGCTGGGAGTGGCAGAACAGCATATTTTCCAGTGCGGTGTCTTCTTGTATCCCGGGACCACAGCGGGGAGGACGAGGAGACAGACGGAGCGAGCTTTGCGCCTGCTGGTTTTCCCTCAGATTTCAGCTCAGAGGAGGTTTGCAGCCAAACCTCGCTGCGTCCCTCTTATATTGTCCCGGTGATGTCATCAGGACTCCCATTAGCATACCTTGGATGACCTTTGATAGGCGGAGTGTGCAGGCTCCCGTCCCACTGCCAATGTCTAGCTGCGCTGATGCATTAATAGCAGCTTGTTGACACTGCCAACAGTCGGGCCCTAAAGCTCGACTTTAAACTCACTTAGGGTCACGATGTTTGGAGACACATTTTGGAAACAAACATGAGGACGACCTCAGGTATTAAGAGAACAAGCATAAACATAATTATCTTGTGATAACAAGTCTGAGAGGAACATCAAATCAAACCTCATATCAGACAAACAGAATAACTGTAGTAACAGTGATGCAGGGAGACGATCAGTTTAATCCCAACATGCATGTTTCACTTCAGTTTTACGGGTTGAAACTCCTGCAGCTGTCCGGTCTCTTCACAGTATCCTCGAAAGGACCCGAGATTAGGAGCAGGTCATCTGACAGTCGCTCAGGTTAATGTTTATACAGAGCGGCTAAGCACACCTCAGCCTAACATGCATGTGCTCGTAAATGGATGAACAACCGGGCAGCACCGCTGCCAGGAGCCCCGGTGGAACTCACGGAACAAGGTTCAACCTGCGAGGGGAGGAAAATTTGGGAAGACATACGGGCTTCGATTAACTCTTGAGATCTAACACCACATTAAACCTTTCATGCACAGCATCCACCAGTATATGGAGGCCATTTTTAATTATTTAAATTGGGAGTACAATGTCACAACAACAAAGTGGCCGATCCACAAAACCTCGGCTGTTATCCTTTTATCAGATGGACCAAATTTTTTTCAGCTAAATAAAAGGTTAGAAATACTTTTATTCAGATTTTAAGGACATTTTTCTTGTAGGTTTCTTCCCAAGACCTAAAATACATCAAATGCACTGAAGGTCAAATTCTGCATATTTAGATTCCACCATGTTTTAATTAAAGTGATAATATAATTTACACTTGAATAGTTTTTCCTTTAAAGGGGCACTGTGTCGTTTGGAGAAGAAAATTAAACAGTCATCATTTTAATATTTACAAAATTAATTAAGAAATATTTATTTCTGTCCGTAAGTGAATAAACGAGCTGTTCTCACACTGTTTGAAGCTAGAAAAGTGGCAGGGTCCGCCAAATATGAACAAAGTAAAGCTGCGATGACGTTTAACGTCCCCGACAACCTCTGTCGTCTCACTTAGACACCTGTTAGCAACTCCCACTCATAAAACAAGTGTTTTATAATTAAACCGTGGGAGCGTCCTGTCCATCCATCCCAACTGATGACAAATATCCAAATGTCCACTATGACTCCAGGATCCACTGATTAGAATTTGTTGGCCAGAGGTCACTGTAAACACAAACACTCAAGAATGTATACAATAAGTACAGTAGAATTTGACATATAAGCCAGACAGGATAAAATGTGTTTTGTATCCAAAAGTTCAGAGTTTAAAAACACTGTGACGTCACAATATTCTGAAATATACTGAAGTCATTTGAGTTATTGTGTTTATTGTTTGTGCCTCTTACAAAGTTTATCATTCAGAATCTTAAAATCCTTCTTACTGTGTCGCTTGTCATACCAGTGCTGCTCGGTTTCCTCTGCAGGTGACATTCACATAAATACTTTCTGATATAATAAGATTTCATGCTCATCATCAAACTCTAAACAAAAAAAAAAGAAGACACCAAACTCAGTTCTTATTCCGTTTATTTCTAGAGCAAACAATTTCTTTACATTGTTGCGAATCTATCACGGGTGGAAGTTTAACAAAAAAGAAAACCCTTCTGTACAGTTTTATCATGAGAGGACAAAATAAAATAAAATAAAATATATAAATACAGGCTTGAATATTACATGACCGATTGAGACAAAAGAAAGACAGTGTACTGTAGAACATGCATAGTGAACAGTTTGCGAGGAATACCATCTTTATTTATTTGTTTGTTTGTTTCTAGGACCAGTGACGTGATGACAGATGCGAGCGACCGGCAGTCTGATTGGTAGAAGGCTCGATTAAAAACCAAACGAGGCGGAGAAAAAGTAAGATCGAGTGCAGACAGGCATATTGCAGAGTGTACAGAGCTGCATGTCGCTGAAATCAGTCTCAGTACCAATACTTAAAAAGCTAATTATAACACATGTAAAGTCTGTACATTCATTTACTTAAATAACCACAATTGGCCCGTTTTCAGTGGATTCCATGAATGAAAACAAAACACTCAAATAAAAATCCCAAGCTGTCCCTCCAAGGACGATAAATCATGAATACTTATATTATTTTTTGATTATTATTGATTTGCTAGAAGACAGCAAATTAGATAATTTAAAAGGCATGACGAGTCTGGTCCTTCTGAACCAAATCCTATCAAATAATAGTAAAAATCAACCCCATGGACAAAGTTTTAAAGCTTCATGGAACAAAAACTTAACCCTGAAACAAAATAAAAACGCAGCCGTGATCAGAGGTGCGATCCCTCGACACTCTGCCTGGATACCACGTCTACCAGCTCGCATGGTTTTGGCTCCGTTTTTGTACCTTTTTTCTTAATGACTAACGTGACTACCTCCCTCTACTGAAACATTAAATCAGAGATGAGTAATCTGATGATGTTACAAGTGCACTTTAACAGCCAAAATCCCCCCCTGGGCCCTTCACGACAGCACTGAGTTGACATGTGCTGCAGGTTACATGCAAGCTAATTTTTGCTAACGTGCAAAAAAGTTAGATAGTAAACCTGTTCACCTCTTTTTTTTTTTGTTTTGTTTTCCCATTGACATGTAAAATTTTGCGAAGCAGTGGGTCAAAAAGTGTATGTACAAAATACCTTGACGTGTGGATTTGCGGGTTATTGCAGAAAGCTTGTGGTTACGTGAGGAGGAAACTGAACGACTAATACTGTTTTTCATCGCAGGTTAAGAACGCCGCCGCGGCTCCGTTTTCCTGCAGATTCACATTATTTTTTTGTTTTGTTTTGAGAGTTGCAGTGCTGTACATCCCGTTCGCTCTCTGCAGTCCCAGTCGACAAACGTGTGTGAGTGTGTGTAAAGTGAATAAGGCCTGGTAAACGTCTTTTATTCGACTGTCTCGCATCAAACTCCGGGCGGGGGAAGGAGGGGAAACATCTGCAGTATTTACAAAAGGGGCTTCTCCCTCTTCAGAGTCTCTCGGCTGAGCAGCAGCCTCAGACATTTACAGGTTAAGATGCAACAAACTGGCAACCCGACAGGCGACCGTTTGTGAAAGCACGTCGAACAAGAAGCACTTTTTCTGAACGCTCAGGGGCGGCGTTTTCATCGGCTCAACTTCCGTCTGCTGATTGTGAGTTTTAAGACAAATTCAGACAATTTTACGCGTGCAGTTTTACAGCGATTTCATCTTCTCTACCTTTATGAATAAAGATCTGCACCGAAATTTGAAGGATTGTCAATTCTGTCGCTTTTTTTGAAAAGGAGGAATTCAATTGATGGAGCAACTATTAATTAGAAATCAGCATAAAAAAGGCTTCACTTCTATGAGCCGTGATCAAAATCAATAAACTTAAAACATTAACTTAAAATGCTCATACAGTACTTTTCTTTTTTTTTATGTCACATTGTTCTTTAACATTTCCTTTTTTTTTTCCTTTTGGTTTTTATGCTCCCAACCATCACTGGGCCAGCCAAATGACATTTCATCCCAAAAAAAACTGCAGTCGATTTGACGTTAATTTCTCTGGCACGATAACGTTTCCTCCACTCGGGTGATGAACATTTCACGGCATCTCGTACGAACTCCTTAACTCTACCAAATCTGGAGGAGAAACTTTCTGTGTGGAGGTTGTTGGGAACCGAGGAGGAAGAGAAACGAAAGTGCATTTCTTACATCCAAAAACTCCCAAATGTGTTGACTCTCCTCCCCACCGGTCGAAAAACCAATCCACAGTTACATTCAAAAGTTTCTAGAGCAGAGGCGGGGAGGAGGAACTGAACGACGAAGAGGTTGCTGTGACGATCTCCCTCGAAAGAGGAAGGAAAGCGGAGTGGAGCTCGAGTTGTGATGAGAAGGAGGGGGAAGCTCAGAGATGGGGAGTCTGAAAGAAGTGAGGCGTTGACGTGGAAAACCTCCGCCGGCGTCCGTCCACAGGGTCTCTGACCGAACGCTCCGTCCATTAACTGTGAGAGGAGACGTCAGAGGAGCTGCTGCTATTGCTGTTGGTCGTCTGGGCTCGCTTGATGTACAAGTTCAGTAACTTCATCTGCAGCAGAACAAAGACGACACATGTTAAAGTTTTACTGTAAAAGCAATCTGACAGTTTTTAGAAGAAATACTTTTTGAGAACAAACCAAGATTAATGATACCGTGAAGCAGCGTGGGATCATGGGAGTTGAAACAGAAACAGAACAACTCTCAAACTGAACGGCTGCGATTGATAATGTCTTAAACATCAACTTTTAAAAAGTAACTAATACTCTGAGTAGTGTTTGAGAAGAATACTTTGCACTTTCACTCAAGTATTACTTTAGTTTTACTTGTAATCAAGTCATATTTCATATATTCTTGTCCGTACGTCAGCTTTCCATCGATCGATCGATCAGCCTTATTGACTTCAAAAATGCAGATGAACGGATCAGATGTTAATTCAAATTGTACTCAGTAATCAGTTATGAATTTAAAAGTAACTAAGTAGATTAAATGGTGGAGTACAAGTGAAATTACAGACTCGAGAAAAATATTCATAAAAAGTTCAAATACCCCAAAAATTACTTTTTTAAAGTCATTAGAACAACTGTGATTAGTTACTTCTGCCCCTGTAAATCAACTTCAGTGATGTCACTCAGTGGCTAAGTTGCATTGTGGGTAATGTAGTCACCAGCTTTTGAAAAGAAAAGGTTTTGATCATGATTTTAAATTGTCCATAATGAGACCATCAGTGTTTCAGGACTGGACTGGTTTTTAAAGCCTAGAGCCTACAATACCCAGAATGCAGCTCAGCCACAGCGTGACATCACTGGAAGCAATCTCTCAGATGCCTACATGCAGATTGTGCATATGTAGTAGTAGTACTCCCCCAGGGCCTGTGAACACCTTAATGTGTAAAAATGGTGGAGCTACCCTTTAAAACAAAGGTTCATGCAGTTCAGTAGTGAAATAATTCTTATGTGTGAGATCACGAACCAACAGGACAACAGTCGTAATAAGGAAAACGCGGGTCGGTGCAACAGTAGACCGCAACAAAAAAAACTATTTACTGTTATAAGTCAGAACCAAATGAAGGAAAAAGCCTTAAACGCTGCTTTCTGAAGCACTCGTGTTACAGAACGTCATCATGGAAGGTTTTAAAACGAGGACTGAAAGTGACTGAATTCAGTCTTCACAAGAGCTTTTTAAATTCTCTATACGCTGAGGAAATGTATGTCAACAGGCGGGAAAACCCGAGACCGTCGCTTTGAAAGTAGAGGAGATATCGCTGTGATGATGTCCGACCACTCAGGAACATACATGTTATCAATACGTTATCATGAATGGATGGCGGAGAGTCGTTCCATTCAGGTGAACATGACCCTCCGACATCAACCCTTATATAACTCAAGGACACATGTAGAGAAAAGTGGGGCAAATATGACCCCGAGCTTTATAATTGGGCAACCGGTTGAAACCTGTTGAGAAATAACAACATGGGAATATGATAAGGCTGTGCGTCTGTTGGTGTGTGTGTGTGTGTGTGTGTGTGTGTGTGTGTGTGTGTGAATGCATAGACGCGACGCCCTCCGTACCTTGCTGCCCGTGAGCTGTGCCAGGTGGGGTTTGAGATCCTCGCCAATCACGGAGTAGATAGCCACGAGACAGAACACGCTGGCCTTGCGAACGCTGCTCTCTGTGTTGTCATAGCCCTGCGGGGAGACGAGGCAGCATCAGGCACGGCGCGCACACAGACGTGCACGCACGCACACACACAGCAGGGGTCAGCAGGAACGTGGGAGGAGCCGCAGACAGTGCAGAGTACACGCAAACATTTCCAGGGACAAATAAGGCAAATAATTCCCCAGTGTCCAAATATGAACATTGTCCAAATATGCCTCTTTGGAGCTGACAGGGAGGTTTCTGCTCTCTCTGTTGCCTCAAACGTCTGTTCTCGAGGTTATTTAATACAAAAAAATAAAGGACAAGAGTTTGAAAACAAAAATGTTTGTACAAATTAATTAAAAGAGTGTTTTAGTTTGCAAGTTTTATATATTTTAGGCTTCGAGTCAGGTCAGAACTACAAAAAAAAAGGTTTTCTGAGCAACTTTTCAAGATAAATAAATCTAAATCCTCCTGAAAACGTATAAATCTGGATTAAAAAAAGCTTTGTGACGTTGACGCCTCAGACCTGCAGGAGTCCGGGGATGATGTCGGGCAGCAGCTGCAGTAAGGAATCCTTGGCGATGCGTTCAATGACTTTGGTTTGCATCTTGATGGCGGCCAGGTTGATGGGGTAGTCGGCCGTCTGCACGATGGGACACAGCACCTTGATGCACTGCTCGGGGTGGATGGAGCCGGCCAGGGTGGACGCTGCCTCCTCGGCTGCTCGCACCACCTAAACAGCACACAAACACATCAAGATCTATAACATGATGGTGTGGAAAATTAGGGAATTACTGTATTTGTGTCATTTAAAAACCGATCCAGGGGAACCAGCGTGGGCATCTTCTGTCGCAGATGTTTTCCTTGTGCAAACATAAACACTTGACTAACAGGAAAAAAAATGTACTTTTTAGATCAAACGTTTCTTGTATGAACAGCCTAAAAGGTCTTTTTGGTCTCAGCTCACCTGCAGAAGACTCAAAACACTGAAACCCGTTTAAAGAACAGTATTCTTCTCTGATTGCTGCATTATTAAACCAGTAATTTAATTTGTTATCTGCCTTTGATTCTTGGTCCCAACATGTGGATTAATATTGATCTGAAGCTTCATCAAAGGCCCGTCTCCCTGTGTGACCCGCTCTGTGTACCAGCTGACGTCCTGGTGGAAGCTTTTCTCTCTGAGTAACCCGAGTGTGTTTCTGAGTCGGGGTCAAAGGTGGAAGTTATTATTATTATTGTTCCCATAGTGATAATCAGATGGTCTTGATGAGCCGACAGCTGTTAACCCTTTGAACTCTGAGCTCTCTATATATCTCAGGTAGAACATATGTTATTATATTATTTATTATACGTGTCATTCCAGGCCAACTCAACCAGAATTCAGAACTCAGAAGGAAGGAAGCGGGTAATTTAAATGTGGATAAAATAATGTAATCGTGTGGCTCAAACTCTGACAGCGAAACGAGTCATTTTGTGGACGTTCAAAATAATTTATCTCCATGTTTACAGACGCTTCTTTCACACTGGGTCTGTTGTTGTTATCTCCTCTGTTACAGCTGTTTCCGGCACGTTTGTGACGTGAAACAGCTTCAAACTCTCCTCAACTAATTGTGTAATTAATTGTGTACCTCCTTGTGAGAGTCTTTGTGAGCCTCCAGCGTCTTCATGATGGTGAGCTCGGCGTAGTTTTTGAAGCGGGCCGGCTGGTTCCTCAGAATTTCTTTCAGCACGCGCAGGGCCAGAGCTCGGATGGTGTGCTGGGGGAGGCAGAGATACAGGCGATCAGTTAGAAGCAGAAATGTCCTGCAGTGTCACAGATTCGGTGTATCTACACCGTTTACAGTCACTCAAACTTCTTGATATTATCAGCAGGGAGATTCCCACATTGTATGCTAATTAGTTTCTGAGAGTCATTAGATAACGTACGTCTTTATCACCCAGCGTCTCCAGCAGGAGGAGGAGGATGGTTTTAAAGTGTTCGTCCCACACAGCCATGTTGTCTTCCCGCGTGATCTTCAGCAGCTCCACCAGGGCGCCCTTACGCTCCTCAGAGCGCTCGTTGTGATTGGACAGTTCCTTAAGCAGGTCGGCAACCATGTCTGAGTGGTCCTGACCGACTGGTCACCCGGAGAGGACGAGAGGAAAGCGTTAGACAACAGAAACACATCGGCTGACATCTTACTGTGGCTGAAGGATCCAAACCATCAGTCTTTTTTAGTGGAATTTTACTTTTACTTGATTACAACTCGACAGTGATGATCTACTGTGAATGAATTTACTCCTGAAATACTGAAAACCACTCCACATTTTTAAAAAGCATCACCTTTAAGAGGATAAACTAACGCCACGTACCAAAATGGATGTTTTATTAGGCCCAGTTAAAGGAACAGTTAACCCAAAAATCAAAGTTCTCTCACAAGTGTGAATTAATGCCTAATTCAAGTCTCCAGAAGCCCCTAAATCCCAAACTGATTTGAAAAGACGTCATTGAATTCCTTCTGTTAGATGAAATCTTCAGTGTAGCTGCTAAAGTCTGAAGTTCCACTACACGTGGATGATGTAAGTAACATCTTTTCAACTCAATTTTGTATCTCGGGGCTTCAGGAGACTTGGAGGGCGAGCTGTGTGGGGCCAGTTTATGGTTTTTTATGAGATTTCAAAACAAGTCTCCAGCTGCTTCAGTTGTTTAGAAGAGAATGATGTCACCCAGTTTTTTGCTTTGAAGCTCCAGAAATGTTTTGCAGACTATGAAACTTCACCTGACTTTCAATCAACATACAGGTGAGTAGATGATGCCTGAATTTAAAACATTTTTTGGGTGAAGTGTTCCTTTAACAGCTCGGTACACAATGAGGGCTTTAAGTCATGACACTACGGGACTTAAACGGTTAAATTTGAAAGATTTTGATTAGTAAGGACTAAGAATATGTGATGTTATTAATCTATTTCTCTAATATTTGGACAAAGTGAACTTAATGTGCTGTAGTTGTTTGTGTGATTGAGCTTATAACGTGTTTTGTGGCAGCAGGAGTCTAGATATTAATCTGTTAGGCTAGATCACTAAAGCTGTATTACACGTCAGATAAACAGCCAATTATCAGGTTTATTAAAGAAAATACCACACAGAGCATCAGTCAAAGACTCAACCTGCACTAAGAGCAGCACTGGCTGGAGTTAGTGAACAAAGGTGCTGGGTGGGAGTTAAGTTAGAGGATCATGAAGAAATGGGGATGAGATTTGAGAGAGCTGAGTGAATAATGCAAACAAAGATTGAGTGGAGTGAGGGTGCAGTCAGTAAATCAGTCCGTCAGTCAGTCAGTCAGCCAGGCGGGGGAGGCACCTTTACTAGGACCAAAGAGCTTGGGGATCGTCATCTTGTTTTCACCACTTTCCTGACGTCGGCCTGGAGAAGGAGGGAGGTGAAGGAGGGATGGAGGTGGAGGTGGGGAGGTGAGGGACAGAGGGGGGAGGAGGGGGGTGCAGAGCAGAGGATGTGATGACGACAACAACAACCGACACACACACACACACACACACACCTCACGTTTGTGGTAAACATACTGCAGATACGTTCGTTTGTTGCATCAACACGTCAGCCTGTTTTAAATACGTTTCACCAGCTAACCGAGTGAAAAGGAACGTAACCTGTAACACGTTTGTGGCTGATCTCTTGTTTTAACTCTCAACACCAGCAGCAGCCTGTCAGGGCGTCTCACGTTACATGGTGGACAACAGATTGGCAGAATGAGAACAGAGACGTCAGGACTGGAAGTCTTTTTCACACCGGCTCCTCCTCAGGAAGCAAAACTCTTCTGACTCTTAGCAGTAGGTATAAGGTGTAAAGCCGTAGTTGCACTCGCTCCACGTTACATCAACTATTAATACACTTTAGAATTACTTTGCCCACTTTCTGCACATGTTGCAGACATAAAAACACCCATGAACGGTGATCAGTATGTGATCAGGACCTCGAGGACAGCTTGGATATCCAGCAGACGATCTATCGAATCTATTAACTTGCTTTTTACTGTCATAATTAATGGATTCATTGTTACATCATTGTAAATCTGACAGAAAAGCTCGTAACAGTTTCTTCAGATTGCTTCTTTTGTCCAACCAACAGTCCAAAAACCCAAAGAAACACAGCAAATCCTCACATTTAAGAAATCTAATTAGTTGACGATTAACTTTCTTTGGATCGCCTTGAATCATTGCAGCTTTAAAGCGATATTTAATGTTGATACCAATAACGTGCTCACGTTAACATGTATGCATACATCGGTTAAATAAATGCTAATGAGAGTCTGAGCATCTGAATTTGAGTTACGAATACAGGATGTAAAAGCTCTACGACGCAGTTTGTGGATGTGTGAGGAGTGAAACCGTGAGACAAGTGAGGTTTGAACTAAATTTCAAACTACACGTCCAATAGTCTTTAAATCGAACATGAGAGTAAAACTACTCTGTTCTAGAGCTTCTAAAAACATCACTCAGGTCACTTAAAGACACAAAACCACCGTCCACTAATAAAATAACTCACAGTCACGGAACTGCTCCACGTCGTCGTCGAAGACGGCCTCCTTCAGGGCGCTCTTGTCGTACGTGCAGATTGTTTCTCCGTAGCCGTAGGGAGCGAACTCTCGGCCTCGTGGCCCAGAGAACGAGCGAGGCGACGGCGTGTTGAGTAGTGACGTCTTGTTGTCTAAGGCGGTGCGACCTCCTTCCACCATGTCCAAACCCAGACGGGCGTCAGAGCCGGGAGAGGACGCTACGCCTTCTCTTCCTGCCTGTTAGACAGAAGGGAGGAGAGGATTAATGTCATTGTGGTTCGATGAAAAGTCGACGTGACCAGAACAGTTTGAGTAAACTGTTCTGACTTACTGCATCGTCCCTCTTGCCCTCCTGCCTGATGGGCTCGTTCAGGTCCTCCTGGCTCCGGTAGCTAAAGCTCTGGATGGCCTCGGTGACGCCGCGCAGCGAGCTGTAGATCTCCTCTGAGTTCATGTTCTCCGTGTCGTACTCCATCATGCTACCAGACGCACAAACACGGACAGAAATACACGCCAGATGTATATCAGATGCATTTCTGGAGAAGATACACAGGCATGAATTTGTCTCGTCATCATGCAAAGAGCTTTTGCTTTTCACAGATTAGTTTTTAGAAAGAAAGAGGTCAGCTGTGAGTACGTCTGATTATTCTTATTTGGACACACCAAAACGTTTAGCAATGTGAGTTGATCATTCAGTCCGATTAGAGATTAATATTAGTTCACGGAGAAACTACCACAGAAAGAAACTGAAAGATTTTGCTCAGCTGGGCTTTAAACAAAAGAAGATGTGTAACAGGACGAGGATCGGGGTCTGGCTGCCTCGAGGGGAATAATCTCCTTTGTGTCTCAGCCCACCTCATTACCTGGGTGAATATGCTCTGCGCAGGACCCTGAGGGAGGGGGCGGCAGGGGTGGAGTGGGGCGGAGGAGGAGGAGGAGGGGCAGGGGGGTGCTTTGACAGTCCGTCGACACCCCAACCCCATAACCGACTGTTGCCACAGCGCAGCCGGGAGGGAAGGATGCACAGACAAGGAGGGAGAAGGGCGAGGCGAGGAGGATGGAAAATGAACGACGAGTGGAGACACGAAGATGAGACGAGAGAAGGGAAGAGGAGGAAGAGGAAAACGACACGTGTGCAGAAAGAGAAAGAGACAAAAAAGAAACCAGTCTGAGCTTTAAGGTCGAGGGAAAGTGTTAATTTAGAGGAATGCATTGGAAAGAAGCAGAATCCCACAAAGTCAGCGTCACGTAAAAATCAAGAATTTCCACATCGTGAGACGTTTTCCGCACGTCTCCAAGCGAACTTCAGGGTCAAATAAGGTCATTACAACCAGAAAGCTCCAGAATCTGTGTTTATGGGTTTCTGCTTACACAGAAAAAGGACTGTAGAGTTCCCCGAGTGAATGAGCTGCTCAGATTTATACTGTTTTTAAAGGAGCAGTTCACCCAAAAGGGATATTTCAGTCATTATCTTCTCACAATCTTGACGATGGAAAGTCAGGTGACGTTTCGTAGTCCACGAAACATTTCTGGAGCTAAAACAGCGTTACAACTGAAGTAGCTGGAAACTTGTTTTAAGTGTAAATGTCTTTTCTTTTTTCTCCAGCTTCTTCAGTTGTTTTGGAGGATGCTGCAGCTTGGACTACAAAACCTCACCCGACTTTTCCATCAGCACGATGGTGAGTAGAAAATAACTGAATTTCTGTTTTGGGTAAACTTCTCCTTTAAAGAACTGTACTTATTGTTAATCCCTGTGCACATAACTTTTGCACAGAAACAGTAAAAAAGGCCAAAAACATGATGTAAGACGACATCAAAAAGTTCGGTTATCAAACGTTTTACAGCACCAGTTATGTCCGAGGCTGTAAAAACTTTATCAGGGCGGTGCTGTTCTGAAGAAAGGATCTCTCTGAGCAGCTCACTCGGTTTCATGCTCCCACTAACACGCCTGTTCGTTAGTTCAACGACACATCATAGCAGCAGCAGGAGTATCAACAGGGTTAAACCACAGCCAGGCACTTGGACAGAACAGGAAATGTGTAGTAGAAGATCGTTTGACAGCAGATTTGGTGATGAGCTACCTTGGAGACAGTCCACCGTGGGAACAGTTTGTTGGAGAGGTGAGGGGGCTGGTTCTGCTCGGGGTGTGGCGTTGTGGCGTCCGACCGATGGTGTTGCTCGGCGACCCCTGAAGGAAAAGAACAATGTGGTGACCCCGCTGTGGGATGGAACTCGCAACCAGTTGAGGATTGTGTCTTAAGCCAATGACGCATCTCTTTTACAGCATTATCGAAGAATCACAGCTCTGCTTTTTCAGTTACAAACTCATCTCATTTCCTATAACGTCTTCACAATAAAAGCCCCCCCGTTATTTAGTCATTTAAAAGCTTTTATTATAAAGAGTCATAAGAGAATTTAGTCTCTGATAAAATGTGTCATGCTGCTCTGGAACCAGTTCTTTGTCTGTCCAAAGACCAAGAACCGGTTTAAGCGCTGGCTCCGAACCAGCGCCTGAACCACTGTTTCCTCTGACTCACCACGCTGCTGCTGCTGGTGTTGCTGGAGTTCTTCAGGTGGTTGTGCAGCAGTTTGGTGGCTCCGTCCTGGAAGGTTTTGGGCAGAGCTCCAAGCAGCATGGTGAACTCGGGGGTGTTGAGCTCAAACAGAGCGATCAGCACCACCTGGGCCGCCTGGAGGTACGAGCAGGAAGTTAGGACGGAGGACACGACGGCTTAAAGAGTAAAAGGTTCCCTGGTTTCAGAAGTACTTTGACCAACATCTTCTATATCAGAATGGTTTTAAAAATATAAAAAACAGAACAGCAGGGTCGTAGAGGACCAATCCAGTTATTAATGGTGAACTTTAATAAAAGGTCAGAACAATTCTGAAACAACAGAAACCAACATTTCACCTCCACAGTGCACTTCTTGGTAGAACAACGATGCATTAAGCCTGTAGAAAGAAACTGTTAAAAGGTGAGTGTTGGAAGCTGCATTCAGTGGAAGAACTAACGAAGGTCACAACTCTTCAGGGACGCTGTTGTTTATCAGTGCTGCAACATGCAAGTGAGTAAGTATCAAACTTGAAGGGGGCTCAGAGGCACCAAGGTGGTGATTTGGTTCATCAGAAGGAATAAAACTGGACTAAAGAAAGAAACTAGAACCAACCTAGTGTTCTTCTTCAGCTACGCGCAGATCTTGTTTCCTGTTATCGTGGATATACTGACAACTATCATCTTGATTTAAGTAAATTTAATGATTATTAAGCGAACTTTGAGGTTGTACGTTACTTTGAACAAAAGGAAATTAAACAGAGATGATAATAATTAATGATTAAATGATAAATCCCTGTTAAGAAACCGACAACCAGCGACGGGCACGAGGCATCAAAAAGTATCTTGTTACAAACAGCGTAAAATTCAAAATTCTGGTGTCAGAAATTGTGTTTTTAATCAACACAAAAACAGTTTGTGATTTTAAAAATATTAAAACCTTCCACATAAACTGATATTATTATATTTTAGCTGTTTTTTATTCACGTAACTTGGTGTTTACTTTATGTTTTTGTAGCCTAAAATACTTCTCTAATGGAGTACTTCCAACAAATTTCACACTTTATTAATCTAATCTATCTAATCATGAGTAACTTTACTATAAATACAGTCCTAACACTATTTTACAGGCCTGAGCTGAACTACTTATTGAATCTGTCTTCTCGTACGGTAACAGATGTTAACAGCATGCAGGTATGCAGGTGGATGAGAGGTTGTTAAGGTGCGTCAGACAAACACGATGTGTTAGGCACTCAGAAGTAACACAACAGCATTCCTACCAATGTTGAGCATTAAAACTGACTTAGAGAAGTCCATTCAAACAAAGCAACAAGCATTTCCTGTCATCTGTCAAAAAAATAAATATAAGGAGTTGAACCGAAGTCTTTTCTGGTTGCACAACAAGCTTCATCTAACGGGTGAGTCGTCGATTTGCAAGGCACAGACTTGATTTTTTAAGGTTGTTACAGCAAAACAGCGCAAATGGTAGAGGTGAGTGAGAGATGCCACGCTTGAGTTTTCTCTGTCTCGAAGGTGTTGGTTAGGCACCGGGCAGGCGGGGCATTGCGTGCTCATCGTGTCGTGTTGTGATTGGCTGTCGGAGCGGGGCTCTACCTGCTTACACCTTTCTTCCTGGTTGCCCTCAGCGGACAGTAAGGCTGCAGTGCTGGACCTGCCAGCGAGCTCCTCGCTCACCCAGTTATGAAGGGTCTGGGGCACAGTGGCAAGGCAGAAGGGGGGCGTTACATCAAGACACAGATCCTCCAACATTACACATGGAGGAACTTTCATCACAACCAGCACAAATCCTCCCAGATAACGGACATTTATAGTCATGAGACAAACTGAATTGCATCTGGAGATCAGGCCCTGATTTTAAAAACTGAGAGATTTCGAAGAACAGCAGTGGAAAAACAAACAGAAGGGGACACAGAGGCAGAACATGTGACGTGCATCAGACGGGGGATGGGGGGGGAGATAATGGACCGTTGACCCAAGGCCATCCGCACACGGAGAGTGACTGTTATCAAAGTTTACAACTGCTGCTGAACAAACACTGAAGGCTGAAGAATTCAGATGAGGGGAAAAAAGTGTCGAGGAATACAAGATGCCGCTGTCCGTCGAGTCTTTCCTCCCGTTAACTGTCCAGCAAGAATGTTGACGTGTAGAGCACAAATACATAATCTGACCATCTGCTGATAACTCACATCTGAATCCTCACAACTTGTTAAGCAAGTGTCCAAGCAGTTAGCTCTGCAGTTATAATAGTTTAGTATAGAAGTAAAGTCCTATGCAGATTATCACCTGGTTCACCTGTGAATGCATATGTTGTGGACATACATGTAGATTGTGACATACGTGTGCTCTTGTTGACAGGAAGCGGACTGTTTACTCTGGTTGGTTACTTAGTTACAGAAAATACTATGAACAAACAGAGAAACTTCGCCGCTCCTCACAGAAGCTTCTCTGATAACTTGTTAGCGAAACACCGGAGGAAGATGTTTCTGTCCCTCTTTTCCATCATTGCATCATCAGTATAACATTACTCTCCAAACTCAGATACTCCAATATCAGAACAAATACTCCCGAGTTCATGTTTGTCAAGATGTCCTCAGTTTCTGCCTGTTCAAACATAAACACACCCGCCGTTTACGTGTTTATGTCATGAAAAAGTGTGATCATTACATTACTTTGATGAAGTAATTAAAACATATTGATTAATATTACTTTTTAACGAGGTAAATAGTCGTCTCTAGCCTATTACAGTACAAGAAGTGACCTTCCCAACTCTACCAATCTGGGCCTACCTTCCTGACATCAGAACTTTTGGGCTCGGTGGTCCAGGTGATGATGCGAGACACGGCCAGGCGCGTCTCGCTGGAGTTGACGAAGTCCGTCGGGTCCATCTGTCGAGCCAGACACTCGATGTACTTCAAAATGGCCACTTTCACCTGAAGAGAGGACGACAGACGTTCAGATACACGTTCTCAAGATGCAGCATCACACCGACCGATCAAAATCATACTCTCGTTTTAGTTGACCTTGAGATTGGGCGTCTGAGTCTGATCGACGATGAACCTCATCAGGATGTTGAACTGTTGGTCGAATGGGAACGAATCCCTGAAAAACAAAGAAAAGACACATTTGAACCTTTTCACTGACATCTGGCTGCTACGCTGGAGGAAACTTCGATTAACGTGTTTAACGTGTCTTTCAAACAGATGCTGCAAACGGAATAATCGGAAAAATGAGTTCCTGTTAAAGGTTAAAGGAGCTGTTCACTCAAAAATTAAATTAAATTGCTGCAACATTCTCCCTTCAGTTATTGGAGCAGATATTGGATTTGTTTTATAACAGAAAAAAAAATCAGGAAATGGCTCAGAAAGTCTCCAGAAGCCTGAAGATCCAAAACTGATGTGAAAAGATTTCATTCACACCCTTTTTTTTTTTAAATGGAAACTTCACTGTAGCTGCTCCGCTCAAAGCGTGAGGGTGCCCCCTGTATGAAGAGTGTAAATACAGCTTTTATAAATCAATTTTGGATCTCAGGGATTCCAGAGACTTGAATTACGTCTGATGAGCTGCACGGAGCTATTTTATGTTATACTCGGCGTCCACTTCAGTTGTTTAGGAGAATCCTGCAACGTTTTTCTACTGTGAAGCTCCAGAAAAGTTTTCTGGACAATAAAACTTCATCTGACTTTATGCCGGCGTGGTGAGTAAGTAATGACTGATTCAGAATTTGTGGTTAAACTGTTTCTTTAAAAGCTCAAGTAAGAGTTAGTTTTTCTGCTAATCACGAAATAAACTGTTTTAATTTGTCTAGAAATATTATGTGAGGATTGTGACGCAGAAGGACTAAAGGTTGCTGAGGTTTACATTAATCTACACTAATAAAATACACAGATTAATGGTAAACTAATGTCCAGTAGAGTCTAATCTCTGCCTTCCCCGTCCTGTGACCTGTGACCTGGACGGCCGTGCCTGGATTACGGTCCACACCTTGTGATATCCAGGGCCTTCTGGACTTTGGCCTGGACGGAGCCCAGCAGATCTGCCCCCATCTTCTTCAGCAGCTGAGTGAGCAGGACGAAGAGCCAGTCCTGCAGGTCCTCCCTGTGGACCGTGATGAAGTCCACAAGAGTCTCCAGGAACATGCTGAACACCTGAGACAGTTCACACGGTGATTAAGAAACACTGCTTCATTTATCTTCAATAAGATCAAACTACTCTCAGTCAGATTTACGTTAATGTCTTTAGTAATAAATAAAAAGAACACACTTACTCTCTGTTGTTAAATCCACAGCAAGGCAGACCATGCAACAAGAGACGCTATTAGTTTCAAGACAACTTCATAACTCACTGTTTCCATTTCACATAACATGCTTTTGAACTCATCATTCGTTGCGGTGCTTCAGTTAATAACGGTCATCTTCGTTACCTTGCTGTGTGGATCCGCAAACATCCTGGTGAAGATCTCACAGAGTCTCTTCAGCTCCACTCGGCTGCACAGAAACAAGGAAACAGGAAGTGAGTAAAGAGCACGAACACCAGCGTCCAAGAGGTGCTGGACGTCTTGCTTTCATCGAGAGAAAACAGAAAATAAGACAAGCCTCTAAAAACGAACATGCAACTGGTTTCCTTTTAAGAAAAATCTACTTTTCATTAGTGACGTAGGAGACGAACTGAGACTTTGTTGACTTGGAATATTATCTTTTAAATTGACAGACATCTTCTGTGTGAGTCATGAAACAATTCAAGCAGGATCAAAACATTATTTATCTCTCTTCATACACTAACATACATATTTCTTCTGAGGGAAACCGCCTCTCTGTCACACAACAACAACGGAGGACTAATGCTCTCGTTCTCACCTCAGTATTCTTTGGCTCTTGAGGAGATTCTGCAGGCCCAGCAGACCCTCCTTCCTCTCTGACCAGTTGGAGCTGGCGCAGTGGTTCAGGATCTCCGCCACGTCCTCCGTCTGCCGCAGGTAATGGGGGATGCCTCCGTTCCTGGAGCCGTACGAGCGCTCCGAGCAGGCGCTGGACGCGTCGCTGTTGGCGTCGTCGTCGGAGTACATCCCCGGGGATTCGTACCTCCGCCTCAGCGGCTTCCTCTGCGGGAGGAGGGCGAAGGAGATGTAAGACTCGCCGTATGAAACCTAAATGTTTATGAACTAAACTCAGCCGTGACGGAAGAATCTATGACACGAGCTCGAGGCCGGTTGCATCAGGCAGCCATGCAGACGTCTCAACTAATGTGTATTTAATTTCAGTCTGTTACATTTAATTTTTGAGGGCATATCTCAGTTCTTCAGTTAAAAGATTAAACACACTTTCTTTGGTTTTAAATAAACATGAAAAGCCAGTCGAGCAGCGCTACATGTAAGCAAAGGTCCAGACTACGAATGCAATGCACTTCAAACACTAGAGCAGATTAGATCTCATGATGAACACATGTGAATAATGAGGTTCAACACATTAATATCACAATGTGGGAAAAAAAAAAAAAAGCTTTGCTGGGGTACTGGAGATGCACACAACTGGGATGCGATGGACGTAAACATTCAAGGTTAAATTAATCAATCAACATAGATAAATAAAACAAAAGGCGTTGGTGGAGGGGCGTCATGAGCCAATATAATGAGGCAAAGCTGCATTATAGCTCTCTGAACTTGATTAGTGCGAGATGGCGTGGAGATACGAAACAGTAAAAGGACCAACTACCTTATTCCTGGAGTCTCCTAACAGCTGAGGTGGTAACAAAACAACCAAGAGGGAAAGAGGAGAGAGGGAAGGTTTAAAGTGGGAACACAGAACAAAGTACAGTCCGTCTGCAGCAGAGGACAAAACTACACATTTCACATTTCAACTGATGCGTGTGAACGGCTTAGATACTCTCGATAACAGCTCAGAATGAAGGAACACGTGAACGTCTGGATTCAAGATTGATTATACTGGACTGAATCTGCCGTCGTTCTGCCCTCTCTGATTTATATCCCTCATGTAAAACACACTGAGTGTGAAATCATTCTGCACTGACTCACCAGAGCATCAGCCACTGCTGCCTCCACCTCCGTGCCGGTGTTAAGGACCCTCATGGCGTTGACCGACGCAGAGATTCTCGCTTGGTGAATCAAACCGTATCGGTCTAGACAGGAAGCGGGAAAAGAAAAAAGGTAAAAGAAGACGGTGAGTGAAGAATAGCGATAAACTAAAAGTGTCCAGTGTAACTCACCTGATTAGACAGAAGCAAAGGACGCTTGTCTTACTTTTGTTTCTTTTGGACACATTTAAATACAAAGTAAAATACTGAAAATGAATAAGCCGAAAGATCACGAGGAGGGGAACAGTCGCAAGTCTCCAACCACCAGAAGCAAAATGAAAAGATGAAACAGAAGAAAAACCAAAATAGTTGATGATGACCAAGCTCTTCCATAAAAGCACAGGCATAAACTGAAGTCAATTCCTTCACAGATGATGGATATAAAACAGATGCACCAAGAATACAAAATACAAATAAAACAACTGAGGCACGAATTCACAAAATTCTACAGATGACAAGTAGAAAATAAGTAAAAGTCGCTTGTAAATCACAATTCCACGAAATTGAAAAGTAAAGCGGATGACAAAATGTTTTCCTTCACATGCTAAACAAAAACAACTTCTTACCTTTCCTGTTTGCTAAAATACTGAATAAAAAGCTCATAAATACTCATGGAAAGATGGATTCTGACATCACTAAACACAACCACTGACACATGCTGGTTCAGTTCTGCCTCTAACAGGGCGGGAGTTTGTCGGAGAGGGACCAGGAGGTCTGGGCATGCAGGTCACCTGACTGGCTGTGGGGGTCGGCTGTGGAGAGAGCGCTGGTTGAACGGGAGTGACGTCGGGAGGCTGCAGGGGACAGCAGAGGTGGGCCACATCCGGACCGGGGTGTTAGTGACAGACAGGACAGACCGGCACGACTCAGGAGCCATTTTCACACTGCGGCACCGACCGCCACACATCACTCGTTTCATTTTGTGTGGACTGATTTTTACACAAACATTTGACTTGCAGGAAAAGATGCGTTTCTGATAAATCAGACATCACTGCATCCAGTTTTGGGGGCTGATAATGAAATTAGGGAGTAAGAAATGTTGATATATCAGCTGATGTTCACACATTCTTTGCAGTGATCTGTCACATGTGGTTATCAAACACTTTGGAAACTGTTTTCAACACTGTGTTCTTTAAAATTAAGTTTTTAAATCAGCTGATATCGATTTCTCTGTGAGCCAGTATCAGCCGAAAATATCAGTGAACTGATTTATTGGCCAGGCTCCACTTTATTAATCTCTTTTGATTGATTTAAGTGTTTATGATGTAGCTTTACTTTGACTTTATAGAGGTTTTAGTTTTGCAGTGTGAAAAAGGACACAACTCGATGAATCACATGTGGATATTCAGGTTCAGAACATCGTACGGTCACAATACCCCCAACAGTGGGACGCTTTAAAAAAAATACAACAAAAAACTGAAAATGAATTAAGAAAAACAACACAAAAAAAAAAAATTGAACAGCTTCTGCTACGTCGTCCTCTGTGTCATCCACAATCTAATAATGGCAAACATCATGACAATTGTTCTCAGATTAATTCAGGGAAAAAAAAAAAAAACCCTTCAAAATAAATGAACATTTGAAGATGAACTTATACAATCTTTAAAAAACAAAAGCCCCCAAACAAAGACCAGACGAGGAAAGTTGTATCAGAGTCAGTGCATGCACAGAGAGAAACAGGCAGATGCAGCATCACGGCCATAAGACAACACCAACAACAGGAGGGAGGCTCGTGTTAGCATCAGGTAAAGACTGTTCTGTCCAGGACTCTCGCTGGGAGTCGAGGTCCAGACGGCTTTTAGCTCAGCGGTACTCACCGAGAGGAGTGAAGCCCCGAGCGGGGCTGGTGTCGCGGCTGCTCTCACGACTGGTGTCGCGACTGCAGCCCTGACTCATGCTGGGACGGGGAATACGGCTCCGGGCTAGCGTGCGGTAGGGAAGAGCAGCAGGAAGAAGAGCTTTACCACACAGGCTGGCTGTCAGGACAACAAGTTAGGTGGGAATGTCAGTCAGCATTCATGGGAGCAAACGTGGGTCAAGAACGATGCAAAGAAGAAGGTGATGAAAGAAGGAGGCTGGAAAGTGTTTGATGAAACGAACATCAAGCTGGTGACTTTGCCTTTCTTAAAATGTTTCTTAAGGTGGCACTAAAATGAAGTTGGTTTTCAAGAGAAAACACTTTAAGATTGTTAAAATCAAAAAGCTTTAGTGACTTGAACACACACATTTGTTCAACAGGTCATGAGACATTGTGTGTATCAGGGAAAACCAAATAGAAAAAAGATCATGTCGTGTTTCATTTTCATTTAGGGCGCAAAATATTTTTTTGGGCCAATCCTGCAAATGATATACGGACAGATCGACTGCCATCGTTATCCAGGAGCCCTGTTTAAACTAGGGCCAGAATATAAAGGAGGAAAAAAGATGATAAGTAGATAAAGAAATGAAAAAGTAGAGGAGAAGCAAAAGCAAAACGCTGTGTGAGTGAGTCGGTCAAACAGCAAACTGCTAGTGAAGGTTAGACTGGAGCAACTCAAGCTTCTGTTAACGTGTGAAACTCCTAAAAAACAGGATTACAGGGACATTTAGATACTAAGATATTAAGAAAATAGCACAACATGAACAGTATTTTCTCTTATTAAAACAAAGCTGCAAGTAACAGAAATATTCAACATTTCTTCTCTTCAGTTACACGTAAAAAGATACAAAAAGCAGCCGGTCCATTAAAGAAAACCAAACTCTGACAACAGAGGGAATGAAGCTGAATCAGACAATCAGGAGAGAGTGACTCTATAACGTCTAACTCAACCTACAGATCAGATTTCTGTCCTATGCAAACCACACTATTGAACGCTGATGGCGATGACTAACAAACAGGAACAGTTTCGGTAGTTTCAACCTCAGTTTCACCTACAGATGTTTTCATGCCGACAAGTACAACAACAATAACCACCGCTCAAATGTTTACTGAACCAGACACTGTTATCTTTGTCACCTGCGCTGTTTCAAAGGACGAATCAGGAACATACAGGTTATCTCTTTATCAGGAGGTGAAGAAGAAAAGTGTGTGATGACCCTCCATCACTAATCACGACACAGCACACAGACTGAAGTCCTGCAGGACTACAGGAGCTGGTTTACTAAAGATCAGCTTGTGCGAGCACCGTGTGCCGGAGCTCCGGTCTTACCGAGGCCCAGTCGGCTGGGGCTGGTCTCGCGGCTGCAGCCCTGGCTGCGAGGGATCCTGCTGCGCTTGTCCGCTGGCGTGGCGGAGGCCGACACCGTGGCGCGAGGGATCCGGCCGTAGCTGCTGTGGCCGAGCAGTTTGCCCGGAGAGCTGGAGCGACTGCCGGCTGTCGGGAGAGAGAAGAGAAGCAAATATGTGCACCGTGGTTAGAATCACTCAGAGTGGCTGAGACGCACTCAGGGGTCAGGGACTGGTCCAGACTTTAAAGGTCCCATATTTTGTCTATTCTGGATGTCTACTAGAGCGTTTTCATACTGTCACAGTACAGGACGCTGCAGGGATGATGTGTTTTTGCAGGCTGTGGTTCCCTCGACAAAAAGCCTGTCGGATTTTCCCGATTTTGGGTTGTTGCATGACTTCAACATCACCACCACTAAGCTTCTTACTGCACAACAGTTTTTTTACATGCTTCACTGTAAATTAATCCATCTACAAGTTGTAAAAAACTAGAGTTGAAACATTTGCAGCTAAAGTCGACCTGTGAAGACGGACTGGTGAGTCGAAACTCATTTCCTTCAAGACGAGGGAACAGGAGGTGCAAAGATGCTAACTGATTTCTGGGTTTACTTTACAGAGCACCTACACCTGCTTTAATATCAGAAAAGGAAATCTCACTTTCTACAATATGAGACCTTTACTAACATGCTCTAAAACAAGCCTTGTGTCAACAGACTCAGTGCTTAGTGGACAGTGCAGCAACATAAAAGGCAACATAGCATATAAGTTTGATTCTATTTGTATAAATCTCAGTGTGGAGGTAAAACCTTCGCGTGTTTAATGAATTCAGTTATACTTAAAGGTGGATCTCAGTGATCAAACACAGGTGGAGGCAAACAGAAGTTCACAGGAAATCAAATTAGATTCTGAATGAACAAATACGGATGTGACAGCACTGACACACACACACACACACACACACACACACACAGGGTGAAGTGAGGAGCCGGATCAACACAGTCTAACTGGGGAAGACATTTACCGTTGCACCAGTCACCAATGGGAACAAACAACTCTTAAAACAGTGAAAACAAAGACTACAAAATGGCTGAGGGTAAACATCTGCGACTCCGACAGCTTCTCAAACTGCAGGAGGGTGAAATAAAAATATGAGCGTGACGAGTGGAGCATGCTGCTAAACAAACGTGGAAGTGCTAAAAGAAAGACGTGCAAAGCTCTGTGTGCTACGGGGGGAACGGTGCTGAGGGATGAGGCGTCTGCGTTGTGATTGGATGAAGCTGAGGCCTTACCACTGATGGGATTGGCTGATCTGGATCCTGGGTGATGGAAGCAAGAGGCAGGACAGGGTGGAGATCGAGAACGGTCAAAATGAGACAGAAGGGGGTTATGTTTTATTGAGTTTACCCAGCATGCACTCTTGGACAGCTGTGGACATGTTATCTCAGGAATATACAGAAACACACACACTCACGCTTGTTTACTTAAAACACATGCATGTATTTGCACAAATACACAAGATTTGTGAGAGACTGGAGGTTGTTTTCAAGGTGCTGTAGCGGATGAGAAACATCACACACACACACAGAAGAACATCGAGTATGATCTCAAAGCTGATGCAGACAAAGATCATACTGAAACATGAGCGTGACAGATTGGTAACACTGGTGCTGAACGTGTGATGAGTCAGGTGTGAATACATACGCTGGGACTGGGAGACAACTTTGGCACGACTGCGCCCCCTACTGTCCACCACCGAGGTGCTGGCCCCGCCCACGCTGCCCGAGCTCTGTCTCCTGGTGCGAACGCGACCTGGACGACAAGGAGAGGCGGAGAGAGAGGCAGCGGGAGTTTTAATCCACATGAATGACTGGTGTGTGTGTGTGTGTGTGTGTGTGTGTGTGTGTGTGTTCACCCCCAACCCTGGACAGAGATGCTGGAGGAGAGAAATAAAAGTCTGGGGAGACAGAATGAAGAAGACCTCCCCCCCTGAAAAAACACACGGGAGGGAAACAGACAAACCTGGGTCGTTAGAATTTGCAAATAATTCTCTGCTTTTGTTTTAACGTTGAAGTTCAATACGGTGCGGCTGAGACATTAAGAATTATCGGCAAACTGTCCGACCCAGGTCTGGAGAGAGACAAACAAACATTGAGTATCACAGAATAGATGCTACGCTTGAGAGAGAACCTGCAAACGTAAAAAAAGAAAAAACACTGACAGCTTCATCTTTAAAAAAAACTGTCAGCCTTCCTAATTCAATACAATGAGCATCAAGGCTGGTTTTAGACGAGAGGAGCTGAACACCAGTAATTTCTTTAGTTTAGATTTAACTATGATTACATTTGCCATCAAAGCATAAAGAAGCATTTTCATTTTTATTAAGTTCAATGAGTCTCGGGTGATATCCACAGTTTTATATCACGAGATGTCACGAGATCGTTCTGTACATGATCAGCTCCAGAACAAAACGATCTAATTCAGAATATTATTGATCAAGACTTTTTACGTTTAAATTCTCACAAGGTATTCGATCTGTTGCTTTTTTTTTTACTGTTCCCTGTTTTTCTGCCGCGTTCTTGACGACAAAGGAAAATAAAAACAAAAAGTCAAACTCGTCCTCTGACTGTGTGAGAAGAGTTAATTGCCTGTTTTTAAAAAAAAAACCTGCGTAGACACACTAATTCTGTTCTGGTATAACAAGAAAAGGGAATCTGTCGTACGTAACGTGACATCACAAAACAGATGTTATGGTTTTATTTCATGCTACATTGGATACACAACACAACAGTCCACGTCTGAGGCTGCAGACGCTGCAGTGCACCGACTGTTAGGGTGGTGCAACAACTTCTGTGAAGCAAGAAGAAGGGAAGAAGCAAACGACCTTCTCTCAACGCGACCCTACGGTAACGAAACGTGTTCGCTGTGTAAGTTACAGAGACGATGGATACGGTTGTCAGGGTTACAGTCAGGAGGAGGAAGTCCATGCAGACACAGTCCATGCAGAGATCCACAGAAGTGACGACCACTTGGGGGGATAAAGAGAGGAAGAAGAGGGCACAGATGAAGAGAGGAAAGGATGTAGAACGTGTAGCCCGTGACAGCTGACAGAGAAAAGACACACTCGTACACTTTCTATCTTCTCACACACACAGACACACAAGTCTTACCATCACTTTTACCAGGAGTGCCATCTTTTTTGGGCATTTAAGAAAGGCGGTGCAGCAGCGAGTGGGAGGAGAGGTATAGAGGAAGACGTTAGTAGCAATTGAAGCAGGAACAGGAGTGAGTGGATAAGCAAGGGGCCTCATCATCATTAGTAACGGCCATTATGGATCTGTGGGGACTCATCGGAGAAGAACAAGGGAGGGAGAGGAGCTTCTGCATGGCGAGAAGTTGACAGTAAATATCTTATCGGCGGCGTTTGGCTCAAAACTTTCCCCATTAGCTCGAGACGTCGGTGAAAGCGTCTTTGGGAAAGTGTCAGGGAGGCTGCTCAGCCTCATCACAGCCATTTGTCAAGAGTGTCATCGCAGGATTTAAACAGTTCCTGCTGGCAGAACAGTCTAATGACGACCTCAGTGGTCGTTAATTACACCAGTCACGCCCATGAAAGCCAGTGACTGCAGGAGAAAATGTCAGATCTGGCTGAGTGAGCCTCAGAAAAAGGTTTGACTGAATCTCATCAAAGACAACACTGCAGTGTTCTTTAAGTAAATCTAAGTTAACCGAACTGGATTTGTTTGTATTTATAATCCAGAAAACAGAGAGATTTCTTTCTTTATAAGCATGACGCAGTGGTTTGTTTCTCGGCGTTTTCGAGGGTTAGAGGGAGATGACCGATGGATTACCTAATGAGGCGTAGGATCCTGGAGGCAGAGCAGCCGCCGAGCTGAACGGCGAGGAGGCAGGAACGGTGGACAGACGCGACTTGGCGCTGGAGGCGGCGTTTACATCGATGTCACTACGAGAGCGCTGCAGAGAACCAGGCGTGGTGTGAACCCTGGAGCCCACCAGCTTACCTTCAGCAGCGCAGAGATGAAGAGGAGACAGTTAAATGAGGTAGTGGAGCTCATTACTGACCATCTAGTGCTGCAGCTAATGATTATCTTCATTAATTCATCATTTTTATATTATCATTTATTCATAAAACAGCCCCAAAACCAAAAAAATCTTCATTTACTGTTGTAAATTACAAAGAAAGGCAGCAAATCCTCACATTTGAGAAGCTGAAACGAGCAAATGTTTTCATTTCTGCTTGAAAAATTACTGAAACATTTCATTTGCACCAAAGCATGAGAGAGTTCTTACTCTTCAATAAGAACTGAGACAAAGTACATGCACAAATCCTTAATCATCAGTTTATAAGGGTTAAATATCACAATGTATTTCAGCAAAGTGCTTTCGGATGTCATATATTTAGTATTCTTCTTTGTCATTATCATTTTAAATTGCTCATTATCGCTCTTTAGATTGTTTCTTTTATTGCTGTAATATTTCAAGTCTTAGTGTGTCTCGTGTCTCTACAGCACTCAGCTATAAACTGGTGCAGGATACAAAGTATTGATACAAGTATTGATTAAGGGAACTTCATTTTGTTAACTGCTTTCCTGCACGACAGCCAGTCAGATACATCAGTATCTGGTGGTAAGACAAGTTTAAGTAACTGTCTAATAATTATATTAGACAATTTATTATCAGATAATGTAATCAAACAAATAATTAACTTTGCTTTAGCTTAATCATTATTTCATTGTTTCTAAATCACAAAATGTTTTTCTCTGAACGACTGAATAAAAATGTCGCAAGTCTTTAACTTCAAAGTCCAATTTAGTTTCAAGTCGTCTATTTTCTGTCAAATCAAGATGCAAGACATCAAAACAGAGATAGAGAGTCACTTACGAAGCGACTTACTTCTTGTTATACTTCCTCCGATGACGCTCTTCACAGACAACGGTCGGCTGAAAGAAAAAACATGAACAGCAAGAAACGTTTTAGACTTCATCACATTTCACCTGCATGAATCTGAAACAAGGAATCAGAACAAAACTACTTTTTTTTGGACGACATGTTGTCCCAGAAATGATGGCAATAAAAGATATTACTGTCATTTTAAAACCATTTTATGATGCTGATGTAATGAACTATAATACAAGTTGATGTTTCAAAGTGGAATCATCATTTTCCTAATAATACCATGTGCAGTAGATTTCCTACAGTTGAGACACGATTAGCATCAGATTGGAAAACATGGCTTCCTGTGAGACATTAAAAAATGAGCTCACCCCCTAAAACACAGACACACACCCCACACACACACACACACACACACACACACACACACACGCGCTGACGACCACAACAGCTGCAGCCCTGATGGATTCAGTATGAGGTCATTAGCCGACGCGCTCCGTAGGGAATCTATAAACTGGCTAAATAATGTCAATCGATCCGAGAGTTTGTGCACGAGCGCTCGGCCGTCTGCTGCCCAGCTGATTGTAATCACCAGAGTTTTTACAATCATATTCAACACGACAGATGCATTAGTGGTTTCCTCCAATCAATTACTGCACACAGATGTGAGAAAACAACAAGATGAAGATGGAGCGAAACGAGAAGTGATGGAGAACAGAAGGATCGTCGGGGTTCTTACTTAAGACTCTCCTGGGAAGACGACGAGGATCGGTCCGACTGTGGCAGAGACACGATGCTGTCAGAGCTCCTCAGGTGAGACTGGAGGGCCTTCTGATAGGTGGACTCCAGCGCCTGGAACAGGTGCTCTGCCTCGCGGCTGTAGTGACCGTGGAAACCCCAGTAGCACCTGTAGGTGAGGGCGAGGAAAGTCAGAAGATGAGATGATTCATCACAGAGATAAAAAGACAGTCTGCTGGGGGGTGACACTTACTTTCTGGCGATGGATCTGGCCTCAGAGTCCGCGTCGTGGATGCCTTTCTTGATGGTCTCGGTCAGAACGGCCACATGTCTGGGGTAGTAAGGGAACATGGTGAGGAAGATACAAGCGGGTAAAACCAGGAAGTTAAAAACAGTCGACTCCTGCACGCTTTAAAAAAAAAAAACTCCTGCAGTGTGTTTTTCTTCGTCGTCTCTGCCTGCCTCTTACAGTTTTATTCCCCCTGCGGTCCGCGGGGAATCTGGCCACGCACGGGGTTCGCCGCACGCTTTTTAAAGTCTCTGCCGCTGCGGTTGTCATGGTTACAGAGATGGAAAGTCGCCTTATAGCTGGGGGTCTTCTCGATGATGGCGGCTCTCTCGCAGGACTCATCAATTTAATGGGCCTCATCAGCGGCGCATCCAGTCAACACTTCTGCTAACTCAAATGTTAGCGAGCTCAAATGCCACCATGTGAGAGGAGGAGGAGGAGGAGGAAGACGACGACCTCCACAACACACTTACTGCACGTTATATCGCTTTATTCATTTCACACTTCATTCACGAGTGCTTTAGTGGTTTTGGAGGAGATTTGCTTAATACTCAGTCTTACCTTTCCAGTGTATTAGTGTGCCACTCCTGTAACATGAGGTCCAGGAATTCGTAACAGCGTCTGGAAAGTGAAACACTTCTTAACAATGCAACAACTTGTGGACACAACACAATACGTAACGTTTGGATGAGATGCTCTGGAGGAGAGTTCGGAGATCGTCTTTTAACTTCTGGGATTAAAAAGTGGATTTATCTTCACTCCTGTTTATCAGCCTGACTGCAGCAGCGACCCGCAGAAGTGTTTACGTTCAGTACTGTTGACTGCTGATAGCGATTTTTGGTAAAATACTGAATTTCTGCCCCAGAATATCGTCTACCCCTCCTGGAAACTCACCAAATTAAATAAATACTTTCAACAGTTTTGAAATAAGTATATAAACAGCTGCATAAACGCCCTCTTACCGTCTGACTGCCACTGATTTGGACGTGCAGTTACTGGTGATGATGGGGATGAGACGTGGGTAGTGTGTGTGCTGGAAGACAAAGAGGAAAGTCCAAAAGTCAGCTTTCGTTAATTCTTCGTACATACATCACATGAAGAGGATTTTGTGCCCGACGTCTCACCCTGAGGATGAGGCGGATGGCGGCCATTCCAGACGTGGCCATGACTTTGGCACTGTTGGGCACGAGGTTCAGCAGCGTGGGCATGATGCTCTCCGCCCCGTGGTCAAACTTGTTACCCAGCAATGATGACAAATGTCTGACAGAGGGAAGGACACGCAAACAGAGATGTTACCCCGCAAGTCATTTACTCAAAAAGGGAGGAGAAAAACAAGAGAAAGAGAGGATAAAATTTGACATTTATTGTCTGAAGAAATTGTAAAAAAAATGTCCTAATAAAGACTGAACATCTGGCCCACCTCAGCGGGGGTTTATCTGAGCGGTGGTGACATTACAGAGGACGACAGGAACCACAGCGCGCCCATCTATTCATCAACCTACTGCTCTTTCAGTGCATCTCTGCTCCGTTCCACCTCATCAGGGTTGTATTAAAGTTTAGATGACGGATGTTTCTATTTTTTTCTTTTGGTGCGGAGCGCCCGAGCAGGGCTCACGTTCATTAGCTTAAGTATGTGGAAAGAGAAAAATCTGAGCAGGCTGTTTTTGTGGCATAATTTTAATCAGTTGAAGGTTTGAGTTAATGTCACCGCTGCCAATCAAAGACGATCCTGGAAAAGGCGACTGATCCGTTAAACTTTAAACACTTTATAGGTTTTATTCCCCCCGAGTTTTTCGTGATATTACCCCGTCTATGAGAACATGCTCGGGATCTTACCCCAGTGTGATGCAGGTCTCTCGGACCACCTGTGAGCGCAGATCTTTAGCCGACAGTTTCAAAGGAGCCTCCAGGAGACGAAGCTGCTGAGGGAAACCTTCGTACTCAGCCGCTCCGGCCATCATGAGAGAGCGGACCTTCTTCATCTGGAGAGCAACAAGATATGTGAGTATCTCATCACTGGATTCACGCACTTCAACCCTGTTGAGTGTTCACGCGCGAGTCTTACCGCCACCACTCGGTGCTCCCAGTCATGTTTGTCATCAGACAGCATCTCTCTGATCTTTGACATCTGATCCTCAAACTCTCTGTTCGAGTAGATCTGCACACAGAACGACAGGATAGATCATTTCACAATCATATACATATAAAAGCAAATGTTCCACGTCCATAGATCCCTGATCTACGAAATTTCTAGTTAGCTTAGCTCACCGCGACTGTGGGCACATCTTCAAACGCTTTGATGAAATCTTCTTCATCAACAGCACCGGCACCTGCTTCTTTACCTGTGAAGAAAGAAAAAGGTAGTTTAACAGCACTTCAACATGTCTGTTCAATTAGTTATTGATTATCTGCTTTGCGTTTTTTTTTTAAGACAAAAAATTCTCTGATTGCAGCTTGTTCAATGTGAACATTTTCCATTTCTTTACTTCCCTTTGACAGTAAACTGAAAATATATATGTTTGTTGACATTTGAAGACGTCATTGTCTTTGGGAAACACTGATCAACAGACACCCAACATCTAATCGATTCAGAAGTATTAGCAGGAAAGCTCGTCTCTCACCTGAGGCCTTCGGTGTGGTGGCTGAGCTGGGTCTCCTCACAGAGCTCACTACAGTCCTCCTGCCACCGGGGGGCGCTTTGGACGATGAGGAGGAGGAGGACCGGCCTCCATCCACAGAGTCTTCATCCTCAAAGTTCTTATCTGGAACAACAGAGGCAGAGAAAGGATAAACACACGATGTGACCGGGAAATAACAGCAAACGTCACCGATCACTCGATGACTGAGAGGTATTTCCTGTAAAGGATCAATAAATCATTCCTGTCTCATCGTTCAGAGACACATCTCTTCCCTCAGGGGTCGCTCGCTGATCTTCCTGAAACGCATCATCATCATTCTCTTCTCGGTAATCAGACTCATCTCTTGCATTGTATGACCTCGGCCTGCCTCGGTGCAGAGTGCAGCGCATGTGTCCATTCAACCTTTATCTGTCCGTCCATCTGACTTTAATCTGGTTTGGCAGCCGTGCACAGTTACAGGCCCCCTGTCACCTGCCCAGCGTGACCATTCACACGAGGGATTAGCCCCCGGCAGATATGACGGTGCCGGGCGGCTGCTGTCAGCTGAGGCACGGCCACTAACGGGAATGTTTGCAGCTGAGGTCATTGTCTGTTCGATTTTTTAAAAAAAACAACCTGATTTATCAGAAAGAATGTGCTCCTATAGCTCCGCACCCACTGTTAGCTGCATGTAAACACTATATCTGAGTCATATTTATTGATAAAAAATGGAAAAAATAAAGCAGCACAGAATGATGATGAGGCTCGTACACAATAACCAGCTCTCAGTATCATAACCATGACACTGCATCTATCAGACGGACAGAAAACACAAAGTGGAGGACGGGAACAAAAGGCAACAGGTTGATGAAAGGAGGAGGAAGCCGACAGAACGACGAGACAAAAACACCAAGAAACATGAGAGCGAAAGCCGAGCGGGGAGGAGAACGGAGAGATAGAAAAAGAGGCATCGGTCTTACGAGCGCAGATTTTCTTGCACACCAGCTTCCTCAGCATGTCTCTGCTGCACCCTCTAACACGCTCTCTCCTCTCCGTCAGGCATCCCTGTCGACAGGATGTGTGTGTGTGTGTGTGTGTGCTCTGACAGAGTGCCAGACTAACCTCCCCTCAAGCCTTCGGGTTCAGTACTATGTGTGTGTGTGTGTGTGTGTGTGTGTGTGTGTGTGTGTGTGTGTGTGTGTGTGTGATGATGGTGGTGAAAAGAGGGAGGGGTCTTTTGTTGTGAGATCACCTCTTCTTTTTTTTTTCTTTTTTTCAGCCTAGCAAGTAAACACACACTCATTCAACAACAACACGGCCAACAACAAACAGAACATAATTACTGCGTTTGAACTTCGCGTTAATGCCGGAGCTCAGAATGAGGTCAGTGCTGCAGAGCTGACACAGACACAACACACAGACAATATACCGTCTTATATTTTGGTTGTCCTGGTTTTAAAAGCTGACTCACAGTTAAATAGACCCGCTTGGTCATTATATCCACATTACTTATGATTTTATATCTGTTTAATATGATTTCTTATCAATTATATCGTATTAATACTTTGTGTACGTACAAATCGTCATGCCTACAATGTTAAAGGAGCATTATGTAGTTTTGGAGACGAAATTTAAACTCAGGATTTTATAAATCTAAAATATTAATGAGGTAATAAAACAAACTCAGAACTATTTATTGTGAAGTGAATAAACAAGCTGTTCTCAGAGAAAAAATAAGATCGCAGAACACTCTTTAAAGACAGAAAGGCGGCAGGGTCCGCCATATATAAACAAATTAAAACAGAGTAAATCGTGTACGTTCAGTTTGTTTATTCAGTTTATTCAGTCATGACAACAAAGAGAGTTTGTTAAGGGATTTCTCTACATCTCTCTCTCTCTCTCTCTATATATATATATATCTAAATGTATATATCTGGAATTTTGAAAAATGCAATAATTAACCTGGCTTATAATCGGTTTCTCCCTTATATAAGTATAATTTATGGTGCATATTTTGTGAGATAAAAACATCGTTGATGCTCTGGAGTTACTGGAAATGTCGAGTTAAATCTTTATCAGCAACTGGGCACAAATTCCTGGTTCAAACACAATTAAAAGTCACGCAGAAAGACAAAAAAACAACTGTGTTGATTTAGAATTTGAATATTGTCCCTATTTTGTTTCTTTAGAGGTAAACTACAACATAAAGAAAAGCAGCCCGACACTCCACGAGAGAAAAACGAGCTCACGCTGTCTCTACAAAAAGGCTAATAGCTCGAACACCTCGACAGAAAGAAGCGCAGCCGCCTCCCTGTCGTAGGAGAGTATTGATCAGAGCTGTCGGAGGGGCTGTTCTCAGCGCCGCTGACACAAATGTCGAGGTGATTAATCTGTGTGTCGGGGGAGCCATTAGAGCTGCACGCAACATGCAAAGAGCTGATCAAACGCAGATTCTCACACAGGAGTGTGTGCTGCAGCCTCAGCGGTGCTGTGTGACACGTCAACACGACTCGACGGCTGGTCTGAAGTCAGCAGCCTGGACGAGATGCTACATGTTGTTATCATGAAAATATGACAAGACAGAAGATACAACACATCTTCTAAGGGGGGGGAGACCTCGTGAACAGTGACTTTCACAATAATTCATAGTTAATCTCAGTCGGTAAGTGTTCACATACAGTTCGTGTCCGGAGCAAAGTCCTGTTTGGCAACTGTAAATATTTTATTATGTTTTTAACCTCGACTTAAAAAGGAGGTCTCTTGATTAAAACCTGTCCAGAACATAACAACGAGAATTCCACCACAGACCACCTCGTCCTCGTTCAGATTTCTTCACCTATTTTGTAATTTGATGGTTATTTTTACGAGTACTAGTGAGCAGCATAGAGAGACAAAGCCACGCCTCTTCCTGTTTCCCTCATGGGACCTTAAAGAAAAAAATTTGGGGTTTCAAAAGTCAATAACGTCTCAGCTTGTCGTAAATAAAGTAAAATATCATGTAGTTTTGTGTTAAACTGCTCAGTGAAATACATCATCTCGCTCAGCACACGTCACCAACACTAACATGGAGCCAATTTGGCTCAGAAAAAGGTGCTAAAAGGGATAAAAATCACAATAAATGTGCTCATATCGACAACTGCAGTTATATAAAAAGGAGAGCTGCACAGGTCTGCGCGCTGCTGATATTCAGAAGCAGCTCCACAATGTTTTAATTACAAGTTTTGGTGAGCGTTCAACGAGGCGACGTCACAAACGAGCCTGTTGGCTATGTCGTCTTTGTAATGACGATATTTCATTAGTTTGATGACAAACTGAGACTTTATTGACTTGGAAAATTATATAGAATAAATGTATTTGTCTCTCTTCGTTCACTAACATACGAAAGTTTTCTGAAATAAGGTCCCATGAGGGAAACGTAAAGAGGCGTCACTTCAGCTCTTTATGGTCCTTTAATACTGCATATGTTTATTTATAAATCAATAAATGATGATATTTATTGCTAGGAATTCAAATTAGAAACTAAACTATGAAATTAAACACCTGACAGATAAAGGTTCTATAGGTAAAGATGCAGAAATAATAATAACAAAAACAGTTTTTAGTCGAAGAAAATAATTTAACAGCTTGGAATAAATACGGCAAAATCTCTGACAACTATCCACTGTTCATTCTGCAGAAAACTGAAGTTAGTGTTATTAAATCAGTGTGAAATAACTATTCAGAAGCACACATAACATGCACTGTCAGGTCTGTTTGAGGCATTAAGGGTGTGATGTCTTAAATGTCCACTAGGTGTCAGGAGAAGCTGCAACTCTTCAACTCTGAAACCCTCAAAGTTGCTGAAGCTGCACTGGCATCAGCAGAGTCGCCAGTAATCTGTCTCTCAACCACAGATTTATATAATAGGGAGGATTTTCTCTCCCCTCTCTGCGCTCTCTACAGAAAGAATAAAGGCCCAAAGGCACGAGGGATTTAGAGAAAGTTCTGGAAAAGTAAAAGTTCATGGAGACGATTAAAAGAATGATCTCATCTTTTCACCTCTGCCTCTCCAACCTCTTCTATCCCTTAAACTCTACGTCACATTATTTACTCTCTCGTTGTCGTTTCTTCTGCTCCGTCTCTGCCCTCGGACCTCACAGGGACACTGGTCGGGTTTTCTACCGGGCTCCGGGCCTCGTCCCGTCACACAGGCAGTGGGTTTTTTAGCCAGCAGCCCCGAGAGGTTACGTAAGGAGGCAGGAGGCTGGTGGTCATCAGCGTTATGTCATAACAAAGATGTCTTGTTTTGCTGACACACCAGAGACGCTGCGGGCAGAGAAGTTTACCTCCCGGCTAAAAGTTTTGGGTTTTTCTGAAAATCAAATATTTACCAGCCTCTGAGCTCTCTGCTTTCTGTTCTCGCTCTTTGTATTTTCTCTCGCACAAACACTTCATGTGAGTTTTGCTCCTCAGAAAAACCTCTACCTGTTAAATCCAGATGGGATTTAAATCTGACAGATATCTGAGTCCAGGCAGGAGAGGAGGAGTCCTGACTGTGTACTGATGCTGCTGATGATGAGGGGTTCTGTTAGATGTTTTCTCAAGATCTTGAGTTATTTACGCCATGTGCCAAAAACACACTTTTCCCTGTAGTTCACTGTCAGGACAGTGGTTTTACTAATTTATGGAGGAATTACGTGCCTGTATGTGCCAAGTGGTCCTCCTCAAAGATAACTTTACAGATATCAATCAAGAAATATGCATTTTCACATCATTCTGGATGAGAAAGCAGAAAGCTGGAGCAGATAATAAATAAACAACACGCCAAAAGCTCACAGACAAAACATGCTAACGAAATTCCTGATTCATTATCAAAATAGTTTACAACTAATTGAAGAATCATTGCAGCTCTAAACATCTCACTGACTACATCAACTGATGACTTTATTGCCTTGTCCTTGGCTTAACGTTCATTTTATGTCTTGAACACAGAAAGTCCCACAAAGGAAGCTACAAAAGGCAGCTTTGATTTGTTAGTCGGAGCCATAAAAGGCCGATTGAGCCCCTAAAGTTGAAGCTCCACCTGTTCTGACAAGCGCTGAGCTCTCATGCCTCCGAGGCCCTGATCTTTACAGCCACCTGCCGGGATCAAAAAGAGACGCAAGTGGGAACAGATCTTACAAGAATGTAGTGAATGTCACAGCAGAGCACCAATACGAGCGAGAAGTGTGATTATTCAGCAGCTCGAGCAGCTGAGTTTCCTACGATGACGAGGAGAGATCACGATGAAAAGGCGTCCGTGGACAGTTTTTATCTTCCTGTCCATCTAAAAATAAACTGAACCCGACATGTACAGTATGAAATTTCTACTGTGAAGCTCATCTCTCACTCAAAACAATGAAAAGTTTTAAAATGATCCCGCCTCCGTTTCTCCATCTCAAGTGTATGATTACCACGTCTGAGTGATCAATGCAGAAATCTGTGTTTATGTTCAGTTTGTATTCTGGGTATTAAAGGGTATTTTCACCTGAAAAACATCTTTATCAATCAACTTATTGTTCCAGCACTAAATAAAATCAATAATAATCCCTTCTGTTGTTTTCAGCAGCAGACAACAGTGTGAAAATACCAACATCTGCTTCCTGACGTCTTATCATGCAACGTCAGCCTGCAGGAAAAACAAAGGAATGATTAACAAAATGAATTCTTTCAGATATACGAGTATAAAAACAAAGTCTATTCAGTCTGGGAGTGACGTTTTCGCAGCAGACAGACACAACAGAGACACGTTATTGTGTTCTGACTCTCTGCGAGGACAATGAGCTGCCGTCCCACTCAGACTTTATAATCAACCCAAGAAACGACGGACAGAAGCCGGGAAGCGGCTTGTTGATTTCCCAGAAGCAGTGAACGACCACCGGGCTCTTATTCTGACCAGCTAACTGCTGATTTGTTCCTGACGACGCTTCCTGCACCACATGTGAATGAACGGTCAGCTTTCCTCAGCAAGTGATTCCCTATAAAATCTAAAAATCTAGGTCTTGAACAGGCCTAAAGCGCCTGCTGCTGCTGCTGCTGCCAACATTCAGGATTATCTTCTCCGCTCGTCCTAAAAGAGGAAATATGACTGTGTGCTTTATTTTGAGTGTTAAAAAAAACTGAAAAGAACTGAAAGAAATCACTGAGGGAGCAGAGCTATATCTGCCTCAGTCACATTATGTTCACTGAAAACAAGGCTGCGCTGTACTCAAAACTCACTGTGTTCCATTTACATCCGTCTGATGAAAATCTGTCCTTCTGCCGACAAAGCGGACGACCTGAGGGCGTTTACAGGTTGTTGTGATTCAGCTGAAAAATATGTATTTGTTCTAAAAATGCTGCATATCAACGTCCTCTTTATGTGTCGTTATTAGGATTTAATGGCACCTGATGGATGTGCGAGGACAACAGAGTCGACGAGCTTCTGAAATAAGGTGAAAATGTTGTTGTTTTGTGGATGTCGCCAGGATATAATGTTAGCCGTTAACGTTTCAGCAAACCACAGATACATCCAAGATAATTGTACCAAACGTGTACGCTTATTAACCACCTGTCACTGCAGGAGGTGGAGAGGAAGGTGGTGGAGTTGTTACAGCCAACAAAGCTGCAAAACGGCTGATAATAGTTTGAGTCACACCACTGGATATCTTTAAGGACTCCTGGAAACATCTGAAGTTTTAGAGGTGACAGAATGGGTCAACATCGTGTGTTTTTTAGGGCAGTTGTGGACATTTACAGCGGACTTTGTGGCGACAAAACCGAATGTTTTTCAATTAACCCTGTGGACATTTCCTGGGCTTTTAGTAGCAACATAATGGGTGTTTTTGAAGGAGCCCTGGAGACATTTACATCCGTTTTTTGTGCAGTTAAAACCAGGTATTTAAGGGACACCTCCGGACATTTCCAGCAGAGTTTGTGCCGCCAAGATTGGCTGTTGGACCGTCTTCATCCGTGAATGTGGCGACCAAAACAATTATTTTAACCCAAGTCAAAACCCTAACCAAGCGTTTTTTCTGCCTTAACCATTGTGACAAAAGAGAATAAGACAATTCAAACAAAACAAACAAAAAGTTGCGACATAAAGAAATGTTTTTATTTGTGGTTTTGCAGACTTGGCTAATATTTATTCTGGTGATCAGGCTGTTTATGAAGACACTGATCAATAATGTTTCTCTTTATACTAAAGTGTTGTTGGAGTTTTGACCTCTGCAGTGAAATCTATCTGAATCTCTCGGCTGAATCTATCAGCCAAGAGTTTCTCATTCCTCTCACAATTCATCCCTTCAGCGCTCGGTGCTGCTGAAAGCCGAGCTGAGAGAGAAGAGAAGAGAAGAGAAGAGAAGAGAAGAGAAGAGAAGAGAAGAGAAGAGAAGAGAAGAGAAGAGAAGAGACAGCCAGGTAGCAACGAGAAGACAAACATTCAAATGTAGAGACGGGAAGTAGAGCGAGGCAGAGAGAGAAGCTGGACTTAACACCAATAGAAACTTGTATGACAAACATAGAAACATCTCATTGTCTTTACATCCCAGAAATCTTATTAAAATTAGGAAAACTGAAATTGTCAATTACAAATCTGATAAATCTCAATCGGCTCCATGTCCACATGCCTCTAAACATCTCCTGGATGTTCAGAAGTCTATTTTTTTCAGTACAACCAAGTTCCTTTTTAAAAGCTTGGACAGCTGGACAGAAAGAGAGCTAAACATAAAAGCAGAGTTTGTACACGCAGCCTGCTGAGACCGACGCTCAGTCACTGAGTTTGTTTTATTCAGTGCAGTTGGTTTAGACGACCCGGCCGGCGTCCTGGCAGAGAGGCCGGCGGCTACATCGCCCTCAAAGACTCCCTTCAGTCGTCGGACTCACTCTGACCGGGGGCTTGTTTTCCCTTTTCACTTGGCAGCGAGCAGAAGGAAGACAATCACATCATTCAGTCAGCTGGACGCAGTTTATACTCGTGTGTCTCTCTCTGTCATCAACACACTCTCGCTTTCACCTGCGCTCTCAACTTGCACCGACTACAACTACTATTACTTTGTTTAAGGCAAATTCACCGCTTACGTCCGCAGTCATCATCTTAGGTTGCACGAATGGCTTTAGTTTATGAAGCTATTTGATCAAGCTGAAGCAAGCAAGGGAGTTTTCTCAAAAACAGTTTAGGTAGCCATGTTTAGGTAAATTTTAGGCGAACTTTCCATAAACGTAAAGAGTCATTTCGTCAGAGGACGACGCTGCGTCGGCTACGTGGCCATGTCACGTGCGGATGTGGAGGTAAACTGAGGCGAGAGGTAAACAAACCAGGAAACAAAACTAAAAAACTGTGGCATTTCTTTACTTTTTGCCGTCTAAAATGCTTGGTCTCCTCGTCGGTCCACACTTGCCGACTGCTCACAGACACTCAATGTTTTGCTCACAACACAATCTGATTGAAACGTAGACATTAGACATTACACGTGTAAGTAAGTAATTCTAAATTTAGAGACCAAGATTTGTATTTTTTGTGCACATCTTGCTCACCGTGATCACTAATAATTAGTATCTGTATCATCTCTGAAGCAAACACATCAGTCGATCCCGAACACATACTGATAACAGAGGAGAAAACTGAAAATATCTATTAAAACCCTCTTTTTTTTCACCCCCAAGTGTTCACTCTTAGAAATAAAATCAGAATGCATCACAAACAAAACACAGCGAACAGATACCAAATGCTGAAAAGCTCTTTTTCTTCAAATCCGGAGCCTCCTCCACACAGCGCTCGAGCTAAAGCACGCACACACCCACACACACATAAGAAAATATGCTAATCTCCCTGCAAAGCAGTGCATTCGCTCTGTGTGTGTGTGTGTGTGTGTGTGTGTGTGTGTGTGTGTGTGTGTGTGAGAGAGAGATGATGATCAAAAGAAACACATCCCTTCTTCAGTATTCAGCCTCCTTTCTCCGGCTCACCCACCGATTTTAACTACTTCCCACACAGTGCAACACACACACACACACACACACACACACACACACACAGACACACACTTGCATGCACACACACGCGCTGCTCATTCACTTGTGTCATCCCAAATCCAGGAGACTCGCGGGGCCTCACTGACGCATGAACTAAGTTCTGAAAGTCTGATAATCCTGGGAGCTCGTTTTCACCTTCGCAGCTCTAAATCATGTTCTTTTATTAGACGGATTCCAAATCAGCAAGAAGGTTAAAAATTACAGTTAAAGAAGGAATTCAGCGCTGGAAAAGTGGCCCTTGAATAAAGTATCATTAAATAACACAGAGTTTAACCTGTTTAACTTGTTTTTCAGGGGGATAAAACGTGTGAAGACGCGCCTTCAGAGACAGTTTCAGGTTAGACGGATTTATCAAGTCATTCATGTCAGAATCATCTCAATTCACGATTATCCCGACTATGAAAATGTGTGTTTTTTAATTGCGATCCGCTATAAAACCGTCATCTTCACATCCCTAATTACAGATAAACAGTTAGAAAACATATGTTGTATATGTTATGTGAGAAATGGACAATAAACGGTACCAGGGTTCATATTGGATCAGCACCGTCTTGTTTCTTCTTTCAGTCTTCGTTTTCACAATACACAAAAGTAAAATTGTGGCAACTTCCAGTTCACAACTTTTTGTGCTTTTGAAAACGCTGTTTGCCCAAAATAAACTGTGTTGTAACAGAATTTTGGTTTATAGTTTATGATCCAACAGTAAGAGATTGGATTTACATTTTTTAATATTTTCTTTTACTTCATCTTGAGCCATTTTTGCATTTATTTGTAAATAAACACATATTTATAGGATCAAAACCGGCTTTTCTTCTGTTTTATGTCATTTTTTGTGGTTTTTATTTCACATTTTGGCATTGAACATATTTGTTATCAGGGTCTGAGCACCAAACTGTGTGAGAACCCTCTTGAAGGATTGCAACGGAAGTCTTTCTCTCTTTGTTTCTTTCTTCCTTTCCCCTGAATAACTTGTATTTCTGAGGGGAAAAGAAACTCCTGAATCTTTGCACAGGCGCCACATGTGGTGACAATGTCAGTGTTTAAATGGCCGGATAAATGGTTCATTAGTGCCTCCTAAAGAATTTGAGAGTTTTACCTTGATGCTTTACTTGCTTTGTCAATGTAAATGATTGATATTGAGATGACAGACTCTCGGTCTTTTGACTATAATCTTTGTGTCTGACGATGTGCACAAACAAATATAAACATAAACTACAACAATCTGTAGTCCTGAAATGCGTGTTTTGCATCATTTGGAGGCGGAGGCTGTGAGTGTAGACACCTTTGTGTACAATGTAGTGACATAATACTGGTTAAAAACCTACACAGTTCCTGTTTGAGTCAATTCAGCAGGATTTTATCTTAATTGTGAAATATTAACCAGTGAGGTGACTGAAGGTGACCCTGCTCTCAGTTTACTGCTCATCACAGCACAACGCTGGGGGAAAAACAGACTTGCAGTGTCCGCAGTGTTACAGCACACACACACACACACACAGACACAGACACACACACACAAACCCACAGGGATTAAGCTGGCTACAAAGGCGTGCAGTGATGGTGCTGAAGAAACTGAGAACCTATTGGCTGGTGATGCTCCGTAGAGCTGCGACGATCTACGTGTTCCCTGTTTTAAGACGCGGCTGCAGGCCGACAGTCTCCTCTGAGGTTATAAATACCGACTCTATTTCAGGCTCGACTTTGCATTATGCATTGATCTGCTCTGAACGTTCCCGATACGGAACCAGACGGACCCACAAACAATCTGACAACACTTAAAGAAGAGGTCTGCTACAGTCATCATGTCTGTAGCGTTACAGACAAACAAACTATTTAATATACATGTGAGATGTTTTGTCTTTAAACTGCACACAGAGCTGCGGTTGTCCACTTGAATATGATGAATAGATTAGTGGTCGCGTCAAAGATGACGTCATCAAATGTTTCGTTTCGTCCACAACCCGAAGATTTCCAGTTTACTGTCATACAGGCAGGTAAAAAATATCTTTTTTGTCTTTTTTTTTTGTTTTTTCTGCAAACATTTGCACTGAAGTAATCTCATTACACCGGCTCTACACGCTCATAAACAAATAGACAAAGCTTGTTTACTTACTCAGAATCTATTTGAGGGACAGAAGTCGACGTTACTAAAGTTGGCAGATATTTCTACCATTAAATCGCAGTGAAGGGTGTCACAATTCATTTTACAAAAACAGCTAGACTTAATGCTGGTGACTTTTTGCAGATCGGAACAAAAAAAACACCAGCCTTCAAGGTTTCAACTATAAAAAAACAAAAGATAGAAACTCGGTTTTTCAGTTCAGTCTCTTAAAACTGTACCGAGTAAACCATCTTTCCCAGTTAATCAATAAAGGATCTCTGGCAATGTTTAGTTCAGTTCCTTTAGGAGCTTCTAAAATGGCTGAAGGGTAAAAGAGAATTGGTTTTAATTACATGCTTGTGTTTTGTTCCAGGAGTCAGAGGCACTAAAATTAGCAGTTACGACCCGACCTGTGGAACATGAAGCGCGAGACAAAGGAACCAATAAAAGATCTCTGAAACAGGTAAAAGGTAAGATAAGAACTGATCAAAACTCAAAGCTAAATATGAGTGATTTTAATATTCCAGTACAACTGAACGAAAACATAATCTGAAATTAAACAGATTACATAAATAAACGGGAGATTACTGGATTACATAACAAATCATGCACATTTCTACCCGTTCAGATATCGACAGTTACTCTCTCAGCTCGCTTCACGTTTGGCCAGAACTGGACCGAGATGTCGAGATGATGAAGTGTCGGGACGCTTTAGGAAAGCTGCCGCTCGAGGCGCTGAGACTGTTTCCACAGCGAAGACAAACAAATTCATGAAATGAATGTTGTGAAATTCAGAAAGTCTGCAGCTGCGACACAGCAAAAAAAAAAATAAGAAAATACAACAACACTACTGAGTGAATTCACTCGGGAGATTCTCCTCTGACTGGAGAGATGAATGAGAACAAGGCGTGCAGCAGCAAAACAGAAACAAAGATTACATAAGAGAGATCAAACTGCTGTTTTCTCCTCATCCCAGGAACACACGGCCACTGGAGAGACGGATTATCTGTGTGTGATTCGGCTCGGTATCATACATGTGAGATGTGACCTTAGCAAAGAGAAAGCTCTGTCTATTTCCAGTCTTACCTTCTCCAGCTGTCATGGTGCAAAGACGCCCTCAGCAGTGAAGCCGGAGAGGAATGCTGCTGCACAGCTGATCGCACAGCTCGCTCTCTCTCTCTCTCTCTCTATAGCCTCTGCCCTATATCTCTCGCCCACTGTTTACCTCCCAGTCGTGCTACAGCAATGGCTGCTTTGTTTTGCTCTCCATCCCTCGACTCTTCTTCCTATCCCCCCTACAATCTCTCTCCCTCCCCTCCCCTCCCCTCCCTTCCCCCTGGTGACAGCGCCACAGCAGATCAACGCCGCCCCCTCTGCCTCCATCGCTCTCGTAAGTAGATCACATACATCGCAAGTACGAAGACAAGACGAGACAGAATTCGGGAATTTTGTCGTATTCATGATTAAAGCCTCTTGCACATGCAGGTTTTTCCTGCACGCAGGGTTTCCTTCCAATTATGAAAGTACAAAAGCTGTTTGAGGCATCAGCTCAGCAGGATGGATGTCAAATTATAGTGAAGAGCAACAAAATAAAATTAATGACTTTTCCAATGTCTTGCATGCTGTGTAAAACACTTTGTTGGGGTTAGTAAAGCATCATGGTTTGGTCTAAAATACTGTTTTGATCGCCAGACTCAAAAAAAGCTAGTTATGGTTGGAAACGCTGCTGCTTTTCAAACTTTTTGTATGTGGTTACGGTAAAAATATTGGTCCAAAATGAAGTGAAATTGCACATTTTTTTTTTCAAGACCTAATCCCAAATCCTCTCGTCAGTTTCCAGCCTACATGTATCTCTTTCCAGAAAGCACCTCTAACAAACTGAATTTGAGTCCAGGCGGCTCTTCCACCTTTTCATTATTTCATTTTTTGCATATTTTATGCTTTTTGGTGAGGTGCCGCACATCCCCCAGCAAATACATGCACCTAGAACTGGTCAACACGAACATATTTTGGGAAACTCTGAAAATCTCCATCCAGAGAAGCGTTTAGCACCATTTATGGGAATGTACATACACTGGGCATGCACATGCTTTTGTAAACAGGAGGTTTTCTCTGTGGTTGGTTCATTAATCACAGAAAACAATTTGATCGAGGGAGAGAAGTATGATCGATCTTTACAGAATCGTCTCAGATAATTTGTCTTGTCTCTCTTTTCCAATTTTTGTATTATCAATGTCCGTTTGTGTCTTTCTAAATACAATCAATAACATCCATTCCATCTATGTAGAAACTCATATACACAATACAATAATGCTAAAAACACTGATAAACTTTTATGTCTGCGTCAGAGTTTCCAATAATCTCAGTTTCTGTCTGTCCAGACGTCAGCGCTGAAAAACAGCTATTTTCTTAATATCGTCACACAAGTTTTACAACAGCTCAATTTTCAGTGACCTAAAATGCGGTTTACGTGAGAACAAAATCATAAAATGTAAAAGAAAAGCTTTGTTTTTCAGCGATCCAGTCTGAGTAAAACCCTGTGATATCCAGTGAATAAACAGGAAACATCCACAAACATTTAGCCATAAAACCAGTGGACAGGAGAAGGCTGAAGAGTGACTTTAATTTGCAGCCGTTAGCACGACTGTCAAACTAAAGCTGAAGGCTTGTTTAACAGCTCAGCTCGTCCTCTGTCCACATGGACACCCGACATTCTTCTCAGCTCTGAGGCAAACGGATTTAAATTCAAATGAGTCGTCATCTGCGGCCTCAAAGTCAATTTCAGTGCAGCCGTGAAAGAGAAGAGTGGAGCCATCTAATAACTTCCACCATGAGTCATGTTGGCATTTAACTTTCCAAACGAACTTTCAACTGAGGGCTACATCTTTCTTTAAGCTTTTTAAACGTAAAGCACTTTGGGCTGCATCTTTTTGTATGAAAGGTTCTATAAAATAAAGTTTATTATTATAATTATCGAGGTTGTGGCTCAGAGCCCCGGAGGACATCACACAACTCTTCTAACAGACTGAGGAGCACTTCATGTCGGCTGACCTCGAAACAGTCAGTCGTACAGTTTATTATCAGATCAAAATAAGATGCTAAAATAAGATACAGGCAAAAAATAGTCTTTTTATAATAATAATAGACTCGAAAACTGACATTTGTTTGGTTCAGTTCAACATTTTTGTCGTTACTCTCAACCTGGAAGTGAGATGGCAAATTTATGGTTTGAAATTTTGCTGGTTAACTTTAAGACTTTAAACAGACTCACAGAAATACTTTTAAATGTCATTATTATTAATATTTATATAACTATGGTGTTCATTTAACAGTTAAGCCATGAGCTCACACTGGAGGGTCAGCAGGCTCTCCAGGATGACATAATTAATTTAAGCTGTCGCAGCTCTGAGCCCCTCGTGTGAAATGTTGTGGAGTCGTAGCTGGACGGAGATGTTGCAGACGGATGTTGAAATGCTGAACCCTGTCTGACTGTTTTCTCCTTCGCTCAGCTGTTGTTGGTGGAGTCAGCTGTAACGAGACACAGTCAGCAGTCGGGGTGTCGGAGCGATTCCACCTGCACAGAGGTCGTAACTCCTCGAAAACACAAAACACTCATAAAAAGGGGAAATACAGGAAGATGTGACCGAAGTACAGATGCTTAGTTACTGTACTTGAGAATATGTTTCCTGTATCTGAACTTTCTCCTCCTCACATTTTCAAAACAGGCTCGTTACTTTAGTTCGATGCATTTGAGGTGAATTATGGATTATTTTTATTTCCAAACATCACAAGACTGATTTTAGAAAAGGCGTGTTAGTGTCTCGTATCTGCAGAGAGTTTCTGATTTTTTCTCTTTGTTGCTGCTCGGGACGCTTTACCAACCCAACATGTGTCTGTGTGACGTCCTGGGAATGAGACTCAACAATCAACTGTCTTTGTGGTGCATTCAGGAACAGCTGGGACAAAATCCTACTGATTCTACCTTTAACTTTAACAGTCTTTAAATCATATCAATATGACGTGAGCTTCAGTTAGCTTTGACCACAAACGTCCTTCAGAGGGAGACTTATTACTTTGAGAACATTTCAGAGCCTGTAGTTTATTACGTTTACTGGAGTAGAGAATGTGTGTACTTTTGCCAAGTCTGGTCTTTTCCCGTTTGTCTTGTTTTGATATATTTGTACAGTTTCTACAGAAGCCTCAGGAAGTCTGTTTTGGCTCCACGGAGGAACATCCGAAAGCCCCAGTGGATGCCTAACCTCCTGTGGAGAAAACTCATCCCCTCCAGCCCCAGGCTGCCCGTCTGGCCTGCTTTCCCTCTTCTTCTTCTTCTTCTTCCTCCACTCTCACAGCAACACACACCCACACACACTCAGATGAAATGGAAAATAAAGTACAAAAAGAGTCAGCACACTCGGATGCAGCGTGACGGGGAGAGAAACAGCCGACTGACAATCACTGAAGATATTTCTTCAATTTCTCTCTGCAGCACAGCCACAGAGCTGTTCCACATCCACAAACAATCCTCAGTTCAAACGACATAATAGAGAGACTACAAAAGCCCTGACAGTCACAGAGCATCTGCCCGTCCTCACTCCCCACTGGGCTGCCGGGGAAAACAACAACAACAACAACAATGACGTGAGTTATCAGAGGCCAGCTACGCAGCAACATGCCACAGTTTGACAACCTAAAGTCACGAGATCGACAGCGATGCTCGATAGATTTTGTTGATGGATGCACAGAAAAAAAGTCACACAGTTGACTTCAATAGAGAAAAGCATTAAAAAAAACAGAAGCAAGTTAAAATAACAAAACAACAGGAGCTAAAACTCACCTGAGCCAGAGGATGAGATCATGTTCCCGGATCTTTGGACTTCATCAAATTTGCTGAAGATTACATTCAACCTGTGAAAGCGGACGGAGAGAGAGAAAAAAAAATAAAAGATCTGCAAACAAGGTTGAGATAAATGTGTTGAGAGGAAACTAAATAAAAAAGGAAAAAAGTGTCAGAGAATTGAAGCAGAGAGAATAACGACGGACAGTAAAAAAAACGAAGCCTGGAGCTGCTGACGGCACCATCGATCAGCTCTGAGGTGAGAAGCTCTCCCTCTGCTCTGAGCGGCAGAGACCAAAATAGACGGCGTCCAAAACTGCCACACGGATGACAAACTGGCATTCAGGCCAGAGAGAGAGAGAGAGAGAGAGGGCGGGAGGCGAGACATAAGGTCCAGTGTGAAAAGGACGAAGAGGACAAAAAGATAAAGGAAACAGTCTGTACATGTGATATGAAAACAAAAGAGAAATACGGCACGGTGAAACTTTGAGCACGTTGAGCTATGAGATTCTGGCAGCCTGATGGAAGGGCTTGTTCACGGGCTGATTACAAGAGAGGCGACTGTAAATCAGATTTAGTGGCTGGAAAATCATCTGGAGAGTCTGTCGGGAGCTTATGTCAAATCTATGAAATACAAGGAAAGAAAAAAGGCATAAAAAGGGTTCGTAGAGCTGCTTCAGACGTAAGATTTAAGCACTTTCAAGTTCAGTTTTCAGATTCTGTAACCTTTAAAAAACAAACATTACAGGATTAATTTATACTCACAGTAAATAGTAATATTTTCGACATTAGGAGCTGAACAAATATGTCCAGGGAATTGTTTCATTTAAAATATTTTTGGTTTAAATAAGAGTGAGTGTGTTGATAAAACACCAGATTATGTTGAAAATTAGGCATTTTTCTAGGATTATATTGAAATTCAAGAGAGAGGCGACAGAATCTGAAGGATTGTTTTATACTTAGTGTTTTAAACTGGTGAAAAAACAAGATGCAGGTTTTAAAAATGATGTATACGATGTGTGTGTGTGCTAATTTATATTTATTATAATATATTTATAGTGAGCAGATTGAGGGTAAACTGAGCAAAATTTGTTTTATATGTGGTATAAATTTGTGGTGTTGACGCCGAATGTTGTTTTAGTTTGTTTGTCGTCACTCTGTTGTTAAGATTGTGGGTCTTTTGTTCCAGTGATGTTGAAGTGCACATTGTTTATCCAGGAAACTAAATAAAATCTTACAAAAGAAAAACATTTTCCAAACTTTCAAGACTTTGTGCGAACTCTGCACGAAGTAACATCGCTCTCCCTGAGAAAGTTTTGACTCACAGATAAAAGTAATTCCTGATAAAGACCTTTTATTTCCTTCCATTTTGCAAGTCTGTTCCTGTGGCTCAGATGCAGCATGCAAAGTAACAAGTAACTGAAGTAATCAAACACATGTAGTGAAATAAAAAGTCTCCAAAATGTGGTGGAAGCAGCAGTAAATGAAAATACTCAAGCAAAGTAGCTAAAAGTGATCTAGTCTAATGCAAAAGTCCTGGAATAAATCCTGCCTTTATGAAGATTATAATGTGAGAGGTCGACCTATATAATTCTATTCATGGACGACACTGATAATTAGAAATCATGGAGACTGAAAACCAATAATTGGAACAATATATATTTATAATTAGAAAGTTGAAATCAGCCGAGACGATCAGTTTTAGAAGATGCAGTTTGTGCTGCTATTATAATGAATAAATAATTAGTCTTTTTATTATTTACTCTCCCCGTGGTTAATAAAAATAACATCAGAAACACTTCTTTATATGATGCAACTTCATGTAACAGCTCTACAAACCACTTTCTCCAAAATGACCCACGGGTTGAGTCAGCAGGTCCAGACGGACATGAAGGGAGGATTCACTGAAGGATTGTGGTGTTTAAACTGCATTAGTTTGAGATTAAACGTTCCTAATAAACTGGCAACTGGAGTGTGAACCTCCTCTGGTCAACCGGAGCTGCAGTGTGTTAGTTCTGCCACCAGGGGAGAAGTACACTGTTGTTGCCTGCCACCTCTTTGTGTCTGGACCTGGAGGAGAACCCTCCTCTCTCCACTCTTACAGCATCTGACCTACTGTACGAACTCTCTGTGTTTATTTGTGTATGTGAGAGTGCGAAATGATGCCAAAACAGAAAAAAAGAAGGACGAAGCCGGTGGAGGGAGGAGGTGTAATAAGAAGACGGACAGCGACAGGTTGGCAGCTTCCTTGTTGACGTACCGTGACTGTGGAAGGCCCTTTTTGCTGAGATCCATCCTCACCCTCTCGCCCACGTGTCTGTAGATCTCCACCAGGGAGCTCATCGCCCCGTCACGGACCTGAGCACCGCAAACACACAGGACATCAGAGACAGCTTCAGTTAATGTTGTTCCTCCTTAAAGTCTTCACTCGTTTCTGGGATTGTTCTCCTTATTTGATGTTTATTCATTAAGTCTGATGCATCAGTCTAACTTAGTGCAGTACTTAAAGCTGCCACTAGAGGAGGAACTGTGTCTGGACTGTTTTCCTCTGACCTGATACTCCTGAGAGAAGTACGACTGACCGATCAATTAACAGTCTTCAGCTGGCTTTTTTAAAAACTAACTATGTTATTCTTCGTAACAGAAATCATGAGAATATGTAAGAAGTCTTTATTTCATTTTACAATTATAATTTTTGCATTTTTTTAGAAGTAATTGTATAAATGATCATCTGTTAATATAAGAGAAGCATTCTTGTTGAGTTTTTTTCTGTTTTTTTTTTGTTTCTTTTTTTTCCTTTCTCGTGTCAATACAGAAATTATTCTATACAATAAGTTTTCTGGGATATTATAGGAGTGTAGATTTGTATCTCTTGGTGTTACAGATCTAAATAAAAGCTGTCAACAATTATTGTGATTTTGTTATTTATTATCATACATTTGTTGTTATTGTTCTGTGTTAGGGGTGTTGCAATAAACTAATATTGACAATAACTGATATTTAAAAATGTAATATTGCCATTGTGTTAAATATACATACATATGTTTTGTGTAAATATTACATTGCTTCTTAAAATATACATTTGCTTTAATGCTGGTTGTAAATTGTTCTTTTTGTATTTTTGTACAGGTCTGGTTACAGACTCTCTTCACCTCTCTACACTTTATTTTGAGTGTAATTAATTTACCAAAAAAGAGGCTAAAATCACAATAAATAAGGAGTAGTTTAATCAAAAGATTAATTTGATGTAACCTCCTTTTTAAATTATCTATCGATATCACGATAGTTTTCATTATCATGATAATTGTGGAGTGAAAACAATAAGAAGTACCAGCCGTCTTCTGTGTCACATCATTTCCCAAAATGCATTGTAGTTTCTGATAACACAAACATAAAAAGCGATGAGATGAAGCATCAAAGCATGACGGGACATACCTGACTTGTGGGGTCCCCCAGGAGGTTACATATGTGGGGGACGATTTTACTGAGGGTCAGGCCTTGAGCTCCGTATCTGGAAGAGAGGAACAAAAACCAATGAGTCCAGGAGAACAAGGAGACATTATGGACTGTTAAAAAAGAAAAAGATCAGAACTGATGCAGCAGAACACCAGATATCACTTGTTTTATTCCACGTGTTCTTCTTCCTTTAAAAAAAGCCTGGTGCCTACATTACCCACAATGCAAACTGGCCACCGAGTCACAACACTGGAGGCAATTTATCAGAATAGAGAGGCGCAGTAAGGCTAACCAGTTAGCATCAAACACAAGATTATTCAGCAAGATAGTCTTCACAGATGAGCAAAAAACAAAGTTAGGCTATAAACAGACGACATCGCGGTCACATGACTTAAACTTCACCATCGCCTGAAGTCTTACTACACAATTACTATACACGTTTTTTATTAACTGATTAATGTACAAGTTGTAAAGTTTATTAGAATAGTTTGTAACTAAAGGGTGGAGTTTCCCTTTAACTGAAGAAACTTTAATTCTCTTACAGAATGAATCCTTCATATTTTTTTTAATTTGAATTTGACACATGAGGAAATTAGAAAATACTCTAGAATGAAACAACTGGGAATATGAATTTCAAGGAGTGTTATTGTGAATATGTTATTGTTGTTACATCATATTTTTTCCTTCTCTCTGCCAGAGATGTCTTACTCCTCACTCTTCACACCTCCAGGATCACAGCCTCTCACTCTCATCTAATCTCTCCTCCAGGATCTATTTTACGTGTCTTTTTTGTGGCGTGTGACTCACGTGCTCAGCGTGGCGATGAGACAAAGGCACACTCCTTCTCTGGTCCTGTTGTTCTTGTGTTTGAAGCCTCCCAGCATTCTGTCCCACACGTACTGCAGCGACAACACACACAAAAACAACATGCACACGTGCTTTACATGTTTATTTACGGGTTAGTGCAATAACAAACATTACAGGACAGGAAATAGAAAGCAGATTGTCAACGCAAATGCAAATATCCCCGTTGTGGGTCTAATAAAGATTAATCTTATCTAATCTGACCTGAACTCCTGTAACTTGCCATTGTCAACGTACCAGTAAGTAAATTAATTAATTATTCTGTTCCTGTGGAGGAATCAAAGTGGGGTATCAGCTAACAGGGCTGAGCTGGGGAGGTTTGAGATTTAGATCAGTTGCAGCAGCTCGCTCAGTAAAGAGCTTTATCGAGCGGCGATCTAACTGAGGCAGATTTACTCGCCGTTCTTCAGGAGAACGGAAACACAAGAGAAGAAAAACAATATTGGCAGCAAATCGACATTAATCGTCTCGAGAATTAATCCAAGCTGTGTGCTGAAATCCTCAACTCACGGAAATAATGACCTCTCTCGGAAAAGCATGAAAGTGTGTGTGTGTGTGTGTGTGTGTGTGTGTGTTTACCTGCGGGGTTGTGGCTTGTTCCATGATCTTTAGCAGCAGTGTTTGGTCTTGGTCTCGCACTTGGTCTTTCGAATCCCCCAATCGATCAATAAGGCTGGGCAGAACTGAAGGGAAGAGAGCAGAAGGAAACACTGAAGAAACGCTTCGACACAGTGAACGGATGAAAGGCTTCGTGTTACCAAAACGTTCCTTGTTAAATGTATTTATTCCTATTAATTAAAGGTGCATTACGTCATTTTGGGGGAAGAAATGTTAATGAGAAGAGAAATATCTTCATTGGTTTATTTTGTTTCTGCCTAAACAAACTAAATAAACAGACTCTCATTGTTTTCATGACTGAATTAACTGAATGAACAAACTGACCTTAAAAGGACGACACGACTTCATACTGTTTTACTGTATTTATATGTGGCGGACCCTGCCACCTTTCTAGCTTCAAACAGAGTTCTGGGACCTTATTTTCCTTTGAGAACTGCTTGTTTATTCACTTATGGATGAGTTTATTATTACCTGAGTTTGAATATCTTCTCCAAAACTACACAGTGTCCCTTTAAACATACATTCAGAATTACATGCTTGCTTGTATACCCATTTTGCATTGCCACTAAATGTTATATCACTGCATTTCAAATTTAACATGAAACTCAGAAAGGCAACTTTTATTTCTGGACATGAGGCATAAACTTCAGCCGAACTAGGACGAGGAATCAGAATTGTAAATGAATTAATTCTTATTTAAATTAAGTGTGAAAAGGTTGAAAGGACAGAGAGTGGTCGGCAGTCAAGGTGATAGTGAGGAGACAAAGAAACACAACCAGGACAAGACAGGTATTTAAATTTATGGAGAAGAAGGTCAGCTGTCGAGGGAGTGAACTGAATGATGATGTGAATCTGACCTCACAAAAAAAAGTGTCTTTATTCTTCTTTAGATCTCACAGGAGAACAAGTCACTAAATCTTTTGTGGATTCAAAGATCCAGTTTGTCTACATGTATTTAAGTTACTAGTTACTTTGTAGATTTAGATTTTAACTAACTGTGTTGTATAAAGTACCCAAAAGTCATACTTGAGTAAAGATACAGTGTTGAAAAACTACTTTGATAAAGTCACCCATAGACAGAGTACAGTAGTGAAGAGGTCTAAAGTGTCTGATGTATCAAAATTATAAGTAAAAGTAATGTTTAAAACTTACCTGTTCCTACATGGGCCCTGAATCTCTCCTGTAACCTCGTCACTAAGGCAGATAAGAGGTCCAAACCGAGCAGAGCCACCTGGTGGAGACACAATAAAACAATAAATTAATCCAAATGCAATTTTAAAACAACTTTTCTCTAAAAATAAACCTTATAAATCTTCTTAAATGTCACGGATATTTCTCATAGCCACAAATAAAAGGAGTAATCACTGGACGAGCCCAATTTGCTGCCTGTATTCAAAGTGTGCTGCAAAGCATCATGGGTAAACACAACATTTTTATATTTCTAAGCCTCTGCTTGACTTTTTAACGACACTAACCTCCTATAAACCTTCACAGCATCAAATAAAAACACACCTGGGACTCGATGAGAAGAACACAGAAGACGTCATGACTGCTGCACCAGGACTAAACACCCACAGTCCAAACATTGATATAAAAACTCAGCCCCTCCACCACCATCTTTCCTTGTCATGGGGTGAGTGAGCTGCTCAATGAACGTGTAGTGAGAGCAGCCCTGCTGACAACATAACAACACTTACGCATCACCTGGACTCTGGTCCAGATCTGGTGCAATTTTTGGAAACCCTGATCATGTTAATATAAAATGTTAATCCTGGAATATATTATAAAAACATAGTCTCACTGCCATCTAGTGGCTTTAATGCAAACTAACAGAATTTGGACATAATATATAGAAGATTAAGTTCTTTTCATATTGTCAATTTGTTTTCTGCATCAGGTGACACAAAAAGCACATTTCCATTCTTTCTCATGTGACTTTATTCTCTCCTGTCCTCCGACTTTCTTCTCTGGAGCCGCATGTTTATACTGAAGCAGTTCAGACCTGAAATCCTTCAATTCATACCTGGCAATAACATGCATGACCGCTTGTTAGACACCTCGACAACAGACGAACACAATGTTTTTTGCACAAACGAAGACAGAACTTCATAAGGACTAGTCAATAAAGAATTAGTCAGAAACAGAGTTTCACAATCTTTGTAAAGTTTCTCCCAACTCAGCAACACACAAAATTGAGCAATTTTTAAAGGGAGTCTGGGAACTTTCTCAACAGATAACAACAAAACGAGTCTATATTGGTGAGTGTTTGTGAGTAGTCACATCATAAGAAGCTTTATAAACTTGTAAAACGCTGTCTGCAAAAAACATTCCTAAGCATTTCGGCCCTCTTGTTAATTCGGCAAAGGTTAAGACTTATGTCAAAGCCAGGTGTGACTCGACGGGCTTAAAGCTGCCCACTGTGATCGGATTGCTCAGGATGGATGGTAAAACTAAATGTGATAAGCCTAAGAGTGATTGGATCTCAAATCCGTCTTCAATGCGTCTGTGGGGACGTCTATAATTGTATTTAGAGCTGTCCACTTGTTACTGGATCACTCAGCCTCTCTGTCACATACTGTGTTTTGCAGAAGAGGTAGTGAGCATCCATGCAGGCAGAGAGGGCCCGGTGTCTATGGACATAATCCTCAGATCAGATCTCTTTGTTCTCCAACTGGAGGGAATTACAGTAATTAGACTGATGACAGGGCCCGAACAAAGACTCGATGGGAGCTCCGAGAGGGCTCAGCAGAGTTTAACCCTCTACAGAAACTCCACTTCTCGGTCTGAAAAAAAAGGTCATCTCACATCTAGACTCAGCTCCTCTCTGAGTGAGAGCGATGCAGGAGGTCCTCCTAACCTTTCTTATAACAACTGGAGGTAAACACTCCTTTTCTGAACTCGGAGGGGGGACGCTGAGTCACAGAAGGACCATGGCAACAGCTGCACGCTGTGTTTGAGTAAAAGTTGGACAGAATAACAGCACAGTGCTGCCCAGTGCAGTGCAGATGAGGACAGACAGGCTCATCCTCTCTGCAGACAGATGGCTAACTCCCTTTTGCTGTCACCCCCAAAATACAAATACACGCACATGACCCCCCTCAAGGCTCTAGACCCAAATCTCACAGACATCATCCCCTTCCAAATCCTCCTAACCGACATGCCATGTTCTCATTTCTCCTCCTCCTCCTCCTCTGATGTGCAGTGTTTTTCGTTCACTGCAGTGGAAATCATCACTGCGTAACCCCAATCCTGACCTGGATATCCATACGTTCACCTTTAATCAGTGAGAACACGGTTATCAACACATCATTTCAGAGTCGATTCAGGTTTATTTCACTGCTACCGGTTTCTCTTTATGCCTCTTTTGTTTTTGAACTCCAACTTACAGCCTGAGGCTTTCCACGACCTGACCTTTTAAAAACATGTGAGGCTCTGGCACCGGGTTCGTCTCTGTTTTCTAGGAACCAGCACATTTTGGAAAAACATCATTAAAAAAGGCAGCAGCGGAACAGACTTCTATTATTTTTTATGTGTTGTTCAGTGTGCAAGTTTAGATGCTTCCAGAGGAAAAGAGATGGAAAACCTTCAGAAAGCAACCTGATGGATCGACCGTGCAACAAAAAGATTCTCCGATACCTTCAACGAATGGTAGTTTAGTCCAATATACTTAGAATATTCCTGCGTTACAATCACCATTTATTTGTGATGTTCAACCCATAATAAGAGCAGAAGATGTTGTCTGATGGGTCCTGATGGTGGCGAGAACGTCACCTTAACAGTGTAATATGTGGGAAATGGACAGAATTCAAAAGGTAGCTCCAAAACAATGGCGGCGCAGCATAAACACTGACCGCTGCTCACTATAGAGTGCAGCAGGAGTGACGTGTTTTTAGGCTTGTTCGACTGGAATGTGGATGAGTGGATGTGGATCAAGTCGGACAGTTTTCCAGCAACTTCATCAGACTCGTATATCAGTTTGCATGCAGTCTTCACCTGTTGTTAATTACGACCGGGTAGCTTTGTTATCAGTTTGCTGCTGTGTATAAATCGTCCGTGCAGATCTGTCCCTCTTAAACTACACAGATACATTGAAAATATTAAAAGCAACAGCTTTAACTATTGATCTGTCAGATATTTAGACTGTCAGGGCTTCACGTCTGTATAGATGTCATTTTAAGAAGCCTCGCATCCCACTTACCAGATGTTTTTTGTCGCTAATTACTACTTCAATATGATGAACAACGACATATTGTATGCTGTTTGTATTATGAATGTAGCCTTCCTGACTACTTAACGTCAATATCAGCCTCACAGCATGCAGTCGGTTACAGAGCAGAAGTTTCTGTAAAATGTCATATTGTCGAGTCAAAACCAGTCAGCTGTTCTGCAGCACCTGGCTCCAAAAACTTCAGCTGCCTCGATCTTATGAGATTATCGTTGTCCAGGTTTGCATGATGTCAGAGCAAGTCGTGATCGAGTCAGACACAAATCTAACAGTTTTGGAACAACCAGTAAGGAAGGCGTCTCCGGGAGCACACTGGCTTATCATGAGCTGTTTGAAATACATATAAAATATCAAAGATATCAATAAAATCTAGAAATCTATTCCATAACCCACAAGTATGATTGAGTACAAGTTAAAAGTCTGTGAATAAAAGCTTATTTTCTCGACTGATTGTCGTCATTTTTACATATTTGTCAAGCTTGTCAAAGTAACATCCTGCGGCAGGACACTTGTTTCTCGCTACACTCGGATCCAATCAGAGTCTAACCGCTGTGAAAACACCAATGTTCAGTCCTGAAACTTCATCACGTGTTCGAACAAACTCATACAAAGCGGCAGGTTGTCTCTTGCCTTTGACTCAGTCTGTAGCTGTTGGGTATGTATGTACTCATATCCAGCTCCGGTCGGACGATTGGGCACCGAGTTATGTAAGAATCTGTTTCATCTGAACTTTTCTCTACTCTTTACATATTCAGACGTCTGACACTGGAGCGTCCTTGAGGAGGAGAGGGTTTGTTTTATTGGATATGACTGAAATCCTGCAGCTACATGTCTGAACACACCATCAATCATAAGAATAAGACAGTGAGAGTAAGTTAATGTGGCTGTCAGTCAGTCATTATCACTTCTACCGCCTGTCAGGGTTCTTTTTCATTTTTGCATGGTAAAATACAACTACAGACATTTCTTTTAGAAAGATTTAAGGAACTTGCAAAGGGAATACTTGCTACAGAAAATGATTGCTCGACCTCTGATTGAACAAACCCACTAACATCAATCCCAGTCCAATAACTTGAATGTCTGTTGATCCTGAGAATTGCTGGAAAAACCCACCGACCGCGGCCCGCTCCTCCATCTGTCTGTGATGTGGAGGAGCCTTTAAATTAAATCAAGGAGTTCTCTCTCTCGTCTCCACGCTCACTACCAAGCCTGTCATCTCATTACCAGTGGAAACACTACACACACTCGGACGCAGACATAAAAAAAGGGAAAAGCCGACACACACACAGACAATCATATGCCATCTTTTTCTTTGCGGTGATTCTCGCTATATCAAGAGAACAGCTGGGTGTGCTGCACACACAGACATACTATCAGCTCAATCACAGACACAAAGAAGCCTCAGTTTCCCAAATTATGCTCGCAAAAAGACAGCAAAGCGCTTTAGATGTTTAAAAGAAGCTAATCCAACCGGGCAGAGAAGAGCTCAGACTTTACGAGACAGCTCTACGTCGTCCAGAATGACATCGTGACAGACGAACACAGAAGCCGGTAGTTTTATTGCAGAGTGCTTTATGATTACGCAGCATACCTGGCCCTCCCTCCCCTCCCTGCCTGCCTCCTGCTACAGAACACTGACTGGATTCTGATGTGTGGGACATTTCCATCAAGCCTAGTTTCAGTGTCAATCTGAAATTATAATGTAGATGTTAACTCTAACTCATAAACAAGAATTTTGCTAGCAGTGTCATTACAGAAAAAAACAGCAAAACTGAACAAAACTGACAAATGTTGATATTTGTAGATCCACTTTCAGCCAATTTTAACCCTTACAAGTCGCATTTTTATGTATCTTGGTTTCAGCACAACAATTATAAGATCTGACAATTATTTTGTTTTCACTTTATCAGCATATTGGAGCCAAATGAAAACACACAAAAGACATTAAAATTAGATTCGGATAAAGAACACAAGCTAAGCTACAGCGTCTTGAACAATGACAAGTCCCATCCTGCAGAGGTTTGCAGAAATAGATCCTAATCGTCCTGCACCTTCACTGAAAGATTTCAACATTTACAGCTGTGAGTCTTGGGCTGTTTTGTTTGAATACTTTTGATTTTGCCCCATTAAAAATGTTTCACCATGCAGATGTTTGGGATCTTTTGTTTCAGCACAACATCACCAGCCTCTCCTTGCATTTATTTCCTCACTATGACATGCTTTATTAGCATACTGGACCCATAAACACATAAACCATCAGATTAAAACTTTATATGATCATATCTCTATTTTTTTCTTGTGAACTTTGGAGTTTAAAACCAGCAAATTCGACAGAAGAGACTCGAGCTGCTCTAGTTTTTATTCTGCCATGTCTGGATCCAGTCACGTGATCTGACCACACTGTCTGTCCGTCTCAAACTAACAAAAGAGGTGCACCGTTTCCTGCTTTGTTGGTGTTTTGTTCCCTAAACCTCCACACAAGATGGGACATGTGCTTATTATTGTAGATAAAGAATCAGGAGAGCTAAAATGTGCAGCAGATTACAGCCCGTCTCCGTCTCTTTTGAGTTGCAGTCTGCTGGTCGGATCTTATTTCCTTCATGGCACTGATTGAAACGTGACTGTTAACTGCTTTATGCAAATATGAAATCAAATGTTTGGATTGCCTGCATGCAAATGGTTTCTCTGTCTAGGTAGATGAAAGTTACAGGCATGCTTATGGTGCAGAAAGGGAGCAAAGGGTCATTAAACTGAGCAAACTGTACATTTTCAAGTTTTTTTGTCCCGATTCTACACAGGAAATCTAAAATACACTAAACATTTCACAAGGGAAGAGTCTTGACATGTTTCGACTCCAGCTAACATACTGTAGATGTCTGCTGACTGAATCACTCCCTATGGAGACGGTCGGGTGGGTATTCCTCATGTTATGCCGGCATTTAGAGACAGCAGCGATGGTGTTATCATATTCCCGAGGTGCGATTAGCCAGCAGTGACCGCACAGTGACTCAGCAGCGTTCAGCGGCGCTCTGACCCCCGGCACGGTGGCAACGTGACAGAGGAATGTAAAGTAAACACTCATTATGGAAGAAAAAGCCGACAGCGCAGAGCACACACACACACACAGACATGAATACGACACACAGAAAACACAGACGCATACAAACACGCACAAAAACATCGTTCTTTTCCAGTTGACTTCCTCCAGAGACGATACTTCATGCTCGACTTCCTGCGGTGAAAACGAGAGCGTCCTCCTCCAGACATACTGCTACTGATACTGATGCAGCACCCTCCCTCCCTCTCTGCCTCTCTCAGTTGTTAAAGTTCAAATACATTGTGTTTAAATAGAAGTGTTTAGCCACCTCCAGCCAAAACCAAACTTTGTGATTATCTTAGATTGTTCTCTTTAAAAAGGGGCATTATGTCGTTTGGGAGAGTAATAAATTCTGTATTTGTGATGCAACAAAACATCCAAGAAATTGGGACGATGCATTTACGCCACCAAGTAAAAAAATGACAGTTAACCAAAAATGACAAGATGTTTTTGTCTTTTTTGGATTGACGGTTTCAAGAAGTAACAGCACATTGAGATTCTTACATTGGCCACAACATGTGATTCTCATCATTTTCTAGCTCAAACCATTCAGTGAAACCTCCTCCTCTGCACATGTGCGTCTGCATTTCATGTATTCATGATCCTCCTCTAATTTGTCACCCATAAATATGAACCATAAACACATATACGGCACCGTAACATCTGTCGATGCGGTGAGTCTACAAATAGACTCAGTGTAAAGAGGCGGCTGCAACACAGTTTTTAAAGCACAAACTCTATAAAAATAAACTTTGGACTTAAGAACTCTTTTGCATGAGTACAAAACAATAAAACTACAAAAGGAAAACACAACACAGCTGCAGGGAATGTCGCTCAGGCTGCATGATGATTTGCAGAGAAGAACGCACTCATGCATTCGACAATCAGCACAATCACGGCCCTATCATTAGCTCCATCTGATAACAGTAGTAAACAAATACATGAGCTACAGCAACAGACAAGAGAAGGAGGGGAGACGACAGAGGGGTTGGTGGGAGAAGCAGGAGCGAAGGAAGGAGGAGGGATGGTGGATGTGGAGCAGAAGGACTAATGTTGAAAAATGTCAGGGCGAAGGTGAGCTAACCTGCTAGCATACTGGCACTGGAGTGATGAGAAAAGATTTGAGAATAACCTTGTGTGTGTGCATGTGTGGCCTCTGTGTACTGAGTGTTGTATATGAAGAGAAAAACAATAAATTCAACTTTGGACTTTGAAAAACTCAGTTTCCTCCCAAAGGGGCTGAAGTCAAGTCCAGAGACTTCCTCAAGCTGCCAGAAATGTCTGGCAACCTTTGTGTAGTCACTCAGAGAAGATTTAGAGGTTTAAATATTCACAGTTCCTTCAATTTCAATCAATACTACATATTTTACACAATGGAGATCTTAAACAGGAAGAAAAGCAAACAGTAACAGCTCAGAAAACACATCTGTGTCTCTGTTAAAGACGAAAGGTTTGGTAGAAACTCTTCTGCACACATAACATTTGCCTCGTCTTTGTTGTTTCTCCGGCTGAGTGCAGGCCTTAATGACGGCAGATTAACCTAATCCACTGATGAACACCCACCTGTTAACCCTGATGACTTCGCAGCAGGCACCGTCTCCCATGAAAAACACAATCAAGAGCTCACACTAATTTATTAGCTGCAGCTAGAAAGAATCGTATGTTTCCTGGCTTTTCAATTCCCTCTTTTTGTTTGTTTTTATCTGACATTTGCACGTTGTGAAACAGCAGCTATGTTTACATGCACAATATTTCTTAATTCTGACTCTCTAAGAGCTTGGATTAAAAACAAAATCACCATTTTTGCCATGTGAAGAAGCGTACGTCATATGATGATATGCCTCTCTCAGCTGCCTGTATGAGCCTCAGGACTATTTATATTTATGTAATTTAATGTTGTACGCTGTCACAAAGAAATCCAAAAGAACTGACTTTATGCACTTTTTCCAAGTCCCTTGTCTCAGTACCTCTGTCCACTTTCCTGACATATATTTCCCATTAGCATGAGCAGTAAATGCTAAAGAAATGGAGCCCTCGAACATAAACGACCAGCACGACACCAGAAGTTTCACAGAACCCGTTTAAAGGCTGCTAGAAATGGAAAATCGGTTGAAAGCATGTACACAAGAAAGCCACTTTTTCCTGCTCTTATCTTGCTGCAACTAAAAGTCGAATTAAATGTCTGTTTATTTAGAAACCGTGTCCTTGCAGCCCATTCCAAATGTGTCCTAGAGGAAGAGCTGTGGCTCGTCAGACGGCAACCACGGGACGGGCAGTGACGTGAGCCGGGGCGCTCATGGGTCCCGTTCGCCACGGGCAGATGATTAAAAACAGTAGCAGCAAATCAGACCACACTCAGAGAAAACACACGGCCCGTATCAGCTTTAATAGACGGAACAGCCGCATTTTAATCCCACTTGACAAGTCAGCACTTATAGTTTTGTTGATGAGTTTGTTTTAGAGCTGGTGCTGGAACCTTTGGGGGGGTTTGAAAGAGCAAACAGAAAATAACAGGGGTTAAGAGTGGAGAGCTCAGCACATTAATGGCTCTATCTGGATCCATTTATTTCATACTTACTGATATTCAAATATAACAGCAGCACTAAAGTGAAATAAACACTCAGCTGTGTGGAGCTGAAGTACCTGAACTGAACTGAATTTTGGAAGCCGTTTGGAGCTTTTTTTTGGACTGAATTGCAAAATTTAAGCCTCCAACGCAAAGTCGGTGTCTGAAGGTGCCGTGCATACACCGTCGTGACACCTGCCAGACAGGATCGAAGCGGACATCACTCTGCAGGCAGCCAACAGACGAAATGAAAGTGGCAGCACATGAACGTGGCGACCAAAAACAACTGGACATGGAGGCAGAGAGACGGCTGACTCAGGATGTCGCAGTGAGATAAATCACACACAACAGAACAGAAATGAAGGTGGTGGTTTGTTCTGGACTGATAAAGGTCGCAGAGGAAGCAGGTTAGCTAGGACCTAAAGCTAGCTATCCCAAGCTAGCTTTAGCTTTGTTTGGTTTTAACCCTCGTTTTGCTTCAACGGCACATTTAACAAACTGTTTTAATTGGATTTATGCGTTACTAAATTTCATTTTCTCCAGGAGCATCAGATGATGATCTTTGTAAAACGCTGACGCTGGTCCTCTTCAGTTCATCTCTACAGAGTTCACAGGGGAACTAGCTAATTCAAACTAATCAAGAACAAAGAGCGTCCTTATTGTACAAAAGTGTCGCGACAGTACTGTGGCAACTTGTAGGAGTCATGAGGACAGTTTCCACCAAAAACCTCGAGAGGAGCTTGGAAAAATACTCTACCACCTATAAATAGGAGATTCTGTGTTGACTGCTCGCATTTCAAAAATCCTAGCAACTACTTTATTGTACTTACTGTACCGACAATGAGCGAGGAACACTGTCAACTCACATTAGGTGAAACGAATCCCTTTTCACAAGGTTCCCTTAAATACTGCTCTCAGAAGGTCACTGGGGTCGAGGACACGGGGGCTGAGAAAGTAAATAAACTGTGCTGGGCTGTGGTTGTCAGTGTGATTACAATTTAATGTGCTGAAGTAAAGTATCATGTTGTCAGCATGTGTGTTCAGTCACATTTTTATGGTTAACCACAGAAACAAGGACAATTTTAGTGACAGGTCATTAAGATTAATTAGCAGTTAGTCAGCATGGGAACCAGAAAGAAGCCAATAATCAGCAGCACTGGTGTTACTGCACTCCTGCATTTCTGGTCGGACCAATAGACGACGGCTGACGGCTTACGGTCATCGACTACCGAGCGCTGTTCAATCATAATATCGCTAGACAGCGCAAAAATGTAGTGTGTCCCCTCAGAGTTGCCGTAAGGAAGGAGCTGTTCTGACACGTGGGACAGAAAATGAAAATAAGTTTGTTGCAGCTGCATGTCTTGTTTAATATTTCCTTATTAAACCAGATCAGTTAGCTGAAACAAGGTCACATTGGTCACATTGGTGGCCAACCAAGCTTAGCTTCCTCTGAACAGCTAGATGACTTCAAACAACTGATGACATGGTGGACGACGACTCTTTTTAACTCGGCACAACCAGCAGTTGTTCTTTACATTTATATTTGACATTTTAGGGCATTTATCAGACGCTTTTGTCCAGTAATTCATACATTCATACTGATGGTGGTGGCATGCAAGGTGCCAACCAGCACGACAGGAGTTCAGTATCTTGCCCAAGGACACATCGACATGCCTACCAGGGGAATCAAACCAGCGATCTTCCGATAACAAGACTCTGGCTCTACCCCCTGAACCACAGCCGCCACCATTCTTCTTCCACTGGAGACAGTTTTGTATACTCTGATTAACGTAAAGACTTCTTGAAGAAGTCGGCGTTGTGATATTTATCCATCCAAAAACCTGTTGATATCCAAATCATATTGTTTAAAAGTCGACGTGTTTCTCCTTCCGACCAGAAACGCAGGGTTTTCCTCTCACCGCAGCTTTTTAAACCGTCTGCTGGTTTGTTTATGCACAGAGCTGGTTGTATGCTGTAAACAGGCGTGCAAACTGCTGAAAAACCACAATAGAGGTGTATAATCCGACTGCAATGCTCATAAAACAAGAATAATGCTGGTATCCCGCATGTCATATTCGAAAATGCGACATTCAGAATGAGGCCTAATTAGGAAAATCAACAATAACTGCTGTTTACGCGAGCTTACTGCAGTGTTTTCAGCTTGTGTTGTACGGAAATATAAGCATAAGAAGAGCAGGAGGTCAAACTAGAGGTCTTAAATACGATCGTGTCAAATAGCAGGAAGCAAAACTGTCTTATCTTTGTGCCTGCAGGAGCATGTTTACCAAACTTGGCTGCTCTCTCGTTATCCACTCGTCAGCAGATCACTGTGTCCAATCAATGAGGTCCAGAGTGTTAAATACTCGTGCAGGTATGAGATGATTCAGGTCAAACTAATAGATTTGCGTTTTCAATTAAGATCAGGGCAATCTGTGATTAAAACGATCGATTACCTTCATGCAGTTGACATGCATTGGGTTTGTCTCAGTGTATAAAACTGTACTGCTGCAGAAAAAACACATTTCACAGCTTCATAATAAAGAATAGACTCATAACTGTCATAATCATCACCACAGGGTATAAAAAATATTCCCACATCTGCCTCACAGCACAGCTTCCTGTAATATGAAGACAACACGCCTCTGTATTGTACACACTCCTTTGTCCGTGACACGGCACTCTTGCACAATGCCCACTTTGGACCATGACAGAGCACATTAGCTGCACAATCCACTCAGTGGCTTCCTTCCTGGGCTCTGCTGACTCGGCAGAACAAATGGCCAAACTGATAACATGATACGGCTGTTAGAGCTCCGGTGGGCTGGCGTGGAGCACGACATGGACGAGAGCATGATCAAAGTAAAACTGGCAGGAGGGAAGTACTTGTTAGAATTTTAGGAGAATAATCCGAGGATTAAAACCGAGTGTTGGAGGGTTATTGTCTCATCACACGTTCCTCTGTATTCCCAAGAGGAGCTGCAGCTCGGTGGGAGGCAGCGTCCTCGAGCAGGTCGGTGTCGCCGAAGCAACGCTTCACTGACCGCTGTGAAAATGTGCAACCTTCCCTTCACAGCTCGAACAAAAGAGATTATCCTAATATAAATTCTGTACACAACTGGAACATCGCACCCGTGTGATTCACTCAGGAACACCAGAGCCATGTTCAGCTCGAACATCGTACTGCACTAAAGAAATGCACCATTATTCATTTCACTGTGACCACAGACCACATTTAATTTTGTTCAATTAAATGAATTTTGCTTTATCATTCTAATCTTCCCAGAGTATAAACACGTCTCCCCATAATCCTTTCCTCCATTATTCTTCTTTTCTGTTAAACAACCACATACACAGAAGAATGTATCTGTGTTGCTTTGACATGTGTTTCCTTTCAATTGCACCAATTAAGTTGTAAAAGAAAAAAATAAAATGCAACCTAAGAGGCTGATCACACAGAGAAGTTGCACTAAAAAAAAAAACGCCTCGAAACAGCACATTTTGGACGAGACAGCGTGACAACTTGCCCCATCGAAAGTAATTCCTGAAGACCTCTCTCCATTTTATCTCCTGGTTTGTTTACCTCTAGCTTCTGTTTGCTTCCACATCCACGTGTGACAAAGCCACGTAGCCACGTAGCCACGTAGCGTATACCACGTCATCCTCTGATGAAAGTACAATTTACACAGTCCAGTTCATTCCTCAATAGTTAATGGAAAAGCACCAGATTTGCATTTTGATTTACTTGCATTTTTTTTCAAACTTTCAAAAGTTCACTTCAAAATTGCTTGAAATGAAATGGAAACATTGGCAATCAACCTAATAAATCATTAAGATATGCTATACTTTGCATTTGCCACATGTAAATTCCTGACAGATAACTTAAATGTTTCATTTTACTGTTTATCTCTTGATCATTAAGACAGAAGATAAAATGACAGCGGCTGTGACAGCTGTAAAATCCTGTCTCATATTACTGTAAACCAATGTGCAGTGTTTTGTGGCATTTTCCAAACCTCAACCTGAACTCAACTTTAGTCCTTTTCTTATTGTCTTACTGGTACATGAAGCAACAAGCCCTCACCAACACCCACAACATGCAGACCAATTAAAGTCGGCCTAGCCCAGAGAAATTAAGGACACTTTGTTCTTTTTTTAACTCCACCTTTAGAGCACAACAACTTTCTCTCTATTTTGTTTCTGAAACCAGAAGCAGAGTCGGTCCACTGCTCCAGTGTTTGTATGCTGGTCTACAAACAAGAGTTTCAGTTCAGCGTAGCAGGTAATGAGCTGATAACAGAGGTGGAAGAGTCATTACTGTGTTCAGAGTTGACTGTTTATTTCGGTGCTCAGGGAGGGGACAAGCCGGTGTCACTCCTGAGTGCTACTCATGATGATGTAATCCAGTTGCTGCTTAAGGAGAGGCTGCAGGCGATACAGGACGAAGCCACGTGCCTTGTTGCAGCACAAGGGAGTTACTGTGCTACGCTGCACACTCAGTGACAACTTCAAAGTCTGGACTCCGGGTCGACTGACAGGTTCCTGACACAACATACCAAGCGTGGTTTAAAGGGGGAGACATTCTGTGGGACACAAGGAGACCGGAGACACATTTGTGCCCATGTAATCTACAGCAGAGGATGTTAGGGAGAAAATCATTAATGACATACTCTGCAGTGATCCACTGTCCGTTTTTTTACCCCATTATTTATAGGTGGATCTCCTGATGGATATTTTTGAGCTAAAAATAAAAAAGCAAGTCTCCTACAAAAACAATCAAAGGCAAACTGTAGGATTTGTATAAAATTTAAATACCCTGGATGGTTTTTGAAGGAGACTTACATGTTTTTATTAAGTTTCCCTGTCTGTGATCAGAATAATGACCCAGCAGCGCCTCCACTTCAGTGTCTTCATGAGCTGTGTGTATAACTCACACTGACAAAAGAGGGGCATTTACAGTCTCGACAGCATGACGCAGCGCTGCTCAGGCAGGCGAAGAGTTCAACAAAGAGACTGACGGAGAGTGAACGAGCATGTGTGTTTATGTTGGGTTTCCTTCTGTACGCGGGCAGTGATCACTGACTGGAACAAAGCTGTCACACAGAAAGCTGTACATTCAACGCTTTGATGTTTGGGATATGGATTTGAGCTGAGACACCCCTGATGCTCAGCTGATCAACGCCTGCAGGTTTTCTGTTCAGGCACAAGAAGGGCACAGCTGTGACAAGCGTAAAAAGGCCTCTATTCTCACAGCTGTAATGTGCTGCGACTTCCTCCTGCAGGGACGGGACACAACGATCTAGATAATTAGTGAGGGAGTTACATCAGTATGCACGGCGAGGGCGTTGTGATCCCGCCCTCGCCGTGACCTCACCTGGTGTTCTTTGGTATGAACCACACTGAGAAAAGGGAGAAACTGATCTTATAATCTGTGCTCGAGGTTTCCTCCTTGCGAGCGGGTGGAATGAGGAAGAAGCAGGCGTCCAAACAACTCAGTCACACATAATAAGCTCTTGGATCGGACAGCTGTAGCAGCGTATCATATTAGAAAGCTTCATCAGCTGTGGAGAAAAGAGTTCGACCATCTCGGCCAACATGAACCATTACACATGAATACGAGCGTGAGTCTAGACTGCGGTTTTCCCTCAGTTCATTAAATTCTGCTAGGATGGGAAGCAAACTATCTCCCAGATATCAGATGTCAACAACCATCTCCTTATACCCACAATGCTTTGCTTTTTTTTCTTAGACAGGCATGCAAAAACTAATCATCTGCTGTCCCATTTTTGTAGATTCATTTCACTCTCTCCTCCTCATCCATTCACATTTTATTGCTTTAATTCCCACAGATGTAACAACACAACAGAAGCAACAGACTGTGTGCAGGTTTAGTCCAGTTTCTACTTTTATTTTGAAGTTTGCACCTCTGTCTTCATGAGAGCTTCAAGCAATCATATTAAAATAACTTCCTTAGAGCTAGAAACCGGTTCTAGTAGAAATAAAAATATGTAGTTTGCCTGGTTTGGTATCACTTTTACCTGCATGAGATGTTCTGCATCAGACAGTTGATCCAAATGTTGCAACTTCACTCTTTTAATAAAAAATCGTATAAGAAGATCGGTCACAACTTGTGCAGAGCAGCAGTAAGAACACTAAGGCAGCAATTAAGGATTAATGTCATTACCGAGTATAGATAATTTTACAATTAACTGATTCATTCTTAAGTTTATGAAAGTAAAAATGACAATCACACGCCCTTGATACGATGAGAAATGCTGGAATCCGTATCAGAGAGACCGCGAGTCTTTGCCCCGATCTGATACCACATAATGTATTGATTAGAAACAGGATCCTGCTGCTTCCCAGCAGCTTCCTGTACACCTGTGTGCAATTTAAAAGTGGTCAATATCCAGAAAACTGCAGGCAACTTGTGTAACTTTAAGCACCTCCATATTTTTTTAAAAACACACTGGTATTGGATCAATATCGGCCAAAATGGCACGTTACGTAATCCAAACAGATTCATCAGCCGTGCTGATAAGATTTATTGGCCCCTCGTTCGTCTCTCAGTGTGCTGGCAGAGGCAGACAGACCCGGCCTAAACAGACTCAGTGGTCTATCTCTTCTCCCCATCTGCCAGACAGTTGTGCTCATTAATTGCCGACCGTTTGTAGCCGAGTGGAATTTCAAATTCAATTTACAGTCGCAGCGTTTAGGGAGACCAACGGGGTCGTCGTGCCTCACTGCTCGACAAATGTGCTGATTTGTTTACAAGTTTAAAAAAACACATATTTTAATGAGAATTAAACAAGTGTACATGCATCAAACGGCACGAAGGGATCTGGTGAAATTGTGGATTGCCACACACACGGAACCACTGGTTTAACTCAGAGAAAAGGAAATAAAATCCTTGAGTTGAGCAGATTAAATAAAAGAGCAGATTATGGCTGTGAGGCTGGCGCCGCAAAGGATCTCACCACTGGAGAGGTTTTCACTGGCAGGGATGGCGAGGAGGGGTTTACAGCTTGTGTCGGTGACAATGACGGTGGCAGTGGTGGTGACACACAGAAAGAGATCATCTTTTACACACTGCCGTCTCTAAATAGGCCAGGAAAGCAGAGGTTGCAGTCGGTGGGGGAGATAACAAAGAGAGGTTAAAAATAAGGCTGGAGGTGATAAAGAGCTGCAGAGAGGTAAGAGAGGAAAGTCAGAGTAACAAAGAGGAGCACGGACAGAAGAGGAAGGAGTGATGCAGCACAGAAAACAGAAAACGGGCCAGTTGGGATGGATCCAGGTGCTGGGTGCTTTAACGCTGGCTCTCATCAGCAGGAGGTCCATCACTACACTCTGTCTGCCCTCCTCCTCCTCCTCCTCCCTCCCTCTCTATCCACTGCTGCGTCATCTACATCATGGCGCAGCTTTGTTGTCGAGCTGGCTCTGATGCTGTTGGACTCACAGATACTGTACGTGCAGCTTTACTCTGCAGCGAGCACATAATCGACGCAGGCAGGGAGTTTCACCACACAGCTAACAAGAGATCGCATCATTAGTTTAATTTAGATTCTGCCATTGAAGATTAGATCATGTAGACTTTCAGCCCCCTCCTGTCTGCAGCCTGCATACATTTCCTTCAAAAGCTGTTTCCTCCCTTAGCTTGATGCATTTTGTAATGCAAATACTTTGTTCTTTAGGTATATTATACCTGAATAAATAAAAAATCTTGAATATACACCAAACTCTGTAAGACACAGCTGTGACCCACCTCTCATCAAAAGCATTCTGGCACAATATCTAGCTCCAGAACCTCGAACTAGATCGAAAAAAAAAAACACTGTCATCAGAACTGAACTCAAACAACAAAAATCACAGATGACCTAGTTTCATTTAAAAACAAAATCAATGTTATGTCCCTGTATTTAGGGCTACAGATTGCAACCGTTACGTGCATTTTGCTTCCACTTTTGGAGACGGTGTGACTAAAATGTGACTTAGGGCTGCATCCACATAGTGTCTTTTTTCTCTAAGACAACAATATCTTGACAGCCGCCGCTGTACGATCGCCGCTGCTCCTTTGTGATTTACTATCAGTTTATTTTATATTTGATATTGGGACATCAGAGCGAGGAGGTTGTGGGTGCATGACACGATCCGCAGGAGACAAAAATACTGTGAATATTATCGCTGAGGCCAAGAAATAAACTTTCTGAAAAGTAGAGAGATTTTCAACTTGAAGTACTCAAGAGCGCTGCACAAAAAAGTGCTATGTGGCCATTTGTGTGGCCAAAACCCATCGAGAATACTTACAAATTAAATAAAATCGATACTATTATCTAATATAATATAAAGTTTTTTTAATCAAAAACATTCGGCCCACAAGAGCTGCTAGTAGAGGCAGATATCACAAACCAAATTCTTCACAGCACACACAACATGTGTCAGTGGCTGCTTCATTCATAACACACTGCATACACACACAGAAACCTCCTGACTTCACACTTTACCCATAAATCCTCACACAACCACCCCCAACCCCCCACACATCTCTCTCACACACCGTTGAGTTTTATAAATCAGCCAAATGCCACAGCAGAATCTGAACACACACTCTCTGTATCATCTTGAAGGCTTCCCTTCATGAACAGCAGAGCGTTCGCTGTCTGTCGCAGCTTTTTCCTCTGAGCTCTGCACAAATCTCTGGTTCACAAAGTGAGCGAGGTTTGGGATTAACATTTAACGTGGGGGCCATGCCAAGACTCCAAAGTCCCCCCTTGGAGCTCAAATGACCGGCTCACTTTGGAAATGGAGCTCAAGGTTTACCTGGTGAGCAAACAGCGAGCTCACTGCACGCTGGCTGATAATGTGGGAAATATGTCACTTCTCAAGATTTTCACCAACTTTGCCAGTAAAAAAATCAACACAGTAACAGAAGTGTGTTTTTTTTATCTATAGCTTGTGTGTCAGCTGTACAAGTTTGATTAATCCGCAGTATTACAGCAAGCTTTGTGCAAAAGGTTACAGAGTCTCTGGAAGGGTTTGCTGCTGGCATTCAAACTGACTTCAGACCTGCACGACATCCTCACGCAGTAAATGAAAGAGAAGTGCTATTGATCAAATAAATCCATGAGGGAGCGACAGAGGGACAGAGCTGTCGTGAAACTGGAACTTCAATGCAGTACTTTAAAAAACTGACACCATTTTCGAATCTGTGAGGAATATTTGACACACAGGAATATTTAACATTTTTTGATTTTATGAAAATATAAATACAACAAGGCTTAATGATACGTTACAAACATTTGTTTTATCGTCCTCCAGTATTTCTGACGACACCAGGGTCAGCAGCCTCCAACAGAAAAGCAAACCACAGCGTCTCTACAGGTTCACAGAGCTCTCTGGATTATTTGGCAGAGTCAGAATCTCAGATCTGGCAAAGAGTGAACTGTGAGACTGAGCGTGTGAAGTGCAGGAAAAATTACATGTGCTGCAGCTCTTTTTTTATCATGACAGCTCAATAGTTGCTGCCAGTTTTACTGGTCTGTCTCCCTCAGTTTGATTCTACTCAGTTCAACTGTACTTTGGATCAATCTAAATATTATCTGGCATATCTGGACTAATTCTGACCATCCTGGGGTGCTCATAAAATAAGTAAAACGATTATTTTCATTATCGATTAGTCTGCTGATTATTTTCTAGATTAATCCGTCAGTTGCTTGGTCTTCAAAATGTCAGAAAATACAACTATTTGTCAAAGGTGATGTCTTTTAATGTCATGTTGCATCAGTCGAAAACCCCAAAGATAGTCAATTTAACATGAAACAAAGAAAGGCAGCAGTGGTGCATTATTTATCTAAATATCATCAAAATCCCAAACAGTCAAATGCATTATCCGATTTGCAGACACTATAATTTTTTGATTAACAGTTCTCTTCTGAATCTGTTTTAGATCGAAGGCCACGATCATGAACATTTGTCAATTGACTCTACGCAGCAGCATGTAACTGTGTATTTGTGCATTTCCGTAGTGATTTCAGAACCAGTTTAGGCGTATTTTAAACGGATCTATGGTTTAATTTGTCCACGTCCAACCTGCCAGTGTTGCAGCCCAGCAACTGAATGCACAAAAAATACTTCTGCAATACATGAACACGCTTAACTCCAATGAGGAGCGCAGAAAAAACACTCTTTGAGTTTGGAGCTCATCATTTTTGGCTATTTAAATAGCGTGTTAAATAAAGGGTTTTTCCACCAACATGGAACCGGTTCTCTTCGTGTGTGTCTACCTAATTTTGAAGCATTTCGATCAAAAATAAATTGGTTCAAAACGATAGGTTGATTGCCAGAATAGTTTTTTTTCTTGACCTACAGCTGAAGTTGAAGTGAGCGTGTCATATTCTACAGGTCTGTGTGCTTCATGCTGTCACAGGCTGGCTAGATATCCAAGATTTATAAACAGAACCGGTTCAAGAACCGGAGCTAATTTGGTGTAAAAGTGTAAACAGTGGGTAACTTTTGGGAAAGAACCTCCACAATTCAGAGCGAACTTCCCAACAATTCCAACAGAGCGATAGGAGTCAGGAGTCACTCTGACTCCAAGTTAATCTTTCATTCATATCATATCACTTATTTAAGCTTATTAATGTGATATTCTAGAAGCAGGACCACCAGTATTCGGATCAAGTAGCTCATAAAAAATAAGGACTCAACTATGTTTCAGCAATGCCCGAAACTCGAGGATTAAGATCATTTGGGAGCCAATAAAACTTGATCCCTACATCCATGCTTATATGCTTTGCACATTAAGGATAAATTGGAAGATTAGAGAGAGAGAGTGAGAGAGCAAGTGGAGCTTTAATGATCCTTTTACCATGATGACCTAAAGTTTTAAATATTCTGATGTTAATATTGGACTACAGCCGCATTACTTCTGCTCGTCTCAAGTATCTGGCTCACATTTAGCGGTACTGAGACTAAAGCCGACCAAGGTAAGCACTTAAAATGTCGCCAGAGGGAAATGGTTTGCTTGCCTTAATAGGCCACATTATTTGTTGTACAATATCCTGTCGAGACATCATATTCCCCTGCAGGGCAGCAGGAGCAGCCTTTTTACGAGGACAACTTCAAAGTGATGTCATTCAGCTGCACCCTGCAGCATTTAGCCCCCCGAGTGTTTGAACACCATACGACTAATCATCCGTCCAGTCTTTGATGATGTCACCTGGTCTGTCCAGCCTTCAGCCACAGACTCACACAAACCAAAAGGCCACGACTTTCCTGTTCAGTCTAATTTTCATGCTGTCGTTTCTCCCTGAAAGCTACTTGCTGCACTCTACCACCATGATTCAGTTACAAACGCCTGAAGGAAGTCAATCACATGAAACTCTCCCCTACAATTACACAACTGAGATTTGTTTATGTTGAAGAAAGACTATGATTTGGTCCTGTGTAACCTCCAGTTAGTCTGCAGCACCATGCTTCTAACACTGTGCACCCTCAAACCCCAGATCACAGCTATTTCTGTTGTAAGAATTCAAAAGGAAGGCCATTTCCCTCCTATATAAAACCAAATAGTAAACTGCAATGAGCAGTAGAGACAAAGCCTTTCAACAGCCACTCAGTGGCTCCCCGAAGACACCACCAGTGCTCTACCCCGAATCTGAGAAACACGAGCTTGGACACGTATCTCAAACACTTTCAACTGAGCTGACTGAAACCCCGGGAGAGGCCCGGCACAGAGCAGGAGAGGCAGGGGTGGTCATGCTCGGCTCCTAAGGCATCTGTGGATCTGAAATAAAGAGAGGAACCGAACACAGGCATGATGCTTCACGTTATCCAGCAGGATTTAATATAAATGACTGCATGGTGGTCAGGAGCAGAGGTAAAAAATCAAATATTAAGAGCCAATTTGAGTGCTTGATCAAACTTATGAGTCCCACATGAGTGTCTGATATCCCAACGATCATTTTCTCGATGAAGTGAGAAAATGATCAACAAAGGGCTCGAGCTCTTTGGTCTACAAAAGGTCAGAAATCAGTCCAAAAGTGGCACCTTGAAATTCCATCTTTTGTCAAACCAACAGTCCCAAACCCAAAGACTCTTCATTTACTGTCATAAATGACAACGGAAAGCAGCAAATCCTCACATAAATAAATCATTGCAGCTCTACACATGATTCACATTGCAGTTGCTGAATTGTCCGTATATCTAGATGTTTAATAACAGTTAAAATGCTGTTTCCAAGACTTTAAAACAAAATGTACGGCAGGATTGTTTGTTTGAGCGATCACTATGAAGGCTCGTCAACCCGGAAACCAGTCCTGCCAGCCTTCATTGATTCAATCAGAAAACCAGCTCAGCTCGCAGGCTCAGCTCTGCACAGCGAGAGGCAGAGAAGAAGATGATGGAAGGGAGAAGTGATGTGATGGATGGTTACTGACAAAGTGCCTTACTGGTGTCCTGGAGGCAGGATAGGTGTGCAAATTACAACCTTGTTTATGGTTTGTTTACTGCAGATTCCTGGTCCTGAAGCATCCCGAGCTCAACAAGCTAAATCTGTCCAGGAAAGATTGATGGAATTGTCACACAGGAGGGTCTGCTGTCAGATTTCTCAGGCCTGATAGCTTTAAGGCTGATTCATGGCTGCACGTAGCTTCTACACAGAGCCGACGTAGTGAGCATTTATACATTTGTGCTGGTGTGCCTGTGTCACTAGCAACGGTGAGCAAGTTGCTGGCTTTTCCCTTTAAACACACCAACTCATTAGGCTCACAGCTTTGTCTGTCTCCATACAGAACAACCGGCTTGCCAAAATGACAGCCAGAATTTGCCACGGGGCTGCTCGTGGAGAGGGAGCCTCCCCATCGAACAGCTCTCTCTCTTAGCCAGAGACTCTTGAGCATAGTAAAAACCCGTGAGGATGCCAGCAGCCGGCCAGTCAGGAGGGGCTGCGACAGCCAATGAGTGTGGCATGTTTACTGGGCAAACTACAGGTCACAATCCCTGGATAAGCACCAGACAACAAGCTGTACAATGTGATGCTTCGGTCTAATTACAGTTGTTGTCGTCCGCGTTGTTGCGACATGCTGTTACATTTCAGGATACAGACACGGCGTAGTAGGGCAAGCACCTACACAGAGGCTACACCTAAAGGTATTTTTGTGCCAACAATGGGACAAAATACTAACCAACAAGTTTACTGGGTCATCATGTAGTGTTGTTGTCTGCTTTGTTTGTTTTTAAGTATTTTTTTGACGGATAAACTTGAGAGATGACAGGAAATTAGATGGGGGAGAAGGAAAAGCAGCAAAGGGCTGCAGGTTGGACTCAAACCCTTGGCCACTGCAGCGAGGTATGCATAAATATATCTATATGGGTCGCAAACCAACTGAGCCACTGGGGCGCCCTTGTAGTGTCGCTGAAATGGAGCTGTCACCAACCTCTTGAAATTCTTTAAAAAAGGGTTGGTGTCTTCAGGTGCTTTGCTAAATTTGTTGTTAGCACCTTTCGTTAGCACTGTTCTGTAGCCTGACTGGCATACATGCATGTTTGTATCTTTAACTGTTCACTTGCATCATAACTGAAGCTTTTCCAAACAGCCCTGCTTTTTTCTTTTCATCTTTGATGAGCTAACACCCTAACAAAACAGTGAATGAGAGGGGTGACGAGAAGACAGCACGCTGAGTGAGCGAAACGAGGTGGGGCTCTGTGAGCGCTGCAGAGTCTTTGTTTCACCTCACTGTCAAAGACAGAAGAGAGAGCAAGAACGTGTATTCGTACGGCAGGCGTGAGTATTGAATAAAATGCATAAAATTTAATAGAATGCGAAACTGAAATGAATAAACACGTGATCCACAAGTGTGCTGAATGTAATCACACTGCAAACGTCTGAATCTTGAGGTGGGCGTGGCCTCTGCATGACAAAGTACAGGATGAAGCACCAATTATGGAGCAGACAGGGAACGCTTCACATGTCGAGCAGGGCTGTGCATGCAGCATGAGCAGATACACCCACAAACACACTCAGACATCGACCAGACTAAATTTAACCGTGTCTGCAGACTGCAGATTATCTAAAAAACCGTCACAGTGAATTCAGGCTGCCGCCCCTCACTCACTCTTCCTTTGCTTCGCCATCACCACACCTCTGCGATTAGCCAATCGTTAGGTGCATGCAGATTGTTTCGAGTTGATTTAGCAGCTGAAACCACAGCCGGGATGTGGCTGCTGACTCGACACACCCTGAGATGGATCATTGGGCACGAAGAAGTAGCTCGCTCTGGAAAGTGACAACTGCATGAAGAGGTGTCCATCCACAGCGCACATGACTCGCTACATTTGAAATTGCACGCGCGTGAATCATCGTTCGCTCCATTTAGAAACAGTCAGAATAGCCTGGCAACAGTGATCAGTGAGGATCACGCTTTGTGCCGTTTTTAGAAGACATTACAAACAAATACAAGAGTGCTCAACTTCGGTGTTTCCTCACAGTCACTTCTGTGTACTGGGGCCTTTAAGGAAGAGATGGTGGGAACACATCATATTCATTGGCTGGACATGTTTCACAAAGGTATTCAGAAGAGTTTTGTAGGATTTTAATGTGATATGAATGTGACTACTCAAGGAATTCTTCCTTAGATTCAGAAATAACTGTGAGTTCTGTAAATCGAAAGTTGGCTTTCCTGCTTGTAGGTTCTTAAGTTGCACGGGAGCTTACTGCGCAAGTCTGGCAGCATGCAGTGAATGAAATCCTATATAATCATCTCGTATGTCAGGTTGCATCATATCAACTCAGCTGGAACAGGCATTGAGACAAATAGCACACCCGAGAATAACCAAACAAAAGCTGAAAGTACGCAAACATCCTAAAGCAAGCTGAAGCTGACAAAGGCTCAAACACAGAACTTCCTAAAACATTAATGTGACAAAGTGAAAATAAAAAGGTCCATCGCTGTGCTTGTTGGTGGCACAGAGGCACAATGGATACCAGTGTTGCTGCGAAAACAATCCTATTTCTCACAAAGCAAAATAAGAATGTTTACATTTATCTTGTGTCATGGACGTAGACTAAACTGGACTGCTAGCTGCAAGGATTAGCCTAGTCAATCAACTGGTTAGTCGATAAAGGAAATTAACTGCAGACTGTTTTGAAATGGGACACTGATTCATGATTAGTGGGAATGATTATTTTTGCATCACAATTTTGTTTTTCACAAAAAATCATGATCGTGTGACATTTGTTTGGATTGTTTTCTTACATCTGGAGATTGCTATTTGGACATATTGCTATTTAACAATAAACTGTAAACAACTTTAAACTGTTGCTGATAATAATACTCTTATTTATTCAATTATTCCAGGTAAAATGTTAAACATTTACTGGTTCCAGCTTCTCAAATGTCAGAATTTGCTGATTTTCTTTGTCCTGAATGACAGCAAAAGAATAGTAGCAATTTTAGTACATCACACTGGTTTTGGGAAATAATGATGAGCATATCTCACATTTTTCTTTTATCATTTTATCTTGGAAATAACTGGTAGATTCATCAATAATCAAAATACTTGCAGTACTTGATATCAAACTCCATCCAGTCAGGGCAACAAAACATAGAACACACTATGATTCTGTTCTTCTGCACAAAGTTTTCACCTACACTTGACCTGTCAGCTCATCAGCAGCACAACCTCATGTTTGTTATGCAAACACAAGAAGTATGTGCAGCAGAGAAAACACACTGAATGACAGAAGGGTCGACACTGAGGTTTAGGTCAGGAGAGTGTAAAACACTGTAAAGCTCTGTCTTCAAACAGTTGCTTGGTATTAGAGGCATCCACCCAAAGCTCCATTTATGGTGAATGAATCCATCACCCTCTCTCTCTCTCTTTCTCTCAAACTAAATAGTTTCCACATTAGTTGCCAAGTGATCAGCTCAGCCTGTGCTGGGGATACTGTTGGGCTAACAACACTACACGAGTAATTTTTCTATCAGCACCATCAGAGCTTAAAACAAGGAAATGTCATCACCTGCTTTTCACAGGTTGACGGTGCGAATCACTTCATCCTTCGCAAGATTTAAAGCTCCAAGAAAAGACACCAGAAAACACAAAGAAAGTGCCTTTTGTGCTTTCTAACCTTCTAAATAATCATATTCCAAACTAAATAATTCATTGTAGGTTAAAAAAATATGTATTTGTTTAAAATACAAGCAATTTGTCATCTACAAAAATAGAAAAAGACATTCTACAGAGACTGATATCATCAAATTGTACGTACGTATTGGATGGTTGGATCCTGTTGAGCCAATTGTTGTAGAGGGGAGCGCCGCCATTAAAATGTTCTAATCTTTCCTCCTCCCACTCTAACTGTGCATCAAGCATAGATCAAAACAGTGGTTAAGTCAGTTTCCTAATGGAAAAATGCCCAACATATTTTATACATTATTAGTTAATAAAAGAAAATCAATTGCTAAGGCAGCGGACCATCGATTACAGGAAAAGCTTAAAACCAGCAGATGTAACATGACATGTAAACATTGGTCGTAATAAACTGCTTTCACACCAATATATATGTTTATGTGGGCATTTTGATGAGGACTGGCTGGCTGTACAGTTGTGACATCACATCCTTACAGAAGTTCCGACCACTTATTTGAAGGCACTCTTTGTGAATACAGGCTGGTGGATCTTTCGGAGGACTTCACACCTAGACGTGCTTTATAATCAAAACGACATCGAAGCCTCACTTTCTACGACAGGTAGGGAGCCTTGAAACACAACATTCAAGACGACATGATGCATTTTTAAAAGACCATTTAAATTTTAACAAAACCCAAAATGAGGCTACGCTTTTGTTTGGCACAATGTTGGGAGGCTTGCCTGCTACCCAAAGTATTGACTCCTCTTTGTGAAGCCCCATTTCTGCCCACTTGGGCCTTCCAGTACCAGAGGCTGTAACCAGGCCAGATCCAATTAAGCACTCTGCTCCGTGTCCCTCTCTGGTCTCTCTGGCCTCATCGTTTCTCTCTCAGGCATGTGCCAGACTTCTCAGGACAAAAACAGAGCAGTGAAACACACATGGTAATTTGCAGCACATAAAAACGACCGGCCCGGCACAACGTACTGTGGCATCGCAGCGCTGCGACTGCAGCGACACAAACCCAACTAAAAGCTTTCCACGACCTCGCCGAGATACCGAATGTAGGGCACCGAGGGCAGGCTTGGGCTTTGTTCGAGCAGATATCTCTGACATATTCAGGCCCACACAGAGCAAAAGCAGCATATCCCAACATGAAATCGGAGCTTTAGTAAACAATGTGTTCTTACATTCATGGCAGAGAAAGCAACCCGTGGTTAGGCACTGAGAGAACTGCTGATGTAATCACAATTCGGGGTCAGATAAAATTGTGCCCCAATTTGAACTCCAAAATAAAGCACAATCAATCACAGAAGAAGAATGTAAACCAGCTCTTTGGTGAGGGGAAACAATAATGTTACGGGCCTGAGAACACTTTTGCTTTACTGCACAGCAAACAGTAAGAAAAACGGGAAATTCCTCCTTAAACAAAATAGAAACGGGCCATTATACGGCTGCACAATGAAGAAACAGAGAGCTCTGCAACAAGCTTTCACTGTAGTGTGGATGTTTTATCCATTTGCTCTTTTTGACTCAAAGACCAGTATTATAGTCATCACAGAGAGAATTATATGAGTGAGGGAAACTTTCAATGTTCAGCTCTGTTTGTACATCTGAAAACAGACCGTATCTAAATGACCGATAGCCTTTTAAATCAGACAACCGTGAAGTTGCTCTGCGCTCTTTATCGCCAACGTGAGCATAACTCACAGCTGAATGAGCCGTTACAGACGTTTCCGAATGAACTAAAGGCAGAACAACACTGACAGACTCCACAACTGACAGAAAATATCAGCAGGTGGAAAATTAGCTGTTAACTGAGAATAACAAGCCCACGCAGAATGTACTTTTAATCGAAAGTCGGATATAAATGGGGAACCTTAAAGCTATTTAGTTATCATTTAGGGCCCAGACGCATCACACTGATATTAAAAAAAACAAACCGTGCCTGTGTCTTGGCCAAAAAGTTGTACTTGAACACATCGCAAAGAGTACCGCCGACGGCCAGCTAGCTTGTACATTGTGCGCCTGCGTAGGAAGATATAACTCTCCACACCGCCAGGTAGCAGTAGTCTGAATTCATCATTCAAAAATGGAAACAGGAAGACAAAAAGCAGCAACACTCTTGCTAATATAGCCACTTCTAATCTAGATAATGTCAAATGGCGCTGTGGGAAGAGTCACGGACATGACAGAAACAGGCTCTTTGATTCGCTTAGCTGAACAGCCAATCAGATGGTGTCTCTCACCAATAGTCTCGGCAGCAGACTCAACAAGCTCAGTTGACTGAAAAAGGCTGACGAGTGCCAACAGCGTGGGACACACCGCAAAAAAACTTGCACCACAGATGCTCACCGACAGCCCGACATTCGATGTGACTGGACCTTGAGGCCCAACCCAGTTTGAGTGAAACCTTGCCACAACCTAATACGGTCCCATGATCGCTGTAGTTCACCGCTTTGTCAGTGGAGTTTACCTTGAAGTTGCTGGAGTTGACCCATGAGCTGGCGATTCCATCCACCATTTTGTCCAGTGCCGTCTGATCCTGCTCCAGGTCGTGGGACTTCTCCTTGTCCAAAATGTAATCAATGATCTCCTGACCCACCTGCAGCCGTCGGCCCATGTCCTTCTGCAGGACCTGGGCCAGGCAGTTCTCCATGCTGGGCTCTGTCATCCTGGCCTCTGATAACCAACTCCTCAGGCTTCCTCAGTCTGCCTGGATGAATGAATGACTGACTGACTGCCTACTAGCGATCCTCCACTGCTCAAAGCAGCGGGAATGACAGCTAAACAAAAGGAGCCCCAGTTAATGACTGTGTGGCTGGGTGACCCGGTAAAGGGGAGGAAAAAAAAAAGAGGCAAGTGTACACAGTCTGTTTGTATTTTTATCCCCGAGGACAGGCCTCCTCTTTGTGTGAAGCGCTAGCTTGCTAGCAAGCTAGTGGCCGTGCCCTAGGGATGGATGGAGCAGGGCTTGGGGAATGGCAGCAATGCAGCATGTGTGTGTCTGGACAGCAGCTGGGGAAAGTTTACTACTCCCTCCCACTTGGGTTTTTTTTTTCCCCTCGTCTTCTCTTCGAGGAGTCTGAGCCAAACCGCTACAGCAGGGGTAGAAGAGGTGGTTTTGGCGAGCGGCGTGCAAGGCAGCAAATGGAGAGGGATGGAGAGAAGGCTAGCTTAGAGCTCCATGTTTTGTCCCGGGATCTGCCCTGGAGAGCCCTACAGGAGCAGAAAAGACAACAGAACACAGTCAATTAATTACCTAATCTCTAAAGTTAATAACATTACTACCGATTCCTCCTGGTACATTCTTATCTTTAGGCTAAAACGAGAGTGAACAAACACAAATGAACATCTCCTGTCCTCAAAGTATGTTTCAGAAAAGATGCGGAGGCCTCCAACAATTGTTTTTTGAATCGTGACCACAATGATTGCTTTAAATTGCTTATTGTGTACCAACACTTCAACAACCACATATATTAAACTGAAAAAACTTACCCTAAACTTGCTTTAGCCTGTTATTATGAGGTAAATGTTGATTGCACAATCATTAAACCTCTCTTTCACTACCACAGGGCACAAAATCTCTCAGGAAAGAGGAGGCTGACTGGTGGATCCAGTCAGGCTGGCAGCCTGGCATCATTTTATCTGATTTAACATCTCCATTATACACTTAATGAATTAATAATCTTACATTTTGTTAGTAGTCACTGCCAGAGGTTGCTCGCAAGCATCGGAAATGCTGGGGTTTATTTTATATCTTAGAGATCCTTTATTGACGTGATTATCTTTGGTAAGTGTTATTTGAAGTTGCCGAACCTGCAAAAAGCCACCAGGATAAAGACAAAGCAAGGGAAATGTCTTTATATACGAGATCATATTGCCAAAGGTAACCCAAAGTGTCAGATCACACAGGTGAAAGCACAATAAGAAGGTATAAAACAATCATAAAAACAAACAAACGCAATTAGCCGCACACGGAATAAAAACAATAAAGACAATGAGACAAACCTACAAACATATTTGATATAAAAGGAAATTAGTAAGTAGCAGTGGTGATTGGGTAAATCTTCAGCTTGGATTAAAAGAGGTTAGCATTGTCTGTAGTTTTAGCTCTTGTGGTAATTTGTTCCAATGTTCACTCTAAGAACAGCCTGTAATCCAGAACCGCCTGACCTGAGATGTCCGCAGGATTCATACTGTGTCAAAAGATCTGACAAGTAACTAGTACCTGACACACTCAGTGATTTATGGACAAGTAATAGTATTTCACTTCTTGTTACAACACCTGGCAGCAGCATCTTGGACCAGCTGGAGCTGTCTATAAAATAAATAAATGGTAGTTATCGGGTCATAAAACCGATGATGAGATTATCCAACAATGGCAAAGCCACCATTGCTGTAAGTAAACTGAAATGTGACTTGAAAGTCGAATCTAATAGAGGATTTCAAGGATCGTGACACACTTAACTGTTTACAACATGTTACCCAAGGAAGAGCTTCGTTTACATTTGGCAGATGCTTTTGTCTAAAGCGACTTACAGAGTTTAATACATACATTCATACACCGATGGCGATGGCTGCCATGCAAGGTGCCGACCAGCACATCAAGAGCAGCTTTGGGGTTCAGTATCTTGCCCAAGGACACTTCGACATGCAGAACAGGGGAATCGAACCAGCGACCTTCCAATAACAAGACGCTGTACCGCTGATCCACAGCCTCAAATTCACTCTCTTTGTGTCGTAGTTCGTCCACTCAGCATCTAGTTGGCCACCCTCTTGTACGAGCTTGGATATGCTCATCAGTGAGGTTATGTAAAGACTGAAACCGGATGATTCTCTAGTTGATTGTGAATGTTCTTGAAGATCGATCATGATCTCAAATCGATAGACTCCCCCCCCCCCCAATCCATACTCCTGTGCACAAGGACAGCTCCATTTAAGTAAAGGTCTTCCCAGTTTGTTATTCAATAAATTGATTGGTCTGTACAAAGCCCTGACCTCAACCCCATCCAACACCTTCGGGCTGAACCGGGTCACTGACTGTGAGCCAGGCCTTATTGCCCAACATCCGGACTGAACTTCAGTAATGCTATTGTAGCTGAATCAGAGCAAATCCCAGAAGCCAGGGTGCAAAAATCTTTGGGAAAATCCTGCCGAAACAGCTGAGACTGTTAAAGCAGCAGATCCATAAATAATCACATATGGGTCTAATGTTTGGGTGGATACTTTTGGTCATAGTGTAAGTAAGTCCCCAGAACTCCAGGGGACTTCCAAATACAGCATTGAGTAAGTTAATTATGCAAAGCCACACACCAGCAGCCACTGATGAGAATTATAGACAGTGCTGTTTAAACAACAAACGTGCTTACAGGAATCAGCAATTGTAGGGAAATCAACAATCAAAAACAAGAAAACCAGACAGTTGAATCACAGCTCTGGATGAACTCCCAACCCAACCACACACCCCCTTTTCTCTGACAGCCTGCTCAGCCCGACAACCAGCGACTGCCGTGGAAACACGGGGGCCGAGTGGGGGCTGAGCTTCGAATGATCAAGACACGAGGACGTCACTGTGGTGTTTATTTGTTCCAGCTCTAAACTGCTGGATCATATGCTGACTGGCCTTCTTCGCTTCAAATAACCCCGGGCTTTCTGTGTGACATGATTATCTGGTAGAAAGGAATGCTTCACCAGCCTCTATCACATGCGGGCCTTTGTTCTGGGAGGTGAAAATCAAACCTGCTAATCTTGGAGCGGCTAGATATGGGCCAGATTCAACGGACTATGACCCTCTTGGCGCCAAAACGAAAAATACTTTCTCCTGCTGAAACAACAACCTCTGTGAAGTGTCCTTTTGCACTAGTTGACTATGTTAATAATTGCTAAATGTATTCGTTAACAAAACATTGTGTTACCTGAGGAAAGGCATTGCATCAGATGTGCAAAGGGCTGAAGGCTAATTTCCAACCTGCATCTTTTGCAAGGCCGTGCATGAGTACAGTGATGGACAGTAATTAAGTATATTTACTCAATTAATGTACTTAAAAAAGGTAATTTCACGCATTTAATGTGCTTACAGGTGAGTACTACTGCATGAAGAAAAGGAGTATAAAGCCTTTGTAGGCTCCAGAGGAAGCTGCATGTAATCTGACAAATTTCCTCCAGTGAGGTCATTCAGTGAAAAAGCTGCATTGTGGGTAATGTAGGCACCAGGCGTGCTGTCCAATTGTTAAGGTACTTTTGCTGCACTTCACTTGAGCATTTCCATTTTCTGCTCCACTACATTTTGGAGGAGAATATATTCTTTACTAGATGTTTTTGATAACTTGAGTTGACTCTGCTGATTACAAGCTGCATCAGACTCAAAGTAGTGAATCTGTTAATTATTTAAATGGAAGTTAGATATTTCAGTATCGTAACAACACTGTAAGGTCTATTATCAATATTTTGAGGCTCTTTAAACTGGTCAATTTAAGCCATGACAATTCAGCAAATACACAGATTTTTTATTATGTTTAATTCCAAAAATAATAAATATACATCACCCCAAGCAACATTTTCGGCATAAAAACCAAACCCTTTTCATATTGGCCGATAATAGATATATTAGTATCAGTATATATGTTGCAGATATCAACCAACATGATGCTTTGGTTTTAAAGAACACGCAACGTTGCTTGCTTAATGATTATTACATTTTGAGTAAAGTTTCTTGTTTCACTTCACTGATGTCATTTTATAAAATAAAAGTTCAACTGGATTTAAAATGGTATTATTGGCATATTGATATTCTTTTAAGGTATCGTATCGAGGCTAGACAGTTCAGTATTGCGACGACACAGTTTGGTCTGTTATCATTATTTTGAGTCTTTAAACTGGTAAATCTAAGCTATGACAATTCAATACATGCCAAAAAAAACAAAACAGTCAACTTAAAACACAAGATTTTACAATTAATATTCGCTGCAAGTAACGTTTTCAGCATTAAAACCAAAACCTTTTCATATTGGCTTATCATACATTTTGTATTGGTGTATTTTGTTAAAAGGTTTGGGTTTTGAATTACACAGCACATACAATGTTGCTTGGGATGATAAAGATGATTTAATTTCAATGTATCATGGCCAATATATCGATATTTTTTACTATCAGCCCCAAAAGCTGAATATCTGTTGGGCTCTAGCTACAAGCCAAGACAAGTTATATGTTGCTGTTATGTAATAGCCATGTTATTTATATTTTAATGATCAAATTGACTTTGAAATTGGTATCAGATATCGATATTTTTTAAGATATTGTATCGAGGCTGGACATTTCATTATGGTGACGACACTGTTTGGTGTGTTCTTCCTATTCTGAGGCTTTAAACTGGTAAATATAAACCATGAAAACTCAACAAAGACACAGATCTGATTCTGCATTATGTCTGATCATAGACATCACCTGTTTTTATCCATCCTCTTTGTTCAGTTTGGACCAGAACCACTTTCACTTTGACAAGCCTCTCATCCCTGACACACACACACATACACACACATAGAAACACACACAGACACACACCTCTGCTTCTTCTTCTTCTTCTTCTTTTTTTCCATCGTTAGCTCCAGCTAGCTCAGAGCCCCATCACTGCTAGCAGTGCCCAACGAAGGAGCCCCCATGACAGCTAACGCTAAACACACACCTTCCATGAATTACACCCCCCCGGCTGTGACACATTAATTCTCTTTATTGTCTTTAAATGCTTTTAAAAAAACACCTCCTCCCAGCGTATCAGTGTATTAGGTGTGTAGGGGGGGATACAAGCTAACGCTAGCCCCTAGCCTCTCCTTTCAATGAAACGTCAGTTAACAGACAGGCAGCAGCACAAAGAGAAGAAAATGTGACAAGGAGGCGAGGAGCTGTCGCCCAACATCCTCCATGTTTCCACTCACCATATCCTGCTCAAACACCGCAGCCGGGTCCGGACACGCAGCTCCCTCTCCTGTGGTTGTGGACAGACAAGTGTTTCGGCCTCAGAATCTCTGCTGTCTTTCTCTTTCTCTCACACTCTCCACCCGGAATTCTGCCTGCAGGACAAGAATGGGATCGTCGTGCGCATGCGCAGTCGATCCAGGGATGATGTTGGCACTTGGAAAACTGTCGCATGGCAATGTAAAAAAAAAAAAAAGCCCTGTCGGTGGTAAAAGTCGACTTATAGCGACATCTACTGGACATGTGTGGTCTGTGGGTGGTGGTTTGTATTCTACAAGTGTTCAGTATTAACATTTATACTCAAACTGATGCAAACACAATGTTCACAGTGAGGATTTTAATGTTAAGGGTACTTGTATCTAGTGTAAAGTTGAGTTAAAGTAAATATATATTATTTACTGTACGAGTAGTATTTCAATAAAATATATATAAGTATGTGAAATTAAATGTACTCAAAGGTGCATTCTGTAGTTTTAGGTAATGCATTTTAATCATAAAAGATCTTCACTTTGTTTTTTGATAATGTTTATTGTAATATTACGCTCAATTTCCCTGTTTGCAGGACTAATAAAAGGAATTCTGATTCTGATTCAAACTAAATAAACAAACTCTCTTTGATTTCATGACCAAAATAAACAAAAAACAATTTAATACTGTTTTACCTTGTTTATATGTGGCGGACCCTGCCACCTTTTCCAGCCTCAACCAGTGTGAGAACAGCTTGTTCATTCACTTACTGGAAAAAACACATATTTCTGAGTTTGTATTATTACCTCATTAATATTGTAAATATAAGTCTGAATTTCTTTTCCAAGCTACATATGAATTATTCAGTGTTATAAAAAAAAAAAAGTACCCAAAAGTCATACTTGAGCAAAGGTAAAAATGTTGTGCTAAAATAATACTTTAGTGAAAGTGAAAGCCACCTATATGAGTAGTACTTAAGTAAAAGTGACAATTTCCTGGAAACATATCTATTTAAAGGGTAGCTCCACCCATTGTAAGGGCACTATGTTGTTTTGCAGAAAGAAATTCAAACTCAGAATTTCAATATTTACAATATTAATGAGGTAATAATACAAACTCTGAAATATGTACTTTTCCACAACTGAAAAATCAAGCTATTCTCAGAAGAAGGAAAAATTTGCAGAACACTGTTTGAAGATAAGGGTGGCAGGGTCCGCCACATATAAACAAAATAAAACAGAATGAAGTTGTAAGAGATAACTTTCTGGAAACAGATAAGCCTCCAGTAATCATAAATATTTATAACCTATTAATGTGAAGCTACCAGTGTAATCCAATAGCTAGACAACGACATCTTACTGTGAGAAAATAACAGGTGTTGTAACATTAATGATGGTTCTCTGCGATTCAGGTGCACTGAAACTGAAGCAGCTAAATGGAATTCAGCCATGATTTTAGTAGTAAAAAGAAAAGAGTACTGCACTGGGTGTTTTATGTCACATTCACTGTAATATAAAAAGGACAGCTCAAGAATATTTAATCATTTATTTTTATAGATCATATAGTTTACAAAGCACGATTAAACCACAATTTTTAGATCATAAAACAAAAAAAACATGTTCCGTTTTGTATCAACAGACTTTATGGCAAAGGAAACACCTGCTCCAGGACTGAAATATACATTTGCCATATGTCAAAAGAAGTCCATGCACAACTGCTGCCTATAAATCAGGCTCAGCGTGGTGTTTCGAGCACCATCCACAGTGCTCACTAACAATTATGGTGGAGTCTTCATTAGAGATCCTTTTTCAACTGTACTGTGATTTCCACATACTGACACACTGACTTCTGAACACAGTTCAAAGTTGTCCATACATGATCCAGATGTATGCATCTGTACTCCGACAGTCCATAAAAGAAAAAGTGACGACCGTTCTTCACTTTTCCTCCGCCTCCTCTTCAGACAGCTCCTCACTCTCCGACTCGTCCTCCTCACTGTCACCACCTTCCTCGTCCTCTGAGGAGCCCTCTTCATCATTCTCTACAGCCGGCATCTTCAGGACAATTTCATCATCTGCATCGTCGCTGACGACCATCGACTTCCTCCTCTCCAGGAGGGACGGGGTGCAGACCGGTGTGGTGTCCTGAAGTGGAAGAGAGGAGCACATTAGATCATGCTGATACAGCGCTGATGTTGATATGTTGTCAGTTCTTCTGTTGATACAGGATGTTGGTGCATGGGTTTTATCACGCAGCCACTAAATGACACGCAATAAGCATACGCACCACAGTAATGTCGGCACAGTTATCTGACCCCAGATCACTGATATACCTGGGGTCATTTTCAGTCTGTGCCAAAGCTAAACAAAAAAATCATGAGAGTTCTTCTTACGTCACTACATGTAGAAACATTGATGGAGTCAGACATTTTCTTCGGAGGCAACTGGGCAGCCTGGAAAAACACAGAAAGAACTGAAGGTTAGAATACTGTAATACCAACAACAACACAAGTATAAATGGTTTCTAGACACTTTTATTCTGAAACTCCCAAGGTAAAAAGTTCTGGTCCAGTTGAGGTTGAGTGTATTTGCACGGCTACAACTAATAGTTCATTTATCATTTCAGTCATTTTCCAAGAAGAAATGTTAATTATTTACTGTTCCAGCTTCTTAAATGTGATGATTTGAGTCTTCCAGTTTTAGACTATTGATTAGACAAAAAATAAAAGCAGAGCACAAAAGGACTTCAGTATCTAGGAAATACTGACAGTCGTTTCCTCATCTTTTTGACATTTTACATAAAGAACATTATGATGCCATCAAAACAAAGTGTAAATACTTGTGACCCTGTTCTGCAGATTTGTAATGTAATATAGTTTATACTGTATATAATAAATACAATAGACTTGACTTACGAATCCAGGGAAGTCGTAGTCGATGCCCTTTTCAGCGAGTCTCTTGCGGAGCTTCCATTCTTTCCGCAGCAGTTTCTCTTTCGTCTTGGCGATCTGCTCTAACGTGTGCTTCTTGTTGTAGCGGGCTACAGCCGGATGCGAGGGCTTTTTAAATTTCCTCTGGGAGCCAACAAACAGCTTCTCGTTCACTTTCTCTGGTTCAATCACATGACCTGAGAAACAGCAAGAGCATCATTTTAAAGCACTTTTACAGTGATGGATGTAAATCATTGTCCAACTAAAAGGTAAAAAAAATGGGGATTGAATACAATCATTAAATGTAATAATCTTCATGAACAGATCATGAAAATGTATCTGTAAACACCATAAGCCACATTTAATCAATTTTAAACTGTATGTCAGGTGATGTTATCCTGTCTGGTAATTCAGGGATCGTGTTGCTAATTAACAGACTTGTACATTAACTATACTCACATTTGACGAGTCGCTCCCCCATGAGGTAATTGTTCATCGTCTCTGCGACAATTTTGGCGACTTCATCGCAATCAAACTCTACAAACGCGTAGCCTTTGCTTCCACCCGTCTGTAATAAAAGATAGAGACAGTGAATATCACACATCTGCACTTGATTCATCAGAATCCATTTAAAACGTCTTTCCATCTAAAAGTTTTAATACTAAAAACTATTTAGTGTTACTCAGGCTTTTGTTGGAACATGGGTTTTATCGCTCTGCCAAGAGGTGAACAGGTGATAAGCTTTAATGCACCAGAATACTTTAGGCTCAGTTATCTGACCTCAGATCACTGTTACATCTGAGATCATTTTCAGTCTGAGCCAAACTTGAGAGGGAAAACCCCAAATTCTAAATCACTCATCTTATGAATTCTTATGAAATTTAAAATGTTTTCAAACTTGGATGCAAGTTAAAATATAACTTGATATTATGAGTGTACAAATGAAACGTCAGTAAGGTAGACAAAAATAGAAACAGTTTCAGATAGAGTGCATATTCAATAAATATACATAGATTACACTCCGGTCTCTTACCTTTTTACTCCTGGACAGCCGAAGCCTCAGGACTTTACCAAACTGTTCAAAGTAAGTTTTGAGCTGAGGCTCAAACAGTCCGAGTGGCAGGTGACCGACATAAATCACTCCAGGAGTCAAACTTTGCCCCTGTACACAGAAAACAAGAAGACAGTCAGATTTACATTTATCTAATGAATGCACCTTTTCATTAAGAACACATATAATCTGCCATACTACAGATACAGAAGTAACTGGGATTTTAAAACTATGACAAGACAAAATGTCTGTTTTTGACATAATTTATGACTAGTGGGCTTAAATAAAATCCTGATGTGACATAAGTCTGGGTCTGTACCAAACACACGTGCTTTCTTACATGTAGCAAAGAAGATTTGTAGGCCAGCACATCTATGCAGCACTACAGTTTCTCACTATAAAAAGGCTGATTTTTCCTTTTCACCCATTTATCAAATCATTACACACAGTGAGTTATTCGGCTATTTCTGTTGTACTACGATTTTATCCTATTATTTTATTTTCCGCTCATATAAAGTGCTTTTAATTTGAATTTTATATCGTAAAGATCCTTTAAACCAAACAATAATAGAGTGTTCACTGTTTTATGAAGTCCTGTGATTCCTCAGTACAACCACGACCTATTTTATCATTAAAATCACCACCGCACTGCTGACTCTACTTTAGTTAGCCTCATAATTGTGGCATTATCACGAAATACAAGTATGATATCAACGTTTGTATTTATTATTTTTATATATTGTAAAATCACCTTTAAATGCCCAATAATCCATCTTGTATGAGTGAAAAATAAAAGCATGGCGGCATCGTGGCTAAAAAGATTAGCAGTAGCATTCAAGCTAGCAAACATCTCTGATTAGCTTGGTCACAAAATCCGACGAGTTACAGATTCAAGTTAAACAGCCGTTACATTCTGGAGTGAACAGACGTCGTTAGATGAAATAATCAAGTAAAAGCTCTGTCATCTAAATCGACTTTCTGTTTGTTTTAGGCCGAACTTCTCCTCCCGACCCACCTTGCTGCTCTGGTTCTTCTTCGCCTCCTGGACCTTCTTCTTGAACTCTGATTCCTCTTTTGGGTTCAGAGCCAGCAGCTCTTTGGGCGGCTTAGAAAGCGTTTCTGCTTTACTTTCAGTCATTTCGATTAATTACCTACTCGAGACATGGACTGTTAAAATGACAACAGCCTCGGTTTAACAGCTCTCTGCGTACCACGTTGATCTCTTCATCCGGCAGTCCATGTGGTGTCAACCAAAGAAACGCCGACGGAAGGTTGGCGGAGGGTTAAAGTACGGTGGCCGGCTGTGCGCAGCGCCCCCTACAGGTCTGGAGGATACACTGTTATTACTGCTGCAGCTGTAGGAGGAAGTATTTACAGCCTTTACTGGTTGAAAAAAGCTGTTGAATTTAAATGCAAATTTTAAGCAACTATTTTAAAAGATAGTCGGTTTTCTTATCATTCGTAATTAATGAAATATGTTTTTCCATTAGAAAACTGTTGAAATGATGATGGTTTTTGTATTGTTTTGTATTGGCTGTTTATTTATTTATGTTTGCAGAACTGAAAGTGGGTACATTTATACATGTAAATGACTATATATGTATGGTGAGGGCTAAGTGGATGCTGGAGGGTACATCAGAATCAGAATCAGTATTCCTTTATTGTCCCACAAACGGGGAAATGTGTTTGCCACAGCAGCTAGTGGACAGTAGTATTATAAAAATATTAATTAAAAGGTAAGAAAAAGAATAGACTCATTAATACATATAAATATAATATTGTACAGAATGAACATGTCATTTTAAACAGTGTGGCAGTGAATTGTTATTTAGAAATAATGAATACGGATTTTATAAAATTGACCAGATAGTGCAAACTTAAAATGAGAAATGTTAAATTATTATGACATAATTAAGTACAAGTTTCTCCCAACAGTACCCATAAGGACGCCGCCATATATCCAATCCATATCGGAAGTCCCGACCGGAAGTTGGTTAATCAACAAAATAAAACCAAAATAAAAGCCGCCATTTATCCAATCCATATCGGAAGTCTCAAGCGGAAGTTAGATAATCACCAAAATAAAAGCTTAACAAACACGTACGTTTACACAATAGACTGGATGGTTTACACATAACATAATTCTATGCACTTTGTGCATTTACATGTTTATGGTAACGGTATAATTAATTCGTTAATTGTCTCGCCATGACTTTACTCAGAAGTTAGTTAGAAGCCTATAATAATCACTAAGTTATAATGTTAACATTTCATGGATTTAGCTTCAATATCAATGTTATGAAAAAAAAATGTGAATATTATGTTTGTGTGGTGGTGGTAGGGGGCACACACACACACTCACACACACTTCTTTATGTTATTTTTTTTTTGTAAATGACAATGTTAAAGTAAAGTAACTTTAAACTTTAAAACTTTAGTATTGGAATAATAACAAATAAAGACCAGAGAAATGAAATATCAATAAAAAGTGACCATTTTAAATCCTATTAACAATTGTTTGTCTGTGTTGGTTCTAATAATATTTCTAATAATATTTGTTTTATTTTGAGTTTAGCCTCTTTTGACAAAACAGATTGAGAAATCACAGGATGCAGTCAAACACCCTGAGCCAGGAGTTGAACCATTCTGAGGCAAAACCTCTATATTTGGGATACCTGCTGTACCAACTGAGCTGTTGGTCTCTCTGGATTTCTCAGAATAAACCAGGTCAAATAAGTCCCGCCCACAGATTTTCTGGCGAATCCGGGTGGTGACCGCCCAAAGGGGCGGTTTCCCGCGCGAAATTAGTGCATTTCCCTCCAAAATTGATGATGTGTATAAAACTTGCTTACAGAGAGTCATTCTGTTTGGAGCTGCTCTTCTCTGAGGACACGAACACGGTGAGTAAACTGTTCTGTATGATTCTGCTTTATGTGCTCAGTTACCTGCTCAGTACTGGTGTGTTCATGTCTGTGTGGGGAGCTGTACAGATCAGTTGTTACCTCCAGATCTCAGGTAATCAGCCCAGGTGATGTTCCTTCATATATCAGAGCTCCACATAGTAATTACCTTCATGTTCGTCTGCGGGTTAAAATGGAGCCAGCCTCCCATGTCGGTGAGATTTGTGTTTTCCTCAAATGTTTCTGAAATAACTCTGAACAGAAGCTGAAGAGGTCTCATTTGATTGTTAAGTGTTGAGGTAAATTCGGCTGGAACATAATCCTTTAATTACATCCAATTAAATCCGCGACAGATGTTGTGTTTTGCTCGTGCACCAAACTCCATTGTGATTTTGGTCGTTTTATCTCTGCTTGTTTATTACATGAATAATGCACAGTTAATTAAACGGTGGTCACTCTCTCAAAACAAGTTGTGAGTCTGGGTGAAGTCGGCATGAAACTTTTTTGAAATGTATGTATTCTTTAGAAAGTTCGTTAGCTAACGTTTGCAGGTCAGTTTCAGTGAGTGGTTATGTTATGCTATGTTAGCTAGCTGACTGTAAAGTTGTTGCCGATGCACTGCACGGTTTGGGAAACACGTTAGCAGCGGCTCAGCTGCCTTTATTAACGGCTAAGGGCACATTAACTGGGTACAGTATAACGAGCTTATAAAGACGACTGGGTCATTTAATCGTTGTGTTTTTACAGACAGGCTTGCATGTTAGCTAACGTGTGTGTCTGTGGGAGAGTGTTAGCATGACGCCACGTGCTGTGTAATGTTAGCTTGTTAATACTAGCATCAGTACAGCTTAATATCAGAGTACAGCACAGTTAGCTAACAGGCTCCATGTTGTGTTAGTAATGTCTCAGTATGTTAGTATGTCAGCATCTAGAAGGTCATTCTGAGCAGCTAAAGTAGTTTAACACACAATATGCAGCCTCAGTGTAGCTGCACAGAATGTATTCAGTGTGTTTGTCTCAGTTCTGGTTTAATAAGTTATTTAAATCACTGCACTGACTCCATATGTGTCAAAAGATAGACTTTAAAATCGTCTTGTGTGTAAAGCACTAATTGTTCTCAGGGTTTAATACTTAAGAAACCTTACTTTTAAGAAACTTATTTATTGAATCAGATTATATTAGATTTTACAGTGCAGAGTGATGTGAGTCTTTTGGAGTGATATCATGCACATGGTTACAGACTGCTATATCATTCTTTAGTATGAAATTATAATCGTGTAGGAAATCCCCTTTTTGCTGGATGTGTCTGTAATCTAATTACATCTTCTTTTTCCAAATTTTATATATATATCTATATCTATCTATATAAATATATATAGAGAGATATATATGACCTTATAGTGTGTGTATATATTTATATATACACAAACATACACACAGAGACACACATGACTTTAGTCATCATGTTATATGCTTCCTCTTGTCTCCAGGTGAACAGTTGGACTTGTCTTCAGCTTCGGGTGGAACAGCTCTGACCTGTAAAGTGGTCAGACCGAGAGAGGAGAGACAGCTGGTCCAACAAGGTCAGTGCTAAAACAGGTGCAAAAATTAAAGGCAGAAAGTTTGAGATTTGTCAGTTGCGGTTCATTAATACTCTAAGATCAGTAAATGATTCTAGAGGATCGTCGAGTCTCATTCCCAGGTCGTTGAATACCAACAGTTTGAGTTGGCAGAATCCACGACAGTGTCACTGTTGGGACACTAGTCGCTCTCCCTCTTTTTCTGTTTGTCTTTTAAAAAGCCTTGTTTCATTTCAACATGTTAAATGGGTTTTATTTACTGAGAGGAAATATAAACAGTATGTCTTAAACACCTGCATTTATTTGATCTCATTTACATATGATATATGACTATGATATGATATATGACTTTAAAATCGTCTTGTGTGTAAAGCACTAATTGTTCTCAGGGTTTAATACTGAAGAAACCTTACCTTTAAGAAACTTATTTATTGAATCAGATTATATTAGATTTTGCAGTGCAGAGTGATGTGAGTCTTTTGGAGTGATGTCATGCACATGGTTACAGACTGCTATATCATTCTTTAGTATGAAATAATAATCGTGTAAGAAATCCCCTTTTTGCTTGATGTGTCTGTAATCTAGTTACATCTTCTTTTTCCAAATTTTATATATATATCTATATCTATCTATATAAATATATATAGAGAGATATATATGACCTTATAGTGTGTGTGTGTATATATTTATATATACACAAACATACACACAGAGACACACATGACTTTAGTCATCATGTTATATTAAAGTGCTTCCTCCTGTCTCCAGGTGAACAGTTGGACTTGTCTTCAGCTTCGGGTGGAACAGCTCTGACCTGTAAAGTGGTCAGACCCAGAGAGGAGAGACAGCTGGTCCAACAAGGTCAGTGCTAAAACAGGTGCAAAAATTAAAGGCAGAAAGTTTGAGATTTGTCAGTTGCGGTTCATTAATACTCTAAGATCAGTAAATGATTCTAGAGGATCGTCGAGTCTCATTCCCAGGTCGTTGAATACCAACAGTTTGAGTTGGCAGAATCCACGACAGTGTCACTGTTGGGACACTAGTCGCTCTCCCTCTTTTTCTGTTTGTCTTTTAAAAAGCCTTGTTTCATTTCAACATGTTAAATGGGTTTTATTTACTGAGAGGAAATATAAACAGTATGTCTTAAACGCCTGCATTTATTTGATCTCATTTACATATGATGTAAATGATATAATCATATTTTATTCAACATGTATATCTTCACTGTTCAGCCACAACATTAAAACAACTGACTAGTGAAATGAGCATTGACCATCTTGTTACAGTCAAATGTTCTGCTGGGAAACTTTGAGTTCTGTCATTTCTGTGGAGCCTCTTTGACAAACACCACCCACCCAAACACCGTTCAGACCAACTGCACCCCCTCATGGCAAAGAACCCAAGTTGTCAGACAGGCCTCCACATTCTCCAGATCCCAGTCCAGTTGAGCATCTGTTGGATGAGTCAGAACCAACTCCCATCCATGTTGGGGCCCCCATGGATCGTTCTTGGCTCAGACTGCATCCAGTGGAAGCTCAGTTGGATTGAGATCTGGGGAATCTGGAGGCCAGGTTGACACCTTGAGCTCTTTCCCACCTTCCTCGGGTCGTTCCTGAGCAGTTTTTGCAGTGTTGCAGGCGTGTTTTCCTGCTGGAGGGGGCACTGCCATCAAGGAGTGCTGCTGCCATGAGGGGTTGTACTCGGTCTGCAGCTGTGTTTGGGTGACTGCTGTTTGTCAAAGAGACGTCCACATGAATGCCAGGACTCATGGTTTCACACCCGAACATGGCATTGGAACACAATGATCCATGTTATTTATTTCACCTGTCACTGGTTCTAATGTTGTTGCTCTCAGTTTATACACATGTTAAATACTTTATGAATTAAATCAAATCAATGCATTTAGGCACCGTAACCAGACTTGTTTATATTCCCTCTCAGTGAAAAAAAACTGTTTAAAATACTTCTACTTCCTTTGAACCCTGTGGGTTTTGAGCTGGGACTTTTAAATTTTAAATAGACAGCTTCATGTTTGTAGTTTCAGTTTCTGACATGCAGCTGTGCGGTGGCTCAGTTTTTGGATTTGAAGCAGTTATTGTTGTCTCATTCATGGTAGAAGTGCAGCAAACAGCTACAAACACCAGCAGAATGACAGGAGACATGTTAATTTCTGTTGGCCTATGTTTGGTTTCCCTTGTGCGGTTGTCAGATTGTCTACGTTTTTCTGAGTGTATGAACTATGTTGAGCAGGGCCCGGTGTTAACATTGGCGTTGTTATTAATGGTAGAAGTGCAGCGCATTGAGAGCTACATCTACAGCAGAACTGAGCGGAGATGTGTTGTTTTTGAGGCCTCGTGGTATAGAGCTTTCTAGAGACAAAAGTTCAGTAGGGAAATCCACTTGTTAGTGGTCTGCCAAGCAAACTTGGTGTTATCATTGTAAGTTACAGGTTAACTTGACCGGACTTCAGCTATCTTCAATGGCAAATGCCTGAGTGCTGTCCATCAGAGCTGATAACTGTGGTTTCCATGAATGGCAGCCAGTCAGGCCATTGATCAACTGCAGGTATTGGTAATAGCGTATCCTACGAGCCCTTGTGCCATCCCGCCAACTTAAAGGTCCCTGTACGTGGTGACATACCTATAGCAGGTCCCTGTCTGATGATACAAACCTATGGTTGGTAGAAGCGAGCACATAGTGGTCGTGTTTAGCTTGGGCCTCGGCCTGGCTAGGGACATGCTCAGGGCCACGGTAGAAGCTAGCCTGACGCCATATGCAGCTCTGTTCTCTGCCCTCATGTCCATGACGAGATTCACATGTGACCTCAGTGAGCATGGTAATGCGATGCCTTTGCTTGAAGATAATGTTGAACCTCTGTGATAAAACAAAATGAAAATAATTGCAGGAATTCATTTTCTTTGCAACTCAGTGCAACAGCATCCTGCATGATAACACCATGCAGAGATCATTACAAAGCTGTTACAGGGCCCTCGGCCTCACTGCCCAGCAGACCACTAATAAGGATCCGATTGTGCTATGGTGACATTTTTCGTTTTGAAAACAGTTGTTGAGATCATGTTTATGGTAGAAGTGCAATGAACTGATAGCTACAAACGGCTTGAACGGTTGTTAGTTTGTCTACGTCCTTCTGAGTGTATGAACTATGTTGAGCAGGGCCCAGTGTTAACATTGGCGTTGTTATTAATGGTAGAAATGCAGCGCAATGAGAGCTACATCTACAGCAGAACTGAGCGGAGATGTGTTGTTTTTGAGGCCTCGTGGTATAGAGCTTTCTAGGGACAAAAGTTCAGTAAGGGCAATCCACTTGTTAGTGGTCTGCCAAGCAAACTTGGTGTTATCATTGTAAGTTACAGGTTAACTTGACCGGACTTCAGCTATCTTCAATGGCAAATGCCTGAGTGCTGTCCATCAGAGCTGATAACTGTGGTTTCCATGAATGGCAGCCAGTCAGGCCATTGATCAACTGCAGGTATTGGTAATAGCGTATCCTACGAGCCCTTGTGCCATCCCGCCAACTTAAAGGTCCCTGTACGATGATACAAACCTATGGTTGGTAGAAGCGAGCACATAGTGGTCGTGTTTAGCTTGGGCCTCGGCCTGGCTAGGGACATGCTCAGGGCCACGGTAGAAGCTAGCCTGACGCCATATGCAGCTCTGTTCTCTGCCCTCATGTCCATGACGAAATTCACATGCGACCTCAGTGAGCATGGTAATGCGATGCCTTTGCTTGAAGATAATGTTGAACCTCTGTGATAAAACAAAATGAAAATAATTGCAGGAATTCATTTTCTTTGCAACTCAGTGCAACAGCATCCTGCATGATAACACCATGCAGAGATCATTACAAAGCTGTTACAGGACCCTCGACCTAACTGCCCAGCAGACCACTAATAAGGATCCGATTGTGCTGTGGTGACATTTTTCGTTTTGGAAACAGTTGTTGAGGTCATGTTTAGGTAGAAGTGCAATGAACTGATAGCTACAAACGTCTTGAACAGTTGTTAGTTTGTCTACGTCCTTCTGAGTGTATGAACTATGTTGAGCAGGGCCGGTGTTAACATTGGCGTTGTTATTAATGGTAGAAGGGAAGCGCATTGAGAGCTGCAGCTACAGCAAAACTGAGTGAAGATGTGTTGTTTTGGAGACCTCGTGGTATAGAGCTTTCTAGGGACAAGCGTTCCGTAAAGGCAATCCACTTGTTAGTGGTCTGCCAAGCAAACCTGGTGTTATCATTGTAAGTTACAGGTTAACTTGACCGGACTTCAGCTATCTTCAATGGCAAATGCCTGAGTGCTGTCCATCAGAGCTGATCGCTGTGGTTTCCATGAATGGCAGCCAGTCAGGCCATTGATCAACTGCAGGTATTGGTAATAGCGTATCCTACGAGCCCTCGTGCCATCCCGCCAACTTAAAGGTCCCTGTACGATGATACAAACCTATGGTTGGTAGAAGCGAGCACATAGTGGTCGTGTTTAGCTTGGGCCTCGGCCTGGCTAGGGACATGCTCAGGGCCACGGTAGAAGCTAGCCTGACGCCATATGCAGCTCTGTTCTCTGCCCTCATGTCCATGACGAGATTCACATGTGACCTCAGTGAGCATGGTAATGCGATGCCTTTGCTTGAAGATAATGTTGAACCTCTGTGATTAAACAAAATGAAAATAATTGCAGGAATTCATTTTCTTTGCAACTCAGTGCAACAGCATCCTGCGTGATAACACCATGCAGAGATCATTACAAAGCTGTTACAGGACCCTCGGCCTCACTGCCCAGCAGACCACTAATAAGGATCCGATTGTGCTGTGGTGACATTTTTCGTTTTGGAAACAGTTGTTGAGGTCATGTTTAGGTAGAAGTGCAATGAACTGATAGCTACAAACGTCTTGAACAGTTGTTAGTTTGTCTACGTCCTTCTGAGTGTATGAACTATGTTGAGCAGGGCCCGGTGTTAACATTGGCGTTGTTATTAATGGTAGAAGGGAAGCGCATTGAGAGCTACAGCTACAGCAAAACTGAGCGAAGATGTGTTGTTTTGGAGACCTCGTGGTATAGAGCTTTCTAGGGACAAGCGTTCCGTAAAGGCAATCCACTTGTTAGTGGTCTGCCAAGCAAACCTGGTGTTATCATTGTAAGTTACAGGTTAACTTGACCGGACTTCAGCTATCTTCAATGGCAAATGCCTGAGTGCTGTCCATCAGAGCTGATAGCTGTGGTTTCCATGAATGGCAGCCAGTCAGGCCATTGATCAACTGCAGGTATTGGTAATAGCGTATCCTACGAGCCCTCGTGCCATCCCGCCAACTTAAAGGTCCCTGTACGATGATACAAACCTATGGTTGGTAGAAGCGAGCACATAGTGGTCGTGTTTAGCTTGGGCCTCGGCCTGGCTAGGGACATGCTCAGGGCCACGGTAGAAGCTAGCCTGACGCCATATGCAGCTCTGTTCTCTGCCCTCATGTCCATGACGAGATTCACATGCGACCTCAGTGAGCATGGTAATGCGATGCCTTTGCTTGAAGATAATGTTGAACCTCTGTGATTAAACAAAATGAAAAACAATTGCAGGAATTCATTTTCTTTGCAACTCAGTGCAACAGCATCCTGCATGATAACACCATGCAGAGATCATTACAAAGCTGTTACAGGGCCCTCGGCCTCACTGCCCAGCAGACCACTAATAAGGATCCGATTGTGCTGTGGTGACATTTTTCGTTTTGGAAACAGTTGTTGAGGTCATGTTTAGGTAGAAGTGCAATGAACTGATAGCTACAAACGTCTTGAACGGTTGTTAGTTTGTCTACGTCCTTCTGAGTGTATGAACTATGTTGAGCAGGGCCCGGTGTTAACATTGGCGTTGTTATTAATGGTAGGAGTGAAGCGCATTGAGAGCTACATCTACAGCAAAACTAAGCGGAGATGTGTTGTTTTGGAGACCTCGTGGTATAGAGCTTTCTAGGGACAAATGTTCCGTAAAGGCAATCCACTTGTTAGTGGTCTGCCAAGCAAACCTGGTGTTATCATTGTAAGTTACAGGTTAACTTGACCGGACTTCAGCTATCTTCAATGGCAAATGCCTGAGTGCTGTCCATCAGAGCTGATAGCTGTGGTTTCCATGAATGGCAGCCAGTCAGGCCATTGATCAACTGCAGGTATTGGTAATAGCGTATCCTACGAGCCCTCGTGCCATCCCGCCAACTTAAAGGTCCCTGTACGATGATACAAACCTATGGTTGGTAGAAGCGAGCACATAGTGGTCGTGTTTAGCTTGGGCCTCGGCCTGGCTAGGGACATGCTCAGGGCCACGGTAGAAGCTAGCCTGACGCCACATGCAGCTCTGTTCTCTGCCCTCATGTCCATGACGAGATTCACATGCGACCTCAGTGAGCATGGTAATGCGATGCCTTTGCTTGAAGATAATGTTGAACCTCTGTGATTAAACAAAATGAAAAACAATTGCAGGAATTAATTTTCTTTGCAACTCAATGCAACAGCATCCTGCATGATAACACCATGCAGAGATCATTACAAAGCTGTTACAGGGCCCTGGGCCTCACTGCCCAGCAGACCACTAATAAGGATCCGATTGTGCTGTGGTGACATTTTTCGTTTTGGAAACAGTTGTTGAGGTCATGTTTATGGTAGTACAATGAACTGATCGCTACAAACAGGCTGAGCAGTTGTTTGTTTGTCAGCGTCCTTGTGACTGTATTGAAGGTTTTTTTCTCAGTTCAGGTAGATCTCCACTCCAGCATGCAAATGTGCGCTCAGAGAGTACTTGATACACTTTATGAAGCCTTTGAGGTTGTTGTCTTTCGAACTAATAGCTTTAGCCAGCTTGAGCGGTTGTTAGTTTGTCTGTGTCCTTCTGAGTGTATTGAAGGTTTGTTTTCAGTTCAGCTACATCTCCACTCCAGCTTGCAAATGTGCATTTAGAAAGTGCTTGATACGCTTTATGAAGCCTTGAAAGTTGTTTTGCTGGAGAGACATCAAGGTATAAAGGCTAACAGTGTAAACTAAACAATGTTGAGTGCAGTTAGCTATGACAACCAGTTCACCACCTTGGAGTTCTCGTCATAAAAGTTCAGTAACAGCGATCCAGTTGTTAGTAGTCTGCCAGGCAAACATGGTTATCAGGCTTGTGTGAACCGGCCAACCAGAGCTGACTTAGGCCCCACCTCAAAACCCACAGGATTCAAGGAGTGTTTTTACAGCTACTGGATAAACACAAAAAATATATGTTAAAATATATCTTGAAATAAAATGTATTTGAAAATACAAGTCTTCTCACTGTTAACAACTCGACTCTCTATGAGTCCTGTTTATAGCCCACAAAATGCGTTTTTTGACAACCTGAGCATGAGACTCAAAAATCAGCTGTCTTTCTACAGAATTGCTTTATGAGTATACCGACATAACGCAATTAATCAATTGATTAATAATTGTCCTCCAAAATGCAGGACACTGACTTGTCTCACTTTTCCTCTCTAAGGTCTCAACTTTCTGCTTTTAATGCTGATTAACTTAATCTATATTAATACATCATGTTTGATCAGCGAATATTTAATATTGATAATAAGAATCTGAAAATAATAATAATAATAATAATAATAATAATAATAAAACATAATAATTTAGTTAAGAATACAAATTTATGCTAAATATGAAAAGTGTTTAACATGTATATCTTCACTGTTCAGCCAAAACATTAAAACAACTGACTAATGAAATGAGCATTGATTGTCTTGTTACAATCAAATGTTCTGCTGGGAAACTTTGAGTTCTGTCATTTCTGTGGACCCTCTTTGACAAACACCACCCACCCAAACACCGTTCAGATCAACTACACCCCCTCATGGCAAAGAACCCAAGGTGTCAAACTGGCCTCCTCATTCTCCAGATCCCAATCCAGTTGAGCATCTGTTGGATGCGTCAGAACCAACTCCCATCCATGTGGGGCCCCCGTGGATCGTTCTTGGCTCAGACTGCATCCAGTGGAAGCTCAGCTGGATTGAGATCTGATGAATCTGGAGGCCAGGTTGACACCTTGAGCTCTTTCCCATGTTCCTCGGGTCGTTCCTGAGCAGTTTTTGCAGTGTTGCAGGCGCGTTGTCCTGCTGGGGGGGCACTGCCATCGAGGAGTGCTGCTGCCATGAGGGGGTGTACTCGGTCTGCAGCTGTGTTTAGGTGACTGCTGTTTGTCAAAGAGACGTCCACATGAATGCCAGGACTCATGGTTTCACAGCCGAACATGGCATTGGAACACTATGATCCATGTTATTTATTTCACTTGTCACTGGTTCTAATGTTGGTGCTCTCAGTGTATACACATGTTAAATGCTTTTTACAGATACACTCAAAACCTCCACAAAAACACACACAACTTCCTCAAATTCACTAAAAACTCTAAAAAACACTAAAACCACAAATACACAGAAAACTTTCACAAATACACAAAACCTCCACAAAAACACAAAACCTCCACAATCACAAAACCTCCACAAATGAAGCACAAAATCTTCAAAATGACAAACAAAACCTCCACAAATTCAATAAAAACCTCCACAAATACACACAAAACTTCCACAAATACACTAAAACCTCCACAAATACACACAAAATTTCCACAAATATACAAAAACCTCCACAAATACACACAAAACTACTTCCACAATTACACAAAAACCTCCACGAATTCATAAAAAAACTTCCACGAACACAAGATAAAACCTCTAAAAAACAAACACAAAACCTCCAGAAACAAAAACCTCTGCAAATAAAACGCAAATCCTCCACAAAACTTCCACAAACACACAAAACCTCCACAAAAATACAAAATGTTCAAAAAAAATATAAAACCTCAACAGACAAACATAAAATCTCAACAAACAAACACAAAACCTCCACAAATAAAACACAAACTCCACAAACACAAAACCTCCACAACAAACACAAAACCTCCACAAATAAAACACAAAATCCACAAGCACAAAACCTTCACAAAAACACAAAACCAAAAAACAAACAAAAAACACCACAAACAAACATAAAACCTCCCAAAAAACAAACACAAAACCTCCACAAATAAAACAAAAAACCACCACAAAAACACAAAATGTCCAAAACAAATACAAAACCTCAATAAACAAACATGAAATCTCAACAAACACAAAACCTCCGCAAAAAAAAAACACAAAACCTCCGCAAACCCTAAACCTCCACAATAACATAAAACCACGACAAATGGTCTCAAAACCTCCACAAATACACGCAAAACCTGCACAAAAACAGTCTAGACCTCTTTAATGAAACAGAAAATCACCACAAAGACACAAAATTATCAGAAAGACACAAAATCACCACAACAAGACTCAAAACTCTCACAAATACACAAAACCCTGCACAAAGAGACATGAAACTACCACTGCTCTTCTTTCTCATCCTGCAGGTGATGGACTGAAAGGACATATCTTTAAGACAATCAAGACGAGCCAAACAACAGAGACGAGCTGCCACAGGAGCCTTGAGTTCTGTCATTTTCTGTGGACGCCTCTTTGATAAACACCACCCACCCGAACACTGTTGCAGACTAATTTCACCCCCTTACGGCAACAGCGCTCCTTGATAGCAGCGGCCTCCCAGCAGAGGACAATGTGCCCGCAGCACTGCAGACAGTACCCAGGAACGGTCTGAGGAACCTGATGAAGAACTCAAGTTGTCAGACTGGCCTCCTTATTCCCCGGATCCTGATCCAGTTGAGCCAGAGCCAAGTCCCATCAATGTTGGGGCCCCTGTGGAGCGTTCTTGGCTCAGACTTGTTACGGTGCATCAATCGACAAACTAGTCGAATTAGACAATGGTTCGTAATTATCATAAAAACTACTTATTAATGAAACAAATTAAACACATTTTATTTTTAATTTATTCCCCGTTGTGTAATGTTGTGGTACAAAAGAAAGGAAGGCGGAGCAGCAGAGGAGGTGGAGAGAGAATAAGAGCACAGGGGTGGAGTGTTTCCCAGTGGACTCAGCAGTGCACGCAGCAACATCAGTGACTCTGAGCTCATGACATGGCAACAAAAATCATCTACTTCACGGTGAATGGGAGACCAGAGCGGGCTGAGTTCCCACTGGACTGCCCGGCCCAGGATGTTAAAGGTAGGAGCAGGAAACAAGGTTACCGTTTAAAGTTAATTTGTATATATTACAAAATGCATGTGTGGTATGTCTGCGTGCAAATATACACACACATACCATTGTAGTGTTTAAGAATGCATATCTATATTTTTAATATGGCCTTTATTTATGTAATGTACATTTTCCAAACGTCTCCTATCTTTTGGACTTCTTGAAAGACACATTTAATGTAAAAATCTGGTCTGTTATCTTTGACGCTCAGTTTGAGTTGAATTAACAGAAGACAGGTCATTGACGGACAAATATTCTACCAGTTTTCTGTGGATCAGACGCACAGATCAGTCGTTACACAAGCCGATTAAAGACTTGTTTAAGTGTTGTGGAGGTTGTCTGAGCTACAGGCAGCGATGCAGCTGCCACTGACAGCTCCTCGTCGGCTTCACATGTTCTTCATGCGTGCTTCGTCTCAAGTGGGGAGGAAGGCAAAAGAAACACCTTATTTAAAAGCTCATACAACATTCATATAAGCATGTATTTTCTGGAAACAGTTGTTTGTTATTTGGAGTTAAAACATGTTGATTATCGATCAGCTATAAGCCGTTATGATTAGCCATTGGTCATCCTTTGTATTTGGTGATCATGCAGTTTATTCACGTGCCTTTAACCTGAAAATTCAAAAGATGCTCTTGTTACTGTTTTCATCTCTTCATGTCTAATCAAAAATATCAGGTTATGTTGTGAAAAACATGGCGTGAACTGACATCTAGTCAAAATGTGCCGTTGAAATTAATGCTGAGCCGTCTTTTCCAGATCTGTTCCGCTCTGCAGCCGAGGCTGGACCCCACGACATCCTGAAGCTGTACAACCCCAAAGGCAACATAATCAACATCTCCCCGAGTCTGGAGCCCAACAGCCCGAGCTCCTGCTACAAGCTGGAGGTTGTGGCCTCCGACTGCAACAGTGAGCCGTTAGGTATCTTTAATTCTGCATCATGGGAATCACAGTGATTGGGTTTATGTAAAAAAAAAAACGTTGACAGTCTCCATATTTACTTTTGATCTCAGGTGCAGAACTTGCTGGTGCACTCGGATTTGACCTCTCGTCCATGGAGAAAAGGTAGACGAGGTGGAAAATAAGAGAAACATGATATTTGTATTCATTATTCTTTGAAAAAGGAAGCCAATCATTTTACACTGTGTACAAGACAGTCCAAAGGTAAAAACGAATGTCTGAATGTCTCGTAACACCTCACTGATGGTTCGGGTTCTCAGACTGCAGGGCCTGGAGAAGAAAATCCTGATCGAGGCCGGTGAGACTCCTGCAGTCGTGTACGAGATGAAGAAACAGATCGACTCATTCCGGGAGAAACTGGAGGTACGGACAAAGTGATCGGGGGTCATAAAGCTGCTCGTGGAATTTGGCCAAAAGAACATGGAACTTTTTAATGCGATGATATAATGGCACCATCATCTAAATATGGAGTTTTTATATCTTTACAGAAATAAGAACATTACGAACTTGAGCCAACAGATTTGGTGCAGACGTTTGTGGTTCCCGGACAATGCACGCTACAGACTGTGGTGATCCTCAAACATTTCTCCTCGTACCACCACGAGGAGTACATTTTTGGGTTTTAGTAAAAAGACTCAACAACTCGGATCGACTGCCATAACTACTTAAGTTAATTAAGTCAATTGTAAAGCTTCTCAGCTGTACAGCCACAAAGATCTACTCGCATGGCTGTTGATAAAATTTCCAGGCAGTCTCTGACAAAAACACGACATGCTTACGGTTCCTGGTCTGTTTGTGAAGGGTCAATTCGGGGATTTGATGTAATGTGTGTTTATCTGACCTCCAGCCTCAGGTGACTGGATTCGTGCTTCTTTTTCCTCAGAGTGTGGAGCATCTGAGCTGGCTGGGGTTGTTTAAAGACCTGTCAGAGGGAACGCACAAGCCCTCCCCGTTCTACCACAAGAGAACCCTGCGCAAGACCAGGAAGGAGTGTGAGCATGTACGGGAAAAGTTTCTCCAAATGAGGCACGTTCACATGCAGAACTCACTTGTGCGACCAAATATTACGTTTGAATATCTATTAATCATACGTGTTGTCACCCTGCAGCTCCCTGGAGGTATCAGACGAAGTGAGGCAGTACTTGAAGACTCCAACGTTTGATAACTGGTGAGTTTGGAGAAGTTTTCATGTCGCCTGCAGCTACAGTCTTCATCACTGTGGTGTCTTTGCACCCGTGTCATCAGGAGTAAAACCACTCGGTGCACCTGTGTCCTCAGTGTGACGGAAAGACGGTCGGCTAATGGAAGTCGTGCTCAACATGCACCTCTGATGCGTTTCTGAAGAGGATGTGAGCCGCCCTCTTTTCTTCCAATAGGCACACTCATTTCAATATAAATAGGCTTGCAAAGGGCTCACAAATCAAAAGAAGGTCTTCATAAAAGGCTTAATCAACACACCATGTTTGAAGTGGGCTTTATGGGGAGGAAGCGCGTGTTACATTCAGTCAGGCCTGGTCATCATTTCATGTGTTCCAAAAAGCTTTTAAAACAAACCCACAATGGTGTTGATGGAGAGATATGTGATTATGAACAGAAAACTAAAGCTTCGAGCAGCTCATCATCATAGTAAATTACAGGATTCCTTTGAAACGCTGATAAAATGTGCTTTTCTTTGCCTCCCTTTGTGTGAGATTAGGGGCGTTGTAAAGGATGAAGCTGGTACTCTACATTTTTGCTTCTATCAACAAAGTGTGTTCAAATGAATTATGTATCAGGATCTCGTTGCAAAAAGACGAGCACTCGTGCTGCTCATTTGTGTAAACAGCACAGGAGAGGCAGGAGATCTAAAAGGAAATTATTGATGTATGTTTGTGTTTTGTATGTGTGTGTTCGTGTGTGTGTGTGTGTGTGCGTGTGCGTGTGTGTGCGTGCAGGCAGTGGGAGGACGCAGAGATCATGGTGCTGCTGCAGGTCATGTACACAGATCTGGACTTCATTGCGACCTTCAACATTGAGCCTCAAGTTCTGCAGCAGTTCCTGTTCGAAGTCTACAGAAGATACAACAACATCCCTTTCCACAACTTCAAGCACTGCTTCTGTGTTACACAGATGGTGAGCGTGTGTGTATCTGTCTGTATTGTAGAGTGACTTTTCATCAGGGCAAATCATAGACAGCGCAACTGTGTCTGTAATCATGAAATTGTGCAATTATGCCATCAGCTTAGAGCTAATTGGTGAAGGACATCGAGCCCGCAGGGTCAAGAGGTGACTGCGGTCAGTTATCCCAGCACATCCACGGAGGAGCACATTTTCTTTTGGAGTCTAATCTTCCTGTTTGATCAGTGTTACCTTTTTTCTAAATAAACTATTTTCTAGTGCAACAACTAGATGGAGAGGAATAGAGCCAATTTTTGCAGCTCTATAAAGCTTTTAGCTCATGGTTTTGACAAACAACTCTAAATGGAAGCAGTTCTTCCAAGCAAAAAAGAGGTCGTTGATAGTTAATTTCCAGGAGTCAACAGATGGTTTTGGAGAAAAAGCTAAATAACATATTTTGGACTGGGGAATAAGTTTCACAGGACATCAGGACAGGACAAGTGAAAGAGCCTGGTATTTTTTTTCAAGAGTTGCAAAGATCATATTGTTCATGACAGCTGAATTTGTAAGTGAGCAGTTGTTTGCTAACATGTGAGCTGTATGAAACTGTGGCTGCTGTGTATCCGACTGTAGTCGTGTCAAACAACATGCTAACTTACTGTCCATCAAAATAATCTTCTCAAAGCTTAATATTTCTATATAAAAGATGTTGGTCATCCATTAACTATTGAGCTTTTAAGCATCTTTCAGCAAATAGTTTTGGAGCACATACTCACTGAATGTTATAATTTCAGATTATAAGTTTATGCAGCCTGTTCTTCACTGTTTGTGTCTCTGAGCAGATGTACGGTTTGATCTGGCTGACTGACCTGAGGAGTAAGATGGACAGCGTCGACCTGCTGATCATGTTGACGTCTGCAGTCTGCCACGACCTCGACCACACGGGATACAACAACGCCTATCAGGTGCACTAAATCTGCTCTTTGTGCATCTACTCTATTTAATGTTAATCAGAAACTCTAATAATTAACTAATGTCCCACCATGTTTCAGATAAATGCTCGGACTGAACTCGCTCTCCGCTACAACGACATCTCTCCGCTGGAGAACCACCACTGCGCTGTAGCTTTTGAGATACTGGAGAAGGTACAGATGACGACACGCTGCTGGTTCAAAACTTCAAGCAGACATTAAAAAAGTTATTTAAGTTGTGAATAACTCGACGATTTTGTGTTTTGTAGACAGACAGCAACATCTTCAGAAATCTGTCCATGGATCAGTACAAACAGATCAGAGAAGGAATCATCAAGTGAGATCATCTTTCTGGTTCTTTCAGCACGCACATTATCTAAAAAATGTGAAACATTTTCACACCTTTCACATTTTTTATTTGAATATTTTAACATGTGAAAATAAAATGACGTCTCATGTGAACAAGTGTGGAATTTACATTTTCACATGAGAATTGATCAGTATTTAATTGGCTTTTTTTCACGTGTACATTAAAGATAAATTATGGCACATGAACTCAACCTGAATAGACCAGAATTGACTGAAATCTGGGCCACAGTTCATTCTGTTCTGGTGGGCTGTATCTGCCCGGGCTCGGGCTGGTTCTGGTTTATTCAGTGTGCCCTTAGCTGACACGAGGTCGTGTCATGGCTGCTTTTGGCTCAGTTCTGGCAAACAGGAGCGGACCAACCCAGCGCCATCATCCCACGTACCATGTGGGCTGGATGAGGGTGTCTGGTACTCTGTTTTGCTATCTGAGATACATTCAGACATGATTTGCTTTCCTTTAGATGTGGATTAGAATTTCAATATGGGGAAACATTTACTCAGTTTTTACTTTTTTATTCTGTCATAATTGCAGATGCATCCTGGCCACTGACATGACAAGACACAACGAGATTCTCAACAAGTTCAAGTCCATCCTGCCGGCTTTTGACTTCACCAGCAAGGAGCACCGAGAAGTGGTGAGAGGAGAGCAAATGTAAACACAAACCAAACATGATTAGAAGCATGAAGCTGTTTAATATCTGAGCCTTTCTTCTTGTGTGTGTGCAGCTGATGATGATTCTGATCAAAGTGAGCGATATATCCAACGAGGCGCGGCCCATGGAGGTGGCTGAGCCCTGGCTGGACTGTCTGCTGCAGGAGTTCTACAACCAGGTGACTAAATCCTATTGGATGTAAAGGCACTTCACACAAAGGCAACAGCCAACTTTGAGAACCTTAAGAGACTGTTTCGCATTTTCCTGACATGATTTAAAAATGAAATGTTTGTGTGGTTTTAGTACATTTTAAATTCGCCCACCATGGCTTTTAAATTCAACAAACTCTTAAAGCCTTTTTTGAGATTTTCTGATGAAAAATGTGAGAGAAATCATTTATATTTTTGTGGGTGTAATTCAAACCCTTGTAACACAGCGTCCTGAAGTTTTATGATATAATAACCAGTGATTCCAACTGTGTCATCTATCTTCCCCCAGAGTGATATGGAGAAGTTAGAGGGTCTTCCGGTCACCCCCTTCATGGACCGGGACAAAGTCACCAAGCCTTCATCTCAAACAGGCTTCATCAGATTTGTGCTTCTGCCTCTCTTCATCGAGCTGGCCAACCTCTTCCCCTGCTTGGAGGTAATTTATTTAAAAGATTCAGAAACACACCAACGCTAAGCAACATTACGTTATGTTCACTCTCTCGTTTATTCATTCTGCAGCAACACATTATCGACCCAGTGCGAAAAGCTCTGGATTACTACACAGAGATGGAGAAAGCTCTGGAGAGGGAGAAACAGAACCGGACCATCAGTGAGAACGCAGCCAAGAATAAAGAGACGGCGGTGGGCAGGCAGAGCCCAGCTGACAGCCACACGGACGCTGCCGGACCTGAAGCCTCGAAACCAGATGCACAGTGAGCTGCGACTGGACGGCGACTCAAAGAACTGACTCATCTCAAGATTATATGACTTTATATTGATTTAAATGTATTTGAGCCATTTAAATCTGTACTTCTGCATATTTATTTACTGGGCTAAGCACAAGTATGTCTTTCCTGTTGTAGTTTTTGGTGTATGCACGCAAATATGATGTAATGAGATGAACATATTACTTTATGATTCTACTGAAAAGTTCAATACATTTCAACATAGTTCAACATATTTAAAAGAGTACAGAGCAACATATAATAATTTGCTTATATTCTATTTTATTACAGAGACAGAGGAATTCTAGGATTATAAATATGTACATTTCAGAAAATATTGCACTATTGATGTTTTGTCGAGGTAAACAAGGCATAAGTTACATTTGTTATTAAAAATCTCCAGTGTTGTGGGTTTGTACAGGTAATAAAACACACACCAGGTGTTTCCTTTTGTTCCTGTACTGTGTTTTTTTGGTAACCTTGCATTTGTTTTCATGTGTGATCTAAACAGGAGGGATTAGTTATGTGACTGTCGGATTAAAGCGTGTTAACTTTAATGCTCGGGGTGACTGTAGGAGTAACTGTTCAATGTCAGCAGCTCCAGAATAGACTGCTAGACTGTAGAGGTCAGCACAGGTCCTGTGATGTCACTCAGTCAATCAGAGTTATTGACAATAACAAAGTAAAAACTTTGATACATATACTTCTGTCACATGTACTACACTGGTTCTGTAGCAGCAAATTCATAACCAGATTTCTTGCATTTCATACATAATGGAAATAACAAGAGAAGATTTTGGTATATTTAGAAATTCCACTTAGTACACCGATTCAGAAAATGTTAATTTGTCAATTATTAACTGAAAATACACATTAAACTAATTCATGTTCTTTCTATTTCCACTTCCATGAGTTTGATTACAAGCCTCCAAGTTGCCATAGTTTAATAAGACCTTCATCCCTGTTTGGTTATTCCTTCATTTCCTAAAACTTGACCTGTGAGACAGCTGTGTCGAACCAGCAGAGTCAGATATCAGTCTACAAGCTTGAGAGACTGTAGTGTAGAAATCTCTAAAAATGAGTTTATACCAAAAAAAGTCACAATAAATAACTGAACAAGTCGACTTAAATTTAAAGATTTTGTTGATGATGAAAACGTCACAGAAAAAAACAAAGAAATGGCTTGAACACGATAGAAGTGAAAACTTAAAGAGCTTTGATTTGGTTTCTTATTGGTTTGTGTTTGTAATTGTTTTCAGTGTATTTCTTTTTTAGTCTATGTATGAAATGGTTGAGCTCACAGTGAAACAAAGTATGAAATGTGAACATCTGATGGGACAAACTAATCAGGATTTTTGATCCAAACTCAATTTATTCTCAGCTCTTTTACGTCTTCATTTTCACGTCAAGACATGTTTGATTCTATCAAGTTACATTTTAATTAGCTTGTGTAAGAAGCACAAATATATCTTCTCAAAAATGGAGAGAAAGAACCAATACTGTGTTTCAGCGAAGGGTGATCAAGGTTTGTGGCATTATTTCTTCTAAAAAAGGAAAATGACCATTTGATTAATAGAAGGCAGGCAACAGATCACCCTGTAGCCTGATGGTCCTGATAATCAGCACTGAGTGGATCATCAGTCTGCCTCTGCAGCTCTGTGTTGTTAAGAGAAACTCCTCAAAGCCAAATAAAGATGTATGCTATTTTTAGGCTGTAGGTCTTTACTATGACCTGAAGAGGACACCCATCTGAGCGAGTGAGAGCTGCTGCCGCAACAGCTGCTGAGCTGTGAGGGTTTTCTGTCCCAATGAGTACACTTAAACAAGCGCAGAGAGGGAGTCAGAAGTATAGTACACTAAAAACTCATCATACATTTGTTTGGGTTGTATCTTTGTCTTAAAACTACCTCATTTACAGCAGGGGATGCTTCCTTCCAGCTAAGAATGTGACTTTCTGACAGAGCTTCCCCCTGTTGCGTACACATCTGTAAAACTCACACCGCTTATTAAACTATTCATAACATGTACATCTTGTGTTTTCAGCCAGCTATGCCTAAATGTGTCCATTATATCAGGGTGACTGTCAGATACTGTTTCCCCTGTCAAGTCTCCATACACTCATTTTCTATAATTACACTACTTCAAGGTGTAAAATGTAAGAATTGGCCCTCTGTCGAGTTCATACTGAAAACACAGGGGGCAGCATTGTACCAGAGTAAATGCTAACTGCTGTTGCCTGTAGGTGATGTTAGCGAGTTAGCATAGTTAGCCATGCAGCTAGTGGTCCAAACAGGTGGTTCAAGGACGAGGGGAGTGTTGGGGTTTACACTGCTACCACAGGAGCTTTGGACTGGGTTGGGCTAGCTGTTTAGCATGCTAACTTCAGTAGATATTTCTGCAACACAATACATAGATGCAATTAACTCACTCATTCATGTTTTTGGTGAGAATTGCATGTTGTACCTAAAATCTCTCATCTTAATAAACAACAAATATTTTTTATTTTTTATCTCTTTTAATATCTTTACTTTATACACCGTTTGTTCCACTTATTATGTTTGTTGTTATTTTTGTTTTTAAAAGTGCACACTGCAAATTCTGCTTTCTGGGTGAATGGATTTATTTGCCTTCATGTGCTGTCGGAATTATCGCGAAACATTTTTCCGACTAGGAAGAATTCCCATTAATGCACACACAAGTTGGAACAACAACAAATAAGAGAGTTGAGAAAGTTTTCGTAAAGGAAACATGGCGGATAAAAGTAAACGTTGGGTTGACGGTAACAACCCTTTAGCAAAGATCACGTATTGTATCGTCTTTGCATCGTTTTCTTTGCGCTTCCTTGTCACTCAAAGACCGGAAACAGCTGTCAACGAGTTGTTTGAAATGTCTGAGCGGTAAAATCCAAAACAACTTCTTTCTAGCGTCCATGTTGCTCTAAAACCCAGAGAAAGGACGACTTCCCAAGTTAGAGAGTGAGGCCATCCGAGGAGCACCTGAATGCAGCATTTTTCTCATTCCATTGGACTGCTGCAGAACGTGCCCCCAGCCCTGATTGGTCAGCGTGTGTCCGACGCCCTCTAACGCTCAGCCAATCGCGTCGTCAGCATTGGCCGGTTCCGGTACATCCCCCGCACGCTCCAGCTTGTCAGCCCGCCCAGCCGACAGACCCCCTCGCGCGGAGCAGTTGCTGGCATTTAAAAAAGCGGAGGACGAAAAAAAAAAAAAGAAACTCAGTCGATCTGAGAATCCCTGCTCGCTCCAGAACCGACAGCCGGTCCGGTTCAACGTCTTGTTCTCAGTGTTTTATCGGACACGAAGGGGGAAAAAGTCCAAAGATGGATCCGCTGGTGGCTGCGATCGATCAGGGCACGAGCTCGACGAGGTTTCTGGTGAGTGACGTGGTGGAGTCGTTGAAATGTTGAGGGTCATTTCACTTTTTCCTTAACAACAGTTAACAAACTGCGAAGATTTCAACTGATAAAACTTCCTAAAAGTGTTTATTCAAACTTCGTACACGAAAATAACGCTAACATTAGTTTAATTAGCCTGTATGCTAGCTTAGACACAACAAGGGAAACCCCCGCTGTCGATACCGGTGTTGTGTTGTTGTTCTGTTTAAGCTAGCAGCATTTTCATTTTCTCTCTCAAACCACAAATAAAATACATTTACTGAACTATTTAACGTTCAAACAGAAAAACTCATTGTCGCCCCTGCTGGTAAATGAGCACAGCATCTACAGTAAGATGCTGTAACTGAGTTTCAATGAGCTAAAGTATTAGCAAAACAAGCTACATTCATATCTTTCCTCTATTATGAAGAGCATCACAACATTAAACATGTTCATAATTAAATCTGAATTTATTTGAAGCGTCGTTGCATCACAAAACTAATTGGCCATCGACATGTGATGCTGAGAACTAGCAACAAACTTCCACAAACATAAAAAAGTGCAACACAGATTTAAGTTTTCAAGATTATTTAGTGTAAGAATTACTTTTATTTAATAAAGATACTATTTAACTGTAAATACACAGTAGAATAGCTGTACTGTGATTACTGAGCATGTGATTTAGCGTCCTGCACTGTGTAATGTTTACACTGAATGTTGTGAAACTTGAGCCAAACAGTTGTAAAATACTGTAAAAGCAGTTAGACGCGTTAGTTAAACCACATTTCATTGTTATTCCAGTTGATAAGTTATAGTTTAAATGCCAGTCAGCCTTTTCTGGCTGCACACAAAGAAATACTGGATAACAGCAGAATATTTGTTCGATTGCTGAAGTTCATGAATCAAAAATACTGTATTTATTTTTTTTCTTTGCAGTGGACTAAACTTTCACGTTTTTAATGCACAATATGTAATTGTAAACATCCCATATCGGTATCAAACTGGCCTGGCTTTCCAGAAGAAACCGGTTACGTAGTGCAACATCGAACTGTATTGATACAAATGATGTTGTCTAATCTTATACCTCGTTTGTAAATATATCAATATATGTTAAAAAGTTGATATGCTGCCCAGCCTGATCCATTTTAAAGCTCACTAACTCAACCGTTTCTGCACATTTTTGGTTTAAAATGTCCCTCTGTTTTCTGTTTTGTTCACACTGTTAACCAGCAAAGAGACTTAAATATCTTTAACCCAGCTCCTTTGTCGCAGTGTTTCTGCTGCTGGAACCAGATGAATCCTGTTTACTGACCCTTTGTGAATGAAATTGGGCTTTCTCAAGTAGGTCAGCTGGAAGCTTCAGACTTGGCACTGATTACAGCTGTTTGGGAGCTCTGTGGAGATAAAAGTTTCACTTGTTGTTAGATTTCTAAGGCACAGACAAACAGAATCATTGATTCCTGATTAGAGCTGGTAAATATTTTGTGTAACCTGCCAGTTTTTTTTATCATGTTGATTAAATGAGACACAGGGATTGATTCTAAACAATTTCTGAGGTGTTTTTACATCATGATTTAGAATATATGTTAACTCAAATAAGGTGATCCAAAGCCAAGAGTTGCTATAACTTTGCTGTGGGTGTTTTCTTAATTAGTGACCAGTTCTGTCCAAAAGGCCTTTGACCCTCTGTGAGGTCCCTGACTGAATGCTGATCTGACGACTTTAGGTGGAGCACAGACGAGGTCATTTCAACACGAGGTTAAACTTTAACCTGGAAGGTTGTTTATGAGACGCATTGATGATCCCAGGCGACAATAAACAAACATGGACCCGTACATGATGATGATGATGATGATGATGGTGATGATTATGTCCTTAAACATCTAACTGAGCCTCGACTCCTGCATCATCCAAACCTTTCTGCAGCCGCAGCAGCAGATAGACTGCGTGAAGTCATCAAGTATGTTCAGTAATTGTCAGCTGATTTACGGTACCAGGTCGTCTTGATTGTATTTAACTTTTTCACAGTCAAATCCTCATTATCTAACCCCCCCCTCGAATACCCAAAAATCAAACATTTATACTTCGGAAAATGTGCTTTATTCACCCACAAGTGAGTTTTCTTCTTTCAGAAGCTACCACAGAAAATGTGAACCTATCGCCTAACCTTACTTTTTTTTTTTACATAACATAATATTTCATTATACAAATATACAGAGTTACTTTTGAAAAAAGTGCGATGATGTCCGTAAACTGTGGTCTAAAATCCCTCCATGCCTCCTTTCCAGTCTGATAGTTTCAGTCATTTGCTGAAATTTGGATATTAATTTGCTTTCTGTGCCAAAATAGACACCCAGGGACACATGGGGCAAATTGTTCTTGTTGAGGACACACTGTTGTCAGATTTGCAGTCAAAATGTGTCAGTGATTAATGGACTTCTGCTTCAACTTGTCCGGTCACACTCCAGTCATTCCCTGATGATGGGGTGATGATTTTCCTGTTTGCTGTCCAACTGTGTGACTTCAACTGAATGTTACCTCTTTCCTCTCGGTGTCAGCGAGGTCGACCTGTGGCCTGACTGTATCTGTGTGTCAGCCCAGTTTCTGCAGCTGTTGTAAAGTTTAAAGAGTTCAAGGTTGCACCGAAGCTTGAAGCTGCTTGTGTGTCATATGCTCTTCAGGTTAATGTTTCCCAGTTTTTCCTAGTGTCGTATATTTCCGTATTGAATTCATATAACCTGGCAACCTTGAGTGAGTGGCTGAGCTGTATGCCTGTAGTGCTGCTCACAGGAGGCTGCACACAGTTTTATCCTATTAGCTCATTAGAAGAAATGCTGACTTCTGTCTGACTCACGCTGCCTCATGTTAAATATTTCCTCCTCTGTAACAGGGAGTGGTCCTGTATGGCGGTAAAAAGACTTTTACCCCTTTAAACAAGCACTTCTCTTTAACCTGCTTTTTATTTCTATGATTGTAACAATACCAGAACCTGCAATACAATACCAGTGTAAAAAAAAAAAAAGAGATACACGGTACATCTTTTGATACCACAACAAAAACACAAAAACTCCCCAGGACCAGGAAATTGGATAACATTTTCTATCTTGTTTAAAAAGAAAATAATAATAATGTTCCGCCTGATTGTAGATCTGTTTTTTAAAGTATCTTCTGTACTTTCGATACTATTGAATATATAATGAATGGAGATCGTATTGTTATAAACACATGGTAACTGATGATTAATAGAAATCGCAGCTTCTGTGTTTTGAATATTCAATAATATCCTTACCAACTCTGCAGCCCTTGTGATATTGAAATTGTATTAATGCATTGATATTCTTGACAACCTTGTTGTATTTCTGTTCTTGGTCTCTCATGAATTGAATTTTCTCTGCAGGTGTTCAACGCAAAATCAGCCGAACTGTTGAGTCACCACCAAGTGGAGGTCAACCAGAGTTACCCCAAAGAGGGGTGAGTTCCTTGAACTAATGAATAATTTTCATTACATTGATCTGCCAGTTACTTTTCAATTAATTGTTTGTTTAAAGATTCCAGATGATAGTGACAGTGCATGTTTTAATTTCCCCAAAAAGTGCAAGGAGGCATCTTCATATGTCTTATTTTGTCCGACAAACTGACCAAAAACCCACATTTATTGATTATTTTCTCTAAAGTATGACATGACAAAAACATTAATTTTGCACTTTTGCCGCTCTACTTCATTATAACACAACAGTCTCAGATGCAGCTACAACGAAACTCTTCAAACCAACAAAACCACGTTCTGCTGCTACAACTGGTTGTATAGATAACACTGGATGTATATTATATCCATATTTTACGGTTCAATGTTGTAGCTCTTTGTTAAACTAACTTAATACAAACTGAAAAAGGAACTGCGCCTTCTGCTTTTCCTTTTGAATGTTAACTGTGTTACTGATGTTACAATTTAACTGCATTTTAGATTAATCACTTACTTTGTTTGTCTAACGTCCAACTCTGCTTTTATTGTACGCATAAAAGCTTGCTTGGGTTTTGCTTTTTATAGTGGTGTCCTACGTATCTCTGATGCAGCATCCTCTCACACAAGAGGAAGTATAAAGTAGTAGGAAAAGGAAATACTCAAGGAAAGTACCTCACACTTTTACTTAAGAAAGGTACTCCAGTAAATTGTACTGAGGTTTATTCCATCACTGGTTGGTCAAAATTTTGTCACAGTGATTTTCATTTTTACTGCAAATGAATATCGGTCCCAAAAATCTATTTTCAGTTGTCTTGATTTTTACTAATCAGTACGAGCCCTGAAAAAGCCACATTAGTCGACCCTTACCTCTTTATGTATTGCGTCCAATGTGTTGTAGTCCAGTTTGCAAACATTAAAGGTTTTGTAAATAAGAGATATGGTTTTTAAATAAGGCACTTAACATCTCACATTTGTAATATTTTAACAAACAATAACTATGTGGATACTTTTGCCTGAAAGCACATATCCTGAAGCTGGCAGGTATCAGTTGAAGTCCTGTTGCAAGGTTACATCAGCTGGAATAGCTGCTGTTTGCTTATTGTAAGACTTCAAACTAACAGCTTCCTCTATTTGTTTTTTGTGAAAGACTTTTTACCTCATAACCCCAAACAAACTGACACAGTGCAGCCTAGTGATGGGCAGAAAGTGCAGCAGCAGTCACACACTGTAACTACAGGATGTGTTAATGGGTTTATTTACATCTTTGTATCTCTGACGTGTGTTGGCATTTGTGTTTCAATCAGCTGGGTGGAGGAGGACCCCAAGGAGATCATACAGTCTGTGTACGAGTGCATCGAGAGGACTTGTGAGAAACTCCGTCAGCTCAACATCGACATCTCCAACATAAAAGGTGGGAGTGGAGACTGACTTTGTGACCACACCCCCAAGAGAACAAGAAACTGACCGTTAGCCACACCTTACAGAGAGGAATGTTTGGAAGATGGAGGCTTTATTGACATTTATGTTGTTGCTTTTCTCTCAGCGGTGGGTGTGACCAATCAGAGAGAGACGACCCTGGTTTGGGACAAAGAGACGGGAGAGCCGCTCTACAACGCCATAGGTGGGTTCATCAAACGTCTCGGTGAACAAGTATCACTGTAAACACATCACACGTGTCCCTTCAGACACCCAAAATCCTGACATGTTCATAAAAACCCTTTATTTCTTGGCCTATCAGCAGATAGAATCTTGAAATAAGTAACTTCAGGTCAGCATTTCTGTTCACAGTCTGACAACAAAACAGATTTTTCACACGATAATGCTCAAGATGAAATGGCACTAAAATGCACTTAGAAGTGTTATTTAAAAACCAACAGTAATGTGGTAGTAAGTGGTGTCTTCAGCAACCTTTTATGAGAAAATAATAGCTGAATTAATATGTAGAAAAGTCGCCACAACCCCGACAGTTCTCTCTGAATCTTCAGCGCACTTCACCGGAAAACGGTGTCCATTTCTAAAAGTGAGAGCAGGACATGTCCTGCTATTTACTGATGGTGATTATGTATTTTTGGCAAAATAACTGAACTCATAATGTCTTTGTAACTCTCCTCGATGCAGATTGGGTCAGCATCTCTCTCGCAACACAATATAAAAGCATTCATAATGTTATTTACAAGTGGAAATCTGTTGGAAATTGGTTAAACTATAGAATAAGAATAAAATGAATGAATTTGTGGGCAGACATGCACATTTAGACCTCTTCCCTCGAATCAACCCTTGATTTGAAGTATTTCCTTTGTTGCAACTTCTGTGTTACAACCAGACTTAACACACCCAATGTCTTGTCTGAAACATCTTAAATTGAGCAAGTAAGGAGATTACGTCATCTGGGAAACAGCACAGTGCATGACTGGATTGCATCAGACTCCAGTGTCCTGTGTCACGCCTGTCCCTGCCCCACCTCCCACCTCCCACCACCCGCCGTCCCATGTGGTAGTGATTCAGTGTAGGAGCTGGGCACATGCAGACACCACCCACTCAAGGCCTGTGTGTAAAGAGAAGCTTTCATTCACTCCCCCCGAACGTCTTTATGTTCAGTTTGAAAGGCTGGTTTATCTGCAAACTGCCTCTCGGTTGGTGTGTAGATGGAATGTGAAAATCAAATGATTCTGATGTTTTAAGTCTGTTTGTAGGAAGTTGAGAAAGTCTGTGCTTTCAGCTATTCACACTTGTTATCCGCAGAGTTTAGATGCTTGTGTTGTTGCTGTCGGGCAAAAGCTGTCACTCTTTTGAGTTTCACATAAACTGGTGCTACTGGTTCCTGGAAGCTGTCTAGCTTCAGGCTGTAGCTTCTGTTGGATGTTGTGGTGAAATACCATCTAAGATAATTATTAATGATCGGTTATTTTCATTAGCTTCAGGACCCAAAGAATGGACATTAATATACTGTCTAATTTAGAACTGTTTGGTTCCCGTGTCTACGGTTTGCTTTGTCTGTAGTTTGGCTGGACCTGCGCACACAGTCAACAGTTGAAGGACTCATTAACAAAACTCCGGGCCAGAACAAGAACCACCTTAAGGTGAGAGATGCACAATAAATCCTTTATTTTATAATGGATTTTAGATTCAGGATGCAGCTCTCACAAACTACAGTCACTTAGTTGTGCTTTACTTGAGAATAGAAGTCAGGGTGATTCTTTCTAATCTGTTTTTCTACTGTTTTCTCTCCAGCACAAAACGGGCCTTCCCATCAGCACCTACTTCAGCGCAGTGAAGCTCCGCTGGCTGTTGGACAACGTGGACGAAGTGCGACAGGCGGTGCTGAGCGAGCGCGCCATGTTTGGGACCGTGGACTCCTGGATCATCTGGGTAAGAGCCGCTCAAAGGCTGCAACTGTGGATCTGACCGAAGGTTAAGAAAACAAAATCATTCTTGAAGTGAGTCTTGGCTGTGCCAAATTAAGTCTATTTACAAGCTGGAAATTTTGGTGTCCTGTGAGTCAAAGTACACCAGAGAAGATGCTGTGCTTTTCTTGACATGGCAGCTCCTTTTTACAATCAAGCTACAGAGGAAAGAAATGATTCGTTTCTAATTGTGTCCAGATTCTACAACGTTTGACGCACACTTGTAATAAACGGTGTTATTTTCTGTAGTGCCTGACGGGAGGCAGGAACGGAGGCGTCCACTGCACAGACGTCACCAACGCCAGTCGCACCATGCTCTTCAACATTCACACCATGGACTGGGATCCTGAGCTCTGCAGGTAAACCCAACAGAACCACATAAATGACCTTCAGCCGACATCTGTCAGCCTGTCTGTAATGTCTTCTAGCTGCTGTTTCTTGCAGCGGGATCAGTCATAAATTGACACTGTTCTGAATTAGTTAAAAATATCTTCGTATGTCGTGCTTCTTGCAGGTACTTTGACGTCCCGATGGAAATCCTCCCTAAAGTCAGAAGCTCGTCTGAAATCTACGGCTGGATGGTGAGTTCAGACAACCTTCACTGTCTGTTCTGTGATCCTGTGTGTGTGTTGTGAGATGGACCTGATAGGATCTGACCTACTTCTGTTTTCCAACTCATTCAAGGGCTGTAAACCCCTCTAAACTTAGACTTAACCGCCGAATGGTCTCATGAAGCCTTTCGATCACTGTAATGACCACAGAGCTTGATAAGATAACCGTGTTTAATTCATCGGAATAGGAGATAATGTTCTGATAGTGATTCCAGTGAAGTAGTAAAAGAAATCCAGCTCAAATATTATTGACTGTCTGATGGACAGAGTCCCTTTTTCAAGAGAAAGGAAATCTAAAAGACGGTGACTGAATTTTTAATTTTTGGGCGAACCATTCCTTCTAGTTAAATAAAGTTCCTCACTGTGTTCTGACTCTGATAAATGACCTGATGAGAAGATCCAGCGTTGTTAAGTCACACTATAATGGACACATTATAGTGTATAGTTCTGGCAGATGATTCCACAGCACAGCTATCAATTATATTGATTTTGAACAGTAATGATTTGTTATTTACATAACGATAACATTTCCTCTGGTGTGTGTGTGTGTGTGTGTGTGTGTTGAGGATACAAATACTCTGCGTCTGTTATCGTGTGTGTGTTTGTCTGTGCTCGTATCTTATCTGCCGACCTGCTCTTCCATGTTACTGTAAACCCTTTTAGTGCAACATGCACTTTGCTCTGCAGTCCAAAGTGGTAGTGCTGTGTTTGTTTTCCTCATTTTTCAGATGTTTATTCCACCTCTTAGATCCAACCTGTCATTTACTGTTGGAAAGTCTCAACGCACATCCTCACTAACCTACAATTTAAAAGGCAGCTTTTTTTCCGTTTTGGAAAAGACATTTTTCACACGCTGAAGCAGCATTTCTCATAACAGTATAAATGTAAATAATAACACTAGAAAGAATGCTATCTCTTGTTATCCTGATGTTTGCAACAGCACATTGCAGTGGAAAAGGGCCCTTATCTTCTTTTGTATCAACCACAGACACGCATGTGAACAGACGCTCTGCAGTGCTGGTGTTGCAGCTGTTAAACTGATATGATCAATAATAATCAGTTCCTTACTGGGTAATAAAACGTTCTGACATGACTGTGATTATACAGTATTATTCCATCCTGGAGATTATTACATTAATATTGCTGAATTATGTAATTATGGCTCATATGAATTACTGTGACGTCAAAATGTTTTCTTTTATTATGACATTTTTTCTTCTCACATGGGATTTTTAAATCCAAAAAGTCTTTGCTGGCGTCATTTATCCAAACGCTAAACTCGTGTCTCTGTCTTTTCACCAGAAATCCAGCTCTCTGACAGGAATTCCGATCTCTGGGGTAAGTTTGAGAACAGTGACGTCTGTCTTTCAGCAGTGTTGAACGTTGGTGCGTTACATGTGGCTTTCCTCCAGACGTTCCCACTCGCGCCTCATGATACTTTGCCCAGGCCAATATTAGCCCCTCACAGATGTATCACGTCAGTGACAACCTAAAAGTAGCATGAAACTGATCTTCAGAGGTTAATGCACACAAATGAATTCAACGCTTACCTCACTACTGCTTAGTCTAGTTTATTACAGTTCATTCAGTTTTTACTGGCTGTATTTTTCAGTTCAGACACGAATTCTCCTATATTGTTGTTGTTTATTCAGTGGTTGCTAATCTGATTTTATGTCATTTGTAGTGATATTCACACCTAAAAAATCTGCTGCTCTTGTTATAATTTGGATAAGTTTTAATTTTCAAGTGTCCTGATTTTTGGGTCAATGCTGTTACTGATATTAGAGAGAAAAAAATACAGATATCAACGTATGTAGCAGCCGGTATAAGCACAGTTTTTTGCAATGATCCCTCAAATGTGGTCATCAAATTCCTGTGACAAACAGAAGCAAGGAAATTTTAGTTTAACAATAAACTTTATTGTCTAAAATAACATCAGGCTAGTGAAACTGTAAACATTGTGATCTCTTAAAGTATTTGAAATCAGTTCATTTCAGTCAAAATATGCAGGACTCTAACAGACGGTACTGGTCTGGCTGTAGTTTCAAGACAGAGCTTGATTTTGTTGGTTTGTGAGACACTAAGCGTATATAAATACATACATGGACTGTCATGGCCGTCTAACCGTGACCTCGTCTCTTTCAGTGTCTCGGCGACCAGTCGGCTGCCCTGGTTGGTCAGATGTGCTTCAAGGAGGGCCAGGCCAAAAACACGTAAGTCATCTGTCCATTCATTGTGGAATGGTTTTGTTTTTTGTCTACTTACGTCAGCATTCTGCAGTCATAGTGCTGGAACAAGATATCAGCATTAAAGACAGTTTGATGTGTGTGGAGATGATGTGATTATGTCTTCAATCTTTTAAACAACTAAGTCACATCGACTCAAACTAGCTTAATTTTTTTTATAGCCTCTATCATTTCCTCTAACATCTATCAAGTGTCAAGATCCTTAGAGGAAACTTTATGCGAAATGATTTAACTTCTTATAAAACAAACAAATGAGAAGGAGTTGCCTAGACTACGATGGGGATCAGTGATTGGTTGTTAGGCGCACATATTCACAGCCAGAGCTACAATAAATGCATTCAAAAAACAACAACATGATTAAACACCTACAAATACAGATAGAAAGGCAGGTTGTGCAGATTAAAGATAACAAAGATTTTATCTCGTCAAATTGGAAAGCAAGGAGATGAACTTCTAAAACAAATTAGCATACGTAACAATAGAGAGTTGTGATTATCTCATTCCGACATAAAGTGACTGATAGGTTGGTGCTGTTTGTCTTTGTTGAGTCTTGAAGAGATTGAATGTCATCAATAATTCAATCACGGTCTCTAATCTCTCTTGTTGTTGTGTGAAGGTATGGGACCGGTTGCTTCCTGCTCAAAAACACAGGGACGAAGGTAAGATGCTGGTCCTGAGGAAATACTCTTTAAATCGCAGCTTTCTGTTCGGTTCCTTCACACTCTTGTTTTTCTTCCGACTATCAGCCTGTGATGTCGGACCACGGCCTGCTGACCACAGTCGCCTACAAAATGGGAAAAGAGGAGCCCGCCTGCTACGCACTCGAGGTGTGTGAAGGATTTCATCAACCCTCTCATTTTGAGCTCGCCTCTACATTGCAGTGGTCAACCACTGTCACTTAGAACTGATGTGATTCGAGTCTGTTGTCTTTCCTCTCAGGGTTCAGTGGCCATCGCAGGGGCGGTGGTGCGGTGGCTGAAGGACAACATGGGCATCGTGCAGTCCTCCTCTGAGATCGGTACTTCGCACTTTACCTGATCTAATGTGAAATTTCATGATTCATTAATGCTGGTGTTGGTTCTCTAGGGAAAAAAATACATTTATGTTTGAATAACAATTCTTCCTCTTGTTTTGTTCCCTCCGTCTTCTCTCAGAGACACTCGCAGCAGCAGCCGGCTCGTCTTACGGCTGTTACTTTGTGCCGGCTTTCTCCGGACTCTATGCCCCCTACTGGGAGCCCAGTGCAAGAGGGTGAGACTGTCAGCTGTTAAAACAAATGTCTGAGACATCGGCTGCCATTTGAAACTGAAATGAGGACAAAAGGGGAAATGTTGTCTGTGATAACGTGACACAAGTTTGTTTTCATGTGTAGACTCTTCCTCAAACACGTCAGTAAAAAGAGAGAGCTTGAAAATGTGCATCAGCAGTCCTGATTGTAGCTGTAACGTATCTTGACTGTATTTTCTTTGTTTTGCAGCATCATCTGTGGACTCACTCAGTTCACCAACAGGAACCACTTGGCGTTTGCTGCTCTCGAGGCCGTCTGCTTTCAGACCAGAGAGGTGAGCAGTGTCCCCTTCTTCACCCAATGTATTTGTTTTTTTTTCCACTTCTCGTTCTGAGACGATTGAGAAAGGCACATGCTTTGTCAGTCCGATGACTGCAGACACATCACATGTAGATGTTTTGTACCTAAGAGATGATTCTGGGTCTTTTTAACCTCGTAAAAACTTGACTGTGGCTTTATGATTTGTGCTAACAGTGTGATCAGAAGTGTAGTCATTCTTTGGGAAGAGGACTCGTCTAGAACAATAAATAAAGTGAGCTGTGTGAGCCATTTAAAGCTCTCCAAACATACATGATTTTACAAGAATCAACACAAATCTTTTCTTACTTGAACAGCCCTGTAATAATAATCCTGTAATCCAATAAGAGATTAAAAACACCAAATACTCCATCTTTATATCAGCAGCTATTTCACCAATAGTCACGTTTGGTGTAAAAGACCCTGCAGGTTTTGTGTGATTTCTATTGGCTCACATTGGTTTGTGTTTAAGTGGCACATTGCTCGTCTCATTCAGATCCTCGAGGCGATGAACCAGGACAGCGGCGTCCCTCTGACGATGCTGCAGGTGGACGGAGGCATGACGTCCAACAGGCTGCTGATGCAGCTGCAGGCCGACATCCTCTGCATGTCCGTAGGTAAGAAGACTCGCAACGTGCAAATGCACAAACTTCATGCTGACTTGTGTGAGTCGTGTGAGCTTGAAAATGTAAAAAAATCTTTGATGTGGAGTAAGAAAAATGCGAGCCGGCCAAATCTCTGTAGCTTGATCGTAACCTCTGCTTGAAGCTCCAGGCTACATTAGTGGCTACTCGCATAGAATACCTAAATCTTGAGTGAAATTGTGTGGGATAAAAAAGAAAACATCTCTGTTCTGCTGCATTAATGAAAACCAAGAAGTTCTAAAGGTGCCTCAGCATAGAACTCTTAAACACAGCAAAAGCATAAAGGTCTTTTCTCGTCTCTGTCAAACAACAACTTTGAACATTACAACTCTGTTTGGTCAATATGAGTAACCATTGACGCAAGTCTGAACCTGGACTTTGAACTGTTCTGTCTGTCTGACTTTTGTCCCATTTTAAATAAAGAACACAACCTTGACTTTGACGAGCACGAGTAGAACCCAGATTTACTGGTGTGTGCATAACCATGTACCCATGAATGTCAGTCGAACCTGAACTGACATCACAACGTCCAGCTTCATCCATGTTTGTTGATACCAAGACAGACCGCTCGAATTTAAACATTACCTGCCACTTTGAATCCGCCTGGTTTGACATGAGACATCAGAGATTGTTTTCATTTTTATTCTTTTTATGTGTTTCGTCCGTCTCGTGTTGGTCCAGTACGACCCACCATGTCCGAGACCACAGCTCTGGGTGCAGCCATGGCAGCGGGGGCAGCAGAAGGGGTGGAGGTGTGGAACCTGAGCCCCGATCACCTCCCACACATCACATCAGAGAAATATATACCTCAGATCCACTGTGACGGTGAGGAAGGCACACCCAGAGGAGACGCGTGATGCACTTTTTTTGCCACGTTTTAACTACTCAACTGACCCGTCTGTCTGTCTGTCTGTCTGTCTGTCTGTCTGTCTGCCTGCCTGCCTGTCTGTCTGTCTGTCTGTCCTCTTCACAGAGAGTGAATTCCGCTTTTCTCGCTGGAAGAAAGCCGTCCAGAGAGCCATGAACTGGGAGACCATAGAGCCCTGCTGCAGTTCAAACGGTATGGGTTTGTCTTATGAAGGAAATGTTTAAATGTAGAAGTTATTCCATTCTTTTTTGCTTCTACTGCAGAAGGTGACAAGCCAACAAAATGATACCTGTTGTTTTTAGTAAACATAATCTGTGACATCACACAGAAAGAGTTTCAGCTGTGTTTCCTAATGTTTCCTGAACCTGGAGTTGTAAACGAGTCTCTGAGTCTGACTGTGATCCATCTGGGATTCTCTCTTTCTTTCCCCCGCTGACAACAGGTTTAGGAAAGAAGATGAACGGCGCCCCCTGGGGGGTCCCTCCCACCCCTCCCCCCATCAGAGCGGACCCCTAAGGTCCGAGTTTACTCCTGCTGCATGCCACGTGTGACTGTTACAGCACTAACATGTGTATGTTGTGACGGGGCTGGCTGTGGCTCCGTCACATTTCTGGGCGTCACTAACACATTGTGATGAAGGGTCGGACCAACACAGAGGTTTCGTGTAGGAATGTTTTCTTCGCGGCTCTTTGAGTGATCCACCTTACCTCAGGAATAAACACAGAACCAGTTTACATGAGACACAAACTGAACATGTGAAAGAAAGAAAAATCAGCATCATTATGAAATGAATCAACTCTGTATTGGTCCTGCCCTCGTGTTTATGTTGGGTCTGCATGTTGCTGTATTCATCACTTTTCCCGTCAGACCGTTGCTCCGTCATTAGTGTAGCAGCAGGTTAAAGGAACAGTTTGCCTAAAAATTAAATAAATCCACTCGTTATTTACTCACCCCTAATGTCGATGGAAAGTTTGGATGAGTTTCATAGTTCACTAAACAGTTCTGGAGCTTCATGCGACTCCCCAAAAACAAGGTTCTTCGCCCTGTGGTGGCGCATTACGTGCTGCATCATACAGAGTTTTGCGTCTCCAAAGAGCATTTCTGTTGGCGCGCATTGTGTGTCTGGTCACTTGTAATGTCAAACAGCTGCTCCTGTAGCCTGAAACGCAGAAGTGAATGCTGAATTTAATCCAAACCTTCTCCATAAACCTAACTTGGTATTTGGATTTCGTAAATCAAACCTAGTAGTTTTATTGTTTAGACCTATTCTTCGTCTATGTGATAGGTATTTTATGTATTTGCCTGTTAACTGTTGACTCAGTATTTTTCTTATTTTGCCCTGTGTAACTATTCCAGTAGAGTGGTTAGATGCTACGTGACAGAGCAGCCGTCCAAACGGGTTGAACTAACTGCTTTGCCTCTCTGAGAATGATCTCAGTTTATTAATTAAATTAAATAAAATGATCTTGTTTGGCCTCACAGATCACCAGCAGTAATCGCGGTACGGGAACATGGAAGCCTACTACGGAGCAAAACTGGAAGAGGAAACGAGCTCACGGTGACTGAAGGACTTTGGCGGCTGCGTGACGCGAGATGCGGTTGTTTCAGGTGACGTGTGGCCTCGTCAGCAGTAGTGACAGTTTATCATCAACCTCAAGTGCCAGCTGGACTGAAGAGAGACAACCTGTAGAGTGTTTCTGAAGCAAGAACGGAACCAATTCTGATTGAACTACTGTCGTCTTCCTTTTTCTGACAAAAGGGAAACCATCCTCGGAAAAACTGTGAACTTTGCCTTCTTCAACTTGTGCAGCGGGAAGTAAAGAGTTGCACTATCGTACCTCGTCACTGTAGCAAAGCAGATACTGTACTGTTGTTGTTGACTGTCTGTTCTGTACATAGTGTTGTTGACATGGACTAACTCAGTGTCTGTTCTGGGTTGTTCTTTGAGGAAAGAGACAAAGGTTTTATGAGATATTATGAGTTTAAACTTTTTTGGGATCGACAGCTAAAACACTAACATGTTTTTAAGGTTTTGTATTACTGAGGAGTGACACTGCAGGCTCTCAACAGCACTTTATTTGTCATGTCTGGAGAGGACGATCGTTGGAGCCCTGCAGTGTTTTTAAAGGGAAAAGTGTTTTCTGATTATTTTTTTTTAAGCTCATAATTACTGAAGTCGGCACCATGACTGTCCAGATACAATCAAGTATCCATCAAATCAAAGCAACATGTTCATCCTGTGAACACAGATTTGTATATTTCAGATTTGTATTAAATCCGAGCCGTTTCACACCTTCACTGGTGAAAATCTTGAAGCTCACTTTAAATCAGAATGAAGGTACTTCAAACTTAAAGGTCCCATATTGTGATCGTTTTACATAAGTTGACTTTTTTTGGTTAAACGCTTAAAATAATGTCTGTGGTAAACACAAGCTTTCTGAATAAGCGTTCACTGTGGTTGGTAACGAGTGTTTAAATGAGACTACGGAGGTTGTCGGGGACATTAAACGTCCTCACAGCGAACACGGAGACTCATTTAGTCACTAGTCCGTCTTTACAGGACTAACTAACTTTATAACTTGTAGATCGATCGGTTCATATGTATGTGTGTGTTTAGAAGAGCGTAGTACAAAGTTAAGTGATGATGTTGAAGTCATGGCTTTTACTTCGGGTGATTTCATTTCAGATTCAAATATCACAAAGGGCCGTTCATCTGTGAAGATTATCTAGCTGAACAACATGTGTAAGAATCATAAACTTGTGTTTTGCCTCGGTGACGTTTTGTCGTCTGAAGCAGGGTGATGCTAACTTCTGGGAACGGCTCGTAGGAAATAAAAACGAGTGATTGTTGTGTCACTGAATCTTAGACTCTTGGTGTCAGACTGCCAGAGAGCTGCATCGATGATATCTATGTTGCATGACTTCTGATACAGAAATTTAAAAGAACACACCTCGGAGGACTGACATACTAACACTGTGACCACACTGGGCAGGACCGAGCATATACCGCTGATGAGACTACAATCACACAGTGAACATGAGAAAGGAATGCATCAGTGGTTAACCACTCCTCCTCAGAAGTCTGACATAGATGTTGGTTTATCATCTTCCCATAGACTTCAACACCACAGTGAGATTCAGATTCTTGTTCTGAATTCTTTGAGTATAACCAGGAAATAAACCCAGAAGCTAGGAACTATTTTTAAGTCCTGACGACTCCTTGAAACATTGAACTGACATGGAAATTTCACTTCCTACAATATGGGACCTTTAACTTAAATGTTAATTCAGATTTTCCATCATTTAAAGGGAACATGTAGTGACTGTATTAACTGCTGTGATGCCTGCCAGTTATTCATTGTCTGAATTTTGTTTGATGACGTGTAAAGCAAAGAGTCTTTTCGCTCTGCAGGACTAAATCGATGCTGCAATGATTGTGATGACGATGAAGACTTGAAGTGTACAATAAAAACGAGGACACGAGCACCTCACATGGTTTAAAATCAAGTGATTGTAATTAGAAAAGTCTACAGAACATGAACGAAGCAAACTGACTGTATATAAAGTCAACAGATTTAATAATCCGGGCAGCTGAAATGAAGAAAATTGAGCATTTCTCTTGAACGTGACGTCAACACGAGGAATTCTTCAACATTTACAAAATACTTTTACACGACGGGGGGGTCTTGTGATGTCAGAGGGACACATGACGTAACACCCGGCTCCAAACAGGAAGTTCATGTAATAAAAAGTTCTTCAGATACACAGAAGAGGAATCAGTCCAGGATTTATTGTGCTGGAAGGGTTCAGCGGGAGAACTGCCGCTTGTCTCCCTTCCCGCCTTTGTTGACGTGCTTAAAGAATTTGGATTTATGTCCTTTGTTGGACTTCTGGTATCCGAACCCTCCTCCACCGCCGCGCTTCTGGATCTTCACACCTCTACTGCTGTTGACGTCTGGAGAGAAGGCGAGTTAAGAAAAACAACACTGGAACAAAACAAAGACTTTTTAAACATTAAAACAACTCCTGACTCAAAAAAAAACAACAATATGCAGTTTGAAATGTGACACAGTGTCAAATCACAGCAAAGGATACTCAGGTCGACGTAAGGAGGCACTTTGAAGCCGAACGACAGCGCCACCATGGGGAGGTTGAGGGTGTTGACGCTGTAGATCTGTTTGAGCGAGTGGGAGTCGTACGCCCTCACGTAGGACTTGTAGGCCTCCTGAGCCGACTTGTGGAGGTAGTAGTTCTTCTCAATCAGCTTCTCCAGCTGGAGAACAGGAAACAGTTTGACACTTCAGTCAGACAAATAACCTTTTTCTTATTAAAACTTGTGGAAATGTGGACTTGCATGTAGAAGAGCTTGAATAAATTAAATGTTTGCTGCAATTAAAGCCTCAGAAATTCAGATTCAGGACTATTTCAAGACTATTCAGGCCTTAAAAATGTTTTAATTTAAGATTTCAATGACTTTTAAGACTTGCAGAATTCTTACCTGGGACTGGATATCAGAGATTTTACTCCAAGAAAAATCAAACTCGCTCAGAGGAACCTGGACAACAGAGGACACATGTTAATAAAAGGCAAATCCTACTTAAAGACATTAATGTTAGTAAAGGCTGCCTTCAGAACCCAAAAACCTGCAGGCTGATTTGAAAAACATATTTCAAAATTAACATACTACAACCATAAACTCTAAAAACAGGAATAATCACCAGATATTCACATTTCAGATGGTCCTTGAACAAACAATGTAGGACGAACACTTAAAAATGGTATTATTTAAACAAAAATGACTTTTTCTACAAGTCAGCTACAGTGTTATTCTGCACAGGAGACAGTTTTGTCACCTTGGCCTGTTTCAGGTAGCGGAGGAAGCCGAGCTCTTCTGGTCGGAGGATCAGGAGCGCGTGGCCCCGGCCGTTGATGCCTCTGGCCGTCCTGCCCACCCTGTGGATGTATTCCTGTGGACATAAAGAAAAGCTTAACGCACGTCTTTAACCGTCACTCCACTTCGACTCTCAAAGAGAATTCATATTCTGCTGCAGTGTGTCGGAGCAGTTTTGATACCTTGGGGTCATCTGGGGGGTCGTACTGGACGATCCAGTCCACCTCGGGGATGTCGAGCCCTCGAGCCGCCACGTCAGTACACAGCAGGATGCCTGAGTCGGCGTTACAGAACTGGAAGAAGGTGGTGGTACGTTTGGTCTGCTTCTGCTTGCCCTGAGAAACAGAAGAAGAAGAAGAAACAGTTGTGTTTTTGTGTGTTTTCACAGCAGCTGGCTTGTAAACGAGGCTTCCGGATCACACAGTCTCTCGTCTCACGTGGATCGCCATGACGGGCAGGTCGATGTAGTTGAGCAGCTCGTAGTGGAACTTCACTGACATACAGGAAGAGAAGAACACCATCAGCTTCTTCTTCCTGTTCTTCTTCAGGAAGGTGAAGAGCAGCAGGAAGCGCTTCTCTGACGGACACACCACATAGCCCTGAAACGCAACACGCGTCACTTAACATCAGATCACATGTCGCACACGTCACAACAGATCCAAGAGAAATGCAGCGACCGTACCTGCTCCAGGCCGTCAACGGTGGCGTTGTCTTTGTTGTCGTCCACACCGACGTACAGCGGCTCTTTCTTCAGGGAGATATGAGCCAAGTCCTCCACCTTACGGGTCTGAGTGGCTGAAAACAGCATGGTCTGTCTCTTTTCTGGAGAAAACACAGGAACAAACATTAGTCAGTGATGTAGAGAGAGAAGAATGGTTTTCTCAAAGACTGTTGAAAATACTGTTGCTACGTACTCGGCAGCAGTTTGATGATCTGCTTCAGCTCCTCCTCGAAGCCGACCTCTAAGATTCTGTCGGCCTCATCGATAATCAGACACTGCAGGTTCTTGTACATGAATCCAGTCGTATTCTGAGGGCGCAAATGTATTTTTTAATATTCGTATTCAAGCATTAAAGACAAGCAGCGATAAAACTCTTGTGATTTTGTGTTTTATGTGCCAAAACCACCAGTTTAAACGATGTGTCGCTCACCTGGAGGTGGTCCAGCAGACGACCAGGTGTGGCCACCAGGATGTTGACGCCGTTGGCCAGTTTTTGGGCCTCGGCTGAGCGGTTGCTGCCCCCCATGATCAGACCATAGGTGTGCACGTGGTGCTGCATCAGCTCCTTCATCACGCCGTACGTCTGCATCGCCAACTCACGCGTGGGTGAAAGGATCACGACACCGGTACCTGAGAGGACGAGGAGAAAGAGTAAGTTACAGACAGTTTGATACGTTGGGTAAAAGCTAATTATTCCCTCAGCAGCTCAGAAGAACAAAAAGAACAGATAATGAGGAGTTTTACCGTTTCTGGGCATGAACCTGAGTTTGTAGATGAGCTCTATAGACGGGATGAGGAAGGCCAACGTTTTACCACTTCCTGTCTTGGCAGCAGCCAGAACGTCCCTGCAGAGAAACAGACAGGAAACTAAATATCACAATAATACTACTTTCTTCTGGCCAGCTCATAACATGTGATAACTGCAGTTTGACATTCTGGTACATGAGTTACAGAGATGAACAGACTTACCTCCCCTCTAGCAGGGGGCGGATACTTTTGTGCTGGATCTCAGTCATGTGCTCGAAGCCCATCTCCTTCACCGCTTTCAGCGTGTGTTCACTCACCAGCTCAGCTAGAGAGGCGAAGGACGTGTCCTCAAAAGCTCCTGAAACATCAGCTCGGTTAGTGAGTGAGTGAGTGCAATGTTTCCCCAAAAGCAGGTTCGTTTTAAAGAAAAGCCGAGATAAAGTGTGAGAACAGAAAGCAGATACACAGATACTTCCTGCAGATATTCAGACTGATCTGTTGTGTCCTTGCAGTTAAATCCCGTCAGGAGAATCACTGGTGACGCCTCCCAAAGAAAACCACAAGAGTCTCTGTATGCCTCAGTTGACACCCGTTTCATGATGGAAACACTGAGCGGGCAACACATAGAGGCAACGCTGGTCCTGATCTGACTGCTCTGACACAAAAGCAGTTTTCTCTACATTCACACACTGACAGCACTTTGAAGTTTACTAAAATGACCTTGTTTTTGGTGAATATGAGATTATAATTAAGGATCTGCGCCCTAAATTTACATATTTTGGTATGTAAATGACTCTTCAGTCCAAAAACTTTGAGAATTGGTCCAGTAGATCACCTCAGCTGGAAGTCACAATACAGGCAGCTTCAAAGGATGAAGTTCATCCTCTAAAAGTGCTCGTTATGCCTCCGACAGACTGAACATGTTATTCTAAATGTCTGACGGCATTAAAGAAAACATTCCTACAGCGATGAGCCTGCTTCTCTTGTTTTGTGAGACTCTTTTTGTTTAACCAGAAACAGCCCTTATATCTCTATAAAGCCAGACTCCATTCACAAACCTATATATTTTATCATAAAACACATGAAACACACTTCATTCAATATCAAACTGCTCCTTTTCTGATGTGTTCTAAATATAAAAACAATCATGATAATGATTTTCGCAAGAAGCCGCAGTTTAAAGTACAACAAAGTCTGACTTTCAACGGCAGAATTTTCATTAATTCTGCATATGATAAAATACAGATGTTTTCATCAAACGTTGCGTTGATTCTTTTGTTGTACGGCTGAATTTAAATACCTGTTAAGCCAACGGGTAATTCAGGTTGATCTTCCTCTTCATCATCTCCCTCTTTGGGTTTGTCCTCTTCTTCTTCCTCCTCCTCTTCATCTTCATCATCATCATCCTCCTCCTCCTCATCATCATCGTCGTCATCTTCCTCATCATCATCTGAAGCTCCCTCTGGTTTCTCATCAGCCTGATCTCCATCTGCTAATGCCGCTGCCTCCTCCTCGTCCTCCTCATCTTCTTCCTCCTTCAGTGTTTTGGTTTTCTTCTCAGCTGGTATAAAAATTAAAACGTGTTAGTTTGTCATCACAGAAACACCAACCTGACAGCTTCATGTTGTTGAACTCCTCCACCTGTTACCTGGTGACTCAGAGGTGTCTGCCAGTTTTCTTTTCTCCTTGTTCTTCTTCTTCAGAGACGTTTCCTCTGTCGTGGTCCCCTCGGATGGTTCTTCAATCGGCTTCTTCTGTATTTTCTTGGGCTTCTTATCTGTCTTACATGCAGATGCTGTTTCCTCACATTCCTCCTCAACTCCATTTGAGTTTACTGACAAAAACACATTTCAAGAGATAATTAACTAAATACAAAGGAAATAAAGGTTAGCAGTTATGATGTGCTTCCTGATTTTACTTAATAAAGCTTTCAAATGGTCAATAAGCTTCTGTCAGTCAGTTTAAAGTTTATTTATTATTTGACAGGGAGAGTGCTCCACTTCTTAGCTGTAGCAATGCTAGCTTAAAGCTAATTTGCATCTGCAGTCCCTTAGCAGGAGACAGAGATAACACGTTTATGAAAATAAAACATTACAGCACAAATACAGTTACAGGACAGAACATCATCGCTGTCCGAAAACATGGATCAGATTGCCCTCTGCTGACTCTCATCTTGCAGGAAAACTCTGAAAACCTGAACGCTAGCTAGCTTACTGAGCGAAGAAAACATGAAAACCACAATCACATGTGACAAATTACAGTGACATACGCAAAATAAATGTTTTTATCATACATAAAACTACTCTGATATAATGTGTATTAGTGAAATTCAAGATTTTTTTTTAAATGTTTGGACCTCCCGATCAGAAATCATGCCGTGAGGTGCTAACGCAGCTAGCTTAGCATGTGAAGTTCGTCACTGCGACAGAAACACAGAAAACAAACAACAACAACCGAATAATTTTGATTTACCGCCCTCACCTGTCTCTTTCTCTTCTGTCTGTCTCAGGAGTTTTCGCTCCTTGTTCTTCTCGTTTCTTTTCTGAATTTTCTTCCGCAGAAGCTTCATCTGTAGGTCCGCCATGGTTACGGAGCGCAGCACACATGTGTATGTGTGTGACGTTCAGGACCCTTCGGGCTGACCGCCTGCACTGCCTGAGTGAAAATGCGAAGGACCTCGAACGTCTCACAGACAGGCACTTAGAAAAAAACAAAAAGACGCATTTTTATTTTGTATTAATTATGTTAAACTAATTTGTATTTATCTACCTTTATTTTCTCATTAACAAAAGATGCTATCATTTGCATTTTATTTCATTTTTTCGTTTGTTAGATAAATATTGAGTTGAGTCTTAACATGAATGTCACAGTCAGTTTTTCAAGTGTTAATTTGAGCTCTTCAAGGCTCTTCAACACATAAAACTCAGAAGAAAACAAAACATTTCTTGTTTTCCACTGTTTTAACGATCATCAAACCTGGTTTTTGAGGTACATAGTGAGAATATAGAATATTCTGGCTCTACACACCTTTTTCCCACTTCTCCTTTTCTGATGTCTGACTTCTCCGCTTAATATTTTCATATCAAATATTATTGTTATTATTATCCATTATTATTATGCTTTTATGATGGCATGAAGGTAATGTGTAAAATGTCAATAAATTAAGCATAATCAAGGCCCTGATTATCTTAGAAGTGCAGAATATCTAGATTTATCACCGTCTTCTATTCTCACATCACGGAAAAAGGAGCTTGTGTAAATTAAAAAAACGGGCTTAGATGTATTGAAATGGACGGTACACATGACATAATATCAGCTCTATGTGAGATGGGATATGATACTTTAAATTTAATAATAATAATAATAATTTAAATTATAAAAAAATGTCATATAAGCAGTAAACTATACGAGCGATTACAATTCAAAGAGTATTTTAATACCACCATCTGCTGGTCGGTGGCTGCAACTATCAATATTTTTCACTTAATGGCTCATAATTAAAGCACACCAGATTAACAGATTAACACTCACTGTTAACAGAGTAAGTAAATAAGAAGTTTTCCCAAACCTGACCAAGCGTTTTTGTGCCTTAATCCAACCAGAGCATTGTTACAACATGAACCTGACAACTGGACATGAAGAAATGTAAAGTTTCAACACATTAAATGTAAAGTTTGAACATAACCTGTTTGCACAAACATACATTGCCAACATTCATTCTGGTGATTCGGTTGCTTTTTCTAATATCAGTGTGGTTAATTGTTGAAATCCTCTACAAAGTGTTAATCTGTGCTAATAATAATAATACATATTTCAGGAGTTTTGTTTGGCAAAGAGGTCAATTTATTTGTTATAATCAATTTTCTACTGTTAACACTTCATGTTTTAAGAGTTGCAAGTCTGATAGAGCAGTTTCACACATTTACAGGTGTTGGTGGAGATCTACTGCATATGTAAACAAAGTGGTTTAAAGCCTTTTGTAGCTCCAGAGACAATTGCATTGTGGGTAATGTAGGCTTCATGTTTTCAAAAGCAGAATTGCGCTTCTATAATCTGTTTTCACTGCAGTTCACATTGATACAGCAGAACCTGAGATATCACCTTTTTAATTCCACGCATTCTTTCCCACATTACCCACAATGCAACTCACCCACTGAGTGACATCTCTGGAGGCACTTCAATAGGTTGCATGCAGACCAACACCTGTAAAGACACTTTAATGTGTGAAATTGGTGGAGTTATCCTTTAAGAGGCCTCCTAACCTACAAGAATAACAGTGTTAACTTTGTCCGTAACATTTTCAAGCCAGTGGGAGAATCTCCTCCTCAGTCTTCACCGTGTGAGCGTCCGTCTCTTGTTTGATCTCAGAAGCCTGAACGGTAACCTGAGAGCTGCTCAGGCTCAGCCCGTCCACTGCTTGGCCTCGCTGGACGGGCTGCGATAACTGACTCCTTGGTGTTCTCCTCGTGTGCTCCATCTCCTCCCACCTCCTCCTCCTCCTCCCGACCTCGCAGCCTTTACTCTTCCTCTTCAGAAACTTCTGCCTCCAGGAGTAGTTAGTCTGTGAACACGGCTGTTCGGGCCTGGAGCAGCTCCATGACTGCGTGCTCTCCGACAGCCCGGGCGGCGCTCGAACACATCGTCTCTGCGCGTCCTCCTCCACCGCTTTGAACACCAGGTCGGTGATGTCACGGCGGAGTCTCATGAGCACCACGGGGTCTTTAATGTGACGCATATCTGCCAACATCACCTCTGCGAACTGGTTTAGCAGGTCGTGTTTGGATGCGTTTGCTGTTTGGTTGGAGGAGCCTGCGTCGTTGTGATGGTGCAGACAGCTCAAAGACACGACGTCTGTAACTTGAGGCTGTTGGTTTGGACAGCGAAGGGCGGAGGCGCCAGACGGAGGCTCATCATCCAGATCTCGTCCAGTCTCATCAGCATCCAGCGGGCTGCCAAATGAGCTTCCCATCTCCTGATCAATACTTCCCTCAGTCTCCGGCTCCTCATTCTCCTCCTCCCGATCCTCAAACTTTTCTACCTGCAAAAAGCACAAGCAGAAAAATCTGCACTCAACATCTGCACGGCTGCATTCAAGGTTTTTCATGCATCAGTTTTAATCTTACCAGATGTGGATCGACGCGCCTGCGAACTATGTAAGACCTCAGGAAGTCCAGCTTCTCCCTCAGCATCTCCTGCTGGGCTGTGTGGACCCTCTCCGGGTGATACAGAACCCGCCCATACTGAGTCCGGAGGGATCTGGATCTTCTCTCAACATCAGATACTGCAAGAAAAACGGCTTCAGCAAGACATGCAAAACTATGACAACATCAACTTGGTAGTAAAGAAGATGTCATGATAAGGGATCGTTACATCTCAGTGTCATCATTAAGAACAACCAGTGAGGGGATGTAACTTACTATAATTAACTCAACTACAATTTTGAGGTAATTCACTAAAGTATTTTCATTTTTTGCAACTTTTTACTTCTTCTGAAATACACTTAATAACTTAAGGTATACTAAGGTTACTTTGCAGATTCAGACACATCAATCAGACAGTGTTGCATCAGTATGGAGGACTGAAATTGTCAAAATCAAAACATAAACAACTAAATCAATCAACAAATTTGCCATTAAATGCACCAAAAATAAAAATAAAGATAATAGAGGTCATTATTTACATTTATAAAATGTGACATAAATTGATATTTTGCTTTAATTTACCTCTGTAGCTATTAAACTTTATAATAATCCAACTATTTACAACCTTTATTATTTATTAATTAACCATTTTTTTTAATTATATGGCTATCAATTCCTGAATTTATATCTATTCTTCTCCTTTTGCAGAACTCTGCTTTGGGTAATCTAAAACCTCAACTTCCCAGTGAAGCTTCCTGTTTCGCTGCTCTGCTGTCATTTTGAAGGATAATGTTTATTGTTGAACTGTAAAAACCTTCATTACACGTCTTATAACCACATCTGAGTGATTGTTGTAAAAACAATGCGTTTCTATCGGCCAACAGATGTAACAGAATATTTTACTCCTCTATTAATGTTATTAACATCGGCCCACCCTAAAATTAACATCTCTATATTTTTTTTGGCATAAAGAATTGACACAAATAATCGAAAATATACCGATTATCGCGCCAATATTCGGTATAATCGGTCTACTTCTGTTGAAAGTTACATTTCTTCGTATATCCTGCACAGAGCAAATCAACACATCACTTTTTATAAATACAAAGCTGCTTCTTGCATGCTGGTTTTTCTTTTAAACATGTTAAATGAATAAAAACGCTGTCTGCGGATTGATTACCAGACTTTCCGATGGATGAGGCGAACTCGCTCCACATCCTGGTCTTCAGGTCTCTGTCGTAGTAAGAAGAAGCCGAGGAATCATAAAGACACTCGTGTTTCCGCCAGAAGTCTATGAGCAGGTTGTCCATGGTCGGACCCCAGTGCGGCCCCCGGATCTGACCCCTGAAGTGTGTCATCTATCCAGAGAGCACCTGTACTGCTCCGCACCGGCGGCTCCACCACGGCTGTGTAATAACACAGCGTTGTGTCTCTTCTTCTGTGGTTCAGCTGGAGGACCGACTGTTACTGCCACCCACTGACCTGGAGGACAGACAGTTTACAGGTTTTTTTTTATTATCATTATTATTTTGATTTGAATATTATTTTTTTAATATATTTTGTTAAAAATATGTATATATTATTTTTTAAATTTAATTTCAAATGTAATTTTAAAGGTAATTATTCATATATTTTTTTTAAATAATTTAATTAGGCTATTTATTCACTTTGTGCTCTTAAATCAGGAAGAATTCTGCCCAGAATTCATTTATCATATTTATTTATTTGCATTAATAAAATCAGAGCAAGGTTTTTTTTTTTTAATTATATATGCAGGTCTATTGTAAAAATTGACTGCTACTAGTACTACTAATTATTATACAGCAATAATAGTAATAATACAACAACAACAACAAAACTACTATTACCACTACTGCTAATAATAATAATGATAACGATAATAAAATGATCATTTATAAGATAAGTTTGTTGGTATAATATCGATTTTATATTAATGAAAATAGTAATAGCAACAACGCTTGGTTTTCAATATCCATTTAATTATGTTTATGGATAAAAAATGTCTATATTCTTATCCACAAAAGATAATCTATTTCTCATGTGAGAAAATCACATATTAAATCATGTATTAAGTTTATATATAAACTCCATACAGGTCAAAAACTGGATTTATCAAAGCTTTTTATAAGTGACAATTAATAAACTGTCTATAAATGTCATCATTCACAGTTTATAAAATGTATTGATCACAATATTTTACAGTAATAAACTCTGATTGGAGTAGTATTCAAAACTGTGTAGCTTTATTGACACCTCACGTGACTTTACAGTTATATTCTGAGCATAAAGCAGAAAGGGGGCGGGGTTAATACGCCGAGTGACGTCGTCCTCTCCGGGTGATTGACAGCTGCTCAGCCCTGCCTACGTCGCTCTACCCGGCCTCCGCCATCTTGCCTCTCCCCTGCCTGCCAGAAGCCGAGTGCGGAAGTGGAAACGGCACTGTGCGGGGCTCGGGGTTCCGCCTGTGGACGGCTTTGCAAGTTCCTCCAGCCGACACAGCCTGCTATCCATCACATTTAACCGTTTCTGAACCGCAGAGACCCCCGGGGAGAGATGGCTGGACGGTTACCGGCGTGTGTTGTCGACTGCGGCACGGGGTAAGCTGCTCGAACCGGAGCGGACACGGAGGGGATGGGGAGGGGGTTCGGGTGTCACCGAGAGGAGAGTACGGTTAGGGACTGTCAGTGTCAGCACCAGCAGCAACTGGGTGTGTGTGTGTGTGCAGACAGCTAGCCAGCGAGCTAACATGCTAACGAACAGCTAGCTGTGATATCCTAGATATTAAAAGAAAAAAAACACGGTCAGGTCATTTGAGCTGCTCTTGAAGGACGACCGTTGGTTTTACACATTCCGTTTTGTTAGCTAGCTTCAGCATTAGCATGGTGTGTTTTTCTTCCTGTCGAGGGGGGATTTTTCTCTCTGCAAGAAGCTCAAGCTCAGTGTTTTCTGTTTGCAAGACCCCGAAACCCTGACAGAGGCTGAGGAGGGGGGCGGAAAGGCTTCCACCTCACAGCTGGTTTCATTCATTTAGCGCTGGCGGGCCGTTTATGTCATTATCTCGATCGAGCTCTATGCTAATGTGCCATGTTATCCACAGTTATAACCCCGTGAAGGTATCCGAGCCTTCAGCCAGTGCAATTCATAAATCTTTCTGCTCGTTAGTCAGGATTTGAGCAGGCGCAATACTACTTCCTATTCAGCCTACACTTCCTCATTCACGCTTTTTAGTCCTTATATGGTCGTTTCTCGGCATCCGAGCATGCTTTTTTAATTAACTTCTCTTATTTCTCCTCTTCGCCAGGCTACCGGTTGTTTTTAACTAACCGCATAATCTCACATGTGTCGACTTAATAAGAATCTGCTTTTGTTGGATTTAAAACAAAAACAAGACACAGTAACAGAGAGCTGGATTTTCCTCTTAGCTTCTCCTGCAGCAGTGTTTGTATTGATCAGTGTGGGTAGATCCTTTCCAGGTAGACTTTTATTTATTTATCTATTTATTTATTTTTACCTCTGAGTGTTTGTCATTATACTTTCTCTTCAGCTGTTTTTACTGCCTCTAAATGAACCAAAGTCTCTATAATTCTCACTTTAAGCAGGAGAAATGACTGAACCTTTAGTCAGATAACAGTAGCGAGCAGCAGAAGCAGAAGGTAGGATAGGTATGCTCAATTAGTTTTGGGGGATAAAAGTGGTTTGCATTGCTTTGCATGCAGAGGCTTGAACTCATCTCTCCTCACATTGCATTCTTCCCCCCCTCCTCCCTTCAGGCAGTTCACCAGTCTGCTGCCTCTGAGACGGCAAAAGAAAGAAGTGCAGCGGAGAACTGGGTTAGCTCCTGCGCTAGTTTATGCTCATCGAGCAGATGGGTTTCCACTTTGTGGCCAAAACCTCGGAGTCATAACACATATGTTCCAATATTAATGACAACTGGAGTTTTTCTTTTTAATCTGCTTGGTCATGAAGTCATAGTTTGGGTCATGATGAGATGTTTTAAGTGGAAACTTGTAGCCAGAGAGCAACCAGCCTCTGGCCAGATGTGGCGAGGGAGTTCAACAGCTGTATCTGAGTCATGCTCATGGTGTCCAAATAGTGACAACCCCGCTTCCTTTAGCATACCAACCTTCTTAACTAGCCCAATTGCTATTATTAGAGAACTCGATCATGCAACGAAAACACCGCAGTCACATCCAGATTCAGGTGTAGTTACGGTGAGGTTATCTGTTGTGCAAAACTAGCTTTGCACGGTCAAATCAAGGAAGTCCTAAGCAGATAATATCTCAGGTGTTGCAGCATGATGCAGTTGAAAATGCTGGGTGGAGTCATTCTTTATCCGTCCTGTGCAAACAGCTGAAATTTCGTAAAGGCTGCAATCATTAACAAGCTTCAGTCAGCAGGAGTATTACTTAAATTACACAGTTGTAGCACGACGTGGTAAATTGTGATGATTTTGACGGACATTAGGATTGTGAGATGATTCATGTGAGTGAGAATGATCTTTTTTGCATCATATTTGTAATTTTCACTCGAAAAAAACTTTTAAAATCATGATGATGTGACGTTTGTTGGTGTCAGTGTCAAACAAACATGTTGTCTTACAGCCGAGGAACGAGGAACAAGTTATAGAGGCCAGGACATCTCTGCACCTCTACTGTACATTATAATGCTGCTTTGCAATGCGATTATCTATTTAAAATATATGATAGTTTGACAAAGATGGTTATCTCCAGTTGTTAAACTGTTGTTGCGCTCTGCTCCCGCTGTCCTGTGCGATGATGTCCACAGTCAGACATGTGGTGCTTCTTGTTGAGGCAGGTTGAAGCAGACAAGCTGGGACGGCTCTGTGGTATGAAGGTGTTCAGAGTGCTGCTGCTACATTCAGTCACTGTCTTCTCACCTCGTCGTTACTGTCAGAAGGCAGCTGTTTGTTATCACTGAATACCAGTCGAAGCTCTTTTGGAATTTTTTTTTAGGGACAAAGGGGCGATGTCATGTTGGCAGTAAGAAAAATATGTCCAGAAATATGATACTAAAAGCAGCCAGACCATGAGACACACTATTCAAACTCTGATGATAATAACTGAAATCACACAGTGAGGCAGTATTTTATGTTTAAAAACAAGTTGCACAAGTTTGTTTAATCCTCTAAATAATCAAACTACATGAATCTTTTTGCACTGCATCAATGGTGGACAGCTTTGAGTGGCTGATACCTGATTTATTTTTTATCTCTAAGTTAAGGACATGATTTTGTAAATGCAAAACATGCAAAACAGTATTTTGTTATCACGTATCCACTATTTGATCATTTCAAGTACAGCATTACTATTTATTTAAAGATTTAATATGTAACATTTTCGGCTTTAAGAAGTGTAAAAAACGAGGAGACGTTCATTGTGTATTTTGTTGAGTTCAAACCCTGAGAAATATGTAATTTTGTTAAATGAGAGTGAAGATGGAAGTTGACGATCATGACTAATCAAAACATGAATAAAACTAAACATTTCTGCTTGACTCACATAGATTTTCATCAGTAAAGGTGGTTGTTTATTAATAAAAACAATCCTCATGATCCCAAACGTCTTATATCTTTTGTTTTGTTTTCAGTGAGAGAAATGACGTACTGTGTTTTTAAAGCTTCTCTGATTTTCAGTTGTGTTTTTGTGAAACCGATGTTCAATATTCACTCTCTTTGGTCCTCTTATGTCTCCAGCCCCTTTAAAATCTAACTGTCTCTAAAGCTAATAAATACCTCACCTGCCATTTGGTGCTGAGCAGGTTGTATATCGATTATTGATCGTATTTTTCACTGAACCTACTGTGGCTGACAGTAATGAGACTGAATCAATTGAAGACGGTAAAACCAAAACATTCAGCTGAAAGCCACTAAAAGGCTCCACTGACCTTTAAGCAGTCGGGTGATAATTCTTTGTGTGATCGTCACTACACATATAGTCATATTTAATTCAATGTAAATTTTGAATTTTGCTGCTTTAAGGTTTCGAGCATGAGTAACAAAGCTCACTGAGATACAGTGTGTTGATGACATAACTCTTGAACAATGCAGCTCCAAATCGTCACTATTTGTTCTGGCTTTTATCTGACACTCTTATCTGAAGTGACCATCGCTGTTCAGCCGGTGTTAAATTCAGCCCAGACGTGAACAGTCGATGCAGTGTGATAGAACACTGTCATCCATATTGTTTCTTAACATGTGTTATTAAAGCACATTGATTTATGTATTTAAATGATCCTAAAACTTCATTTCTTTTGTCCTAGAGGGATGTCAAAGTGGTATTTTTTAGTGTTATTAGCAGTGAAGACACATCTGCATACATTCCTCTATCCAGCCTAAAGACATGACATATCAGAGGAAGATATATATCAAGTCACTAGTGGGAGAATTTCTTCATATTCCAAGCCAGTGTATAAACTTGGACCCAAATAAGTATTGACAGTTCTTACAAAATTGTGCTTCCATTTTTCTTTTTTGGTACAGCTGAACACGATGGTCCTGCCAACTATTCCCTTCAGGTTTTTACTGTATTTGAACAGGAGCAATTGTGTGTTCCCATTGTGTTCTTTCTCCTGGCTCTACCTGTAAAAAAAAAAATAAAAAATCAACATTGGCAGGCAGCTCGCTGTGCTTGACAGATAGGTGAAGTTGCCAGATTACATTATATAACTTTATTCACACTGTTGCGAATGTTTTCAGCTCCTGACAGACCAAAAAAGATACTCAGCTGAAGCAGAAAAAAGCAGATGATGATGATGATGATGATGATGATGATGATGGTCTCAGTTAATGACAGAGGAGATTTACATTATTTGACACAAGAAAGAACGACATAAATCTAGGTTGTGTCTCTTTGTCCAGATGGGAAGCAGACATTTCGTCTTTTAGTTAAACACATGATGAACACGTGAAGTGGAGAAAAGTGCCTTCTCTTTTATTTCTGAATTATCAGGGCATCTGCTGCGTAATTCAAATGTTAGACATTAAAATTGTGTCTTTTTTGCATTATGTTTATTTAAAATTGAGCTGGATTTATGTGCTGAGGACAGTGGTTATCAATGCAGCCTTCACTTGATATTAATTTGAATCAGGCAGGTATGAAGTTGCAAACCTTAAACTCTAAGAAAACCAATTGATACTCAATTTTTGGGGCCAATGCTGATACTAATAAATATAAGCAGATCTGTAATGGAAGCAAGATATTTTACAGTTTAACAATAACTGGACATTAGAGCACTGAAACGGAAGAATTCTCTGGGAATTTAATAATTAGAAATAACCCCAAACACATGTTTCTGCTTCATTGCTCAATAAAGGTTTAATCTCTGCACATATGGTCAACATCGGACTGTAACATTGGCTGTCTTGCAGAAATAGAAGGAGAAATTTGCCAGTGATGTGCATCCATAAAAGTGACATATGACGGAGAATAGATGGTGGAAAGAAGTTGCAAACTGATGTGGTTGCAGTATTAAAGACAGTCATTGTAGAGTAGAGTGCTGTTTCCTGTCTGTATTTATTCACACACAACTATCTGTTGTCACCTTCATAGAAATATAATGCATCATTTCCTGTCATCCAGGAAAAAGAAACCGTTGAATGGTGTTCAGGACAGGAAATGTAAAAGCATTCTGGAGCCTGTTTCAGGTTGAATCCAAAATCTTGTAGTTGTAGACTGAAAAAAATCATTACAACTCAGATTTTAGCATATTTGAGACCAAAGTTTCCTCGTAACATTCCGTCATTTCCCGACTGCTGATGTGGCCCGTCCTGCTTCTTTTTTATAAAGTGAAATTCAAAGGAGCCACTGTTATGACCAGGATGTGGCCTATTATGCCCACAGTGCTTTGGCAGTCGTCAGCAGTGTCCTCTATCAGTCCCTCGGGCCCTGTGAGCAGGAAGCATGAGAGTCCTGTCTGGGCCTACCACGGTCGGGACTACATCTGGTTAACATCTGCCCCAAACAACACCCTCTGTTCAGAGTAGGAGGCTGTAAAAGTCTTTGATGCTAAAGCTGGAGGTGTCTTAACTGATTGTTATGTGCGGATGGAGGTGGACAATTCGCTCAAATGTTTTCTTTGAAATGTCTTACATCATCTTTTTATTTATGCCACTTCCCTCTTTCGTAGAGAAGTAGACAGTAAAGAATGCAGCAGTGTTAAGGTCACAGCTAGTTTATATTAAGGATGGTCAGTTTATGCAGAAGTGCTCTTTTTTGTTTTTTTCACCCGAGACAAATATGAATAGTCTTCAGTTTCCCGATGTGACATGAATGGCTCTTTTTAATGGCCTCGCATTAGCAAACTCCACGGCCGCCGCTGCTTTTGGCACCCAACCAACCCGCCTAAGGACAGTGATGGCATTGATCAGAACGATAGCAGCCAAAAATAATCTTTACTGAAGTAAACTTTCATGAATGCAAATGTCGTGTAGCAGGTGGTTGTTGTTTTTTTTTTTATTTTTTGTCCTGAAGCTGCAGCGTATATCTAATGAAATGTGATTCTTCTCTCTCGCAGTTACACCAAACTGGGATATGCAGGGAACACAGAGCCACAGTTCATCGTGCCATCATGTGAGTATTTTCACTGTGCATTGAATTCCCCTCACACCAGCACAAACAAGCCAAACAAGAATATTAATCCTTTCACAACACTATGGATGTATAAACTCACAGGAGCATTTTTAACAAGAGATGTCATTGTGTTTTGACCTCACAACACCTGTTTGTTGGCTCGAAACGGAAACGACACAGTAACCAAATAGTACAGTACAAATAAGCAGAACGTCAGATCAAAGAACAGTTTAAAGCAGAAACAGACAACTTTCCCATCCCTACTGTTTCCCCTGTGGTATTACTGTTGGCATCGCTGTTGCAAAGACAGAGTTAGCAACCTGGCTACTTTCCAAAGCAGTAACACAACTGTAAAAATCCTCAGAAAAATTGGCCTAGAAACCCTGATCTCAGTGCTGTGAAAAGACCCGGTTGTGTTAATAAGTAGGGAGGTTTTGTTACGTACTGATCTAGCAGAGAGAATGCCTGTTTTGAACCGCCTGAATTTTTCAGCGGTATGAGGAAACGTATCAGCGAGGGACACAACGCCGCTCTGCATCGATTGAATGCCCGTCTGTTTGCTCTTCATCTCGGTTTCTATCACTCTCCATCTTCACCTTCTTTGCCTCCTCTTTTTATTTTGCAGTGTAGAGTTTCTACAATTATTCCAATTGTTAACTGAGATTGTCACTGTAACACCTATTCTGTTCAAATCCTAATGGGTCTCTTTCACATCCATTTTTGAAGCTATATAATACCAAAATGTGTTTATTTAAATGTTTAATGATTCATGATTACTTGATGATTAATGATTCAACGATAAAATGTACACACAAACCCTGTAACAGAGATTATGATCCTCTGTTTTCTTGTCAGGTATCGCCATCAAAGAGTCGGCCAAGGTCGGAGACCAGGCCCAGCGGAGGATGATGAAGGGGGTGGATGACTTGGACTTCTACATCGGAGATGAAGCAGTAGACAAGCCCACATATTCCACTAAGGTACGTGACCCTGACGGCTCAACACACCCACAGAAGCAGCCGGCAAAGCAATTACCATGACTGATATGTTTGATATATTCATCGTCTGTGTGTCACTTAGCGATTCATAAACAAGAATGAAAGGAGACTTTCTTGGCACTTCGCTGCAGTAGTGGGCGTCTGTTTTTCTTTTTCCAAAACAAGGAGGAGAGAGACTTTACCAAGGTCAAGGTGCATTTCAGACATTGTTGTTGCAGCATTTCTCTGCAGACACAGAAGAGAAACTGTCTTATGTTAATGCACCTGTTGTCACACATGTTTGACTGAAGCACAGATATTTAAAGGGTCATGTATACAACAATCTCATAAAACACAGAAGGCTAGAGAAGCCGCATAAACAGGAAGATTAATCCAAAAGGAGAGTATGCTTTTTAAAATGATGCATTTTTATATCACAAAGTTTCTAAATTAGCTGAACTCTTGTTCCAACAGTGGCCGATCCGTCACGGCATCGTTGAGGACTGGGACCTAATGGAGCGCTTCATGGAGCAGATCATCTTTAAGTACCTGAGGGCTGAGCCTGAGGACCACTACTTCCTCCTGGTAAGAGACTTAAAGAATGTGGTCAGTCCAGAACTGCTCTTGATGGATGTTTTCTTGGCTCTGCTTTCTTCTCTCAGTGTGAAATTAACATTTTTTCTCATCAGCCAAGGACGAGTAAATACAAAATGTTAAGTCCACTTTTTTTCTTTTGAGTCTCATTTATGAAAGAGAAATGACTGAGTTATTTATTTCTCTGTTTGCAGACAGAGCCTCCTCTGAACACACCAGAAAACCGAGAGTACACGGCCGAGATCATGTTCGAGTCCTTCAACGTACCTGGGCTGTACATCGCTGTGCAGGTGAGAGATCCTGGGTCACGAAGTTTGTGTATGATGAGGAAATACACCTGATACCTGCAGATATTCCTCTTATCTAAATTTACAATTCAGTTTTTCACTCAAAAGTCAGTGTTTAATCCATCATCTGTGTTTCAGGCTGTGCTTGCTCTAGCAGCCTCCTGGACGTCCAGACAGGTAGGAGAGAGGACGCTGACGGGCACAGTCATCGACAGCGGAGACGGTGTCACCCACGTCATCCCTGTGGTGAGTTTCTACTGTTGACCACACATTTTTTGGGGTTTAGATATAATAACAGCTACCTACGACCCATTTTGGCATCTATATTGTTATTTTTTCATCCATTTGAGAGAAAGATGCCCGTCCACGATCAATTATATCATGTGTGTAAAAGCTTGTAAGTACACCTGGCTGGTGCTGATGTCATTGGCAATAATTGTTATAACACGCTATGTCATGAACAACAAGCCTCCTCCACACACGAAGAGAAATCATCAGGAGAGCAGACGCACACAGGGAGAGAAACGCTGAAAGAAGCAGGCGTATGTGTTAGAGACCAGAGGTGTAGGTGTGTGTGTGTGTGTGTGGGCTGGAAAGAGAACTGAAGGTAAAGGAAAGCTGAGCAGAGGGAAGTAGTTTGTAAGTAAACCGCTTGATATTAGTTCTCATGTGAGCAGGACTTTTTGTCAACGTCCGTTCCTTTTTGAATTTCTGAGAGAGACATGGTAATTTATTTTGCTTACAAAACTGAATTTCATGTAATCTCCCTTCATGTTTAACCGTCAGCTATCACTGACAACTCATACTGAACCATGATTAGGTGCAGCATTTGTAAAGAAGTGTTACATCGAGGTTTTTATACAACACGTGGACAAAAATGAAGAATTTTCGCCCCTTTTAAAAGATTATATTTCCACCTGTCTGCTTGCTCAGTAACAGGATGGTGTTGATGTCTGAAAGTAGGCCACGGTATTTCAGAGGATGGAAGGAATTACTCAGATTTAGGAAATGTGTTAGCAGAATATATTTAGGGGCTGGATGACTGAATCAGCATGTCTGTAGCCGCTGCTGAACATGCACAAAAAAGGGGCCAAACATAACAGCGTGGGGACGTGGAAAGGGCCTCGCGGTGATGGAAAAACATTTGTATCTCTGTGTTTTCTACACACTTGTACTTCCCGTTTAAGTTTCACATTATATGACATAACCTCTGCGCCTGTATCTGCTTCCTCGTCTCCCTCAGGCTGAAGGTTATGTAATTGGCAGCTGTATAAAGCACATTCCCATCGCAGGACGAGACATCACCTACTTCACCCAGCAGCTCCTCAGGGAGAGGGAGGTGGGCATCCCGCCGGAGCAGTCGCTGGAGACGGCCAAGGCAGTCAAGGTAGGTCCTCACCTGTGGTTCTTCTCATGATGGTGATGACGATCCCTGATGGGAGTCACACAAGTGATTCCATGTATCATCAGTGGCTCACACACAAAGGCCTCAGTGTTATTTTTGGTCTTATTTAGTCATAAGATGAAAATGCCTGTTTTGGTCACATTCTAGTCATTTTTACAGTGAGTAGTTTAGTTGGAGTCACTTCCTGTGGCATTAAAAGAAGGATGGCGCACTTTCAAGTCCGTTTTTGCATTGAAGCCACAACAAAGTCATGAACTCGCTGTTTGTTTGGGACTGCATCACCTGGGGGGCTTCTAGTTATCTGCACACATGAATCATTAACATAAATGTATTGTATATATATTACAGACGGACCAGATGCTCAGTTGGAGGAAGAATATGAAGCATTTTTTGAATGTATAGCCCACTAACATGTCAGTCCTGCCAAAACAACAGCAAAACATGCATCAAATATCTATTTTTAGTTTGTCAGCATCTCGTGTAAGTCGTGGAGAAAAGGTTGTCAACGAGCAGGTTTTCGTCACAGTTTTCGTTAATGAGATCAACACTGATGGGCTTCTAATTCACAGCAGTGGCATTGTGTTTTCTTATATTGCTCCGATGTCTTTGTGTTTTGAATAATCTGTTTACACTGTTGTGTAACGCACCTGGGAATAAATCTCCTCCCTGTTATCTGGAGAGCCTCTTCATAGGATGCACAAACTGACGTCCTTATAATTTTACACTGATTTATCTTCACTCCTGTTTATCGGCCTGACTGCAGCAGTGACACACGAATGTGACCTCCGTTGTCGGGTGTTTATGTTCTGTAATGTTGACTGCTGACTGGAGCTGGAGGGGAAATGTACTTTACTCCGTGAACGTAACATTACAGAGAGGAGAGAGAGAGAGAGTCTCTGCTGAGCTCAGTGAGAGGTTGACCTGAATACACAGACACTCACACACACTCAGTGTGTGATGCTGCTCACTAGCTTACGGCTAATGTACAGTCAGGTCATCTGGCTATTCAGGGCGATTAAACACATATATGTACATACCGTGTTCACACTTGCTGGTAAAGAACCATCTTTGCGGATCTGACAATGAGTCGGGCACAAATGTTCAAAGACAAAATAATGTTTTACAGCTTTATTCCTGTTACGTTTAGTGTCAAATTCCTAACTCACTGACTCTGGTACAAGTTGTAATGTCAGGTGACCAAATGAAACACATCGTAGCTTCTCTGGTTTGAACGTTGTTGGAAACATTAGGTATAATGTCAGGACATATCTCAACAAAATATATAACAAAGGTCAAGTCGGCTTTAGAGATTTCATTGCAGAATTCTTACGTTTCATATTCTGAAGAAAATCACACTGAGGTTAAAATTCCATCTATAATCAAACATTGAGTTATACTTAGGAAAATACAATTTTCTCTCTGATTGTATTCTTCTGTTAATAGTTTTAGGGGAAACAATCTTCTACAGACTCAAACAGTCATAAGAAATCTCTCCATCAGCACACGAGACCATTACAGTACAAACTGCAGTGAAACTAAAGGCCAGGACGTTTATTTAAAGTGTTCCTGGAAGTCTGTCATTAGAGCACTTTTGGTCATTTTCATACATTTATCATAGTGACAGTGATGGAAAATGGGAAAGAACTTTGTGGTTTCATTGTTTTTCTTCATGAGGACAGCAGGTGGCACTGTTGGTCTGCCTGTTACATGCAGCTGGTGTCGTTCACAAAGCTTTTCTTTTGCTCTGACTGTTTAGTTTCTGGTAATTAACACCGACTCAAGCTCATTAACTTAAGCTAAATATGATTCTTCATTCAGGACACGACGCAGACAGGAGATGAACAATAAGGAGTAACTTTACTGCAGTTTAATCTTTGTGTCTCCAAACCTGCATCATTTAAATCATTTGAATTTTTGTTTTTATTGCAAGTAGCAGACAGAAAAGGACTTTACGTTGACTTCATTTGTCTTCATTCACCGTTGCTCCTTCTGTCAGTGACCACAATTTATTGATTCACCTCAATTCTCGACAATTCCCTCATGTTTATTAAATAGCTTGTTATCTAAGACTTTGCTCTCGATGTCAAGGACCATTGTTCATTACCCCCCGAGACTGATAACACAACAAATAATGTGAATTCAAATAATTAGCATCAGCACTGAGGGGCTGTGCGTCGTGCATGTTGCTCAGTCATGTCTTGATTAATTCCACTGCACCCACATTTCCCCGCAGACCAAACTAACGACATCTCTGAATGTTCTACTCATTCATATTCACCGTTAGAGAAGCGAAATCATTTACTTGTGTTGTTGCCTTGTGCAGCAGTACAATGACAATAAAGTCTTCTCGAATCTTGAAAATCAATTACACTCCAAACTCGTGTAAGTTTTTAAATTAAATGTGGTTTCATAACTACTCAGATAGGCCGGCGAGGTAAACAGAAAACAGTTCGTGCTCTCACACAGACAGACGAGGACATTTGTAGGTTAATTCCGCTGTTTAATTTAAATTGACTGGTTTGATGGATGCGTGTGCAGCAGGAAGGTAGAAAACACTGTGAGAGCGTCCATCCATAACTTCTCTGTGCTGTGCTGAAGCTGATTATACAACTTTTCTATTTGTGCTTTCCCCATCAGGAGCGGTTCAGCTACGTGTGCCCCGATCTAGTCAAAGAGTTCAGCAAGTACGACACGGACGGCTCCAAGTGGATCAAACAGTACACCGGCATCAACTCCATCAGCAAGAAGGAGTTCACCATCGACGTGGGCTACGAACGCTTCCTGGGCCCGGAGATCTTCTTCCACCCGGAGGTTGGTCAGCGCAGCGTGATTCACAGCAGTGACACAGAGCCTCAGATTACTGAAGTGTCCAGAGAATAGACAGCCCAGACATAACAACCACAGTCCTTCAGGTCTGAAAGGAGTAAATATAGAGAAGGACAGATGTACTATAATTAGAGACGAGTCTATAGGCAGACGCCAAGCATCCCACGATGACACAAAATCAAAACACAGACTGACATCTATCAAAAACAGTTTCCCTTGAGAAGTTATGCAACAGTTTGTGTTGAAAAGGGGTAACGGGGGAGAAAAACTGCTAAATGTGGATGCGATGGAGGCTCGAGAGATAACCGCAACAAGGGCAAATGATTCACTTACATAAGGCAAAACAGTCGTTTCCTCAGCTCTGATTTAGGACTTTAATGATGGAGCATCTGACACAATTTGTACTATGACACTTTGGGATCAGAGCTCCTGTTTGCCTGATCTTTTCTTGACTATTCCCATCTGTGTGATGTTGACAGTTTTGGTTCAAGACTCAAACATCAAACATGTTCAAAATAATCTCAATGAGAATGAAAGGCAGTGACCTCAAACCTCCAGCGCCTCACAAAGCAGTGCTGGGCCGATACGGCCTTAAAATAATGTTACACAATGTGAATTTTGTTAAATAATCAGTGATGTGAAGCTAGATTTTGTTAGAATGTACATTTAAATAATCCGACCTCATCATATAGGACATGCACAGTGTTAACACGTCTTCTGCGTTTGTTTCTGATCCCAGTTTGCCAACCCTGACTTCACCCAGCCGATCTCTGAAGTTGTGGACGAGGTCATTCAGAACTGCCCGATTGATGTCAGGCGTCCTCTCTATAAGGTAAGCTGACAGGACGACAGGATGACAGTTTGTGATGAACCAGTGTAATTGTGTTTGTTACATAACGCTCAGACCTGTCAGTGGATTGATTCAAACGTCTGGTGCCTGTGACTCGACTATTGTCGAAGAACTGCAGTGTTTTGTTTTGTTTTTGTTCATTTCTAAGCAGATTAGCTTTAGTGCTTCAGCTAATGACTATTTTCATCATCTAAATGTCCATCCCAAAGATATTAAATTGAGTATGATGTAAAACAGGGAAAAGAAGAAAATATCCGTATTTGAGAGGCTGAAAAACGGCTTTTTCTGCCATTTGTTTCTACCACAGTTACAAGAATCGCTGGCTATTATCTTTCTGTCAATTCACCAGTTGTTACAGCTTTAATTAGCAGGGTTACACCCAACATTACTGCATGATTAGTTTTTTTATATTGGAGCTTGTACTGATGATTTGTTTTGTTTTTTGCTAATCAGTTGGGTCGAGGCTTTCTGTCAGAGCTCTGTGAGGAAGCCCAGCTCCTGTACATTTATCTTGGCTGAGTAGAGACTGAAATGATGAAACGGAAGTGTGAGATTGATGCATCACTGTGTTCATAAAGTGGTGTTTCCCATCACTGACTGTTTTCCCAGACTGGCTGGCCACTCTCAGGTCACAGGTGTTAAGTGCTTCTCATTCTGCAGCTTTGTAATCCCCGTCACCTTTTCCCCCCACAGAACATTGTTCTGTCAGGAGGCTCCACCATGTTCAGGGACTTTGGGCGTCGTCTGCAGAGAGACTTAAAGAGGACGGTTGATGCCCGGCTGAAGATGAGTGAGGAGCTGAGTGGAGGCAAGCTCAAGGTGAGAGCGCACGTTAATTTACACGCAGCAGCGATCGATAGCGCTCGAGAGAAAACACAATCAACAATCTGAGCTGTGAAACTGAGACAAACGTCTTTAAAGTTTATGTCCTCTCTCGCTACAACTTCTGTCGGTATGGTTGCGTATTGAATGCGGATCGGTTGATTTCAATAGCAAATTTATAATTGAGATGTTTTTCACCTTGAGGGAAGAAGTCAGTCTCTCCTGCCTCCGAGCTGTGAAGGCAGCACCTGTGATGGGAAGTGAAATGTCATCCTCCCTCAGGCTGAGCTGACTGGTGTCTAAACCACCTCAGGCATGAAAGAAGAAGATGGTGCATGTAGCTAACATGGGGAGAAAAACTGAATAGCACAAGTAATGTGAACAGTCTCCACCAAAATGTTCATGGATAATGGCTAATTAGGGGGTGGGACAAAATGGTGAGAGGGCAATATATTGTCTCGCCTCCTCTTGCAACATGATTACCAATAAACTGGCACCAAATATCTATATTTTTAATAAAACATGCGGCGCTCTAAACAGTTTCCCAACGATTTGACTTACCAGAGTCCCCACTTCAGGACTGCTTGTGTTTTAAACTTCTGTAAACCTAATTTGGCAGGTCGGCCTTTTGCCAGGGCTATTTTATATTCTATCCTCATCGTGATATGTCGTTAGATTATTATCTTGCTATGTATTAATTACTGCAGTAGCAGAGTGATTCCCACCCCTGATACTGATCTCATTGTAACAGAGAAAATATGTCTCGTTTAAAATCAGCTTCACATTTTCGTTGGATCTAACAGTGTAAAAATGATGTTGGCTCGACGCCCTTTTGATCTCTAATAACAGTTCTTGTCTGTTGCCATGGATGCTAACGTTAGCATTGCTAATTTCCTTTGCTCCTGTGTGGCTCTCTGACCTGCTGAGCAGAGATGCTCGCTCACACAGGTCATTTTGTATCAGCTCTATCTGATCACCGCTATTATTCTACACATAATGTTAAATAGACCTGTTGTAATAATGCAACCTGATGTTATATAAAGTGGACCTGAACCTGCACGGGTCCCTGGTGGTACCATAAAGACCTCTACATCCCATTGTCTGTTATAGCTCACATGAGTGTAACCGTTCTCCATTTCTTCCTCTCTGTCCTCCTCAGCCCAAACCAATCGATGTCCAGGTTATCACTCATCATATGCAGAGATATGCAGTGTGGTTTGGTGGATCAATGTTAGCGTCAACTGTAAGTATTACTGCGCTACATCATCACGTACTTGTTATATGTTCTGACAAATGATGATGGCCACTTTTCATCCCGTGACATCGAAGGGCGTGGAGTACTTTGGTTCACTTCTTATTTGTTCCGTAATTTATTTCAGTCCTGCGTCGCCGGGTGGAAGTGAATGCTGTAGGCGGTCGTGACATGTCATTACTCTTTTCTTTTTTTCCCGCCCTTGATGAGTCATTTGTGTGAGCCGAGTCAATAATTTTACCAGCAGGAAATGTGATTGAGAGCGAAAGTCTCTGACACTTGATTTATAAAAGGCTAATTGATGTCAAAATGGAGCTTTGTTCCCTGATGATAATCGCTGCTCTTTTGTGTCTCATGTGTCTCTTTTAAAGTCGAGCTAATGCCCTATATTATCAGATAAAAAAAAAAACTGCAATCTGTATAGAAAGTGGTTATATTTGAATAACAGGCAAGATTGTTAAACGTCGGCAGCAATCATTTATCATTTTCAAACTAATGAACACACATTATCATTTGCAGCTATGTGGTACCACTTGGTACAACACAGCCGGTACAGTTCAGTCTTTGAAGTCCAATTAAAATCACCATCATGACACTGCGGCCATAAAGTCTTCGCTGACTATAGCTCACAAGACAAAGTTTTCTTAGTGAGTTGCTGAAGAATAGACGACAACATTTAGCCTCTTAATCTAACGAGGCTGACATTTGCGCTGCTAATTGGCTGCCTGGCCTGTTAACTGATTTTTCGTGGTTGTAGCCAAGATGTACAGTAGCTAGTTAGCTTAGCCCAGTTCTAAGACTCTTGTTGTCTGGCTGTAACTCTAAGCTGTTTGTGGCGTTGTGTTGCTTCAGCTAGCAGTGAAATGATAAAATACAACCCAGGACGTTCAGTTTCAGTAATAGACTGGTAAGTCTGAACAAGTATGAGACACCAGAACCCTGCACAGTGATTTACAGAGTTCCAAAGTAACAGTTGCCAGGTTGACATCGGCAACCATTTTGAGAAATTGGAAACTTTTAAAGCTTTTACATTTGCTTTCCAAACACACCCGCCATCTGGCAGGTCTGAGGAAGGTCCTTCGGTGCACAGACTTTCCCCCGCAGCAGTCATAGCAGTTTGTTTCAAATAAATAAAATAACCTTCCTGTCTGAACAAAGGAAACAACACCACCTGCAGAGAGCAGATATGCAAATATATGCGACTGTTGATTTAAATGTTGATGTCTTCTGTCTAATTCCTGTTCCTGCACTCACCTTCCTCTCCATCGCTTGTGCCTCCACAGCCTGAGTTCTACCAGGTGTGCCACACCAAAAAGGACTACGAAGAGATCGGGCCGAGCATCTGTCGCCACAACCCCGTGTTCGGAGTCATGTCTTAACTTTTGGACCTCCCGAAGTCTAACAGCGTAGGGTGGTGGGCTGCAGTAGAGGGAGAAGGGGCGGTGAAGTTGGGTTGTGTGAAAGGACAGGCTCAGGAGGTGGAGGACGGTGGCGCTTTCTGTGCTTTTTGATTACTTGTTCAGCTGTGGATGTGTGGAGACGAGGAGGAGATCCAGAATATAACAAAAAAACAAAAAAAAAAAACAGAAAAGAGACCAGACCAAACACAGAGCGGCTGGAAAATGTATTGTGAATGTTCCTTTTCGTTATTTTCTTTCTTTTCTTTTTTCAAAAATGAGGGAAAATGTTTTGTAAGCCAAAACAATATTAAGAACATTTCTGGATCGTGTTAAAAACAACATGCAGTGAGTGATGATGACGACGATGATGATAAAGATTATGATGATGATGATGATGATTATAAAGATGGTGTTGGAGGAGGTCTTGGACGATAACAAAAGCATTGATAGTAGTTTCCTGACACCAGAACGAACATATTATTTATGTTTATAAGATCAAGATCCGAACATATTATTGTCTCCTTTTTATTTTCTGCATTATTTTCCAAACCTTCAAATGCACGTGTCTGTGTATCACGGTAAGAGCTTGTTTATATTTCATACAAAAAAAGTTTTTTATATGTAAAACTTAGGAAATCCGGGGGTAAAAAAAAAAACCACAAAAAAATCATGGATACCAGTACGAGACTGTTTTAACCCACGACGCTTTGATACGCAGTATTTTCTCGAGTTTTGAGCAGGTGCTCTCCTGTTATACCCCACATGTGTCATCGCCGTCTGCCCTTTAATTCTTCAAACATTTAGTTCACGTCTGCTTCACTTCCGTGTCAGGATTCCACCTCTGTGATGCGGTGAAAGAGGAACGAGAGAGGACTTACTGAGGTTGTAAAGATGAAACTGAATAAGAACGACTGTCAGACCAGTATTGTTAGACTAGAAGTTTTTTTTATTAATAAAATACCAAATTATTAAAAAGAATGGGATTTGTGTATTTAATGCCTTGCAACATTCCAATAAAGGCGCAAATTTGTTTCTATACTGTAGTCTTGGTCTTTACTTATTTTACTTTCTGCACATTTGTTGATGTTGATAAAAGATTTTATGATATCCAGTTGAACATGAATCAAAGGACTTGAATTGACTGAATTAAGACAGCAGTAACACCAGTGACGCATCTCCAGGGGACGATTGCTTTCTTTAAATATTTTACAATATTTATTTGGAACCTTCTATCGTATGTTTGATGTTTGTAAACATTATTGCATTTTAAATGGTCACTCTGGGAGTTGGAATGTTAAACAACTGATTAAAAATACAAATACTGCCAAATTGATGTTCCAAGAGGCCGTAATTGTTCAAATAACCTGTTGTTTTATTATAAAATATGCACCATGAATACAAGCTACCCAGTGCAGATGATGACAACAACTCTGAATAAGAACAAAATGCTGTATTTAACTACCGGAGGAGGAGGAACGCTGCAGTGAGTCTCCGTGTGCGTGATGTGATGCAGGCAGCGCCATCATTGTTAGGATGAACAGGGATTGAGGGTGTGTGGAACAATTAATCTTTAACGAGGAACATATTAATTGCAGCACCTGCAGCGATCCTCCAGCATCAGGGCGCATCTTTATTCACAGCAGACGCACAAACAACATTTAACAATCAGCACGTCTGATGGAAGTCTGTCTGATGTTCACAGACGAAGCGAGTTCATTTGTAAAGCACAATTCAGACACAAGGCAACTCAGAGTGCTTTACAGGGGCATTAAAAAGGCATTAAAATAGGAAGATATCAAGAAACGAAACATTAAAACAAGTTAGGAAGTAGGAAAGCAAGCTAAAATAAAAGGTTTTAAATAAACATGAATATAAAATAAAGTCACAGTTCAGCTCAGAGCCTAAAACTCTCTTCAATAAAAGGCTGAGGCAAACAGAAAGGTCTTCTGTCCTGATCTAAAAGCCGTGAGAGTCGGAGCAGACCTGCAGTTTTCTGGGAGTTTGTTCCAGATATGTGGTTCATAATAACTGAATGCTGCTTCTCCATGTTTAGTTCTGATTCCAGGGATCGAAACCAGACCAGAACCTGACGACCTCAGAGGTCCGGATGGTTCATAACGTAGCAGCAAGATCAGAAATGTATTTTGGCCGGAAACCATTCAGCGCTTTATAAACCAACATCAGGATTTTGAGATCAATTCTTTGACTGACAGGAAGCCAGCGAGAAGATCTGAGAACTGGAGTGATGTGTTTTATTCATGTTGAGTTTAGTCTCGTTGGTGGTTCAGCTTTACATACTGAATACTACTTATCCTAATATAAGTCATGGCAGTTTCTGTTATTGTTTATTGACTGATTGAAGCTTTTCTGGAAAGTAAAAAACTGACCAACATAACTAAGATAACTAATTAATCAGTGTGGGAAGAAACCGGAGCAGACACTCGGACGAGCTGCAGTCGACGTCTCGGACGACAAAGTTGTCACTCGTAGAAGCTGCGGCTTCGTCGCTTGATGACAGCTGAAGTTCACCTTCGTCCTGAAGGCTGAGGTTCATAATCAGAGGAAATAAACCGATGGGAGGGAATGTGCTGGAGAAGATGGTACGAGGGCTTTTCCAAGCAAATATTGTCTGTGATAAGATCTGCCCCTGAACGAGCTGCATATTTTCTTTCGTAGTTTGGGACAAACTGGAGCACCCGGAGGAAAAACCCAAGCAGACACAGGGAGAAAGATAAAACTTCAGACAGACAGAAGGAGGGCAGAGAGAGTCAGTTCTCTCTGCTGTAAAGCACTGAACCATCGTCCTGCCCTCGGCAGATCTGTGAGGGTTTTGATAGCATAACAGCAGAAGTTTGGAAAATCATGCTTAAACAGCCCTGCAGGTAACACTGAGGCTGAAGGTCTTTCAGCCAAGTGAAGACGCGCTGGAAGCAATTCTTCTTCTTCTGTCTCTTCTTCTTTGTTCCGATGTCTTCTGAAAATCAAAAGGACCTTAAATACCCCGATCGTACTTAAAAACTAAAAACAATTCAGACACAAGTGGAGGTGACTGTTTGTTTCCACAGGAGGCTGGGTCCTGAGGTACTCGGTGTCGCTCACTGAGGATGTCTCGCACGGCCCAGATTGAAAACTAAACACACACAAAAAGTTATTGCTGTTATTGTCGTCAGATCTTAAAGCTGAACTAGCGCTAGCTAGCTTGTGGATTTGATTTGGAAGCGAGTGAAAGAAAAAGGCAACCGATTCTATTTTTCTTCATCTCACCTATCTGCGCTCTCCAGATCTTCCAGCACCGGTGTGTTGTCGACGAGGGCAGGACGAACCGTGATCACACCTGAAGGTAGAATTTTGGTAGTTTGAGTGAAGAAGACCGGCTCGTCGTTCACCTGCGACCTAAACACACACAAACGAGGTCATTTTCGTATTTTTGTCGTGACGTCTTCAATGAAATGTCTCCCTTCGACCTGAGGGATGAGTTTTATAACCGCTCACTGTTACATTGATGTCGTGGAAACACTACACGACAATGATCAAACGCTCTTACTTCAGGTGGTCCTTGGTGATGAACGGATGAACGAGTACTTCACGCGGAGTAATCCGCTCATCCGCATCGATTCTGAGCATGGCCTTCAGGAGCTCCACACACTGCTCTCGCTCTACCGCCTCAGCTCTGTTGTTTTTCTCCAGACGCATCTAGTTGAGGAAACAACCATCAAATCCACCATCAGTCAAGTCATCCTCACGATCATGAGCTGACAATCAATCATAGCGACGATGAAAGTTACGTCACACTTACTTTTTTCATGTCGTCCAGAGACTTGAACTTGTAGGCCTTTTTGACTCTGCTGTGGCTGCGTCCAAACTTTTCCAAAGGAGTCTAAAAGAAGGTCCACGGTGTTTTTATTCATGTTACACGTGGCCAAATGTCAACATGAAAGATTAAATAACTTCTGTAAAGGTCAGAGAAGGTTCATTGTGGTACCTTGACCTTCCAGCTGTTGGACTCGGTCTTGTTGAAGTAATACTTCGACAATCGAGCAGCGTCAAGAACACGGTCCTGGCTGACCCAGGAGCTCGACAATGCTCAGCATCTGGAGATTAAACACAGCGTTACGTCAAAATATGCAAAAGGAAGCAAAATATCTACAAGTAATTGACAAACTGAGATGACTTACCATCTCATACTGAGAGTCTACGAACGGGAGTTTGCCGCAGATCATCTTGAACATAACACAGCCCAGGGCCCACATGTCAATGGCCTCGGAAACTGGACCCCCCAAAATAATTTCTGGAGACCTGAATGTGGAAGAGAAACATTACACAGGATGTTTACACCGTGGTATTTTAGCACAGCTGCTTCTTTATGCTAAAAATGGTCAACTATGAATTCACTCCAGTGTCATGATAAAGAAATAAACAACTTACCGACAAAAGGACGGTTGCAGATCCAAGTCCGCGGTGGCTTCTGATGTGGAAGTTGCCAAACGGAAGTCGATCAGTTTGACTTGGAAGGGTTGTGTTTGGGAATTCACCATCATTATGTGTTTGGGATTGACATCACCGTGGATCATCCCGACCCCCTTCAGCGCATCAAGTGCTGTGGCCATCTGAAAGTACAAGACAAGTAAGAATGTACCAAAGCCTTAAAACTAACTGAGTGTTTCGTAAGTAGCTTTCCATCTGATGCCGCTGTGTTCGTACCTGTTGGATGACGGATCGGATGTCAGTCAGAAGCATCGGGGCGAAGCTCGTCTGCTTAATGTAGTCATCGAGGGTGATGTCCAACGCCTCGAACACAATCGCATTTCCAGATGTGGTTTGCAAACAGTCTACGAACTCGACTATGTTGTGTTTGAAAAGCTCAAGGTCCTTGAGCCTTCTCAGCGTGGAAACCTGGAGACACACGACCGGCTTGACATCATGAGTTTTTTTTGTTTTTTTTCACAGTAAGTTAATGTACGAACATCCAAATAAATTTCTGACCTCCTTGATTCGTTGATTGTTGAAGAATTTAGGGATCTTCAGAGCCAGAGTCTGCTCAGTGTCCCTATTCACGCATTTCACCACTTTCTTATCATAGTCTTGTTTCAGAACGTCCAGGAACATATATTCACTCGGGAGTTCGACAGGACTCATATCGCAAGATGAAGTGGATTCAGATTATGACAATATTCACTCAGAATGCTGAAAAAAAGAACATGACCATGTTTCAGATATTGTGCTATATATATTTTTTGAACTACCATCCACTGGTTTCCATTTGTCAACAATTACATTACACAAAACACGTAAAACGACTGCTTTAGCTCTTTATTTCATATTCCACATCTCACTCATTATCTGATTGTCTGAGGTCTTATCAACATGTTAATTTAAATTGTTCAATTTAAAGTCACTTTACTTTAAATAAACATTTAGATTCTGACTTCTGAAAAATAAAATGAGAACTGGAGCTACATGAATCAGAAAAGAAGGAGAGACTCACCAGTATCGCAGTCGTTGTTAACATCTGACTTCTCTGAATCACACGGAGATGGTTCTGCAATCTCCCCTGGAGTTCAGTTCTAGAACAGTCCAAGATGAAAAGCAGCAAACGGTTCTGTAAAGTTCAGTTCCAAAGAACTCGTCTGCCCGGCAACAACAGCCCAAATGTAAACACCACACTGGAACCAAGGTTGAAAATTTCCCCATAAGAGTGAATGGGAGAAATTGTAATCACGTAGAAAAACTTCTCCTAAACTCCTGCAAGTCGTGAAGAATCTGTAATGTTATGGCCAAAATATGTACACAGTGAGTAACAGGAGATATTGTTGAACTTTGTGAAGTATTTTTTATTTCTGTCAGGTGAAAAATGAGGGCGCTAGAGCGAGAGACGGAACAGGTACCGCCTGCTCTCCCCCAGAACCTACAACAAGCCAACAAGATATCCTACATTTCTGTGTATATATGTTCTATGTGAAGTAGAAGATGTGGGATCAAAATCAAGCTAAAGAGAACTTTTTCCAGCTGCTCTTCCCTCTAGCAATAATGTCACGCACTCCAGCTGATGCGATACACACCCATTATTAAATCTAAAGATGAGCTAAAAATCCTTAAAACTAAAACTGTGGTGATTTCAAAACCATAAAAAGATTTTAAAAAGCTGAACACATACTGAATAGTCCAAAGTCTTGTTACTTGTTAAAGGTTGGAATGGTGTCTGTAGCTCAAAGAATGAGGGACAAAAAGAGGTTGAAAGTCGGGTGGGTTTGAAGACAATTTGAAGATTTTCTCATTAACTTCCATTGTAATATTTTTTTTGAAAAAGCTGAATATTTGAAAAAGCTGAAAAGGCAGAAAAATGACAAGTAAAAGGCTGAAAGAGCTTAAAAAGCTGAACATTTTGATACTTTAACGGTTTCTCTAGCTGAACGTATGCTGAAGTAGTAGCAGAACATCATTTGATAAAAATCCCCATTAGAAATGAATGGGAAAAAACGTTTGCAGAATTGTTTATGAAAACAATTTTTGCAGAAAAAGCTGAATATTTCCAAAAGTATAGTAGATAAAAAATACAAGCAATAATGTCCTTAAAACGCTGAACATATTGATTGTTGAATGGTTTCATTAGCTGAACGTATCAAAGTCATTCTTCTTCAAAGTTGGAATGATGTCTGTCAATATTTAAACATCAACTACAACTTTATAATGGTCATATAAATAATGTTTACGGATCTACTACAGTATTTATAAACCAATTATACTTTTAACATCAGTTGCAACTTTGTAATAAAACAATGTTTGATAAATGGTTTATAAAGCATTTCATTGTTTGTTAAGAGTGAAATATCTGTTAAATAATGTTTAAACAATGATGGTTCATATAAAGTATTACCCTCTACCTGTACACATTCTCCAGACTTCCCTCTTAAGGAAGACAAAGATCTTCACATCAAGTCACAAATGTATTGATTACCCAATTAATTGACCATTTATCAGTGATGGTTATTGTCAAGATTTGCTTCTTTTTTTCTGTTGGAAAGTGATGCTTATTTTTTTTACTTCCATGAGGATGTAGGTTTGGACTCTCATCTAACTTTGTATTCTGTTACAACAGCAGGATTAGACAGGGATTCGAACTGAAGACGGTGTCATTCACCAACATCCATCAACATCCATCAACATTCACCAACATCCACCAACATTCATAACCTCCTGGATATCTTTAAGGAGACCTCGGGACAATTTCCAGGCGAGTTTTTGGTGAAAAACCCCAGATATTTTTGATGGAAGTTGGGCCGACGACTGCTGAGCTTCTATTCAGAGTCAAATCTTGATCTTTTCCTAACCAAGTGTTGTTTTCGATGCCTAAACCTAACCAGAGATAAAAACTTAAAATGTAACCATGAGAAACGTTGTGACGAAGCCTTGTAGGTTAGAGGTAAAACGTATTTAAGAAACAGTTGCCTATGATACAACACCTAGAACATCAGGTTTCAACATGGTTTACAAGAATGTACATTGCTGTCATTTATTCTGGCAGCTGTGTCGATGAAAAAGTCGATGAAAGGAAAACAGTTTCATTTGGATTCTTGATGAATTGTTCATTGGTTACTCAGCTACCCAGCTGTTAAAGGCAGTTCTGGGAAACATTGTGATGAATCACAATACTGATGATTAAAGATCATAATTATTTGGGAGAGTTTTTTTCTTTGCTGGAAAGCGTCAGACCAGCATAACAGTTCACGAGTCCCGGATCCTCCTGTGAAACTGCAATAAATCTTTGCTTAGACACCATTTAATTAACTTTTTTGTTCAATCATATTTCCTGTAAATTTGATTAAGTCTGGTGGTGTTTGAACTACGGCCCACATTTTAACTGAAATAGTCCAATCTTTTGTGTTTCTGACTGCACTGAGATGCAGTTCCTGCTGTGAACGCTGGGTGTCACTGTCACCATGTGGGAATATCAGTTAGTTGGCAATTTATTGATTACCTGTTGTGTGGTTAAGCTCAAGCACAGGGCAGCGAGATGAACCGGTCAAGTGTGCAAACAGTAAATTGTGTTTAATCTTTACAAACAAATTCTTTGGCGTGGTTGATGCTCAATAAGAAAGTCGTTCCTGGCTGTATTTCTTGCAGCAGCGTCTTTAAAACTCACCGCTGTGCTGTCTCAGGCTGCTCATGTTTGTAACGGAGTCAGTATTTTAATATTCTGCAGAGCTGAAAAATGTACCCTTGGGCAAGGATGAACTAGAAATGATTTTCCTGGCTGGGCTCAGGTCTTCCAGAGACTTCCCTCTGGTCGGTAACCTCACGGTGAAGGCCAAAAAATTATCTCACATTCCCTCCGCATCCCTGAACTTCTTTCCACCAGGCACGAGTGCTCTCTTGCATCGCAGAGGAGCGGAAGAGAATGAGCTGCCACCACCACCAGCAGCACCACCAGCAGCAGCACCAGCAGCACCACCACAGCTGTCTGAGATAGTGAGGGTGGCTCGTTGAAGAGCTCTTACTGATGGAGTCCTCTGAGGAAGGTGTTTGACCCCAGCTGCCTCCTTTCTGCCAGAGCTGGAGCCCGAGGAGGTGAGACTGATGGGGGAGGGAGTGTTTCTGATGAGCAGCCTCCATACGGCCACGATGCTTCACTAAAGGAATAAGTGACATCAATTTCAAGCGTGCTGTATGGAATAAAAATGTATCTTAAGGCGCATACAAACCCAATAACCTTCTTCTCCTGTCAGCAGATGGTCCAGAGTGGCTTGTTTTTCTCATCGATGCTCCAGTTTTATACACTACAGTGACACTGAATACATTTTCAAAGCTGGAGTATCAATCAATCGTCACTCTCAGCTCTGTGGAGCATCTTAAAGTGCCTCCTAGGCGATAAAAAAATGAAGCTAGGTACCAAAAACTCAAGTTCCTCGGATGACTACTAGAGTCTGTCACTGTAAAACGTCATGTTAACATTACAGCAGAAGAAAACATGTTTAAGTCTGATGCAAACTACAGTTCTGGGGATGAATGTTGATATAACTCACTCATTTAAATGATATTAAAGTGACTATAAGAATCTGCTTTATAATGAAAAACATAATGAAAATATCAATTTCTATAATATGGGACCTTTAAAGTTAAAGATGCATATTAATCCCAAAAAGGACAAACTTATTTTGTGTCTTGGATTGAAGGAATTAGCATAAAAGACAAACATGTGGATGAAAACACACCTCTAACCTGAAGTAAAGTCACACAATTCACACTCTTACTGCCAAAGCACAGCGCTGGAATAAACTACTGAGAGCTCGAAACTGTCGCATCGTCTCGGTAGAAAACAAAAAAAAAACACCTCTGGATTTTATTACTATCAAATGTCAGCACGGTGGAGAATACAGAGCTGCAACTCAGAGAGAGAGAGAGAGAGAGGTGGGAAAAAAAAAACATTGTGGAAAAATATCACATCAAGAAATCCTCCGAACCGCCGGCCTTCAAAATAACCGTGGCGTGAAAAGCTGAGTGCAATCTGGAGAGGTTAGAGGTGGCGGCGGAGGGCGGCGTGTGACGGCAGGAGGGAGATAAGAGCCGGCGCAGCGCAATATTTCAGTTTAGGAAAAACATGACACAGCGATAGGAGCTGTCGCCCTGCTGAGGACCGTCTGCGTGAAGCTAACGTGTTTCCTCCAGGTGCTCCACTTTCCTCCAACACATCAAAGACATGTGGTCTCGCTGAAATTGGAGTTTCCACCTGGCCTGAAGGTGCGTCAGTGTCGCGACCTGCACAGTCTCTCCCGCTTCTCAGCCAATGAGAGCTGAGATAGATAGATTTCCTTTTTTCTGTTTCTTTATTCATTTAACTAGAAGTGCTTTTGTCTTACTCAGTTTCTGTCCTCGAGTCAGATGCTCAGATTTTGTTCATTTGTTAGTGGTTTCCTGTTTTATTTTGTAGTTACATGTCCTCTTGTGTCACTTCCTGCTCACCTGTCTCTCGTCAGCCTCGTTAGCTCCGCCCTGTTCCCTGAGTGTTTGTCCACCTGCATCTCGTCCCCTCGTTAGTTCAGTTTGTTCCTCTCACTCTTTGCTGGTTCACTCTGGTTTGCTGTGAAGCTCCAGAAATGTTTTGTGGACTACGAGACTTGACACCTGACTTTCCATCAACACGGAGGTGAGGAAAACTTTTCCTTTAAGTATATCAAAGCAAAGTTGTTGTTTATGAGACTCGCAAAAGACGTAAGAAGACAAAAACAGACTTTGTTGCTGCTCGGGACGCTTTACCAACCCAACATGTGTCTATGTGACGTCCTGGGAAACAGACTCAACAATCAACTGTCTGTGTGGTGCGTTCAAGAACAGCTGGGACAAATCCTACTGATTCTACCCTTAACTTTAATAGTCTTTGAATGATATTAATATGACGTGAGCTTCAGTTAGCTTTGAGCACAAACGTCCTTCAGAGGAAGACTATAGCTTTTAAATTTGTCCAAAATGTGATATATATGCACAATACAATTATCCCCATTACATCACATGGAGCTCGCCAGTTCTCTTATTTATTTTTAGTCCTCGGAGATCCATTATTAAAGTCTTGTTTTCAACAATTTGATTTCTCCACTGTGAATGACAAACTCGCTGGAACAGCCTCATCTAAATGGAAGGGGAGAGCCGCTCCCATGGAGGTAATCAGGTCTCACTGAAAGTCAAACAATACAGCAACAACACCAGGTGGAAATCTGCATTTAAATAATGTTATCCTCCTGACAGGAAGTCAATTTAGGGGAAAAAGCTGGCACACGGGGGCCGCTGTTTGTGTGTGACATTGTTTTCCAGCAGGCAAGGACGAATCAAGCCGGTGACATCGACATTTAACTTGACAGAATGTTTTTGTCGACAGCCCGATCGTGTTGCGGCTGGAAATTGTTTATTGTGTGCTGCGTTCAGGGACACGAGAAATGTCTCTGCAGAATCATGGAGGTTGAGATTTTCTATAAACTGTTTCTGTAGCGTACGCATGTTTTCTACCGTTTTAAAAATCCCTTTTCTAGAACACATGATGTTCTTCACTCGTCCAACAGATGTCACTCTCTCTGCATCTCCTTCTCTTCTGAACTCTTGACTCTTGCGCCTCTGCATGAACCTTCAACCTGGAAGAAAGCGATTCACTCGAGTCTGTAAGCAGCGAGATGGATCTGCTGAGTGTCTTTGTACGTTTTTCATAAGCTCCACTTTTATTTATTTTTCTTATTTGCAGCAGTGTAGGTGAAAGGTCTCGGGAGTGGGTGGACTTAATGTGCAGAGCAGCAGCAGCAACTGTGTGCAAAATGATGTGCAGGCGCCATCCGAAGAGTCTGCAGGAAGGTTAAATACTGATATGTCACAGCAGGCGGATCGATTTGACAGAGCATTTCCTCTTGGAACCTAAATCGCCATCGCCTCTCGCTCCACACCAGCCAATGTCCTGATTCATTTGAGGGCTAATGACACATATGCTGCAGTGATTGCCGGTCATAGAGGAGAGTAATATCTTTTTATCTTTAATAACAGGCCAGAAATGTGCTGTGAGCTCAGCGGAGTGAGTCCCCATCACAGGATGAAGGCTGACACACTTCGCTTGCTGTAATATCGAAACATCACATCAATCTGAAGACGGACCGGCTGGAGCAGGCTGCAGGAACATGAACGTCATCTAATGTGAGTGACAGTGCATTTAAAAAAAAAAAAAAAAGGGAAGGCTTTCAAATGTTTGACAAAAGCCTAAAGGTCAGTCTGCTCGACAGCTTAAAATAAAAGTGTAATTTTACTGATTGGCTCTGCTGCATAATGTGCAAACAGGCTTATCGTCGCTGTTGGTGTAAAACAAAAGCAGCCGAGGAGCGAGCGTCTGACACGTCGGAAAGGTCGAGTCGTCTAGAAGAATAGGTGCAAAGACGAGGCGTCACTTCTCTGCACGCCTGCCAAGTCCTAAATATAAGCAGCTAATCTGATGATGATGATGATGACACTCACAAAGTCACAACAAAAATGGAAATTCATTCTTCACCTTCTTTTCTTTATGAAATTATACGCACTTCTCTTTAATGCATGGAAAACCTGCCAAGATTTTACATTTCAAATTATGTTCTGTCTATATTGCTTATAATCGTGCTAAAGTATACATTTTGAATAAATTGTTATGGCTGTATTGATCAGAAAGTCAATAATGCAGCGGGTCAATCCGTCCCAACAAACAAAGACATGATGAACACACGAGGGTTGAAGAATATCGACTCCCTGACAGGTGACTCACTACACCGGACTGTCGTTAGCACAGAACGATGACATTATCCAAAGAACTGTTGTATTCTTCAGCACCGCGTTTAATTTCAGCTGTGAATCGAGTAACACGGGATCACGGGAGCTGTTTCACTGTTCAACAAACACCATCGCTGCTGTAAATCCGTCTGACGAGGCGCAAATGTTTACAGACCAGCTGCTTTAATGTCTTCTTCGTGTTGTGTTCAGTGTCGTTCACCGACGTCTGTCCTGCTCTCCGACTCTCCGTGAACAGGTGATGAAACACAACTCAGCAATAATATAAGTCTAAGGGTCCAGTCGGGATCAGACATTTAACTTATTTTTATACATATCGGGTGTTTACTCTTATAAATATTCAGCTAATCTACTACACACTGACTGAAAGACTCGTCCAGTCTTTAATTTGAACTGTTTCTTTTCCTCCTGCAGTTAAAATATATAAACCTTTGCTGTATTATTGTTATTAAAGCATCTGTTTTGCAGTAGGCGAGCCGCATCTGCTCTCTACGTCACCACACTTACAAAACTCCTGTCTTATTTTGCAAGGTTGGTCTCTTTGTGTCTTTCTTGTCTTCTTCACTCGGCCTGTTTTTGGTAGTATGACCATCAGCGGGAGCGCTGGGATCGACTGCTTTTCCCAGTTCTGCCAATGCCGGTGTTGGTACCAGAACAGGATGCTGCAGTCTGCAGACAGGACCGTCTCTTCTGTGGAGGTCTCGGCCCTGACTGGATCACGTGGGCGGGGATAACTCTTTTCTCCTTGACTGCATGAACCAATCACTCTATAGAGCCATTTAATAATTATTTTATCAAACTATAGCAAATATGTTTCTTTTCACAAATTTCCATCGCTGCTTCTGCTTTTGTTGTTGTTGGTTCACGGTCGGCTGTCGACCTTCACATCGTATTATTTCTCCTCAACCGTTCATGAACATCTTTGCAAAGGTTCATGACAAACACAGGATACGCTGCAGAAAACATGTAAAAATGTTGTTAAAAGAAATTATATCACCAATTCTTCCAGCAAATACACAGAAAAAGCAGAAAATACATTTAAAACCTGTATTAAAATCCTCCTGTGCCTCTAGTGACCACTGGTTTACATGTCTGACTGATCTCTCTTTGTGCTAAAATCCCCCGAAGCAGCATGACTTCTCAAATGATGCCAAATATTGGAGCAAGATTATCACAAAAATCACATTAGTCACCCCAACAAAACACTGTAATCTGCTGATTAATAATTTGCCTTATTATCTGTAATCATGCGATTCCTTCCAAGTCTAATCTGACGGCTTCTTGTCATTCACCACACACACCCGGCTCCATTTCAGACGGGTTCATTCTGTGATGAAACGTTTTACCTCTCTTCTACACTACCTGTCCCAAAGTGTGAGGAAGGTACAAAGATTGTCTTTCTGTGGAGCAGAGAACAGACGTTGCTGTGTCTCAACTCAGGGTCTACATCCTTCGAAGGACTCGTCCTTTGTGGTCTTCGAAGGCGAGTCCTTCAGAGAGACCTTGTCAACCGCGTCAGCCGTTGTTAAATGGGACGGTCTCGCCTTTGGAGCATTTCCTGGTTGCGTCACCAGATGTTTTACCCTTACGTCACGATTTCTGCCTTCCAGGAACGCGACAGTGACGACCTACGCCACGCGATGTCGCCATTTTCTCTCTTTTGTTTCTTTCTTTTTCAGGTGCGCAAAGAATCTTGGGATATGTGAGGCCACGAAGGATCGTAGTGGTGCGTCCTCCAAAAATAGTGAAAAGAAGGAGCATCTGGAGGAGCCTTCAGATCTGGACAGCCTTCGCACGGCGATTGTGACGTAATTGGCCTTCAAATGCTCCTCCGAAGGATGCAGACGCTGAACTGAGACGCAGCAATAATGTTTCCCGGAAGCTGCTGAACATGATTCTCACTGTTCTCTCTCTGTTCGATGATGAGATCGTATTAGACGTATACTATGCAGGATTTTCTCCCTCTGGCTGCATTTTCTTAGCTCGCAGCCAATAACGGCACAAGGTCGTAAAACACAGAGAGCAGGTTACGTCTCCATCTTCTGCTTCTTGATGAGACTGACGTGATCTTGCTAATCACACTTTGGGCTGCATCCTGGACCGTCATCGGAAAATAACGTTTTATTTCTTTGAGCTGAGGAGTTTGTTATAAATCCTGCACAGTCGGCCTTTAAGCGTCTGACAGCAGCCGGTTAGCTTAGCGCAGCACAAACGGCGTGACACGAGGGGAAAACAGCTTGCCGGGCCAAAGCCACAAAAATGAGACACAACTGGCAGTAAACCTGAGTTATCCTTTTAATATGGTGGTGTTATACCTTCAGCGCCGGCTGCTTGGCGTCCCCGTTAAAGTTAACTACCTCCTTATAAAGTCCGACTTCAGAGCTTGTTGTTGTTGACGCGGCGTCCCTCTCATGCGCCCTTGACTCGATATCTTCAAAGCAGCCACACTTTCATTTAAATAACTGCATAAATAATAACGTGTTTTATCTTGATAACGTTTGGGTTCGGGTGTTTGGAGTCGTGATAAACGGGATAAAAAGAGTTTCACAGTTGATTTAGAGCGCACTTCTTGAAAGAAATCATTTGCACTCGGAGGCGTTTGACTCAAAGGCGTGAAATATTTTGTTACTGAATGAGTTGTGAATGCTGAAATCATAATTACACATTAGCTTACCAACAGCAGGGCCTCCTTATTTAGACTTTAAAAGGGGGCTTTTACAGAAGCGGCATCCGTCAAAATTAAAGTTGTCACACCACAAAGGCTTTGCATCCGTCTGATCTTTTCCGATGTCGATTTTTTTCCTTCAGTGAAACTACAAAGAGCATGGTCAAGCTGAAGAGTGCAGCCGGGACATCAAGGTTGTTGGGTTTGTTTTTTATCATTTTAGGGGCTGAACTTAGAGGAGTCAGGAAAGATCGAGTCAGGGGAGGAGAGCGGAGATAAAAGAGGCTGAAGTCTGAGGGCTGTATAGGAGAGGATAAGATAGTCTGGGAGGACGCATCAAGGAGACAGGCAGAGATGTGGAGGGTGATAGGAGTCTGAAGGAGGGCTGATGGTTCCTCTCCTCCTGCGGCAGACAGCAATCAGGACACGAAGGAGACGAAGAAGAAAATACAGCACATCTGTCATATTCTCCTCTTTCATCTTTGTCAAGATTATCTCCCTTTTCAGAAAGCCGCAGATGATGCTGATGCGTACGCTTTGGAAACAAGATAAGCACAGAATGAACTCGGCATGAATCTTAATCTGACCTCTAATGCGACCATCCCAAAGCCCCGAAGAGAGAGAGAGAGAGAGTCATACTGTAAACACAAAACCCCCTAATGGCTCGTCTAATGATCCCGAAGCTGCACCATCCTTTCTAACAGAATGTTTAATTATTCTCCACAACCTGTGCAGAGTCGGCAGAGGTAATATCCTTGGCAGAGAGGAACCTATTTGCATAAGAATGCTAATATGTTTGGCGAGCGATGCTGTCGATAGGGCGGAGGCGGTTTTTGAATCTCTCCAGGAGGCCGGGTGTCGGCGCCGCTCTGCTGGCAAATGTACACATTTAGGACGCGGACGAGCAGATGGTCAAGCTGACCTTAGCGAGCGATTCCAAAAGCTATAACCGCGCTCTCCAAACAAACGGTGTGATGGGATGTCACATATCGACTGTAACGACGCCAAATAGGATTATTTGTTACGGGAATAGTCGTTTTCTGACAGTAAGGTGGTGCAGCGAGAAACATTACAGGGTGAAGCCGGTGGTGTTCAACGTTTTTCCTCTTGTCAGCAAATCTCATTAAAAGACCAGAACGCTGCTTTTTTCTTTCCGAGGCACTCGTGACGCGTCACAGATATTTCTGCCCGCGTGCATCTTTAGGACGCTGGTGTTTGTCTGAGGCTGGTGAATTATAAAAGTGGCACAAAGTTACATGTATAACAGCGTCTGTTCCCTCACGTGTCGTCTTCCCGCCTCTGTTTGGTTCATGTGTCCACGGGGGCTGCTGGGAGTTTAATTGTGTGTGCATTCTTTCCAAAGAAAACATATTTGTCACTGTCAGCCATGTTGTTTTTTTTTGCTTCCATGTGGTTGGACTTCATCCAAATGTCCAAACTTCACTTACAGACTCGCGTGAGTCTTGAGAGCCGTCCAAACCCACAACTCAGCCAGTCCACAACGGGCCTCCAGGCCGACTTTCTTCAGACTTCCAGGGAATATGTTCGGGGAGCGGACTCCATCAGTTCTTTACAATATTGGTGTGACGCTGTTGAACTTATTATGGATGTGTAAAATAATCACTTTATTGATTTGTCATGGCCAAAAACAATTGTACCAAATCAGGATACAGAAAAATGTAAACGTTCTAGAGGTAAGCTAATTTTTATTTTAGTAGACTTAAGTTCTATCAGTGGATTATATTTACGTTGCAGTCTCATGAACTCCCAGAATTGACACGATGATAGTGAACACATCACGATACGCAAGTCGTAGGTTGACGATTTGGATGCAGCCAGCGAAGTGCCGACAGGTGACGGGAGAGGCAGAAAAGGACGAGGCCGTCTGATGAACTGAAGGAGCCCAGAGCAGGAGAGGAGGAACAAAAAGAGGCTGTGCCAACATCATTGAAAAGTACTTTAAAGTCTGAAGTAACGCTGTTTGAAAAGTGGGTCACGGCAGGTTGAATGGTAATTAGCACCATTTTCCAGAAGTGATGAGGTCTGGCAATTAGCACTTTGATACGCACCGTTTTTAAAGTAGCATCAGGCGGCTACCGCAGCTCCAATTTGGCCAAATCATCTGCGTGATCATCAGCCAAAAAAAAAAGAGAGAGCAGAAAAACATTAAAATTGTAAAAGTGCCCAGAAGAAACGCAGCATCAGTGGACAGATTGGTGAGATACGTGAAGCTGCTGTCGGCTTTTCTTGTTTCACACGGTCTTAGCATCTTTTTCTTTTTATTCCTCACATGTGTTTCTACAATTAAAAGGTGACTGAGCAGCCTAATGAACTACAACCCTCCCCTGCACAGGCATGTTGCCGCTCCATTGTTCCATCTGGCGGATCAAAAGTTGCTGCGAAGACAACAAAAGCCTTTGAGCCAGGTGACAGGTGTGGTAAATAACCCTGTCTGTGACCCCGGAGGATTCCTTTGAGGATGCTGCTTACAGTTAATAAGGTGTGAGGCGAGCTGTAGTGCCGCTGTCAGGGCAGCGGGAAGAGCAATGTCAGCTTTGGTACGGGAGGGAGATGGATTTTAAATCCGCCGTGTCTCTCAGAGCGGTCTGGGGTTGTGATACGAGTGTCAGCGGTTCAAAGACGCATATTGTGACCGGAGAGACGGCGGCGAGGCTGCAGGACTGATGAGCAATCTTCTGCAGGAGGCTTCTGGAGGGAGGCGAGTGGCTGATATGTGCTTATAAAAGAAAATAACAGGGTGAGAAACAAAAGCTGTGTGGCTGGTAAATCGAGGTGATGCGAGTCGGTGAATGTGCCAGTTAGTTCAGTATTAAACACATCAGTTCACCAAGCCAAAACTTAAATGATACATTAATTGTTTAACTAACTCTTTCAAGGAAAATGACGAGCATTGATTAGATAATTGCTTTTCTGTTTGAAACAACTGAAAACCGTTTGTCGGGGACGGTTTCTCAAAACAACCCCACAATCTTTCCTGAACCTTAAAGTGCATTTATTCAACCCAGTTCAACTTCGTTACTCCAGTACAGTAGGATTTGTCCCAGCTGTTCCTGAACGCACCACAAAGACAGTTGATTGTTGAGTCTCATTCCCAGGACGTCAAACAGACACATGTCGGGTTGGTAAAGCGTCCCGAGCAGCAACAAAGAGAGAAAATCAGAAACTCTCTGCAGATACGAGACACTAACACGCCTTTTCTCCACATTCCAGTCTCCCTCTCTGTCTGTTTACGGCTTCTTACAGCTTTTGTTTCGTCTCACTGCGTCTGTGCACTGATGACGTGAAATTTAAATAATCCATAATTCCCCTCAAATGCATCAAACTACAGTAATGAGGCTGGAACACGGTGGTTGTACAGACTATGACTAATGTTTCACTAGTTCATTCCAAGAAAACAGTTTTACAGACTCTTGATAAAACAAACTCGGGTTTAAACAGTCACATCAATATATAGATTTCTATGACGCTGTCAAGCTTTCTGCTTATCTGTATAAAAAGAGTCGTTTAAGCTTCAGCTGAGCGTCTTCAGCTCTGTGCTTCTGTCACCATCAGATATCTCTTCACTTCGAGAGCTGGAAGCTTTTTATCTGACTGCTGATGCAATTTGTGGAAGTTCATAGAAAACTTTTATTGGAAAGGATTCGCCTGCCGGTCCCACCGCGGAGGGATTCAGGTGGACGTCTGAAGATTTGAGTTTCGCTGATGTGATGTCCGACAAGCAAGCGAAGCAACGTGTGCAGAAATGTCGAACTTTACTGCAGCGGGTGTAATACAAAAGCTATCGTCAGCGGTTCGAGGCGGCTCAAAGTGTTTCTACGCTGAAGTTTCCCCAACTCTGAATCTATTCTCAGCCTGAGAGAGGGACCACATGTGAGCTCGCTGATGGAAAAAGCAAATGTGTTTGCAGACTCAGTGGGACTTTTCCGCTGTTTAATCAGAGAAAGCCAATGTAGAGGAACTTGTAGAAACGCTTCACACATTCATACGTATTCCAGCCGCACGTGTGCCTGCTGGCGACCGGGCGCACGTACAAGCGCGGCGCTAATGGAACACGAGGAGTGTGATGGATGTGAGTGTTAAACGTGTTACCTGCTGTAACGCATATCTGGAGAGTCATGGGAAATTGAACACAGTTCGCCGCCTTGTTCCATCCGAGCGGGTCAGGCTACGCTGCCCTCTCCCCCATCCGGGTCTAATCTCAACTGTTCTCCGTGAGCATCACCTGGTGCAGCGTGTTGGTGGATGAGAACACTGAACAAGGTTTGAGCAAAAATGAGCAGCGCTCACATAAAAAGAGATTGCTCACAGTTTGAGAGATTACTTTTAGCTTGAAGTGATGTAATTTCTATGCCAGAGTTTTTAAGGTAGCGACAGATGCTGCAGTACGTTCGAAGGACATCTGTCACTTCAGTGTGAGCCTCCTGCAGCTGTTCCCATTATCAGTGCAACGTTTAGTGTCATTAATATACCTGCACATCTTGTGCTTACTGCAAGCATTTGCATTATAATGTTGACACTGTTTCACAGGCTTCACAGTGGAAGTTAAACACTGTGAACATGCTAAAATGGAAAATGTGACAGCTATTTTTTAACAAAACACTAAAAACATACCGTACACTGTGTTGGAGAAGCTAAATAAAACACTCACTTCATGACAAAGTTCAATAAATGTCATGTTTGAAATACAGTAAAGTCAAAAAAACAAAACACTTATTTTCTTTTTATAATCCAAAATTGTTTGTGGCATCCAGCGATGTGGTTGCAGCCAACTGAACACCCCTCGTGTGTCCTCCGTTACATGGCTGCTCAAAACGCAAACGCCCTCTCAAGAGCAATCTGTGTTTGGTTTGTCCCTTCAGGGCCACCGTAGAATCATGGCAGTGCAACACAACGGACTCAAGCCCCAAGGAGGAGCGCCACGCTCTGAAACCAGTTATAAACCGTGTGATTACAACATCACTGATGCCCCCCAAAAAGATTTTTTCCCACGGCACAAAACTGGACGCACAACACGGAGGATCCAGATTTTTGAGGCTTGAAAAAACGCCACTGAGCAGCTTTCATAGAAATGAACGAGGCTCCGTCTCCGCCGCTGCATCCCGATTTTAATATAGCGTCCTTGGATGGACTCGGTAGAAGAGGAGCTACCTGCTAAAGTCTTATTCCACGGTAACAAAACGAAACGATTCTTAGTTTCCAGATGATTGAAGTCTAATGAAAACGTCGCACTTTATTAATTTACTATGTTACACAACACAACCTCAAACCAAACAGATATTGCTCCTGTGCGTCCTTCAGCCAGGTATTCATGATATCACCATCGTCTTCTTTAGACTAGATTAAAAAACGAACCTTTTAACTCCGCGACGGTGATGGAAACTTTTCACTCCTCCTGCAGCAGAACTTCCTCCTCTTAAGTCGCGTGGAAATTATTCATTCAGTCTTCTAAAATATACAAGAAATGCAGCCGTTTCATCTATAGACGTACCCAAAGAGGGCATACACACACTTATTATTCATCAGTATTATATTATTTATGTGTGAGGACCTTTTCCTTTCAATAGTCCAGTATTACAGTTGTGGATGTTATGAGCCTGTTGGAGCACCGGCCTGTAAAGATCCTCACTTTATGTAATGATTATCATTCTTGTTATTTCCTCAGGAGACGCCAGAGAACAAACTACACATTTCTTTAATAGATCCTTTGACTCACAGCTCACAGATGCTCTCTCTTTTCTTGGACTATACCCAAACCGTTCAGACTAAAACCCTAAAATGTGTTGAATAAATGCATGAAAATGGACGAATCTGAGTGCGTCCTCCATTAACGTTAAGAAGGAGCGATGATCTCCTCACAGCTTCGGACGCGCAGTCACTGATCCTCATTGACCCTCCGTAATCTCGTTTAAAGCTTCTGGTCATTTGCAGCTTTAAAGACAACGAGCCTTCATCTCATTCCCAGTTTCCTCATGGTCACACGATCTGTCAGCTTAAATGTGAATGAACTGTTCTGGGCTGAGAGGGCGGATTGAATCCCGTCACGAGGGGGCACGGCGGTTTGAGAAAGTGGGAACAATCAATTGTGGCTCCTTGCCAGAGATATGGGCTGTTTATCCAGAGAGAGGGGAAATCAGATGGGTCTGGAGATACACCGGAGGAGGCACAAAAACACTCTGAGGTAATCAGATTTTACCCACATTTCCATACGTGGGGCCTTTTCTCAGAGAAAGCCTTTAAGCCGGTGGGCTCGAGCCGACTGCAATGTGATTTTCTGATCTCAGGAATCGAGTTAAACAAAAAGCAGTTTCCCGAATAGTTTCGCGTTAATTGTAGCGGATGATCGTTCCTTGATTTCAAACCCATTGGATCATTATTGGAAGTGTGTTGATGACAAAAGAAGTCGAGAGAGCACAAAACAAATTTGAGGGCTGAGAGGAGAATTGGATTTTTGCGTGAGGGAAGACGGAACCGAGAGCGTAAGAGAGGATCCGAGTGTACAAACACGGATCGTGTGACTAAATCTGAGTGAGAAATTTTTGTGATTCTCACCCTCGTAACAATCACAGGTGCCAGCACTCACCTGGCAAAGCGCATTCAAACTGACTTCACCTCAATCTCACCTGGAATCTCACCAAAATATTGAAATATAATTCGGTTAGAAGCTACAACAGCACTGAGAGCTGAACACACTCGTGGTATATGCTTTTTTAATTTTGATTTCTGTTTTTTTCCTTTGTTGGATTTAATCTTTGAATTTCTGTTTGCACTTTGTTCTACAGTTTTATTTTGCTACTTTGTTTGTGGTTTCTTGATTCATTTCATTTTTATGCTCCTTGGTTTTTGTTGCATTCAGCTTTTGATTATTAAAAGCTCGCCTTTTGTTCCCGTCTGATCTGCATTTGGGTTCATTCTTTACTTTTCCCCTGTAAACCTGCGCCTGACGGGTGCTTGTTACAGGTTGGTCCGCTTGGAGGTGGTCGCTTAGCTTAACTCGGCGATGATGGAAAAGCAAATCAGCGCGGCTCGGTTTGACTCGTGGCCAAAAGTGCTCGTGGAAAAATGGCATTAAGATGGAGAATTCAAGCGTCACATGATGTTGCATTATAGATAATGGGGTTGATTTGGGAAAAGAAGTGAAAAAAGTTTGTTTTTTGAATGTTTTCTTTGACCTAAAGTGAGGGACATTTTATTAAATTGTGTCTAAACACTTTGATGGTGGTTGGAAGACTTGCATGTATGCTGGTGTTTTTTATTAAAGTCAATAATGTAATCTCTCTATAATCTATATAGTGCCTTTCAAGAGACTCAAGGATGCTTTACATTAGGGAAAGAAAAGCGGTATGAAGAGAGGGATGTGACTGAGTATGAGGAATTGCTGGACTGTAAGCTGCGTTTGGGGTTCTTTAGAAAAGTGTTCAGAGATGAAGCATTGTGGACTGAGATGGGATCCGGGTCGGTGTGGAAGCCAGAGTCTGAGGACCGCAGCTTCTGTGATGGTGTACGAGGGCACGGAGGGATTTGTAAGTCAGAAAAAGGATTTTGTAGTTGATGCAAGATTTAATGGGGAGCTAATAGAGCCGAGGGTGGAGGTGCAGCTGAATTCTGAATTATTGAACCATCGTGATGATGCCCCCATGTGAACCGTACATCAATAATAGTTTAATTTGATGCGTTATCAAGGATTAAATTAAAAATTCAGCATACTGTCAATATTTTACTGTTCATGTGTGACTCTCATGTCGACTTACACGTGATCAGAATGAGTTTGTTCTTCCATGTAACATTAATTCAGGCTAAGAAACATTTGCATCACAGATGTCCGGTCACACTGTTCATTAAAGAGCTGCCAGCTTTCATCGAGTTGGTGCCGGACGATCAAAAGCAGAACATAATTAGTGTGCGGCGTATGGATTCACCCTCCAGTGCCTCTCAGACTTTGGTTTCAGACCCTGTTAGCTGCCAAACGTCGCCCACGAACGTCACCAGGAGTCTGGCACAGATTTCTCCGAGACGAACACAAACCAGAATGTCCTGCCGGTCTCTCCGGTGGGGTTTTTGGTCCGCGTTCAGTTGGTCCAGCCTCTGATCATCCGGAGCGTTTCCTCCAAACCCCAGCGGGTCGCGGCAGGCTGCACTGTTTACTTGTTCTCATAGCTTCTTGTTTGCCTTACTGTTAATTTAATGTCACAGGAATTTACATGCCTGCGCGCCCGTGCGTAGACCCTGCGAGGGGATACGAACGACGCAATTACACCAGTAAACAAATGCAATAATGTAAAATTGGATTTTTGTTTAATAATACATGGAGGTAAATCTGTGAAGGGGTTTAAACGTGGGGTTTTACTAAATTGAGCTCTCTCTCATCACGTAACTTTTTCACTTTCTCAAATTAGATTCAGCTTTAGAATATCATCTGTGTGACTGTTTAATCACATTTTCATGGGAAAGGAAATTGTCTCTGCAGTAAAACGTACACAGAACACACAGGAGGGAAGAAAAACACCAACTTAATAGCAGAAAATTGTTATAATGGTCCTGTTGTGGTGGTAGAGCTGAAAAACGATGCGAATAAAGACAGCAGGAGTCAATAAAAGTATGTATGCAAATATGCTAAGCGTGCAGTTAGACCATTAGTGCCTGTGTGAAATGGTTATCTCTGTGAAAATGGAGCTTTTGCTCATTTCTCAGTATTATCTTGGCGTTTGGAAACGTGTGGGGAAAATCAAACGGGAGCGATAGAAATATGAAGGCAGCAATAAAACGGTAATTTATTACAGGAGGGCCGACAGTGCAGAAAGCGATGACACCGTATATTTAATCTATGATCACAACATGTGAGACTATACGAAGATGTTGGCATATTATTCATTTTGCACTCAGCTCGCAAACAGCTCGGTGGAAATATCTCATCATGAGAGTCATTCTACATGTTTGCTCATCGCACGGAGAGAACGTTACTCCCAGAATCACCTCTCAGACGTGACGAGCATCGTGATGGAGACGGTTTGTAGACGAAAGTGCAGTTTCTGCACCATGCACAACTTACACAGCAGCACTCACTGGGAACGACTTTTAGGTAATCAATTATACACAGAATGAAGTCCGTCCCAACGGCAGCAGGAGAGGAGACGTGTCAGTTCAAACAAAAACACTCTCAAACACACATCAAGTGAATATATATCACAGAAGACTGAGGGGAAGTGCACAATACTTCACCTTGTTTTACTTTGTCACGATACAAAAGAGAACAAAAACAGACTTCTCATCTCTGATGGCTGACAGATCTTTTAAATGTGTTCCCTTCAAGGAGACATGTTATGCTTTTTTTTATTTTCCCCTTCCCTTCATTGTGTTGTATTTGTTCATGTGCATGTAAAAGGTCATGAAAGTTTAAAAAGGTCAAAGTCTGCTCCAAGAGAAGCTCCTCTCTCCCACAGAAAACACTGCTCCTGAAAGCCTCGTCATGATCCCTGCTGGTACTACTGTGACATTGTGACATCACATTACGTCAGAATGTCACACATTTGCATAACTGCACCCAAGAATTGATTTAACACAGCTGCTTTGTTGTAAGTGGTTGATGGCGCAGGCGTGTGTGAGCTGACCAATCAGAGCGGAGTGGGTATTCAGGTGGGAGGGGCCTTAAAGAGACAGGATCCAAAACCGAGGGGGGGAAATCGGAAGACAGAGCAGCTAACTTTCTTTCTATCTACAAATTATTGCAGGCTTAATTAGCTTGTTTGCTGTATTCTATTTTATCTTATCTAATGATTTGCCTTTTGGCTTTCTTGACCCGACCGTCTCTCCCCAACCTCTTCCTTTGCAGACTCGTCGCCTTCTTTTTCTGGCTTCCTCCTTTACTGCCGTACTGGCGACTACTGCCAACAGAGGTCGCCACCGAACAAGAAATGCGAATAAGGGTCGCGATAATTTGCTTTGGAAGTCGACTTCATGGTTGTTTATCTGATGAGGAAAACGTGTGTGAGGTTTTTTTTTGCCGCTTCCTCACAACTAGACGCAAAGAAAAACATCTTGTTTCCAATTGTCCTGAAGAATTTGGTGTTGGAGGATCACGTATGACCACATCAAGGCTTAAACGCCAAAGAAAATAAACCGTCTATACCCGCTGACCAGCTTGAAGTCCTTGAAAACAGGAACCACTGTGTTCAATTAGCCCAAAAAAAACAGAGTTGCATCTCTTCCTCGAGCCTCTGCGGAGCCCTCTCGCACTAATACAGCATTCAGTGTCCATACCGCTCTGCTGGAAAGTCTCTTAGATCAGAGCTTGTCATCCACTGCACTCCCTCTTTCATACTGCACTGGAATAATGATTTAAAGTATCACGGCCAAAATAGCGTGAACAAATGGAAGGCGAGCGGCGCCGAACTCCATTCTTCAAGGATGAGCTACAAAGCTTCCATTTGATGTGATTATACGGTTCTTCGTCTCATCGTGAGCATGTTACTTCTTATTTAAGAAGACAGGGAAGTGGAATGATGAACTCTTTTAACTAGAACAACTTTTATTGAGCCTCCTGGAAGATTTTATTTTTGGGGGCCGAGTGTCAGAAAAACAGGTTTTGAAGAAAGTTTTTTTTTAAAAAGTCTGGTGGTGTGAAGCTCGTCCAATTAGGAAGGTTCAGTTTGATCTTTGATTATTTGACTGTGGATTAAGAGAAAAGAAAATGCATAAAGTTTGAGATAAGATTCCTCCCTATGATTGCTGGCTGGTCTGGTCCGTCCTGCTGCGTCTTTCAACTCCTCAAACATCACCTTTCCTGACTCGGAACAATCCTGGGACCGATTCTCAGTCCATTAACGCAGAGCACACGTTACTCTGACTCATTCAGTCCGGTACAGCTTTCATCAAAACATGCTTTGATGTAAACAGCAGCTCCTTTTGATGGTGGAGTCATTTGAATTCAGGTAAACAAAGTCAGTGAAAACCTCCCATTATCATAAACACCGGAGATTATCCAAACCCTCCATCCTCAGACGCTGCGTCCATACTGATCCGTCTTCACCTGACCTCCTGCACACCTGTTCCTACCTCACTCATCAGCCGTGCAGTATTTATCAGTCACTACGTTAACATGATGTTAGATAAAGTCGGACTATTGTTGTAGTCCGACAAACATGCAAGTCAGACTAGAATCGTACTAAATCAAGCTTCTCAAAGTCGGACTAACACACAGACATCATGCGGTTGGGAGTCAATTTGCTCCTTTCATTGGACCTGAACTGGACTCGGAGTTCTGTGCAGTGACCCAGAAGTAGTCCATGGCATAAATCCAAGGCAGTACGTACGACATGTACATCCATGTTTTCAGCGTGCTCTGTGAAGCCTGTTGGTTGCTAAATTATTTGATACGTAACGTAATGGGTTCAGCTGGATGAAGGTCCAGCAGCACCAACCTGAAACGGTGCGTATCATCGTCAGACAGACTTCTGTCAATAACTCCACTCTCCTCTGCTGCTTGTACACTGGGACAAGTAGCTCGACTTCAGTGTGCATGGAAACTTACCAAGTGTCTTCTAACCAGCAGACTGAGGAACAGCTTTTATTCCTCAGGCCATAAAACTCCTTAACAAATAGCACAATTCAACCATCAGTTTAAAATGTGATAATGAATGTACATCATGCAACGTGGTACCCGATCACTGCTAGTGGATGTTCCAGTCCTACCAGCTCTGCCACAGCTGGGTAGAGTTGTCAGAGTTGAGAATATTATATTATTAACGTTGCAGTGACGATAATCCTGCAGCTTTTTATCTAAGACTTTAAGGATTTGCTGACAGAGTGAGAACACAGGCTTCAGTGTCGTCACACCTGCCTGTGACGGAGCTGTAATGCAGTAAAACAGATCAGCGAATCTACAAGAAGCTTTGCAGCGGGCGGAGATAACTGACGCCTGATGCTCTTAAAATTATTCAGATAAACGTTTAACGAGCCTGTTGGCTTGCTATTTAACATGCGTCACATGCGATGACCTCACCTCTGATTAAAGTGTCGGGTAAAACACACTAACATGTATTTAAAATAACTCTGACACACCTCAAAAAACGCCCACATCGTTTTTCTTTTAAGGATCAGACAATTAAACCGTAGCTCATGATGCATGGAAGGGGGTGTCCATAAATCCATCAGACTAACAACTTTGTAAAGCTTGTGTTACAAAATTTAAATAACAAGATGGTACGACTGGAAGCCTGTTCGTATTCTGCATGGAAACAGTTTAGACCGTGAACACAACATGACTCGAACGCAGCATCAAACTCCAACTTCAGGTGAAGCAGCGGAAAGAAAACAACGGCTGTGTTTGTGAATCAAGTTCACAAAATGTCAGATTATCGTGCATCGTGGCTTTTATTGATCGTGTATCGTACGATTTCTTGTAAATCTGGCAACACTGATTCTGTAATTCTCCGGTACGACACAGCCAAAGGAGGAAACGACCTTCAAAGCTTTGGCAACACATCATGCATGCCGTAAATGAAATATAGAAACACAACAAAAATTATGGCTTATTAAGTAATAATAAGACATGTCTGGATGTTTGTGCGCTGTATCAGGAGGAAAAGCTTCTCGTCTTTAACTAGAACAGAAGAAGAAACGGTTTCAGAAGCTTAAATAAAAACTGAATTCACTCTTAGCGATGCGTTAACCTGAAATCAAACAGAATTTCTATGAGGTCTTCAGTGGGATTCACAGATCCCTTTTTGAAGTTGAACTATGAAAACTTAAAACAGACACTAGTGAAGAAGGAAAATGCAGCGATTGTTAGAATGATCTCTGTGCAGCCGGAGACGAGGACCTAGGTTTTTTTTTTTTTAAAGGCCACTTTTGAGATTCAGCCGCTGATGGAAAAAGAAATAATGTGATGTTGAGGCTCTTTGAAGACTCTCTGCGATCCGGGGTCACTTGGAAAAGACTTTTTCACTGAAGGCAATTAATTCTGTCACACAGGGAAAGAGGTGCAATAGTATATTTCACAAAGTTTGAAGTCGGGTCAGGGCGGAGTGGGAGGAAAAGGACCGGCAGCAGAACTCCTGAGATCAGAAACACCTAGTGGAGAACAGTCGGACCTTGATCCTTCCAAACCAAACGAGGAATGAAGACAACACAGCTGTTGGCATCAGGGACCAAAGTAGTCGGACTTTCTGACCCACTCAGCTGGTTTGAGGAGTTTGTGCAACCCGGACGGATTCAATTCCCACAGATTGGAGAAGGAACCTAAAGGTAATCAGTCGACCAAATCAGCTATTTTAAGCCAAACCGTGATGTTTTCCTCACTCTAACCAATTTTTAGAGAAATGGAAAATAAAAGAAAGGAATATTACATCTTAACTTGCCTGTGGTTTTGCTGAAACGTACTTGGTACACAAACAACGGTTTCCTGTGCTCGTTTAAACTCGATCATCCATCAGCGACCTCCTCCACACGCTGACTTTCCCCTCACTTCCTGCTTTGCTGCTGTAATAATGAGGAAAACCACATGAGGTTGCCACCTCACATCACAGGTAAATACGGTTCGTAATAAGATACACGTTCATTTAGTCTTTTTATCGTTATCGGAAGAATCAGAGTATGCAGTTTTGTGTCACACTGATGGCTGTTGTCCTCACAGAGATCATCTCTCTCATGTGGCTTTCCAGAAGCTGATGCATTGAAGTCATTTTGAATATCAGTATGTAGCAGATTTAACTTGCCATATAAAAGGCTATCGGTCCTGAATAACTCAAATTTCATTGAACACAACGCTGATTATTTGTAATATCGCCGCCAGCACAGACGTCTTACGAGGTCGTTTGAGTTGAAGCTCGGCGTGTCGCTGAAGGCCGGAGAGCAGCTTTGTAGTGCAAAGCTTGAACAACAAAAAAATAATTCATAGCATCTCATTATGTGTTTTTGACGAGGGCTGTAGGTACTTTTTCCCTCGGGACACCTCCGTAACACCTGTCCAGCATATTTACAGCAGCACCGTTCAGCACGTTTTTGTGTGAAACAAAAGGGGAAAAGCAGAATCAAACCCAGAGACCATTTCACCAAAGGAAAATGATTTTGTTCTCAGGACCCCACACGAGCTCAAAACACCATAAAGAAAGCTGATTACATTAGCTAAAACTGTTATTGCCTCAATACTATTACCTCTAACTCCCAGGGTGATTTCCTGTTAATGGAAAGGTGTGTAGCTGCCGGTGTGTGTGTGTGTGTGTTTGCGTGGGCGGCCGTGCTCTGCATATCCACGACAACAACAACACCGCGTTTGTATGCATTTATTTCACATTACTTCCTGACCGCGGCTCGACCTGCAAAATAACAGTACACGTTTTTTGTGTTTAATTACAAAAAGCGAGATTATTTCCTGCCCTTTTTTTTTTTCTTTTCCCGATAAGCTTGAGGTCTAATGGGGTTGTGGGTTTGTGTCACTGTCATGAGCGTGGGTGTAATGACTTGACAGGTGAAAATGCCAATTTGCTGTAGTGTATCAGGACTGACCTTATCAAGGTTCAGGATTTCATAAATCCACCAGAAATGGCTGTTCATTATAAGTTTAATTTGACACTCCAGTGGTGTGTGTCCTGGTGAACTTCTCATTAAAGAATCATAATTAATCATAGTGTGCGTGTGTGTGTGTGTGTGTGTGTGTCTGCTATAATATCTCCCAAATAAGTAATCTTTTATTCAGCGCCGCTGTACGAGCAGTTAGCTAAACAAAGGTATCCCTCGGTGCAACAGCGGAGTCTCATCACCACGGAGGAGACGCTTTTTTAAATGAATTCAGTGCGGTTCATTTGTCTCAGACACGAACACAATGAACGCTGTCAGTCAGGCAGCAGCCATGAGGACGTGAAGCTGAAGGGTGGAGGCGAACATGGACGGATACAACCGTTGGGGGGTCAAAGCTGCTCCACGACGGCTGGATGACGGCTGCAGTCACGCTGTTGATCGCTTTCTCCAGGAGACTCAAATCAGCATAAAACTTGTGTCAGCTGTTTCACCAGCTAATACTAATATTACAACCGTGAACTTTCTTCACCTTTCTGGGTAATATCCGGTCCAGTGCTTCAGGTTTTTGGGGATAAAAACAGTTGATAACAAGAAGAAAAGAAACCTTTGCAGGCTGGTGGTGTCGACCCGTCAGTTGATCTGTGCTCAGTAGAAGTCGATTCCTCCTCTTTTCAGCTTGAGAAGTTTGCAGATTTGCCAGTTTGCAGCAAGCGTCCATGTTTTTCCGAGCAGACGCACTTGAACGCTTTAGATTGGAAGTCGGTCAGTCGATCCCCTCCCTCCTCTCTACGTCACCAACTCTCTCCTTTTGTTTCCCCCAGGAAGCTCTTTTTGCCTGTTTCCATGTTCCATCATTGACCTGCAGGTAATAAAAGGCTTGAAATTTGTACCTTTCCCTGTTCCACCCACTGGGAAACAGGAGGACAGACATGGGTTACTAACCAAACACTTTATAATTTAACACTTATTTTACTTATGCTACACTGCAGTACTGTTGGTCTGGTTCAAGGTAACCTGCAGTCTGGAAGGAGACGACACTTTCTGTGGTGTAAATGGTGATAAAGACTTAACTAATGCCTTCACTCTTCTTATTCCGCCCACGGCTGCTTCCAATTCTGTGCACTTCCTACTGGAGTCAAAGATCCACTGTCCTGTTTAACAAGTCTATAGACAAGAAGACCCGCTGGTGACCCGGTGACTTCCTGTCAGAGTTTCCAGTGTGTCTAAGTTTGTTGTGAGTCAGCTCACAGAGGATGGATCAATGCGTTTGAGAGTTTAGAATACGGACCGGGCTGATTATCAGGCCGATATTCAACATTTTTTCTGTCAGATTGCTGATATAATAAACTAATCTTCGGCTCTGTGCAACATCCTCTAAGACAATGTCCCACCTGCAACATGTCACAATTAACAGCCTATAAACATGTAATAATTGGAATCTGCAAAGTAACTAGTAATTATTTTATTCAATAAATCTAGTGGAGAGGAAGTTTCAGAGCAGAAAATGGAAATACTCAAGTAAAGTAGCTCAAAATCGTACTTCAGAACAGTGAAATCTGCATGTATCTTGAACCGTGCTGCAGATGTGATTCGATCTGAGCTGCAGACTGCAGCTGCATGTTTCTGTATCGGTGAGGACGAACATGCCTGCTGCTGTGCGGGACGATTGGCTGGTTAATGGTGCAGCCGACGTAACACGAGTGACTGAATGAATGGATTTTTTAAAAACGGTGAGCAGTAGATACTTCAGTCTGTAATAAAAGTGATCCAGTGGTGATGCAGCTTCTACTCAACTGCATCATAATTATGAGATAGTAAGTCAGGAGTGAGCATCTGGAACGTCAAGCTCATCTAAACGTCTGCCAGCGGGCGTCATATCTGCGTAAACGGATGTTCCCTCGGCATTAAGTCACCTGCAGAGCTGCTGACACGACTTTAATAGCTGCTCTGTGGAACTGCTGACCGCTGTTTCAAGATGTTGTGTGACTCTGTGGTACGTTTGCTCACAACGATGTGTTATCGGTGCGTAACAGAGGGCGGATTGTGACGGCTGTCAGTGCACGAGCAAACATTTGGATCAATTCTGGATATCTATAAATCCAAATGATTTGATCATTGAGTTTATGGATCATGGACATCATTATGTTCACTCTAATGTCAAGGTGTAATCGTTTTTATCAATGACTGTATCCTGATCTGAGTATCGATCTGAGTATCTGTGCGTACATGGAACATATAAAGCTGGTTATTTTTGCATCGATCTCCTGCAGCGTCCCGTCTCAGTCGTCTCTTCTCAGCATCAGTGTGAGCCATCATTGATTTTTGCGACCCAGCTCGTACACTCCTGAGAGCGGTCCTGCCTCGGCCCGGCTCGGTTGGTATGCATGAGTATGAAAAATGCAATTCACCGATGTCATGTTAAATATTTCTTGGTATTGAACTCTGCGAATCAGTTTTGCGCGTGCTGCCATATCTATACCCTCGAAGCGAGAGTTACTCGTTCGCAGCTCTGAGCAGATTTAAAGTGTATTTTTGGGCTCGCAGCGTCTTTGAAGGTGAAGAGCTGCAATTTATTTAAAGATATAATATATAAGAATTCGTGCCTTTTTGTTTTTCTTCTCTCTCCTCGCGGTAACATTATGTTCCTGAAGTAAAGAACATTATCCCTTCCAGCTCCAGTCAACACTTCAGTACAAGATCACTGCCACAGTCAGATTGACAGAACAGGAAGTTAAAAAGTAATATCTGCTCTAAACCCTCCTCCTGCCAGCTAACAGCTCCGGATCAGAGCAGAATCTGATGCGATTCTGGGTGGTTATTCCTCCAGAAGTCCAGGCTCTGCACCCGTCTTTTGTTTTGTGTTAATAGCATCTCTTAAACTGATTTATAAACTGTCTGGTGTTTTCTTACATGTGAATGAGAGATGATGTAGTTGCAGACTGTAAACAGACTTCAGCTGCTAACGTACGGACGACCAGACGTCCTGAAAAACTGGAGATGGTCCTGAACTACAAGCAGTTTTTCTGTAAATTAAGAGCTTTGATTAGCTATAGCATAAAACAACATTAAATACTGATCGCTGGCTACTTGAACATGTAGCTGGTTTAAAAAATCTAAAACTCTAAATTGTCAGTTTAGTTTGTTTCAGATTTTACGGCTTTAATTCTGCTGATGGTGTTTTCTGCCTTTTTCAAATATTATTTTTATTACCACCTTGGACCTTACAAAGTAGCAATTAGTGTATTACAATAATGAGAGTGGATCATGAAATCATTTAACACTTGAAAGAGGAGGAGCCGTTTGATTCACATCCGTGCACTGCGGAGATCATCAGCCCAGCAGGGGACCAGGACTCCTTGACACCAACGTCCTTGGACTGGATATCATCCTCGCTGTCTCCTTCCATTTGTCCTCACTCCTCCTCCTCCTCCTCGTCCTCCTCCTGTTCCTCTTTCAGGTGTTTTCCTCTCATCCTGCCTAATGATACATGCTAATTGTTTTTAAATGGGTTTTTTTGTGCCGGTGCACCTTCTCTCCCTTCAATTCTATTATGTCCACTGGACCGTGAAAAGCCCCCCAAAAAATTCACACAGAGGCTGGTCGGACACACGAATCGATACATCTGAATACAAGTGCAGACTCGAAGGCGCTGTGGGCTTTTCTTTCTCCTGCCTCTGCATGATATAGCAAGAAGAAAAGAAAGCGTATCGGTGCTGCGATGTGCTCAGTTCACAGTCCAAAAAAAACCCCCGTCCACGCAAAAAAAAACGTACAATGCACACGTCGCATCACGCGCCAAAGAGAACAGAAGGCACGATCAGTTTTTGTTTCTTCCTCAGCCGCCGCCGCCGCCGCACACCAAGTGGAAGAAAATGAATGAATGTGCACATGAAACGCAGTAACAGTTGTTTGCTTTGTTACACAGTTTGTGATTATAATTTCCACTACAGTACATCCACCCCCCCGCTCCATATGGCTCACTTTTTTTTTCCTGCTTTTTCCATATCCGTGCATCGTGTGTGACAGTATCTTTTATTACTTCGCCTCGTTGGCACAGACAAAGACGGGAGCAGCGCCAGGAGAGTGTGCCTAGAAACAATGCTTTCAAGATGAAAGGAAGAAGTTAAGTGGGAAAAGAAGGAGGAAGATTAAAAAAAAAAGAGAGTGAGTGTGTGAGAGGGTTGTTTTTTTTCTCTCTCTTTCTTTCTGCAGCTGTCCACGACTTTTTAATTTCATCTGAGATTACTGAGCGTGATGAGCTTAGTCGTGTTGCGAATCCCTCCACGCGGGCTTCTCCGGCGCACCCCCGCGCTCAGATGGAGCTCCATGAATTCCCCTTATTGCTGTTTAATGGAGATGGGTACCCAAACAAATGAGCAGCCTTCGCCTGGCTCAGCACCGCGGGTTCTCATTAATCCGGATGCTGAGACGCTGATGGCACTAATTTTTCAGACTAAGCGGTGTCTGCGACTCACCGCTCCACGGCGCCCCCCCCACAACAAGGGAGAGTTTCAATCAGGGACACAGCCCACAGGCAGAGAGGTGCTGGTGTTCCTGTCACACCTGGTCTGTGGAGCTCGCTCCCTCTCTGCTGGATCACCTCCGCCTGCAGCGCACATCTGCGTCTGCTGGGAGAAGCACAAAGTGATGCAGGCGCGATCAGAGTCTCGGCATCAGAGGGACGCTGAGGAAAAGACATAAGCGCAAATTACATTTGAAGGCAAACGTCTTCAGGATGCAGCCTTAATTTTCAGAGATGCGTTTTTGTAATTCCGGCTAAAATCAAAGTGTAATGTGAGGCGCAGCGGAGGGAGTGAGAATGAGATTGTGAGATCGTGTTGTTACTTCCAGGATTGTATTTCACAGTTTCCTGGCACCTTAAAACAAGTGAACCGTCTCCTTCTGCTCTTTTAACACAGGCCTGTTTAAGGCTCCGTCACTTTCTACGTACAACTAATTTCATGATGCATTTATCTCACCAAAATGATCTATGTTGAACGGATATGGGACTCTGTATTTTGATGTTATATTGAGTAAAGTACACTTCATTCTAGTCTTAGTTATGCTTTACATTTCCTGTCCTGAGGCCTTTGTAAAGGGCCGTACACACTAAGAACGATGACTAAAACGGTAATGATGTGAATTGTTGAGCTGCTGCTGCTCATTTGTGTTTCTGCGTTCACACAAGGCAGCGTGACTCTCTTTCTCTTCACGTCTGTGACGTATTCCACACATACAGACGTTGAAACTGTAGTGAAACGCTGGTATGACGTCGATACGACTGTTTACAGGCTCTTTTTTTTGCTGAGCATGTCGCAGACACATTTATTCACACTATGAATCAGTTACCCTGGTGATCGCATGTCGTGTGAGTATGTCTCAGGTAAAATGTCCTTCTATAGGTCTGATTTGCAGCCTAATATACGTTTTAACAGAAGAGTAGAGTTAGAAACGATATTAGAACTGATGACCCTGTAATTAACGGTGTCGTGTCCGTTATAGTTGTGGTGTGGAAACTATTCCCTTCTTCAGTTCTTATTACCATTATTAAGACTATAAGCATAATAATTACATTCATTCTTGTATTATAATGCTTTCAAAAGCACTTAAGACACTTGTTAGAGTTAACAGATGGCTTCAGAATGTTAACAAAAGAACTTTAAACAGCCTTCTGTCATAATTAAACACATGTTGCAAGTTTATGACAATATAAAGTTTTACCTGCGTGACATTCATTCTGTCAGTCTGCAGGTGTAGAAATATTCAGGAGAAACACATTTGTGTAATTTGGGGGAAGAGAAAAGAAAAAATCTGATTTTCATTTTGTATTTTGCACACGAGGACGATTTAACAACAGGAGAGTTAATTAGTCGTGAAATAGCTCAAAACTAAACCCTGAAATGTTTTGGTGCACAGATGAAAACGCTGGGAAAAAAAAAAAAATTGGAAAGCTTGTTCAATTCTGAAACAAAATGTGACAAAATAACTCATTACAGCACCACACCTACATAAACGACAGCTTTTTAAATCAGATTTATGGATTTTGTTGAAACTTGAAATGAATTTTGGTCCAAAAAACAAAAGAAAACCGATCAAATCTTCTGGATTATATATGTGCAGCTTGAGTTTGTGGCCTTACATGCATCATTCATTAATCCATATGTTATCTGAATACAAGATACTATTGTGAACGACGGTGAGGCCGCTGTTCCTCGTCCTCAGCAGCACTTTCAGATCCCGACAGCCTTCTTTCTTACTTCTGGTCACTGTGATAATTATGTGTGAGCCAGAGTTTCCCAGCGTCCCTGTGGGAGTTCCTTAACCGCTTCACAGTCACCGAGCACGGGATTCCCCAGGGGACTCGCCGACATGGAGGGTGTCAGCGGGACTGATGGTGCGTTTTGAGATTTATTATGAATTTGCATAGATTTCAATATCGGGTGGGTGCTGGAGGAGAGGCGGGGGGTTGAGATACTGCTCCCATTTGCAGCAGCGATATGGCCTACATTAGAAATTCAATCTCTGGAGTGCGGCTGAGAGCCGGCTGCCAGGATGCAGGGAGGGCGATGATGAGACCTATGGCTCGACACTCGGAGGGGAAATAACCTCCGGGGAACGTGGCGTGTTTTTCAATAATGCAGATGTTCGACCCTATAGATCCTCACGTGTGCTCATCATCGGTCCGTTCCACTGTAAAAACCCAGTTTGTTAGTCATTTGGATGAGGTTAATTTTTGCTACAGCTTTTCTGACGGATGTTTCACATCATTTACACGAGATGATCTCAGCAGGAGCATCACGCTGCGATACTCCACTGATGTTTCCTGATTCCCCGAGTGCTGCAGAAACTTCTCCAAACGCCACAGACGACGACGGCTATGTGTGAGATTATTGGCTGACAGTAGAATCCCTGCGGAGCATTTAATATTTTGCGGAATTTTGTTATATTATTCATGAATTGAGGCGCTGTGATTAAAAGGAAAAACTAAAAGCTCGTTATGTTGACACAAAATGTGACACGTGAATGTTGAGAGCGCGATGGCTTTCACTGATGACGCAGCATTTTTATCGCATTAAACACATCCAGACCACAATTAATGATTCCTCTGATGAAGAACGCTTTTTAAACTCCTCATGCTGAAGATTAAACAGAGACTCAGCATATCAAGGCTCATGAATCTTACAGCTGAAGTCTGTATGTTGCTTATGAAGATAATGAAATAATAACAAGAGGTTCTGCAGTCCGAACCGAGATGGCAAACTTTTATTCTGCTCACACGTTGTCCATTTTTCTACCTTTCACAATAAAAGTCCAGGACACACCAGTATCAACACATTCATACGGCAGCTTTGGTCAGTTACCTTCAAACTATTTGCACGTAACAGGCTCTGTGTTCCCACATTTCTAGGACATTTTCAAAATTAGGTCTTGTGTTCCTACATTTCCCTTCAATTTAAGGGTCAGGGTTAGGCTACTGTATGAGCTGCAGTAGAGTTTCTTTATTCCCTCAACCGTACAACATCTGTATTCCTATGTAAAAGCTGAATGTAGTGCCAGAGGAAACGGCTGTCTGACGGCAACGTAAAGCGCCAGAAATGCACAAAATATAGAGACACTTTAGCCGATATATATATTTTAGGTGGGACGTCTTGCTGCTTCCTGTCGGCACTGCTGGAGCAAACAGTCATCTCCTGCAGGTAACACACTGACTAAACTACTGGGATACGTTTAGGAAATGATCATACTTTGGGTTAAAATTAATACAGTAAGTGACGTCACTCAAGTCAGATAATATAAGTGATATACGTCACTATTAAAAACACGTCACTCTGGAGAAGGAACACAATCGCTGGTCCATGGAAGGGAAGTCACATATATGACCAATCCAACCACCTCAACCAGGGTTCATGTGCTGTTAGAAGCAAGTAATCAATAATGACTTAATGATAAAGAATCTGTTTTTTACACTAAAGAATGATGGCTGTGGATTGTCGGGTCTCTGGTCTGCATGGCTGCAGCTGGACCCCTCTGTGTTCCCCCTGCCCGAGTCTTTGTCGGACCCTCTGAAAGGATAAGTGGTTATAGAAAACTGATGGATAGAAGATGAATTTCAGATGGAAAGCCTCAGGATTCCTCAGTGAGTTTGCGCCGTGCTCGTAGGTTGGCAACCACTCCGCACGGAATTTTGAGAATCTGTATCTATTTCCAGACGGAGATAATGAGACGGTTACAAAAATAAAGGAGCTCCCGCGCTGTCGTAATCAAACCATCCATCCAGTTCTGCGCCTGTAGGTTTTTGTTTCTTTCCCAATTCTGTCTCCTCCTGCTCCATAAGTGTTAGCATCTACATTACATTTGCCTTTTTGCATGATAAACCTGGGTGACCATAACTACTGATGAATAATTCCTGAGGTTTCAGCTCCCAGACTCAAAGTCAGCTTCAGCCATTCTTAGTTTTCCTCCACAATCAACACGCTGCTCCTTATTTCCATGACGACCTCAGACTGTTGCAGATGTTTACACGAATATGTAAAGTGGAGCTGAACATTCACACTCGTTACAAAACAAGACAAACAGTTTCTCTGTCGTCACATTTTGTTAACATACGGGTGGAAACACATTCAGCATCAGTTGTTACTGTTTTACAACCATCTGCTGAGGAAACGCATCCGGCAGAAACGTTCACAGGTAAGTTATCGAAGAACAAAAGGACACAAAATGAGTCATTTATTACATGTTTTTAATGCAGAAATGTTTACATGTGATATTTTTAAAGGTGCACTCTGTAGTTTTGGGGAAGAAGTCTTAATCAGAAGTTAGAAATCTTAGTTTGGATGGTTTTGTGTGTGAACCATAACCACCACTAAAGCTGCTAGCTGTGCCTCACAATACATTTAATAACTCATTTCCCCAAAGCCTTTATATACTTCCAGCAGTTCCAGTCCTTTGTTTGGGCGAGTGTAATATTGAGCATCCCTGGAGGAGAGCTGGAGGGTTTGATTCAGGTTTCCTCTCCCAAGGTCACTCCCCAAACAAAAAAACTGTGCCGCACACTGTGTCGTATCCTCCGGCTGCACAAAACCTCACACACACACACACATATAACATTACTGTGTTGGTGAATCAGGATGAAGGATGTAGAGAAAGGTCAAGAACCACATTCACACATAATACATGAGTCAAAAATAACACGGAGAAACATAAATTATAATTTAGCACTCTGAAGCTCCTCGCGGCCTCGAGCGTTTAATTACTTTGTCTCAAAAATTCTGGAGTTAGTTTACAAAGAAAAATGTGAATCATCTCCTGTAGATAACAACCAGAGCAACACTAATATAATATGATAAAGTAAGGATGATATTTTAATTGTTCCAGGATCCATGACTAGTTCTACTTGTAGCAGTGAGAGTTAACGCCCGGGCTGCGACCTCATTCGATATTCCTTCTTTTCCAAAAAGCCGCCACTGTAGACGTAAACATGTGACGTGACGTGAAGCACAAAGTTGGGCGTGAACAGTGAAGCAGGTCGAATTTGTCTTCAAAATAAGAGCTTTACATTGCACCCCATTGGAGTTTAGAGCTGGGTTCTTAGCGGGGGGCTTTTAATTTGAAAGTAGCGACTGTTAGTAGCTTGCTGCTACAACAACAAGCGGACAACGAAGACAGCTACAGAGACCGAGGAGACGCTGCATCTCCTGGATCTCAGCGGCTGTCCAGTTGCTCATCTTGACGTCTGTGGATGAAGTGATGGACTGACTGCTGTGATCAGATGTTTCCTGGTTTTAAACCTCCCCGGCTGTGGGTCGCACAACAGTGCATGTCATCGACACCTCCGCCCAACTCACGTGGATTTACAGCAATGGAGGTGGAAATAAGTGAACTCTCTGAGGCGTCAAATTGGCGGACCAAAACCGACTCCCAATTTACCGCCTTCTGTCTAAATATGCGGACCTTGCCACAAAAAGTACAACCAAATTGGCGGCTTGCTGCCCAGTATAAAAATCGTGAGAGAGACTGGGAAGTGATAAGCAAACAGCTTAAACCACCCGGCCAGGTGGAGTCTGCTGAGGTGGTGGTGGAGCCGAAGGAACCGGCATGAGATACTGAGGTCAGAGGGAGAGACGGGAAACGCTGCAGCCTTAAACAGACGATGACTGAAATGTTCAGCCGGAGCTGTCGGAGCAGCTGCTGGTGGATCAGTTTGGACCTCTGCTTCAATACCAGTGAATCAGAAGTTCTACCGGTCGCAGCAGAAGCAGTACCGAGCAGCTGAGGCCGAGGTAGATGAACTTACAGCCCGTTATTGATCGGCGGGGACAAGCAGCACAGTGGCTTTACAATCGGCTCCCAGGAGAAATCTCCGCACTGCTTTGCATCGACAGTTTGTTACCGGAGGAGCATCGACACCCTGATAAATGTCTCGTCACCCGGGGACACACTTAATAAACATTTTATTAGCTTCCCGTAAACGGTCTGCGGAGGATCAAAGACATGCTTGTTTGACATTTGGCTGCATTCGGCTGATTGGCAATTCATCATCCGGCTTCACACTCAGCAAGGCTGCCCTTCTATTCATAATGTACCTGCCAATTCACTGAAGGTTCTCTAGTTCAATAAATCAGCAGCAAAATTGGTTTAGGAAAATAATAATGCTGGTAATCACTTGCTGGAGCCTTGAAATCTGAATACATAAATGTCAAGTAAAAGAAATTCAATTATGATTAATGTAGGTTGTTTTGACTCCTGTTACAATTCTACAGCAGCGTGAAGTGGGTCTTTTTGTTTCTCCATGAAAAGTGTAATAATGAAGTTCATTTAAAGCAACTCTATGTAAGTTTTTTTCAGCTTCAAAATCATATTGATGCTTTAATGAGTCTGTGTCTCAGTCACTGCGTCGTTGCATTACTTGTTTCTACGCTGTACGGCACGAAATATCACTGATTTTGGGTGAAACTGGATCATATTTTACGGAGGAAATGTTCAGCATCTCCGTCTCAGCTCTCTAGAGTTTCCTGAAAACAACCTACGGCGACTGCGTTTGCTCCGTTAGCGGCTCTGATCGTATGCACATCAAAAGCTCTAATACGATTTGTTGTAATAGATCTTTTAGACTTTTTCTCGTCTTTGAACCCGAGTTGTCTTCCTCTTAAACTGTCATTTACTAAGTTAAAGCAAAACTCTCGCCAAAATGCAACCAAGGCTTTTTTCGCGAATGTATATGAGTCAAACCTTCGTATAAAACCACAATCACGACGAAAGAGGCACTTTTAAGATTTACCTTATTGTCGTTCTCGGGTCAAACACATTTTCAATGGGAGTGCTACAGGCACTTTAGCGATAGCATCAAAATCTCTGTTTTTAAAACACTAAGAAGGCTCGACACAACATGAAACTTTGCTCGTAGTATCACCAGGGTCTCTAAACATGAACACGAGCATTGAGAACATTGTTTGTGTACACAGATTTTACTAAAAAGAAGGTTTTTGAACAACTCACGTTAGTAGTAGCTTGTTCCGCTCGCCGCCGTCCTGCCAGTGGAGAAGTGTCGATCTCAGAATGTGACGTAACCTGGACGACAGTTAAGGTGGAACGCTCCTAAAGCTTAGTACCATATAAATGCACGGATAATTCGTTGTTTTGTCGTTAGTGAAAAACAATATTGACCTTGAAGTTGAAAAAGGAGACTCATATAAGAAACAATACTAAAATCGAAAGCTGGAAAAGTCACGTGAGATCTCGCGTGGATAGTTGTTGCTGGAAGACAGTAGTTCCACCTTAACTGTCCTCCAGGTTACGTCACATTCTGATATCGACACTTCTCGGCTGGCAGGACGGCGGCGAGCAGAACAAGCTAATGCTACGGTGAGCTAAGCGCCTGTAGGACTCCCATTGAAAATACTGTAAATCTTAAAAGTTCCTCTTTCGTCGTAATCATGCTTTTACACGAAGGTTTGACTCATATACATTCAAAAATAAAGCCGAGGTTGCATTTTGGCGAGAGTTTCACTTTAAGCTGGTTGATTTGTCTCTATCAGTAATCTTTATTCAAGAGATTGGCTGTAGGAAGTCTGGGTGCTCTTTGGACTCCACAATATTTATATATGTAAACACCCAGTGAGTCGAGCTGTTTTGGTGCAGCTGAGCAGCTTTCATGGGAATCAACAGGGCAACATCTCCGGCGCTGTAACACGAGCAAACGGTCTGAACTTCGTCCTCTCTGTGTTTATCAGACGGCCACAAGCCGACTCTCGAGGTGCAAACAGCCGCCCACCGTGTCGGAGTTTTTTAAATGCTGCGCTGCGAAAGTCAATGAATTATCTGAAAAGGAAAAATACAGATACAACAGATTTCTCCTGTTTCATCTTGGCTGCTTGATATTTAGAGACAAATTGAACACGAGTGTTATGAAACCTTTTTTGCGGTGACTCATTGTAATAACGTGCTGCAGTAATTCAGCTGGATCAACAATGATAGCCGCCCGGTGCACACTCACAATGACTTATTCCGGCTGTAATGATGCCAATGTTGGGAATTAATCAGAATTTTCTCTTGTGGTAAGAGGGTCAGCGTCGGTAAATGCCACAGCCGGGGCTGTAAGATGCCCGAGGTACCGTAGGTTTGTCACCAAGCTGCTTCCTGTGTGCTTTCTGAATTCTACCCCACGTATTATTTCTCTCAGCGGTGGTGAACTCTGTCTGCTAACCTCGATTGCCTTGTCATTCAATGTCAAATTCTAATTCACCCCATGTGACAAGGCAATGAACTGTAAAAAAATAAAAATAAAAAAGGCAGCAGCTGGTCTTGACCAGTTGCTCGATGCTCAGCAGAAAATTGTGCTTCTTTTGTAACAGAGAGGCTCACATTGTTGAGGAACAGAAAGAAGGTGAGTGTGCTTATTCCGCTCTCCTGCAGCTTTCGGTACTTTACCCGGTTCTGAGGTTTTGTGGTATGAAATTCATGGTCTTTGAGTCTGAATGAGGCCTCATACTTTCCACATCCATGAATCTATTATAGCAATAATACATTTTATAATGAGCTCTCGCTTGCCGCTGCCAGTCTATTACTTTCTTTTTTTCGAAGCGGCAGCATTGAGACTCGCCCACATCGTCACCTTGAAGGTCGATTATCAAACAGACTTCGCTCGTACGTGAAGCCGCTTTTACAGCATCACTGCGGTTCTCGTAGAAAATGTGATTCTTGGCAGTGATCAGGCTTTTAATAGAAAGCTCACAACCTGCCAGTGATTACGTCCAATTAAACCTGGTTTGATTTCTTTCTTCCAACACACAACTGGCGTCTGAGACAGATTGCTTTTTAACAATCACAACCTCATGATTAATCCGATCCACCAGTCAGTTTCCGTGCGCTTACCTTCGAACGAGAACATTTCACTGCGTTGACCAACTTATAATGCAGCTTTTTTTCAGCCAGGTTGTTTTTTATAAATGTTTTATAACATCTCATTTAAATCTGATGCTCCTCGCTGTAATTAAACCCCTCGTCTTAGCAGTTGGGACCATTTTTAACATTCTGGGAGGAGACTGCAGATGAAAAATGAGCCGGTGGTGCCACAGATACATTTTAATTAATGTTGATTAATATGCGCTGTCCCCTATAAATAAATAAAAACAGAAAACTTGCATTAATCAGGTGGACCGAGACATTACTCCGATGGGAGGCTGATGTTTTTGTGTTTTCTGTGAATGTGTGAGACGGACTTTTACCGACAACCTGACAGAACCAGAGGAGATGGCTCAGAGTGTGAAAACATGAACTTCTGACCCGGCTGCCAAATAGTGGTGAGCTGCAGACCAGGTGTTGTCAGATCTACAGACTCGACAACCATCAACCATCTTTAATCTGTCCACTGTTCAAACAACACAATCATCTGTATCCGTACTCAAAACGGTCAAGGCTTCGACCAGAAGTCGTTCATCGATATGTCGAATATATTACCTTGCACCGTGTTGGTAGAAACGTCAGCATGTTCGTCCTCATGGCCAGAGGAATAAAGAGGAGTCAGCTCTGTCCATTTTTATCTTTCAACAATGGAAGAGTGGTGTTGCAAAAATATGTTTTAATTTAAACAGAGTCTCCAAAAACAGGCTGTGGAAATCAACAGGCAATCAGCGACAAGTAGCAGCGTCGAAGCTTTCTGTAAGCCTTAAAATCCAAATTCCAAAATGGCCACAAGCGCACTTATTCGACGGCTTAATTTAGCGATCGAGACTGAAATGACTCGTGGCAAAAACAAACACATTTTCTTGTGTTTCTGAAAGAAGTTTCGGAGACATTTCAGGCTTTCAGAGACGTTGCACTTTCAGGCGCCTGCTCACTGACTTCAGCTTCCAGCAGCGGCGCTTGCTGCTACAAATGCCAAACCAGCATACAAATAAATCACACCTCCGTCTCTCTCTCACACACACACACACACACACACACTCCGACAAAGTCAGTGATTTCTCTGCATTCATCAGCGCTGTTCTATTTTACCACTAAATGAGTAGGCTGGTGCAGAATCTCAGAGATCGTCCCCGGAGTGCTCCTTCTACTGCGCAACACCCCGCTCCTAATAATAACACGTTTCTGTGAGTGTGTGTGTGTGTGTGTGTGTGTGTGTGTCTGTGTGAGTGTGTGTAGAGAAGGAGAATACAGTATTTGGACCTTCTCCTCACCAAGGTAACACTCGCCTCAGGGTAGAAGGGGAGAAGACTTGGCCTCTGACATTTCCTTAACATGATTTTTCTTCCTGGGGCACACACACACACACACACACACACACGCGCACACACACACACACGTTACACATACATGCATCCTACAGTGACATCCGTCGCTTGGACGCCTTGAGCTGCCTCTAACGGAGAGCTCATAAGGAGCTCCTAATGGGCCGAGAGGAATCTGTAACAAATCAACATGTGAATTCATTAATGGGCGGATGCACACTTTTATGCCGAGCGACGGCTCGTTTCCACTTGGAAGATATTTATTGTGGACACAAGCCTTTTCCTGCATTAGTGTTGAATATTCAACACCAACATGACGACATTAACAGCCTGATCGGTCATCCGACGCTGCTTTTAAAGCCCTTTTCACACACAGTCTCTGCAGCATCACGGCAACGGAGGCTTTTTTTGTTCACGTTTGTTTTTCCTCCATTTCCACCTGTTTTATAATGATATGGATGCAGTTATAATGTGTTGTGATTGAGATCCTGACCCATCAAACATCCTGGAAAGTGAAAAAGTTATATAATTACATGATCGCCATCAGCAAACAGGACGCCGTCTGGCTTTCACTCGCTGTGTTCTGGGGGAAAGTTCACTGCAGTCTCGGTCAGGAGTGAGTTTCAATACGAGTTTCCAGAGACGGTAACACTAAAACACAATAGTGGAAGGAGACAAACACGTTGTTTTCCTGCCACATAATCACCAACATTCAACTGTGGGAGACTCTGCTGCAGAAATGTGACAAAGAGTCGGTAGGACAGACAGGATGACAGACAGGATGATGTTTTTTTTTTTTCTTATATAAGTTGCCAAAGACACCAGCAGTCACCACATTGCTGTTGTTGCTTTGTGGGTTGAAATGTGGGACGTTGCTCTTTGATTTGATGAGATCTGTTTAGCTGTCCGACTCGGATCGATGCGTTGCCGGCGTTTCCATGCAGCGTGCAACGGTTTAATTGTTATTCGGTGATTTGACTGCTGTGTGTTTGTGATGTCGTTCAGGCTGAGGTGGGCGCTCGAGGGAAGATGGAGAAACTCTGCATGGATAAAATGGTCACAGTATAATCTTTATTCAGAACCTTTCTGTTACAACACTCCTCAGTTCTCAGTGAGAGGGGTTAATGCCATTTCTGTGCAGTAAAACCAACAAACCACGGAAAGATAGAAAACTGTCTCAACAAAAGACTGATGCAGCATTCGGGTCACGGTTCTCTCGATACTCCAGAACCAGAGCTAGGTGTCGTGTGTGGTGGCTGAAGTCTGAGCAGCGGATGTCTTAAAAGCATGCGTATAATCTTTGTCTCCTCCATCAGTCATGTGTGCTGCAGGAGTGTGTTATATATCTCCTCGCAACAGCTGCTTTTTTTTATGATAAGGAACTGATCTGAGCCCGAGTTTGTCCATTAACTGCAGCGACCGTGTGGACCTTTAAATTATGACCGTGCCTGTATATACCGCACTACTGATCGAGCAGGGGAGAAATAACTGCCTTGTAATAAGTGCTGCAAACTGTAGCTCACCGCCACCACAGACGCTGTCATAGAGCGCGGCGCTGACACGAGATGTGGCCTTGAGGAAAATGCCAGCAGGTCTGAGCTGCCGCGTGGTCTCAGTATCCACCGATGAACGCTCAGTTATCTTCGCTGGGAATCGTGAAATCGGCCCTGCGACAAATCAGTCATAAAGTGGAGCTCCATAACAATCGATGTGTGACTTTTGTTTACGACTTTTAATTAAGCTGTAATGGCTTAATTCTTTATTGATATCTGCTCTTTGCTTCTATCAAACTTCACCAAGTCTCACGCTGATTTCATATCATATCAGAAAAGTGTCTTCAGTCTTGAGTCTCACTGGAAGCTGTTTCTCATCCAAAATTCAATTCCAGGCTGCCCATTCAGGATAGAATCAAAATGGAGGGACGCTGAAGGACTCTCGGCTCAGGGAACAGTTGCACCAGTGTGACCAAAGCTGCTCGGAGAGAACAGGACAGCAGGACCGTCGTTCAGGGAAACGGTGGCTTCAAATTGAAGCTTATGATCTCGGCCGAGCTCCTGAAATACCAATTTTTACCCTGAAACTTCGCTCTGCAAACTCAGTAAAACAAATACAAAAACAAAGAATATATCGCAGCAAAGTTATTGAAAAGTTTCGATACTTAGGCCCGGCGGATAGGAGAGACTCATTGTACGTTATGTCATATCACGCTCGCATTATCTGTATATGAGCTGACTTTCCTGTTGGGAGGTGGAGAGGATGGAGGTGACGCAGCTTCCAAGCCAGTGACCGCTGTTCAAGACTGCGTGCCAACATTTGTAAGCGTGAAACTGCTCAATATTTTTAACAAAACTTCAGGACATTTTCCCGCCACGTTTGTAGCGGCAAAACCGTAAATCTTTGACAAGATGTCGGGACGTTTCCACAAAAATATGCATATTATTATGAGATTTCAGGACATTTCCAGCTGTGTTTGTGGTATTTTTAATAAGATGTCAGGACGTTTCCTCCTGACAAAACTTGACATTTTTTATTATTACTTTGGGACATTTCCTCGTTCGTTTGTGGCAACAATACAGCATATTTTTGATGAGACGTCTGGAAAAAACAGGATGTTTTTATTGAGATGTTAGAACAATTTCAGGCATGTTTGAGTTGACAGAATTAAGTTTATTAGGTAAAAACGTGATCTTTTCCTCAACAAGAGTTCACACAGGTGAGAAGCGTGACATAAAACTGAAAGGTGAGCAAAACTGCGGTTTACAGAAACGCCAACTTTTCTGACTGGTTTGAATCGAAGTAAATATATTTATATACTGCATGTAATATGTGTATATATATCTCAGAGCTTCAGTCTGATTTTTAACCAAAGTTCAAGTGTATTAATGAAGGTTCAGTGAAGTTTTAAAGAAAAAGAATCCTCTCTTCTCTATGTCAGGGAATTTCTTTCTTTTTCTCTCGTGTTGAAAGAGGTTTTCTATTTTTTCAGCGTAATCTGTGGTTGTGTTGTTGGTCTTTGCAGTTTTAATTTGCATCACATTACACATTTCATAACCATGCAGTAGCTTCTGCACTGTGGCAACAGTGATTAACTCATACAACAGATACAGAGACTTTGTAAGAACTGCGTAGCTTTTTAACCCCACAATTTGCAGAAGATAAAAATACTTTAATTAATACTAAACATTACTGCAGTGGGCTCTGGGAAACATGCAGAAGTTGAAGCGGTGGACTGGGCAGAGGCGGTGAAGATGAATGGTGCACACTGAGGGGGTCTCCAGTGGAAGAGGAGAGAGGGATGGACTGGGTGGGAGCTCACCTGGTGTCTGATGGAGCGCAGGATAAGGTCTATTTATCAGCCTGCCTCGGTGAGAGATCGCACCGCCAGCGCCTCCGCTGCTCACCGCGGGCTACCTTGAATAAATAATGGAAGATCTGTGGGAGCGTCCCCGCCATTGACCACAACTGAAATAGGATTCTCTGTCACTGGACTGCAGGGGAGTGTCGGCTGAATGATGAATTGTTTTTATTGGGCTGATGAGGCTTTTCTCCCCCTCAAGAAAACGGCAGCCGCAGCACGACCGCGGAGCTGAAAATAATCCTGGAGTAGCTTTCAGTTTTCCTTCCAATTTCGGAGAGAATGTAGCGAGTTTAAGACGTAAATTAGTTGATGCGCCTCGCCGTCTGACACTGCTGATAACAAAATCCATCCCTAATAATCCTCACCAATGAGATCTCAGATATTACAGCCCTCAGAAATGTAGTTCTAACAGCTCCCTGAAGCTGAAAGTGAAGCCCATTTTTTTGGGAGCAGTTTTCAATCCGCAGGTCGGAGCTCCATCACTCCGAGGGGTTTCAGGGGATTTGGAGCTGTCGAGACGAATCAGATGAAAAAGACACCTGTGAAGAGTTTTCACTCTTCTCCATTCAAGTTCAGAAGGAATAACACATCAAAGCTGAGCGAACGACGAGCTCGAGTACCGAAACAAAACGTCCAAAAACAAGACGGATATTATCCCCGAGGACACGAGTGGGACGTGAAGCTTTTGAGTAGCCCAGTTCGTTTTCAAAGAAACATTAACTGATGTCAGGTCGAACATTAAATACATCTGGAGAGATAAAAGCAGATGTGTGCCTGGTAAAAACAGAGAGGGAAAGAAGAAATTCTCCACGTTTCCCTAACTGCAAAACATTAGCCTGTTTTTCTTACTTCCACTACGCAGCAGTGAGCACAACACATCTGGACAGTTGTTTCCACCGGCTCGATAAAACATCAGATCTGAAACTTTGTATTCTAAAAACAACAGCCAGCTCGTACGTTTAAGAGTCACGTGAAGAAGAGATGCCTGTAAATCTTCTTGATTCTCACCAAAAAAACACGCAAGTCCTCTAAATGAAATGAGAAAATATGATGTTCGTGCCTCCAGACGGCCCAAAAATGCTTCCAGTTAACATTTCTTCAAACCACAGGAGTGTGATACACACATTAACATTTCTTCAGTATGTGTTGTATCATGTCACATGTCTGTCTTTCATTTCGGGAGGTGGAGGGAACAGCTGGAGGATGTGAGAACTTTCAAACCTGAAGCCGGTGTTCGAGACAACAGTCCAACATTTAGAACCGCTGGATGTTTTTAACAAGACGTCCGGACACTTTCCAGCCAAAACATCTTCCTCTCCGAACTCTGACATCGTGGTTTTTGTCCCTACACCAGCGATGACCTCCAGGCAAAGCCAAATTTCAGCAACACAAGAAATGTCACCCTTCAACATATCTTCAGTCTGCAGAAACCCACATTGCCAACGTTTATGGTGCCGATCAGGCTGCTACAGACACAAAGAAATGTCCCCTTGGTTTCCCATAAAGTAGATAAACCATAATCAAGTTCCCACTACGCTGCCCTACGTGTGAAAATGTGTCCGGCTGCTGTGGGTTTTATTCCCTGTGTGAAGTAGTTATACATAAATTCTGAGTCACATAATAAAACACATTCTTAGTCAGGATTATCACGACTCAAATCATGCTGTTAAAATCCTTTAAGACTGGACAACAAACCTGTTAACACCTTCATCATGTCTGGCTTTGGTCTTCATGTTCAAAAACATTGTTCAGTCGGCGCTGTAGCACACCAGCAGGAAGACAAACAGGACCGTCTACTCTCAGTGGGAAAGGAGTCAACCACCACTTAACGGGTTAACCAGCATTTAAAAACCAACACACACAGGCTCATTCTGGTGTCAGAAGGCTATCAGAGTCTGCTGTTTGCTTTATTAACTCGCCCTCTCGTAACATCATAATTCCTTCGGCCTGTTGAGGCTTCGTGACGAGAATCTAAATGCATCATTTTTAAATATTTTCTCTGAGACAACTGCTGCTTCTTGGATGGACGGCACCAAAATGAAGTGCACTACTTTCTACATTTCTGAGGAAGCTGAATAGATTATTTGTTAATGCTTTAAGAACTGGTAATAAACCATTAATAAGGACACGCTGACCAATAGCAGAGCTGCTCCTCTAACACCCGACTCCTTTTAAATATTATTTAAAACTAGACATTAACATTTCAGACAGCTTGATTAAACAGTGATGAGGACTGCAGCTGTCTCGGTGGACGTTACACGCTGAGATGATAAAGTTATTTCACCGTATTTCATGAGAGTGTGAGCGGATTCTGTCTGATCTCAAAACACAATGAGTCTGATCGGAAAAAGACCAAATTAATCAAGGATGAAAATCAACCTTTTTTAAACGCCCTCCTCCCTGCTGGAGCTGTCCTCTGCGGTTTGGAGCGACTGTACCTGGATTAATAACGGAGCGATCTCCGAGATGGGAAGGAGCCACTTTTACAGGAAAAGGCATTAAAGTTGCAGCGGCGGGGGGAGACGTCAACACGGTGCTACAGGTGCGACTGCCACAGGTGATCACAGAACACCTTCCTCAAGCTGCCGACACGCGTGATCACGCAGGACTGAGCAGCTGCAGAAGAATAAAAAAAAAACCTCCTTCCCTCCAGGAAGGAATGTGTGAAGAAAACAAGTCTGCAGATCAAGACTCGAGTTTTATTCTCCACAGTCAGACAAACATTTATAGTGTTTTTAGAAGCCGGGCAGTAAACTCACCCAGCTGAGGCTTTATGGATGAGAGATCTGGAAAAGTACAGAGAAACACTAAAACCTTCCCCAAAGATGGATGACTTGACAGATGAGATGGATAATTTACATATTTATGAAGCCATTAATCTGTGCATTAAAGAGCTGAGAGTCTTTCTGACCAGCTGTGATACGGCTGGATGTTTATGGAATATTAAGTTAAAGATGTGATATGTCAGATTTCAACGTTCGAACAGTTATTTCATGATGAAGATTTATAAATGTTTTCAGCACTGACGGATGTTCTGTTGTTTGACGTTTATGCCCTGAAAACTGTCATTTACATTTACTTGTTGTTGTGTTACCACAACTTCATGAGTTGCACCGGGCCGAAAAAAACACTGTTTTACGTAATTTACATTGTGAAAGACGCAAAATAATGCGATTCACTGTCAGAATTTGAGCCATTCGGTCCAGAAGTCTAGAAGAACTGCACGATTAAATGATTTTATCTACAATCAAGTTGGCCTGGTGTTTACCTGGAAGTTACTGGAAGTATATCCAGGTGTTTTCATACCCAGGAAGTCGAGCTGAGCAGCTTCTGCTTTCGACGCTTCGTCCAGACTTTTTGCTGAATATCTTCTGCACCATGAAATCCCTCTGAGTTTAGTCGTAGTCCGGCACAGACAGACAGCAGAGAAGAGAAGCAGAGATGAATCTATAGAGGTGAACGACACCAAAACGCAGCAGAGACACTCAGCAGAGTTTCTTATTCAACCACTTTCAGCACAAACTGTCAGTGTGGTGGAAAGTCTTACGATTTACTCACCAAACAGAAATTATACCCACACTTGTCTCGTGGCCGACTCTAGATTCTGTTGAGCTCATTGTCTCCAGAACTCAGGAACCGGTCTGATCAGAAACACTCTCTCCAGCACCGCGTCCACAACAAATCCAACTTTAATCCTGATTTTACTCAAACAAAACTCACTTTTCAGTCAGATTTTAAAGCCCCTGTGCCGATCATTCGGTTGTGATTGTTTGGATGCAAACAGAGAAATAACTACAGATTAGCGGTTCACATCATTCTGCGGCTGCTTCCACAGTTGGTGAGAAACTGATGCGAGCCCGTGAGGGAGCGAGCAGCAGCAGAAACACAGGATGCAGGATTATGGGTTCATAATCGGCGCACAGCAACATTAAGTAAATTGGGCCCTAAAGGAGGTCAACAAAACAGAGCTGAACTAAAAACACAGCAAACTGAGCCGACACAGCTGAGAAACCGAACTGATGTGGTGAAGGATCTCGTGGTGTCAAGCTAACGTTAGCACGTAACTCTTTGACTCCTTCACCCTCCACCACACTGACTGGCAGCAAACAGAATGAGAGTGGACTACACTCCAGTGTGGGATCATGGGAGTTGTTGTCTTCACTGTTAAACAACCACCACTTCTGATGAATCATGCAGAAATGTTCACGTTATGTTTTACTCACGTTTGCGTCAACTCTCCTGGAAGTTACAGCGACAGGCCAAATGAAACTCACCCTCGTCTCTGAGTTTTAATATTTTTTTATATCCTCATGTGTCCGTTTTCCTGTCTTTGTCTTTTTCCTGCTCATTTGTTTCATTAGTTAGTCAAAGATTGTGTATTTAAGTTTCAGCCCACCTTCGTTTGCTGCCTGCATCCTCATGACATCCCGGTTTGTACTTTTGTTCGTTCTTAGATTTCCCCTGTTTTGTTTCTTGCATTTCTGATGTATGGATTACATCCTCTGATGATTAAAGCACGCTCTTTGTTTTTGTACCTGTCTGTTGTGGTGTTTTGTACCCTGAAGCAGAATAAATCCATTTCAGAATAAAGTTAATTGATAATTATTGGTGCGTTGATATTTACAGAGTACTGTGGCATCTGGTAAAGGTCGAGCTGATTTGTATTATCTTGGAAAGTCAAGAAAAAAGCATAAAAAGGAAATACTCAAGTACGTCAAAGCTGTACTTAAGTAAATGTAAATGTTAATCTACATTCGAACATTAATTGGTTTTAACTGGAACCTTCTAAAACCTTTTCCCTCTTCCTACATTATAGAGCCACTGCTGTTTGAAACTGAGAAATGAACCGACACAAAAAGTTGTGGAGAAGAATGTAAATGACTTTTTTCCAACAATGAAATCACAGAGAAGCTTTTAATTCTGCGGTCCGGATGATTTTTATGCAGCAGACGCTCGTAGCTGTGTTACAATTTGCTTCTTCTCATTGAAAAGGAATTAAAATCTGTACGTGTCCTTTGAAAACTGTCCTCTGAAGATGAGGACGACGTGTTCTTCCACCTACAACAGAAACTATTTTTCTCGACTTGAGGCCCTCGCCTCCAGCGAACATACGCGTCCGCCCACGCGTGGCGTCCCTGCTCATTGTAGTCGACGGCTCCTTCAAACAACTCGGGGTCGTCTCCGAATCAAATCGTGTCTTTGCTCCAGACGATAACGCCGCCTCGATGAGAAGAGTGCTCACAATGAAGGCCGTGATTGCTCAAGAAAAAAAAACCCCACTTGGAGCGGGTTCTGTGACACGGCGTGCGTCACGAGTTGGAAAAAAAGGCAATAAAGTTGCTTACTGCGGGACTCTGACTAACAAGATGAAAGGAAGCTCAGCGCCTGATGCCTCATCGTTCATTTTGTGACAATTACAAGTCAAACGCTCCGCGGGCTGGAGCTGCTCCTCCACGAGCAGCCGGCAGATGAATGGTGCTCACGTTACATGCACGGCGGTTATTCTCTCCACTCGCCGGGACGTGAATAAACGCTCCCCGGAGGCACAGTGGGATGTCCCTTCCATGACAGACCAGGGCGAAGCCGGCATCGACCTGCAGATCAATTTCCCAGCATTCAGCGTGGCAGAGCCGACGCCCGGAGGCTCGACCGCCTCATCGTCCCTGTCCATCTTTAGATTAATAATCTATAACCTAATCCATCCTCGTGCATAGATTACATCTGACTTGGAAGGAATCCCTGAAGAAATAAACACTCCAGCGCTCCGAGTGTGTGTGTGTGTGTGTGTGTGAGTGTGTGCAGCAGTTATTTGTTGCTCCCAAAATTAAAACACATAAAAGTGTGCTGAGCTGCAGTTTGATGACGCTGTTAAGCGATATTAGAGACTTTTGCGATGATATTTTTTACTTTTAGACTCTCTTTGGATGCTCCTGGGCAGCAACACCGAGGATTTAAATAAGAAATCAATACTGTTTAAAGCGCCGTTGTCATGATTTATGTGTCGGTGTCTCTGTGTAATGAAACTAACCATGAAACAATGCGACCATTAGTCCTGCAACCGCTTGTTTTCACTGTCAGTTAGTCAATTCGAATAGTTTGGTTGGTGAAATGTGAAAAATGTCAGTGTTCATCCTCAAATGTCTTCATATTCACTTTACTGTCACGGAGGAAAGAAACCAGACAATATTCAGATTTTTGAAGCTGGAATCAGAGAAGTTTGTCTTTTTCTTTCTTAAAAAACATAATCAAACAAGGAACTGATTATGAAAGTTCACTGCACGCTGCAAACTCTGCTGACGGGGTGAGTTAAAGCTGCTCTGATCTGGACTCTGAGGACGATGGTCGGTGGTCGACGGCGGGTGAAACAAACGATGTGTAGAGCTGGAACATTTTCACATCTTACTCTGTAAACTGAGGATTTATTTTGACAAACCCAGAAGTGATTCTGGAGACAAACCGAGACTCAGCTGGGGTTTTTTGAATGTTAATGAGGCGATTAAACTCGTCTTAGTTCGATATAAGAGAGAAACTTGGAATTTTTGCTGCTGTTCTGTTGTGTTTTTCTGTTTAGTGAGAAAAAAAGGTGTAAAAATATTTAATTCCTGGACATTTTGTGAGTTTATTCAAGTTCAACTTACTTTATTAGCACCCAAAGGTAGATTGTGTTTGCACTTTGCAGAAAAAACATAGAGGCACATAATCACACATCATCCAATTTAGGACTGTGGGAATAAAACAATTCTTACAGAGAACCAAACTAAAATACTAATAGCAAGAAAAAAATAAACAAAGTGAATCAATAAAAAATACAAAGCAACACAACACATATTCCATCAGTTGCGTCAGTGTTAGTTCTCACCTTTTGCTTCATGTGACGATCTGAAAACTAATTAGGCTTCTAAATAAAGTCAGAACATTTACTAAACTCTGAGTCGAAGGCAATTCTTTCTAGAGTCACTGACATTCACGCTTCCTTCCACAACACCTGAAGCTTCCTAACAGAACCGGCTCTGCGAGTTTCACGTAAAAGTAATTGGACGAGCGGCGGTGAAGTGGAATATATTTCTAGTCAAAGTCAGACGTGGAGTTTCTTTCTCGGTGACCTCTGACTCGAAGCTTCTTTACAGTCCAGCGGAGATTAAAGACGCTCTGAGTGAGAAAACCGCAAGAAAACACTTCAAAAAAACGACGATACATTTTTTATGAAGTGCCCCTTTAAAGCTTAATTTCTGCCACCATTGGAGACGTGCAGCATTTTTGATCAAAGGCGCTGAATAATTAAATACCTTTCACGGAGATCTTAAAGATTAGCCTAATGCGACCGCTCTCAGAAATAATATTTAAAGACCTGCTGAACGAGCCTGTAAGAGCGATGCTGGCTGTTTACTGACGTCGCTGATGACTGTTTGAAACACTTCACAAGCACTTCGCTGGATCAAATTACAGATAAGACTCCATGTAAGGAGGCACGAGGTTAATTATATTCTTGTCGATATTAAAGGTGAGGATTCATCTCGCTGAACTGCTTCTGATTATTTTACTTTACAAGTTCAGGTTGTATTTAATGCAGCATGAAGAGTCTTTGCACAGTTTGCAAAACGGATGAAAACATCAATTATCCAGCTCACAGTTACTAATGAATACAGCCCACATACACACAGCGCTGATCGTACAGCTCAACAGGTCGAGTCTGTGTATTCTTTTATCATAAAGACGTACATGGGTATAATTTATTCATCATCGTTGTTATTGCACATCACTGTGAGCCCTGATCACGGAGAATACTCCAGAGTTTGTGTCTTATTTATAACAGATTTTAAAGATATACATAAATGCAAATATTTATCCGCAGATGCTGAAGCTTATCGCTAACCATCGCCACAGAGAATGCTGGAATGTAATCGGCCAGAGGCGATGCATTATGTAGAGATGACTGCGCGGCTCTGACGTCAAAGCTTTAGTAAACACTAGTTTTTTACTTGTTCAGGAAATTTCTCCCTCCAACTGTTGAAAGTAATGTTCAATCCAATCAGAACCATGAAAGTGAGTTTTAATATAAAGACTGATGGCAGAATAAACATGTAAAGTAATTTCTGTGAAAAATAATGGACTCTGTTATATGCTTTGTTCATAAATGTGGGGTTTGTTGTGATTCATACAGGTTATTTTTACTACTTTTGGGTTTAAAGGTGCAATATGTGAGAATTTTAGATCACCACATTCAAAAATGAACTCAAATTTTTAACAGAATGTGGAGGAAAATACTTTCGACCTCATATTAAAGAATATGTATTGTGTTGAAGAGATGTATAATGAAGTTAGCATGCTAACCAGCTAGCTCTGGTGATGTGCTGCCCTATCTCTATATTCAATTCAGTAAGTCAACAATATAACATATTGCATCATTAAAAATATAATACATGATATTTTCCAAAATGTTTCATCGCATCCATGTTAGAGGAATCTAAAGGTTTACTCATATTAACAGTGTGTTACATTTGGTCTCTTTAGCCTCTGGAAAGTGAGGATGGAAGTCGGCAGACGAGACTAAACGTAACGCGTTGCAATTTACATTTTATGTTTTCTTCTGTTAAAAAATTACATATCGTGCATTCGAAAGAGCTGAAAAGAATGTGGTTTGGAGAACGGATGGAAGCTGGGAGTCATTTTTAATTTGCTAGCGTTTGTATGTGAGTTTGATGAGGGATGGTATTACAATTAATTATTAAAGTAATAGCACTTATACTCTTACTTAAATGGTCCGTAAAAGCTCTATGCTGCTGATTTTATCTGATGATCACCGCATTCTTATTTGATATGTACCTTAATATAGGACGTCATAAATGAAGTAACATTCAGGCTTAGCAGAGGTTGTCGACGTCCTCATCAGGAGAGAGTTCCAACAATCAGTGAGTTTGTAGTTGTGCTCACCTGAACGGCGTCCTGAGAGCATCACAATCTGCTCCGGGTTCAACGTCTCCGCTCAGTCATTCTCAATGCAGAATATATACGAGCTGACTCGACCTCTTCTCCTCCTCCACCGCTCCTCACACACTTCTGAGCTGATTGAGCGCCTCTACAATCAAACGTGTGGGAGAAAGAGAAAACACAGCAGAAAAGGTCTCACAGACCTCACTGAGGTTCTTCAGAATCCCTGCTGAAGGATCCAACTCGGTCAGAACCAGTGTGAACCTGATGTGGTTACTGTGTGGTGCCTTAAATGACTGAAAACAGCAGACACAACCTTTCTTTTCAACCTCTGTGGAGGGAAATCAAACCTTTTTTTCCGTTTGGACTTGGAATATTAACCATAACCCATTAAGACGTTATCTTAATCTTTGGTTCTGTTGTATTGTTCTGCAGATTGTGTACACGTAGAACAATGTCGGCCCACCAGACCTACAAACCCAAAGCGTCTGTATCTGACGAGTTGTTGAGCTTTCTTACAAATCTGACCTTTAAAACTGGACGTTTCTTTATGTTGCAAGTTTTGAATTTTCTAGTTCTCTCCTGTCACAACCCTGTGATTATACTCTGCTTAAGTTTAGGCACGTAAACCAACTGGTTAGGGTAAGAAAATCATCTCGGTTTGGGCTAAAATATCTGTTCTGTGCTGAGATATTGAAAACTAGCTGGTTTTGGCCACCACAAATAAGATCGCCTGTAATTGATGCCACTAATAAGGCTAGAATTATCTGCAGGTGTCCTTAAAAACGGTGTGACCCGGACTGCAGTCGGCCTTTAGCCTTGTTGGCTGCGCTCACGCCGCCACCACTCTCCCCTCTGCCTCCTGATGTGAAAGCTGACTGCTAAGCACATAATGTGAACGTGATATGCCACGTTTGGAACAAAATGTCAACCCCGGATGTGTCTGTAGTTTGCAGAAACATTAACTGCTAACATTATTTCTTGGAGACTGAGCTGACTGACAAAACTTCAGACATCTACCTGCCCGCATTCTCACATTTGACAGACTATACTAGAATAATTTGTTTTATTGGTAAGTATGTATGTGCCAAAATTGTGAATTTGCCCTCAGAAGTTTATCTTCACTGGTTGGATTTAACACCTTCTGACGCTCAAGGCAACTTGCAGCCATATGCTAATGTTCCTACAGCGAGGGAGTGTTGAGAGGATTAGCGCCAGGCTACAAACACAATAATCACGAGCCTCCAATAAACACGGGCGTGTGCTTTTTTCCTCTCGCCAGGTATTACGCTTTCATCCGGCATTACACTCTCTTGTCTCTGAGACTTGCAGAGTCTTGCAGCTGTGCTTACATGCCCGTCTTGAATCCGCCTCCTGTAATTATTCTGCCTCTTCCCGAACATTTCTGCACCGATTTCTCAGCTGAGCGTGAGAGATAAAAATATAATGGATGTGAGTTATTTTGCATTAAGCTATTTTATTGGTGAGCTTCCAATCTGTCACATTTTAGCCGTAGCTGTTTTCCCACTGCAGGGTATTTTATTGTCGTACCACACACACACATTGTTTGGTCAACTCGTGTGCTGTCATTGTTTTGTTCCTCACTTTATTCTACACAAAGCACAAGCCTGACGTCATGGTTTTATCCGTATAATGTGCGCGCCCTACAGCGGCTCTACTTTTAATCAAAGTGATTTCGCTACTTTTCATCGTAGCGTATCCACTCATACTAATTGTGTGTAATGATGTTTCTCTGATTGTGTTAATATCAAGAGAGTCCTTTTGGCTCTTGCTCTAATTGCCAAACCTGATTGCTCATCTCTTCCATCACCCTCACAGGCCCCACACGGCATGGATTCTATCTCCGGGTGCAAATATCTTATTTTTGAGAGAAAGTGAGCGTGATGCCACCGGCCTGTCAGACCGTTGCAGCAAATTATGGCTTTGTGAAATGACAGCGTTGTGGGGTATTATTGTAATTAGGAGAGCGGATCAGTGACGGCTGAGCAGAGCCGCAGAGAACGGGTCTCCACACTCGACTGTGTCTTGTTCAGTCACAATGTTGATGACCTGCCGGATGAGTTAAAAGGGCAATTTATCCGTCAAAATGGCTCCTTGTATTGGCCGTCAGACAATTGTTGGCGTGGTAAGTAAAGAGCTACAAGGGCCTCAGGGAGACGCGGTCACATTAAATGTTGTGTCTGAGTCTTAGTGTCGCTGCATCCTTCAAGCTTTCCATTCTCATAGCCCACAAATGCATTTCTTATTGATTGAGCTGTGGCAAATTTACTGCTTGAAATTCTTCGCAACTTTTGAAACAATGGGTCAGTGATTTCAGACAGAAGTAAACAAAAGCAGCTTCTCATTTCGAGCACTTAGACGTTGATTTCGCCGACTCGATCTGGCATATTTTATCAGCTGTAGGAAGCTAATTTAGCTAATGTAGCTCCACCAGTTGGTTTTCTCTGTATGCGGCTGCCTTTTCTATGTTTCCGACTGACTTGTACTTGAATATTGCACCTGATGGCCAAATACAAGATAGAGTTCTTGGAGACTGAGGCTAAAGTTACAGCTACATGTCCCATGAAAACTGTTAGCATCCTCACCAGCTGATGATTAATGTAGACACTGAAACCAAGAAGAAGCATTGTTCATGTATTGCAAAAACTGGATAATCATACTTTTATAGGTGAGATATGGAAAAAATATGATCAGACTTTTTTTGTCTTAACATAACACAGTTTGGCTACTTAACTTGAACATTTGTATACAAGAGAAAAAAGCTTTTACGGTGTCTGAGGTAATGAGAGTTTCTGATGAGTTTGACTTCTGTAAAAACGTCCTCAAATTGAATAAAGAGCAAAAAAAAGAGGTTTTAATTGAAACTCTGATAGCTCCATGGCCTTAAAAGTAATGCTCATTACTTTAGCTGGTCATGCTGCAAGCAAACAAACCAGCACAATCACCAGAATCGTGTTGGAAACTAACATGTCTGCGAGCCACAGGTACGTTGAGCTTTCGGTCTGGTTAGGTTTCGTTACAAAACCACTTGGTGAGCGTTAGGAAAAGACTTTGTTTTGGCTCGCCTGGTTCTGTTGCCACTAGAACAACTGGAACCATCGTGACGTCTCTTTGAGTGGGTTCATGCGAACAGATGTTGAAATGGAAATGGTGGTCCCTCCACCTCCCGTAAACGTTTTAGGAAGTGCCTTGCAGAAGTGTTGATGTGATATGTCTGACGTTTTGCAGAAATCTGAAATGCCGGTGTTTTAAACACGCTGTCAAATCCATTCCTGTCGCTGTGATTTTTGTTTTTGAGAGCCTGAAAGAAAGAAACCACCCAACAAATTCTTCAAATGCTGTATGTCATAAAAAAACAGCCCCACATTTGAAATATGAAAAGCTTGGCCGACCTGTTGGGCCCATTTGCTGCGGCTCAGCCATGATTGTATGAGTTGGATGCTGTTCTGGGAGGGTTTGTTCTGCAAAACTCAACAATATGGCTTCAGTTGGACATTTTATTTCTTATAATGGCACTGAAGGGTTTCAGCAAAGCTCTCTCCATGATTTTTTTCACAGAACTAACAGACAATTGGTTCTTAAGTGTTAAACTATTATTTCCAAAGTGAAAAATCAATGTTCTGATCTACATCTCTTTCTTGTAATTTCTCCTCTGTGGAAGTGAAACTCGATTTTAAAGCTAAACGTCAGACATGTTAATGAAACGGTCGGTCAGAATTGAAGGGTTGGTGAATTATAACCGTTTTATGTTGGCTCATAAGTGTTACGAGAGACGGACAGGGTTCTTTTCTAGCTTATAAAGACCATACCTGTCAGTAGTTTATTACGAGGGAGTCGTCACCTGTAGGAACAGAAGCCATGAGGTATGAAGAATGACGGTAATATAGCATAATAATAATAATTCAGTTCACTGCATGAGACCTATTAATCTTGTGACTTGACACCTTTAGCTGTGACTCACATATAACACTGTGACTAATTCAGAACACCAAACCTATGGAGCTTATGGAAGTGTTCAATATTGAATAATAATAAAAAAAAAACCCTGATATGATGAAAAGTGCATAAAATATACATGCAGATTAAATAATTAAAGCCTCAAGTCATCATTAAGAAATGTTATGTCATCATTAATTTCCGTTTTAACAGAGTTTTATTGGAGAGGATATCATTTTTATTTGATCAGAGACATTTTTAATTTTCTTAAAAGACAGTTTTATTTCATCATATCATTTTCACCCATTACACTGTTTCTTTAGTATTTCCACTTTACATGACAGTGGAAAAAAAATGTTGAAATTAAGAGTATTGTCTCATTTCATGGTCTTGTTTTTCCGGTACGTAGTGAAGGCCGACAGCACACGTGTCAGTTTCAGCACCGAATCGGTCCATTCGTCACGCTTCTGTCCGCGGGATGCCAACCTGCATCTCAGCCTCCTCCTGCCAGTGGCCATGAAGATGTGGACAGGTAATCTCAGCTTCCCAGCGATGCTTTTCATGCAGGTAACGTAACTGGAGTGCTGGCGGTGAAAAGATGAGAAGACTTAAAATCTCATTTGGAGTCCATCGCATGGGCAAGGTGAGAGGAAACCACCCAGAAACGATGACCCATGAAATGAAGGAGCCGACAACTTGCCTCCACCAGGACCCCCATCCTCCTCACAACACCCTGCAAAACAGGAAGGGAAAAGGTCGCAGAGGAGATGTGAAACTCAACCTTGAGAAGTATACTGGCGTGGTCGGGGGGGTTTCACCAGTGTTCACAATGTGGAGTTAGATGAAAGGGTTTCTGTGGATGTTCTTTGTGCGTCTGTCTCTGCGTGCACACAGAAAAAGAAACGCCAGGTAATCAGACATTGTTAGGCTTGCTTAAAAAAATGCAAATTGCCGGCTTTTGGTTTCATAACAAAGAGTAAATAGGGACAAGTCTTTGTGTCCCGCTGTGCTGTGATGGACTCTGCGAGATGAGAAAGGCTATTTCCCCTTCAAAGCAAATTGAACAGAATTGATTCGGTCCCATCCTCCGCGAGAGTGCAGCTTCAAAGAGTGTTTCTCCGAGGCCTCGTAACCAGTGTCGCTTTACCGACGCAAACCAAATCCCTCGTGTTGTGTGTGTGATCCAGTCTCCAGCGAGCGTGTACTTTAATTCATTCCTCTAAAAGTCAATTAGTCTGCTCAGTCAAACCCTTTTGGACTTGCTTCAATTCTGATAAGTCCAATTTGCCACAAAAGCCTAATGATTAATCACACTGATTGTGTTCACAAATAAACTTTTTTTCGTTGCCGCAGTGTGAAGTGTGTGAACTCTTCTTCTCCTTTATCCCGCAGTTTCGGTCACGCATAATGATTCAGACTACAAACAGCATTTTGATTTATTAATAAGACTCATTATTAATCTTTAATGGCAGTCACAATGCATATGTATGACCTCGCTTGCTGAGATTCGAACATTTTATCATGTTTATTTACATATCAAATGGCCCGTGTCTGCAGCGCAGCGGCAGTCGTGTCACGACAAAACACTGTGAGCATGAATCCCTGTAAAGACTCAAAGTGCAAGACAGTCGATAAACATGAGAATACAAATATTTAGCCTTGGGTCGTTAAATATTCGTGTTCATGTTTTTTTTTTAATGGATTCTTTACCACTTCACTGTTCTGTCCTCTGAGGGGCTGAAGGCAAACGCCTGATACCTGCAGCCATAGCAGCCCTTTAGAAGAGCGACTGGCTGAGTGAACTATGAGTCTTGTTTTCATGTTGTTGTTTTGCCCGATTGTTTCCTGCTGTTGTGTCGCACTTCATATATTTCTGTCTGTCAGTGTTGCATGACGTTCTGGGTCAAGCGTTACATTGATTGTCCCTCTGAGCTACAGCGACCCGATCACCAAAACACAATAAATGTTGCCAATGAATGTTTCTGCAAACAACAGCTGGACAGAAACTTTACATTTCTTTATGTTGCATCTTAAAGTGTCTTTCAGTCATATTTTCTGTTTTATCTTGTGACAACACTGTGCTCATGCTCTGGTTAGGTTTAGGCATGAAAATCCCTGAGTCAGGGTTTGGAAAACATCATGGTTTCACAGGAACAACAGTTGTGTCCGAGCGTTTCTGCTCAGATTATTTAAGGTACAGTGTTGCTTTTCCAGCGTCTCTGATATCTACGACATCTCGTACTAACTGCAAGTTTGGGGTAAACTTGAGATGTAATGTTCTTTAGTCTGTGGCCTAACTAGGCCATCGATATAACATTGGTTCTGTAAACAAATCATTTTAAACAAACCTCCTTTGCAGCTGTAATACTGCAGCTGCTGGAGGACAAGAACCATAAATATGGGTCATAATAAACTGCTTTCACAGTCGACCTCAGCGGTCATTAATCTAAAGCTGAATTTGTCAGGCTTACACATGCTGACACACTGTGGTCACGTGTCAAAATGTCCGTAGTTTCACACTGACAAATGTTGAGCTGCAGTCTTAAACTACAGTGACCTCACCTGTAACTCCACCACCTTCCCCTCCGTCTCTGGATACGATATCAGGTCATAAACACTTAATGTGAACGTGATATGACACGTTTTGTAGACTTGTTGTTACAGTACGTGGCCTATGACACCTGCAAATGTGAGTATCTGTGGTGCACAAGATTTTAATTCTAGCTACCGGGCTGTGTACAGTGCTAAAAATAAAGTCTTACCGACGAGCTCTTTAGGTTGCGACTGTTCACAGCCGGGCTTTTATGAGGCCCAAGATACGAGTGATGAAAGAACCGAATGAAAGCAGGTTCCAAGGGGACGACAGATGAGTCATTATTCTGGAGCAAGGGAATTTAATTTCTTTTCTCTTTTTGAATTATTGTGCAGAAATTGAATTCTTTTGATTTTTTTTCTTTCATAACAGATCTGACAAAGCACTTGGCAAACTGCTGTATTATCCCTCAATGTTTGAACTAGAGTTGAATGGAATGTTCCCAAACATGAATAAGGTGTTGTTGTTTTTCTTTCTTGGCTTGAGAGGAATAAGATTTTATCTGAATGCATATTGGGATAAAAGTTGAACAATGTTCTGTCAGGCATGTTTTCTTTTCATTTGAGTACATTTTTAGCCACTGTGTGCATGCGCTGCCTTGTTCTGCTCTCAGGAAGCACACTCTTAATGGAATTGGTTGCTATGCTTGTTATGGCTTTAAGGTATCAATAGATTAAAGGACCTGGAAGGCTGGAAGACGTAGTTTAATGGACGCCAATACAAGAAATCTCGCTTTCTAGAAGTTACACATGTCCATTAACTGAAGCTTTTGCATGTTTCTCCTTTTATATATCGAGAAGCTCTCAGGAACTGCTTTAATGTGCAACTCTGTCAGTGTGAAGAAAACGCAGCCGGCTGGTTGGTCCCTGTATAGCCTGCAGGTACTCAGGATCTATTAACCCCCTCCACCACTCGCTGTGCAGAGAGCAGTATGCACACAATGTTGCTTTGTAGCGATGGAACAAAACCTGGGAGCCACTGAAAGGATCTTTTTACACGACGCATGCATGTTCAGTCATGCACGTCACCTGTAGCGCGCCGCTTATGGCCATCTGACGGAGGAAATATTAGGTATTGAAGAGTGATAAGAATTTCTCTCAGTGCTGTAGGTTTAATCTGATACACTAATAATACTGAGGAGACTGTTTACTGGTGAGATGTGCACATGAACAACAATCAAACATTTGGTAATGTGAATTATGCACATGTTGATATCTGTATGATTATTATTGGGTATAACTCTTTCCAACCTTTTCATGTTTTCCAAATCAAGTGAACTAATTAAACCATCGCCTGCAGTCGACTGTTAAGGGTTCATGTGTTCTGATGTGGTTTCATCAAACACTGAACATTTATCAGAATCCTTAAAAGCAGGAAATCCTGGAATTAAAGCAAAGCAAAGTCAGAATCAGAATTACCTGCGGACCTCTAGTCATTTGTAATAATCGCCTTTGATCTTAATCCTGTGCAAATCTGCCTCGTCTGTAATTTATAAAGTAAAAACATCCACCACATTTACATTAAAAAATGAGTGATGATGGAGAAGGAGCAAGAAAAGGGTTGTCATATTCAAGTACAGCCACAACAGCTGATTCTTACTCCCAATGTGCCAAATACAGATTGCTGTATTTCAGTGGCCATATGCCCTCAATGCTGCAGTCGCCCCTGGATGGTCAGTTCTTGAAGTGCGGATGTATAAAGAGCAGGAAGAGTCTGAGTCATCAGTCGAGTTGCTGCTTATGATACATAAGTTATGAGACTGATTGCAGTTACTTTTAACCCAAGTGTGATCTTTTCCTAAACCTAACCAAGTAGTTTCTAAACTTAGTCCAAAAGACATAATATGTACTAATATTTGAACTGTCGATGTTGCATACGACGAATTACAGCTAACATGACCAGAGAGCCCCTTCAAATGCAAAACATGTGTTGTAGTTTGAAGCTTAATGCCACTGAACAAGCTTTCGTATTTGACGTGTTGGTACTGATAACTCGTTGGCCACAAAAGCATCAGTTAGATGATCCAATTTAGCTGGAAGTGTGCGTTTATGCTGTCAATAACACGATAACAAACATGCAGAGGTCAGATATCCTGTGCAGATATAGAGACGAACATGAATTCACATGCTCGCACAAACAATTACGTACGAGATCCATCCACACTCGAACACGCCCACTCCCACATGCACCTCCATCCACGCTCTGATCACCTATTCAGGCGTGACAGATTAGAGTGAACCTGAAGCTGGTGATTCAGTTACAGTATGCACGCCCCCCCCAGCATGAAATCAACACCACGCATTCACACCGAGCCCACTGCACAGCCTACTAATTCATCTGCCAATGCACATCTGCACACAGGAAGTTAATTACCAGAAAGTCTGAACATGCACAAGCAACCACCTACAGTAATTTACACCTGCCTGTACATGTTGATTTCTTTAAGCTGCATATAATCAGCTGACCTTAATTAGCAGATTGTAGCCTCCTCTCCAGTACTAGCATCAACCCTCCTGTTTACAGCATAGCTTAAAGGCTTAAATGTACTTGAATATGCTGCTGTGCTGCGCATAATGCCCTGCTGGATGACACGGCAGCTTGCAAAAATGAATACAAATGAGCGGCATTATCTCGTGAGGTGCTCGGTCTTTCCCCCCGTATACAGACATTGATATGCAGCCTCAGACACTTGTAAGGCAAGAAGCTAGCGAAGATGCAACGGTAGGTTCAGTGTACAACATCCCTCTAACGAACCCCCTGGATAACAGTGCATGATGGGAAACAGATGCGCTACAATTGTTCAATTAGCCCCCAGACTTTTGATACAGAAGGTCCCTGAATGCCTCGACATGTTCAGCCGCTGATATCTGCGAAAGCCGAACACCAGGGAGACACGCGGACAACAGAGACGAAACAAAAGAGGGAAAACAAAAAGACTGAAAGACAAAGAAGTAAAGGCTGAAACGCCATGACACCAGAGGGCTGCGGCAGGGTAATTTATCAGCTTCTGAAGGCCACTGCAGACACATTTACTCACTGTGTCATGAAGGAACATATTTCTCCTCGAGCCTGTGGAATCACCTCATATCAGCGCCTTCCCCCTGTAACTGAGAGTTTTCTTCAGCACTGTAATAAGATTTTGTCCCTGTGTGCCATACCGTCCCTGATGAGGATATTTCTCAACGTTAAATTCCATTATTGATGCACGTAGTGTCAAGAATAGTGAATTACCTTTGCCGGAATTGGATGGACTCCTATCTGACTATACTGCTCCTAAGGTGTGCGGCTCTAATGGCTTTTTATAAAGAGTCCATTCATTCTATTTCTCATTTCACAAATGTACAGACGGCAGTACAGCTCTGAGTTATCATCATCATCATCGCGAGTCACTTACCGCTGGGCATTGGCGTTCTTGCCATGAGTACAGCAATCAAGGCTTAAATTGCCTTAAATTTGGCAATTTTCCTTTTTGTGGTCTTTTAGTGTAAGTGGGAAAAAGATTATGCGCAAAAAAAAAGGGTGGATCAAAGGTAAAAAACTCAAACGCTAGAATAAATGGTAGCAAAGTACGTTTCCGCAAAAGCACAGATGAGATAAAACTAGACATTTTCTTTACGTTGCAGCTTCTTCATCGTGTTTAGGTTGAATTTTCTATTTCTGTCTTGTCACAACGATGTGTGTTTGCTCTGTTTTAGGTTTAGGCACAAAAAAACACTTATTTGGCTTAAGGTAAGCATCGTGGATTGGCTTAAAATACCTGTTCTTTTGTTGCCGTGCTCATTGAAAGAACATTGTCCGATTTCTCTCTGAAAAATCACCCGATTTTGTTGCCAGAAACAGCGCTAGAAATGTCACCAACCATCCTTAAAAAACACCTGGTTTTGACGCCAGCAAACTGGCTGGAAATGTCTGTAGGTGTCCTTAAAAACTCAAACTGTCTGTTGGTCTTTCTGCTGCTCTGTTGACCTGTAATGTTGACACACTACTGACAGGAAGAGAGAAGTATGATGAGCATTGTTGGTGTTTGACTGCAGAGGTTCAAATCGAAAAGCATCATTCATCATCTGACTCTCCGTCATCTGCTGTGTAATTATGAAAACATCAGGTGTGACAGGTTTCTCTGTCATGTCAGCCATCAGAACAAATTGTGACGATCGTGAAAATGAACTGAGCAGATAACATCCATTTGCTTCCATTATCTGGCAACACAAACCGAAAAAGAATGTGGGGAGCTAAATTACCAACGCGACGAAAATTGCTCCCAAGGCGTGTAATTACTGTCCGTTCTCAAGCATGTATATAACTTTCTAGCCTTTCCTGAGTGCCTCATTATTCTCCGAGTGTGGAATCACTCCAGTTTCACAAATGTACGTGGCTTTGAACTGGACTGCTGCTGGAAATGTGACACAAACTCTTCATTAATTGTACACTGATGAATGGCACGTTCCTCACCACCAGTTATGACTTCTAATTACACTCACAGTGAAAGTGGTGCATGCAAATGTTTCCTGTTATCACTGAATCCATCTACACAGATCGACATCAGGGCCACCGTTGGTATCGTCACTTTGTAGGAGGGCTACGGCGACATTCATCTACTACAAGACGGTGCAGAATTTCAGAATATGTAGTTTTTATTTCAATTTAAGTTCAAACAGCGAGTGCAGATCTTTTTTCCTGCACTGAACGAACAGCTGAAAAACATTTGTACTTTATTTCTTGGCAACACTTCTGCACATATTTTCTTCATATTTAAAGGTGAAATATGGAAGATGAGCTGAAGGCCGCCATCTAGTGTCTCAAGGTCGTACTCGCGACAACAAAAAAGTTATTCCAGCGGTCGGGTTGCCAGGTTTGTTGCCGAGTGTGTCAAGATCAGCCAGCATCATGTCAAGTGATGAATCGTACAAGGTAAGGACTAATTTCGACTGATCAAGTAACTAAGTATAGCAGAGGAGTTTGACCGACAGGTAGCGTTAGCTAAGTTAGCAAGCGAGTTAGCTTACCGATCCAGGAGAAAGTTCGCCATTTCCGCGTGTGTTTTGATGCCGTGGAAATCCTTTACCTGAGTCCATCGAGCGTATGCTTCGCCGATATTTACTCTGGTTTTTGCTCTTCTCCGGTCACTCAGCTGCTGGGACAGATAACACTCCGTTCGCTGGGGCTCTGAAGAGCTTGCAGACTCCGCCATTTTACTCAGTGTCAGCCTAGCTGTGCCGAGGTTGCATATTGGCAACCCGCAATGCCGGCCGCTATTTGGCTGGTACGATGTAAACAGGAAGTCATTGTCGAACCCGTCAAAATTTCTTAAATTATTTATTTCAGACTAAATACAACTTTTCAAGGAAACGCATTACTTTTAATCTGCGCCCCTCTAAACGCCCCATGGATGTATTATTTTTGAAAAAATATAGCTTTTAATAGGCATATTACATATTCAACCTTTAACAACTAAAAAACATGTGAACAGAAGTAAATATCTGTACACACAACAGTTATTGATAATGCAAATATTTTCCCTTATAAATAATTTATTCACACCTTGAACTAGGCGTCCCTGTAGTCGGACTTAGACCGATAACATTACTTGGCGCCTGCCAGAATTGGTTTGCTGTCAACAAAATGCCAAACAATGACCACATTAAATTTTCTGTGGCGAGTCTACTTCAGAATAAAGGTCAACTTGTGTCTTTTAAAATAATTGATTGTGATTTATTATAATTGTGTTTTTATTTAAATTGCAAATGGAGTTCAAATTTGTGTAAAGCAAAACAAATTAAAAATTCAGTCGGTAGATCTAAACAGTGAGGTTGTTGCCTGGGAAACCAAAAACAACTGGCTCAAAGACGCTAAAATAACTCAACAGATCTGAGCGTCGGGTGATTATTCCCTGTGTATTTGAGTGACATCTCTCACAGTACATGAAGCCGTGTGATTTAATTATCAACATAAAGCAGCAGCTGTAAAGGACAGAAGCCAAAGAGGAGCGTGTAGCTTACAGCTGTTTGGCCCGGGGAGCATCTGTGCAAGGTGATCCAGTCCTGCATCAATCATCAGAACTACAAGGTGTTTTATTTGTGTGTGTGCATCTGAGTACACAAGAACCTGTATTACTCACATTGTGGGGACATAAATACAGTTTCACACTCATGTTGTGGAGACCTTCTGTACCTATGGGGACAAAAGGTTTCCAAAACAGAGATAATTATATTTTTGGGTTTAGGTTAGGATGAGTAAGAGTCTTCAGTGAGTTGAATTACAGAGTAAAACTGCCTCTAGCCTAGAAATAAATAAAGAAATTTGCTGTGTCTCAATTCAGGGTCTGCGTCCTTCGAAGGACTCGGCCTTTGAGGTTTTCGAAGGCGAGTCCTTCGGAGAGAGATTGTTAACCACGTCAGCCGTTGTTAAATGGGACGTCTCGCCTTTGGAGCATTTCCTGGTTGCGTCACCAGATGTTTTACCCTTTTGTCAGGATTTCTGCCGCCCAGGCCTGCGAAAGTGACGATCTACATCACGTGATGTCGCCATTTTCTCGCTTTCTTTCTTTCTTTTTGGGGCGCGCAAAGACATCTTGGGATGTGTGAGGCCACGAAGGATCGTAGCGGTGCGTTTTCCAAAAACAGGGAAAAGAAGGAGCATCTGGAGGAGCCTTCGAATTGGGACAGCCTTTGTGCTTCGTTGTGACGTAATTGGCCTTCAAATGCTCCTCCAAAGGATGCAGACTCTGAATTAAGACACAGCAATTCACTCCTTCTTGCAGCCTCCTGCAGCTGCACTCCGACATACTGCTAGCTGACATATTAGCAAATGTTTGTCGTCATTAAACTCGCTGGCGATGCTGCAACTTCCTGGTCAAACACACCCAGTTTTGTTACCAAGATACAGGCTGGAAATTGTTTCGCCTTGAAAACATCTGCTGGTTTGACACTCGCAGATGTTAATACACAGTTTCAAACTGCCGTCACCGACTCTGCAGCTGTCTCTCCTCCTGTCACTCCACCACCTCCACCTCCACCTCCACCTCTCGATATGACAGTCAGGTCATAAAACATGCAACGTGAAAGTGACACATTTTATAGAGTCATCAGTGTGGTGCAAACGTGTCGGCGGTAACCAGAAACATTATCCACCAACATTTTTTCCTGGCGACGCAGCTGTGACAGGTATTTTTTTTTTTTAATCAAACTACTGAATCACTCCTCTGCTGATGTTCCTCTCCTGTAGTCTGTCGGGAGGCGTTGGTGTTGTACGCAGAGGAGGGAGGAAAGCTCGAACTGCAACAGCCAGGCTTCCACCTCTGGAGGGCAGTCGTGACGCATATTTATACCACAATATGTATAATTCAAATACTTTGCACTAAATGTCAAGATATGCACTGATATACACGTTTTTATAAGACGAAAAAATGGGATTTTTGGGTTTAGTTCCTCTTTGAATCAATGCAACGTCCTCAAAAGTGATGGAAACACGACTGTGTGTGTCTGCGTGATTTAAAAGGTGTCTGTGGATTTAATTAAGTTTTTGTTTTGGAAGAAATTCTGTCTGTACTTGAGGGTTACTGCGTTCATGACACTGTGCTCATACCTGAGCTGCTCCTCTCCTCTGGCCACCCCATTCAGAAAATCCCTGCGCTCGCCCCTGACTAACCAATCAGCGCCGGTCATTTGTGCACAAACCCGCTGCGCTGCTGCTGCTGCTGCTGCTGCTGCGCGGGGCTCACAGTCGCTGTCAGACGCGGTTGCGCGCTCCAACGCTCCCCGAACAAAAGACCCGAAAACACTGATCATCATCTCCAGGCTGTAGAGTGTCTCTGAAGACAGAGAGAGAGATTTAAAGAGAGGGTTGCTTTAATTCTCTCCCGGCCGGTTTTTTTTGTCTCACTTGGATAGGAGGACTGTTTGTGTCGGCGTCCCAAGATGAACCAAACCGCCACCGTATCGCACCAAGTGAAATGCCAGTCCACGAAGACCATCAAGGTGAGAATACCTGAGTGTTTCTTCTTCGCTGTGGTCAACTTGTTTTAATGAAGAAGCTCCGTGTCGGCTCAAAACTTCAGTGCGGGGTTTGGTGCGCATTGACGCACAGCTTTGGAGATGGTTTGGGGATTTTTTTCATGTCAGCGTCCCTGTTCCTTCCTTCCTTCGTTTCTTTCGGTTTTATTTTATTTTTTTGTTGAAACTGCTGAATTTTCACAGAATTGTGCGCAGGTAATGTGACTCCTCTGGATGTGTTTGGATGAAGGAGCTCCGGTTCTTGGGGGTCCAGTGTGAATGTGTTGGATGAGGAGCCACACACTGGCGCAGTGGCGAGATTTCATTCATATCACGTCGTGCTTCTTCTTCGTATTATTATTATATTGTCTGTGTGATTGTCATAGAGTCTCTTCACACAGACACCGGCTGCTCTCCGTCCTGCCTCTGAAAACATGCGTGCTTTTGTCTCTGATGGCGCAGCAGTTGCTTAACTTTACCGTGCACGGTCTCTGGAGATCATCCTCCCTTCATACCTGTTGTTTACATGCGAAAGTGGCTGCAAGGAGGCGGAGAGGAGTGTGTGTGTGTGTGTGTGTGTGCATGTGTGTGTGTGGACAGGTGATTTAACACCGTCGTTGTCTCTCCGCGTCACGACCGAGAAACGTCCGCATTGTGCACTTAAACCTGAGCTGAAGGAGTGTGATTTTCCCCCCTGGTGTGTATGTGTGTGTGTGTGTGTGTGTGTGTGTGTGTGTGTGTGTATGCGTGACTCAACAGTGGTATCGATTCTGCTGGCGGGCTCTGCATCACTTTTCCACCTCAAAGTCCCACCAGAGAAATGTAGCTTGGGGGCAAATCCATCGATCCTCCTTCCTCAGCGTCCCAGCGGCTGCGATTTTTTGGAATACAAGGCTGAACGTGTAGAATTAGTGGAGTTCAGCTTCGGATGAAACACGGGTGAAGATATTAAATTGGTTTAACAGGAGCCGTGGTGTAGTTTTGTGTCAGTCTCTCCTGGTAGTTGGTGTTGTTTGCAGCTGTCAGACTCTTTTGGATGCTGAGCTGTGAGACATCAGCATCATCACCTCGCTGCTCATCTGTGCTCTTGATGCCGAGGTCCTTCCTCCCGTGACCCCTGTGCCCAACTCTTCATCTGTCATCAGTCTCTCTATAAGTGCTGCAGCCTTATAGAGCCTCATATAAAGGCGTAAGAATGAGGCCGAGGCTGTCAGATTGCACATGTGATGCATCCAGAGTAATGTGTGCAGAGAAATACACATTCCCTTCATCTTTCTTCCCTCAGGTTAGCTAATGCTGCTAAGATTTGCTAACAGTTTGCGTTCTTTCGCTCTTGTTTTGCTTTTGGTGGATAATTCTGGCTTCTTGTTGTTCTGTCTCTTTGTCCTTCATGTTCATCAGTTTGTTGCTCAGATCTGGGAGCATGGCAGACAATTGTGAGTCTGACGAGGCAGGAAGCAGATGGTCGTGCAGTTTGTGATCGGGCCGACAGTTCAGCCAGATTATCTAAACCGTTTTATTTTGTTGGCGCTAAAAACTGAAAGTTTACACAGCGAGGAACTGTCAGTTTGGAAGATTATTCTATTGTTTGCCTTCGTTTCAGCCATTAACTCGATGAATAAAATGTTATCGTGACTGAATGTGACCAGAGTTGTAAAAAAAATGCAGTTAACCCCTGAAGATCCAGTGTGAATCATCTAGTGACATCAACCAACTGAACACCCCTCGTCTGCCAGAACGAATATTGGCGATGTATGTTTCTGCACATCGTGGATATGCTGAATTAAATTGTATGTTGCCACAGTGCTTTTCTTATGTTCTAGTTAGATTCAGGCACAAACACACCTAGTTAGGTTAAAGAAAATATCATGTTTTGGCTTTAAATACCTGCTTTGGTCGCCACAAACCTCGCTGGAGACAACCCGAGGTCGACCATGCAGTGGTGTCATACTTAGAAATGTTAAAACACAACCCCGATCTGGAGTCTCCGGCTTGTAGTGTTGTCAGAAATATCGATAATTATCAATTCTGAATATTTGGAACTGTTTCAAAACTAATTTTCCACAGAACTGACACAGATGCCGGCTGTGCTTTCACGTACAGATGTAGTGTAACGACTCAGCTGCTCTCTGCTAAGATGGCCGCTAAAAAACGCTCAAGGCCCCTCCATGAACCAGTTTGTCCTTTCTGAGCTACTGTAGAAAGACGGCGGTGCAATACGGCGGACTCTAAGGAAGAAGAGCCGCTCCTGTAGACATTCTAAGGTGGCCAAAACGCAGCTAGTTGTATTGTCAGGTGATGACGACATGATTGTGAATATTATTTTCCATTTCCAACCTTTAACGCCCCCACGGAAAAACAAGCTTCAAATCAAATCAGGGAGAAGAAAACAAGACAAAAACAAAAATACAGAAAACCTTGAACATGAAATGACAAAAACTGAAAATAGCGTGTTTTTGCTTCAAAGGATTTTAAGCAGGAAGAAGACAGTTTATCAGAGAAGACATTTTTTTTACTGTCTTTAGCTTACTTACTTTAATAAACAAAATGTGGTTTTAGTTCTATTCAACAGCCAATCAGTGTTTGATACAGTCAGCACTCGTAGCCTCGTCACTGAGATGGATACCAAAGTGTCCAACGCACCTTTTGCTCGATATCATTGACTGGGTTGTGGAATCAGTCAGACAGGATGGAGCAACACATCAGTTTCATTTCAGTGATCTACAAACTGTCCCTGTGGCGACAGCGTTCATTTGGGAGTTTGCGGCAGCTTTAAACCCCCCGATGAGGATCAATGAGGGTAGTTAGAAGAAGCAGCTGAGGAAAAAAGAAACGACGAGTCTTCAATGGATTCGATGTGTTGTCATACAGGCCGAAACACACAGAAAATGTCCTGCGTCTGTGGCTGGAAAATGCTGAAATAGACGAGTTACAGGAGCGAGAGAGCTCGTATATTTTCTCATCCTGCTTTGCTTCACTACAGCTCGATGCTCCGACACATGAACAGATAGAAGAGCAGTTTTATATTCTGTACAGAACTGTAAACATCCTGAAAAATACATTTGAGCAGATATATATATAAATAAGGACATAATATTCTACAGGAACAGCCTCGCTTGGCCAGATTGGCTTTTAGGATCTTTGCTTTGTCTTACAGCGACAATAAGCAGAGCTGGAATTACATTCCTTGAGAATATTCAGCCTCATATTCTGCTGCCTCGAGGGTTTGCCGTGTGTGAAAAGACATTTCCTGAATCTCTGTGTGCAGCACTTTTTTTTTTTTTTCCTTTTATGGCCTTTCTATTCACTTTCGGGGGGGGGGGAAGCACCGGAGCCGGGCTGCCTGCTGCAGTATAAATCGCTCTCCAAACCTCCCCGAGATGGATGAGCGTTGGTTTGGAGGGTCTGACACCCCGAGGCGTCTCGCCGCAGCTCGGCATGATGCACTTTGCCTTCAGCTCGCAGCAAACCTCCGTCAAACAAGCAGGGATCATAGTCGGGATTAAGTACTCCAAACCTCCTCTGTGTTGCACAAAAAAACCCCCCCCGCTAATCTCTTCACGTCTGACCCCCGTCGTCTGGCGCTGAGGTCTTAACGGCTCTCCGTTATCCTCTTAAATGACCCCTGTTCATATCATAGCTGTGTCCTTACGCCACAAGCCGAGATAAGAAATCCAATTAGGAACCAATGCAGCAGATTTTTCGTGGGCCTGAGCTCTCGGGGGTCTGGCTGAGTTTAACGAGGCTCGATGCGGCCCGGAGCTCGTGCCATCAGCGGTCCTTGGAGGTGTCAGGTCCACCCACATGCAGATTGCAACTATAAACCAGGATTGTCAGTAAAGCGGGGCGCCGTGTCATTGCTCGGCTCCGAGAGCACACATCAGCGACGGGAGCACAAGGTCGCGTAAGAGGATGTGATATATTTCTCAAGCTGTGCTGTAACTTTGCCGAGTTACACTGAAGTTCACGTCGGGATTGACAGCCAGTGATTTATCCAAGTGAAAAGGACTGAGGATCGTTTTTTTTTTAAAATACCAATTTTAGTTTCCTGTTTTGTGACGACAGGATGAAGTACATCTGAGGGTGAATGTGTGCGTCTCATCCGACACCTTCGAGCCATTTATAGTCACGTTACTTTTAAGATTTCCTTGAGCGACAAAAATCCTGGAGATGGAAATATCAAGTGACACAAAGTCTTTCAGCAGCGGGCACAACAGTGTCTTTCATAAAACCAGATAAAATTACTACTCTGCTAAATAATGCACTTTTAAGAACCCTCCAGAGGCCGAGGAGCAACAAACAAACCCCTCCTGGAGGATCTCTGGGACCAGCAGGCCGTATAGACAGAGACTGATCCAATATATGCATTAAAAGATATCGTTAAACTGTAAACTGTTGCTAAACACACAGGTCAGCACTGTTGGGATGCTAAGTTTGGGGTTATGTGCATTATTTTCTTGGATCGTACGAGCAAGCTGCAGAAATCTAACCAGGAAACCAAATCACCAGCGTGTCGGCAATGTTTTGTGCTCTGGTTAGATTAAAGGCACATAAACAAGTTGTTTCGGGTTTGGAAAACATCATGGTTGGTTTAAAATACCTGTTTCGGCCGCAGCAATCACAGATGGAGATGGTCCGACTTCCTCTAAATGCAAATGTCCGCAGGTGTTCTGAAAAATATCCGCAGGTTTGGCTCAAGGCTGTTTTGCAGCTGAGTCGTTGTAATAACTCCACCACCGTCCTCTCCACCTCCTGATGTGAAAATCAGCCAATAAGCATATAATGTGAGCGTAATATGCAGTCTTAGGTACAAATGTAAACCTCGGACGTATCTGCGGTTTGCAGACTGCCGACTGATCCTGGTCCCATCACTCCCTCCTCGTCTTGACAGAAAAGTCGGATCATAAACATGTAATCTAAACGTGATGTAACAAGTGTTCATATAGTTTAATTCATTATTTAAAATGTTGTGAAGATGCTGGAGCTGCGCTGGTAGCCGCTAATGTAGCTCGGAGCTGCTAGCTTCAGACAGAGATGACGAGCGGGTTACAGATGACCAGTAAACTCACAGCTTCTGAACGTTACGCCTCCAGATTAAAACATTTTTTATTCTTTATTCTTAGTCTACAGTCCAAACAGACGCCGAGTCGAGCGACGTCACTTGAGGTAACTGGTCAGATTCAGCACAGCTCACACGCTGCACTGCTTCCCAAGACCTGTAAAAAGACTCTGATGTGCAGAAATGTTGGAGTTCTTGCAGACTTTAAGAATTATCACTATTTCTGAAACTCTATCTGACTCGGGGACTTCCCAGTAAATGTTTAAAATCACTCCACTGTGACTGTATCGTCTGCAGGAAGTCCCCTGAATTGTGGCTTCAGCCTGTGAATGCACAATACTTCCTGCTCCACCAGTCTTTAGACATTTGGGTAATTATACATGACGAAGAAGACTAGTGGCATCAGCGAGGGGCCGGAGCAGCCGTCATGAGTGTGGCCATTAAAGATGGCACCACATTAATTCATTACATGCACCTGCGAACCAGCCGAGATGTCTCAGTCATCATGTGTTGAAACGGACGTCAAGAACAGGAGGAAGTTAAACAACAGATATAAAGAGAAGCTGAGCTCACCAAGTAAATATAACACCTCTGATACCAGTTATAGATTTCGGAGTAGTCTTAAAAAATAAAATATAGAAGCTGTGAATGTTTTATCACAGTTTCCTTCCAGCTCGCACTTTCCCACTTGTGTAGAAGTGGTTTGAAGTCCATGTGAAGGAGCAGCTTCTCACCGCATGTCGGTTATCTGCGTCTGATGGCCGATAGAAATCATTCAAAAGTCTAAATCACTCGATGCTCAGAATATCTGACACATCACGAAGAATAATCCATCTTCACTGGATAAGTAACTAGTAACTAAAATATAACGTAGCAGAAAATGTGAATATTAATGTAACGTACATGAACCTCAGAGTTGTATTTAAGTGCAATACTTGAGTAAACTACTTACATTCTTTTGCTAGTTATTTTTCGTTTTGACATCAAGATTTATAATTCTTATGGCGAGTATCAGTCCAAATATCTGTTATCTGTCTCCTTGATTACTAATATTCAGTCTCAGCCGTGAAGAAAATACATCAGTGGTTTAATCGACTTCCACACCTTCAGTCAAGGACGAGGATCTTATCAGTGAATTAATTTCACATCGTGATGTTAGTTCCATATATTTCTCTTTGCTCAGCTGTATTTTAAAGAGCAAACTGAGTGAGGTAACAGTCACGAGAGCGATTTGAAAACTGGTTTACAAATATTTCTCGGGTGCAAGATTGAGATTGAGTCCTGAATCTTCACACGATGATAATAATGATTGAACCGGATGGTCTCGTCTGTAGTCGCTCTCAAAATAGAGCGTTTGTTTTGTCGCTGGAGATATATTCAGAGATTACACGCTGACGTGCTTTGATCCTGCTCAAACAGGAGCCTTATTTCAGATAAAGCACTCTGACAACTTCTTATGTTGCGGTTGAAGTGAAAGCCACTCAGATTTTAAACAGAAGTAATGAGGACAACGTTGAGGGGAGACGGATCTGCAATCTGTCCTGATTCAGGGAAACAAAACAAGTCTCAGATTTAAATTTCTGCCGTCGTGTCGACTTGTGAGGTCGTCAAATGGTTTCGACGTGAAGCTCGTCCGTCTCTGAGAGCAGATACGCCGCAACGCTTCATTTTGATGCTGACTGGATTACTGTCAGTTGCTCTGTGTTGCGTGATGTGTTTGTGCGATAAAAGACGGAAGAATATCAAACGATAAAAAAAAATATATATTCAGAAAAGACGAACACGGACGCAATCACAAAAAATATCGGATTCCAAAACATTTCAACTTTCATTTACACCTCACAGCGTATGAAAAACACTCGGAGGCTCTTCTCCCCGGAGGGTTTTTTCTCCCAGCATTGTTTGCAATCTCTCTGCCAGCACGCAGCACAGATACTCCTCATCTCCGTAACTCAGCGCCGTGAATGCTCGACAACTCAGCCAGCAGGTTATTGAACCTGCGAGGCGTTCCCCTGTTCCGAAGATCTATCACATAAACAGTCTTTAAAAACTGCTCGGGACCGGCTCGCCCTGGGAGTGATAGATTGCAGGAATCAGTCTCATAAGAATGATTGCATTGGCTCTCGAGTCTCTGAGTCTATAAATTACGGCGCCGTGCCAGCTGATCTCAATATATCCTTCTCTACGAGTACATCTCTCATCCCCCAGCCTCGGCCAGGAATATATGATAGATGTGTCGCTAATTAGTTTTGTGGTTGAGACGTATCTGCCGCTTATTTGCATAAAAGCGCTTCCTCTCCAGAAGGCTTATTTGTCCCCGTAAAGAAAAAAGTGCTACATGATATCACCTGTCATTTACAGAGCCGTGCACATTATACTTACACTCCCGGGTCCTCTGGAGTCCCTGCTGCTGCATAATGACCCCCCACTCTGAGATCTGAAGTAGGTGCTCCTGAGGATGTACGAGAAGTCGATGTCATTATGAGAACAGAACACTCAAAAAGCTGCAAAGCAAAGTGTGTAAAGACAAAAGAGGGTACACGAGATTCTCTGGAGGTCAGATTGAAGTTCACCCAAAAATCAAAATTCAATCACGATCTGCTCCGTCTGTCGTCCACAAAACATTTCTGGAGCTTCACAGCAGAAACAGCAGCCGTCCTCATCAGAAGCACGACCATAAACAGGAGGGCGACTGTGAAAGCAGCTTATTACAACCGATATTTACGTTTAATGTTCGGCTGCGACCTCCAGTGGCCGCAGTGATTATTACAGCTGCAAAGGAGGAAGTGAGGAGAAGCCGTTTAAAGAGAGAATAGTCTGTGTGTGGAGGAGGTCCGGGGACGGATGGAGGGATGGGTTAACCAACTGTTGCAGTTCCTGTACAGTAAGAAAACGGAAGTCGACAGTGAATTATCGTAAATTTCTAACATAATTTTGAGTCATGCTGTCTTCGCTGACAGTCGACCCGTTCAAATAGTAAACAAGCAAAGGCACGATACACATCAGGAAAAAAGCCCACCCACGAAACGGGTGGTTAACAGAGCGCACCCCCCCAACCAACACCCAGGCCGGGACTGCCACGTCACAGGACAGCTCCTCACAAAACACACCAACAGCAGGTACTCCAACCTGCCTAGCTGTAATTGAACACGTCTGTGTAACATTCTTAACCTAACATACCGATGAACGTACCATTAAACTATGTCAACGCGATTGTTTAGTGGGGGGGGGGAGGGGGGGGAGGGGGATGGGGTGGAGGGGGGGGGGGGGATGCCGGGGTGAAGGGGGGGTGTCGAAGGGGGGGGGGGGAGGGGTATATTTAAAATGTTGGGAAGTTTCAGGTGGGGAGTGATAGGGGGTGGGGTTAATGGGGTTGAAGGGGATAATGAGAGGGGGGGGGGAAGGGGGGGGTTTGAGAAGATAAGGAAAGAAGGAGAGAGGGATAGAGGTAAGATGGATTGGGGAAGGGGAAGGTTTTATTTATTGTAGTGGTTTTGGTGTATGATGAATGGTTATAATATTGGAATGTTTTTTGTTATTCTTGTGAGATGCATGATTTGCTTCATACACATTCTTTATACTAAGGATAGATCAATATTATTGGGTTGATATTAAGCATATCTTAGTAACACAACATTACTGGTTATTTTGACACCAAGATTTTCATTTTTACTGCAACTATCAGCTCCAAATTTCTGTTATCGTTCTCCTTGATTACTAATATTCAGTCTCAGCCCTGAAGAAAATATATCTATGATTTTAATTGACTACCACACCTTCAGTCAAAGACGAGGATCTGTGTCACATCGTTATTTCTGTATTTTTTGTGCCTAATTCTTAATTTTAAGAGAAAAATAATTGAGATAACATTTATGAGAGCTAATTGCAAACTGGCTTACAAATATTTATTGGATGCAGAATTGAGTTTTCTAAATGTTGAGCCTTATCTTAAAACTCCCCAATTAAAAAGCCTCTTCACCCGAATGATAACAACTGATTTTTCCCTGCGTCATGTTGGTAAAGTGGAGGAAAGAAGTGGACGGATCGTCAAACAGCAAACGTGAACACGGATCGTAATGAGCTGCTTGATTTATCGATGTTTCCACAAAATAATTTTTTAGGAAGAGGACGTTTAGCTCAGCAGCTACAGTGTTTATTGTCATTATTATCATTACTATTATTAACATTTTACAACAGTTCCCATCTACTTCAGTCACTTCATTCAACTCTATCGGCACGGAGTTGAGTGGATAATGACTGAATTTTAATTTTTTGGGTGAACTGCTCCTTTGACGGTTCCAAGCACCGAACATCCCCCTTTTATAAAACACAATTAGAAAGATTGATGAGTTCATTCACATGCTGGGTTTGTCTTCTGTTATTTCATCCTGCTGAAGTGTGTGTGTGTGTGTGTGTGTGATGGTGTCTGACAATGAGGCACGATGCCGGAGACGAAGCCATTTATATGCAATTTAGTAGGTTCATTAAAACAGTTATACACTTTTATTTGCATACAATAGAGTGAATTTACTCTTATTGTGAGGTTTATTTGTGTGTCTGTCTGCTGCATTTGTGAAAGTCATGTTTCTGAGATCATGTCAGGTCCAATCGGGCTGCAGAAGCCCGCTGTGCAGTGAAATGAATGCTTGTGAGGGGGTAATGGAGAGCTAGTGGGATGCACCGACTCCTGAGGTGCAGAATAAATACAGTTCTGGTGGAGTTTTGTCAATACAATCAGCAATAAAGTCCTCACTGTGCTATAAATTATAAGATGTAGTTCAGTTGGCATCAGTTTGGGTGAGAAATGATTTAAAAGATTAAAAAAAATGTTTCTTCTGGTATTTTAGTGGAGAGAGAAGTGCTGCAACAGCTGCAGAATTGAAAGAATGAACAGTTTTAATGTCACAGTCTGTACGCAGAGATATCTATCTATCTTCTATCTATCACCCAAAGTTCCTGTGCTAGAGGTGTAAACACGAACCCTGGTCCCTGAGCTCCGAGTCCAGACCGCTACTGCATTGCTAACCGAGCTAAGTAGCTAACAGCAGCTGCGATTAGCGGTTACGCTGGTATTAGCCTCCCCCTGTTGGTGTGATTGCACCTTTAAGATTTTTTTCTGTTTTCTGTCTCATCCGGTTCAGGCACTTGTTTAGGGTTTGGAAAAGATCAAGTTTCGGCTTTAAAACACCTGATTTTTGTCCCGAGGTCTCGATAAACACATCTGGATTTGTCCTGACTTCTGTCCAGCTGCTCCGTGCTTACAGAATATTGAGACGCAGTGTTGAACGGGGGTCAGTAGCTTGGCAGACTAGCAGTAACATCCTCTCCACCTCCTCCATATACATGCAACGTGACCATGACATGTAGAAACGTAAATATGGTTTGTATGTCATGCACAGATTTGATGTTTAGGAGAATTTTACGCTCACAACATTTCTCCTGGTGAATCGTACAGATGTCGGCGTGTCTAAACAACAACCCACACACTGTGAGATTCTAGTCTGCTGCTTTGTAGAACTCCTTCTCCATAAGGTGGCCTGTAAGTGTTTACACTTCACAGGTGTTGTTTGTTTGTGTTGTTGTCTGCTTTATCTTTCATGATGTCCCCATATGGACCAGCCGTATGTCTTTGTCTTCTCCGGTTGTCTTAGAAATACGCTTTTGACTTGATGCCAGTTTTTAGAAGCCATCTACAGAAACACAAGCTGTGTTTGGGGTTTATACTTTATCATATTTCCTGTCCAAACCTGTTCCCATAGTTTTATTATCCAGCTCTGTGCAACACATCCCTCTTATTCTTAAATTAGTCTAATTTCTAAGAGTCATTTGTTCGTTTTCGACACGCCACATGACATTTCTAGCCCGTTTCATGACCTCATTACGACGTGCATGTCGTTGAAATTACTTTTAAAATGATGTCAGGAGGATCCACCTTCAAGGATTTAGCAGACAGTTGTAGAATGTTGTTCTACATATCCAAATATAAATGAACTATTCTGAGGGCCCATTCAAATATGTTCAAACGTGGTGTAAGAGTGTAGGTGGAGTGTTTTGCAAAAAAAAAAAGCGACAGTGGCATAAAACGCATGTAGGCGGAAAATGAGTGTGGCCTTTAGAGAGAAGCACACGATGAGTCAAGGAATCAGGAAAAAATATCTTTCTAATGGCTCACAGCTCGACTCGACGGGAGTTAGGAGTGGAATTATAAAAAAAATCAGTGTAGAGATGTTTGTGGAAACAGTAATTTTTAAAGCTCACAGCCTAAAATCTTTTGTAATTATCTGTAGTGTGGCTGTAAGTGTTTAAAACAAAAGAAAAAGAAGACAGATAATTTTCCCAGGCGAGACAATCTGGAATCACAGCAGCTGTGGACGGACTTCATGTTAGCTTCTGGTCATTCTGCTGAACATCACTGACGTTAGATTTTTTACAGCGCTGTAGTCTCGTGGACGGAAGCTAACAAAGAGAGGAACAGCTGGCAGACTGAGCTGGAGGAGCGCTGTTTGAAGCGAGGTCATGCCCGGGTGAAGCCGGGTGCAGAGGGGAAGGAGCTGCCGCCTCACGACTGGATGCTTCGTGTTGACGGAGCGGATTTCAATGAGATTTGACGTGACCTTTTTTTCGAGACATTTGATTTGTGCGCTGCAACTGTCACCACAAATACTGTTAGTTAGTGTCACTGCTATCTCCAATTAATCCACCAGTGATTTCTTTTCGACTGTCTGGTTCTGAGTTTGTGAATTTTTAAGCCGAACACAAAAGAAAATGTTGAATTTTTAAACTTATTTTCCTCCCTTTCTTTGGCTTTTCTCTGTTGTGTCAGTCGATATTAACAGATCGACCACACGCACGTACGCTTTTCACTTCTCCCTATTATTAATTCATTCAGTGTTTTTTTGACATTAGAGGAAGAGGCGCAGGAAATAACCTGTATTATCCCGAGCACATTAGCATGCCAGCCTCGTCTGTGCGCCCCCTGATGAGTGAGAACAAAATCTGAATGTTTTTATTCTAATCAACATCAGCAGACTAACAGCCGGCTGTGTTCAGGCTGATCTTCAGCTGCTGCGACCTCATCTTGTATGAAGGTGGATGTCAGATTTATCACACAAACACACACACACACACACACACACACCTACACACATGCACACACACATGTCTCAGTGAAAGCAGCAGGACGAGTTAATGAACACAGGTGTGGATTTTATTTCAGGTGCAGACTCCAGTGAAGGGGTCATCGTTGGCCTCATGTTGAATATAGTCATTAAAAGAAGAACCTGTTCGTTACTCTCACTATCGTCAGAGCTGGAGGGTTTTTTTTTTCTGATTGATTTCTGGCAGCAGGGCGCTCGATGCTTCGGAGGCGTCGCTCCTTAGACGTCAGGTCAGCAGGTAAGCTGCCTGAGCACCGTGGAGTGTTGCAGCATGTTTGAGCTCATTGAGTTTGTTCGGTCTGTAACGACCTGACAGTGAGACACAAAAATCAAATCGTCGTTCTTCAGAATCCCTGAACGCAACGTTGCTTCAACTGTGCACCTTAATGCAGCACACTGGCTTTCCTCGCCTTTCAGCAGAGGTTGGAAGTACTTTACTTTTTTTCTGGTGTACATTACTCGACTTCTGACTTTTCCTCCCTACATGTGAACACGAATATCTGAATTTTCTCCTCCTTACATTTTCAAAACAGGCCCGTTACATTAGCCTTCAGCCGTTTGAGGGGAACGATCATTTATTTTTATTTTGCATCATTTGCACGCCGCCCACCCATCATCTCGACAGCCACAAAACAAGCGGCCTAAATGTATACAATCTGCATCACAATCTGTGCATTTATAGGAGGGATGTAATAGGAGAGAGCGTCTCTTTCTCTGAACAGTGCGGTTCTCTCGGATTGATAAATAAACTACAAGTATATAAAATGCTAAAATGGGTCGGCAATTAAAGTATATGTGTGGGAAACACTGGAGGGGAAGTAAAAAGTAGCTCAGCTATCGCAGAAGTCTGTTTCTCTGCACAGCATGGTTCTCCTAGACAGATACAAAAAAATAAAAGTTTATAAAATGCTAGAACGGGTCACCAGTTATACCTGGTCCTGCCCCAGTAAAGTATATGTGTGGGAAACACTGGAGGGGACGTAAAAAGTAGCTCAGCTATCGCAGAAGTCTGTTTCTCTGCACAGCATGGTTCTCCTAGACAGATACAAAAAAGTAAAAGTATATAAAATGCTAGAACGGGTCGCCAATTATACCTGGTCCTGCCCCAGTAAAGTATATGTGTGGGAAACACTGGAGGGGAAGTAAAAAGTAGCTCAAGTGAAGTACAAGTCCTTCAAAATTGTATTTTTTATTTCAATACCTGAGTAAAATAAATTCAGTCGCTGGTTTTCTACCTTTCTACTTCTACAAATGAAGCTACATCAGTTCCAAATATCAGTTATTGCTCTCCTTGATCTCTAATAATCTGTATCGTCCCTGAAAAAAAAAAACAATTGATCCCTCGTAAATACAGATGGTGCAACAGAACGAAGAGGAACTAACTAACGATTCTCCATGAATGTGACTTTTCAGCTGCTGCGACAGGCTGCAGGACCCTCTGGGACTTAAAGCAGTGGTGTCATGTATCAGTGTTAGGTTAACGCAGTGCCACAGTCGGCTGCATTAGCCGCCCTCTCCAGCCTTCATATTTCTATGTAACAAGTTTTAGTGGCCTGGTTGTAGCCAGACCACAACAGTGGAACAGGAAACCATCTGTTTCACAGCTTGGCAGCAGTCTGTCCAGCGGTTCCCTGCCTCAACTCTGCCAAGTTTCTAAGTTGAAAGCAAAGGGGGACGTTTGCACAGTGAATACATAAAACCAAAGGCAGCCGGACTCCAGTGTGCTGAGATTATCCATCACCTGATACTGAAGGGACGGACGCCCTGTTACCTTTATATTAAAGGATTATTACCTCTGTTTGCATCTTGAATAAGGTGAAAATGTTTGCAGGTCTCGCTGACTTTGTGTTGATGTTTGTTTTTAAGAAAGGCTGGTTGACACTGAGACTAGAACGCGTTTAAAGCCTCCTCTGTCAACTTTTCCTTCATTTAGTTGTCACAACACTTACGGACCTCCTCAGTGTAGCAGCAGACGTGTTTACCCAACTCAGCTGTGTGTACATGGACAATATTTCCTCAGTCTGACTGAAATCAGTCTGATAAGAGACTCAAACTTCACTGTTTACTATGGACCCTCGAAAAAACAAAGCATTTAATCAGAATATAACACATCCATAAGTCTATCTGCATCTGAACCACTTCTAGCCTTTAAATATTGGTCGTCTGCTTTCAAGCTTTTCCAGCAGCTCTTGATTTGTTCAGCGTTTCACTGGATTCCAGCTTTGTTCATCTTTTCAATACCTTGTTTGAACGACTCGTTTCAAGCCTTTCAACCGTCGAGCCGTTCAACAATCCCCGACAGAAAACTTGCATCGGTTACAGACCAATTTTGTTTTTGTGCCTCCTGGAAGCATCGTCACCTCATGTCGCCCCCCCAGAGAGAATATATTCATTCCAACCAGAGAGAGAAATGATTTAAACAAGTGTTTACATGGTTGATATTTTTCTATTGATTTAAATCTCGAAGGTTTGAACCAGGCCTCTCGATCTGATTGAAAATTAATTCATATCAGGTGGGATCGAGTCATATGAGATGAGAATATTTGGTAGACGCAGATGCTGTCATATGTTCCACGACTCTTTACCCTTTCGTAGGTACTCAGCAGCTCTATCTGAATGTATATTAATATTCCAGCAGTATGCTGAGAGTCCTTAAATCTTCAGTTAAAGTGGCGTCATTATGTAAATGTCACATCCCGTCCACAATAGCTGGAGAGGCTCCGTCCTCGAATGACACAGTTAACTGTTCACCAGCCAGTGTCACTCTTAGTGAGGGCGCACACACACTGTTCATGTCTGTCCAGGGACACTTGAAGACCAGATAAACAGGATCCAGACTGTAATCACAGATAAACATCCGCCAGATTACTGTTAGCATGTGTGAGGAGTGCAGTGGTGAATAAGGAAGTAGCGGAGGAGAGAGACAGTCATTTGCATGTGTTGACATCTCGCTGTTACTGCAGGTAACGTGGCCAGCGAGGGCCAGCAGGCCTTCAGACGACCGTCTGCTGGCAGGGAAAGACATTTAATAAAGGTTTAACTCAGAATGGTGGTGTGTGCCTGAGAGGCATGCCTTGACATTTCAATTATAGTTTGCACTTTACTGAGCTAGAAACTGTCCCATCTATCTATCTATCTATCTATCTATCTATCTATCTATCTATCTATCTATCTATCTATCTATCTATCTATCTATCTATCTATCGTCACAATAATTGGATTCATAAATCATAAAAATACACATCAGTCATGCATCGCTGTTGTCGTGCTGTCGATGGCAGGTGACATCTTGTTTTTAGCTGCTTTTAATGTCTCAAGTTAGTTTTCCATCCAGATGTTCCAGAAAGTCTTCAAGAGAAGATCCAAATGAATGTCACTGTATGTTGTATACATATAAATAGTCGTGACACTAACTCTCCAGTTAAACTGTATCAGAAGACATCAGAAAAAACAACGTGAAAGCAGCTTATTATGACCCATTTTTATGTTTCCTGTTAGGTGGCGACCTCTAGTGGCCCTTTTAATCATTACAGCAGCAAAGGAGGATGTAAGTAACTTAAACAACAATGTTCTCCTCAACGTCACCAAACTGTGACGGTGTGATAAATATTTGCTACGTCAGCTGCTTGTACGATGAATCAATCGTGTTGTTATATATCGTTTCTGGAGTTGCTGCCAGTCGACGTTTTTCAGTTATTTTAGTTTTCAGCTCAGGTTTGAGGACGTGTTGACAGAAGACGAGCGTGCAACAAGATTACAAGAAGGTATTTAAAAATGTAAAGAAAGTACGGCATCTCTATTTGTTTCATGAATTGAAGGAACCTCATACTTCTATTCCACTGCATCTCAGAGGCTGATATAGGAACATTGTGATTTGATTTGATGAGTTTAGTTACACTGAACTTTATTGATCTCCAGGGAATAATCCCTATAACTACCCATCAGTATACAATCTAATTAAAAAGAGCCCCTTCTGCACTCGTTAATGCACCAATTATCATAAACAAATGATATAATATACATAACATTACATTTTGAAATGAGCCAGTCTGCAAAATGAGGCACTTTAGTATATTTTGACACTAACAACAGTAAACTACTCACTCTTGATATACTTTTCCTGTCAGCTAACATTAATGCTTTTGTACTTTTACTTGTAACAGCATCTTTCCATACTTCCATACTATAATTTCTTATACCTGAGATAAAGATCTGAGTTCTTCCACCACCTGCTATCCTGGTTTCACACAGGTATGACAGCAGTGTTAACTCTGACACGTGAAGGAAGCGCTGTAGTCTTACTCTCCTCCGCTTGCCTCTCTGTTCTGTCATTGTTGCTGCTGTTGTGGTTCAGGATGCACGAAGCTGACATTGATTCCATTAACTGATAACTGATTATTTTCATGGTCCCTTTTGCACAATCTTATCGCCAGTATTTGTCATTTCATTGCAACACCAGCATGAATCTGTTTTCCACCATTAGCGGCTACCCATCATGCTCTTATTCAAACACTCGGTGCAGATTGTGAACCTGCAGGTCATTTATTGGTAATTGATTTCTTACCGAAGCCTGACCGCAGTCACTTATGAGGACAAGCTGCTACAAAAGGTGGATCAGAGGGAGATGATGACAGATGATGAAGGACTGAAAAAACAAAATGTTAGATTTCTGAAAACAGGGAAAAATGTCAGATTTGCAAAAGTAATAAAATACTTAATTATTGCTTTAAAACTTTGCTAATTGTCACATTCGAGCCATTTTTTTTGATAAATCATCTTTCTGTTTGTTACATTTCTTCACTTCAATCTTGTATCAGTCAGATGTGAACTGAACCTGCAGCACTATAAATAATGTATTACCGTTGTTTATTCTCAGGGATGATTAGTGATGGTCTGAGGGAGCTGCTGACCTCCCACAGTCAGGCGGCGGCTGCTGGTCAAAGTGGAGCTGATAACCTGCAGCTGAAGCTGACGCGATCCTCTCGTCTCTCTCCCTCTCTGGGGGGCTGTGTGGGAGACTAACTTGCTCCGCTTCGCTCTCGGCTCGAAAACAACAGATTTGATCTGCCGGCCGTGCTCACCGTCTACTGAAAGGTTGCTCTTTAAACAGAATATAAAATGAGCGGTGAGGGGAAGGCAGTGCTCACTTTGGCCCTGACGATTGTTAAAACTGAGGAGCTCTTACACAAAGAAATCTTTCTGCACCGAGGACTGTTTCTCCTTCAGAGTACAGACTTTTGAGATGTTCCACACGTCTGTATTGTGATGTTTGATTCTGTTATCCTCGTTCATCTGGCAGAGAGGCAGGGTGTTGATTGGTGCTGCACCTCAAGATTAATGTGTGAAAACCTGCCAATTAACAGTGAAATGTACTGCACTGCTTCGAGTGCTAAGTGAAAAGGTTTTTCAATCAGAAACACATAACACCAGGCCAACTTATTGATTGGCTCAGATGTAACAGGTACAAATGTAATTTTGAAGTGAAAATGTGGAGAGCATAGAACCAGTTCTCAGTCAGAGGTTGTGTGATGGATTTCAGGCTCAGCGATATATATTGATATTTTATCTTTAGTGTGATATGAGACTATTTATTCATTTTTTTTTGTAAGGTATGGGTAAGTTTGCACAGCTTATCTAAATATTATTGAAATTGCAATGTGACATTGACTGCTTTGAGCACCAAGCATCAATGATGTGAACATGCACAGTCCAACAGCTTGCTCCAAGATATGTTATGATGGAGACAGGTCTCTGTAAAGATGAGGTGGAGACAGGTCTCTGTAAAGATGAGGTGGAGACAGGTCTCTGTAAAGATGTGGTGGAGACAGGTCTCTGTAAAGATGTGGTGGAGACAGGTCTCTGTAAAGATGAGGTGGAGACAGGTCTCTGTAAAGATGAGGTAGAGACAGGTCTCTGTAAAGATGAGGTGGAGACAGGTCTCTGTAAAGATGAGGTGGAGACAGGTCTCTGTAAAGATGAGGTGGAGACAGGTCTCTGTAAAGATGTGGCGGAGACAGGTCTCTGTAAAGATGTGGCGGAGACAGGTCTCTGTAGAGATGAGGTGGAGACAGGTCTCTGTGAAGATGAGGTGGAGAAAGGTCTCTGTAAAGATGAGGTGGAGACAGGTCTCTGTGAAGATGTCGTGGAGACAGGTCTCTGTAAAGATGAGGTGGAGACAGGTCTCTGTAAAGATGTGGTGGAGACAGGTCTCTGTAAAGATGTGGTGGAGACAGGTCTCTGTAAAGATGTGGTGGAGACAGGTCTCTGTAGAGATGAGGTGGAGACAGGTCTCTGTGAAGATGAGGTGGAGACAGGTCTCTGTAAAGATGTGGTGGAGACAGGTCTCTGTAGAGATGAGGTGGTGACAGGTCTCTGTGAAGATGAGGTGGAGACAGGTCTCTGTGAAGATGAGGTGGAGACAGGTCTCTGTAAAGATGAGGTGGAGACAGGTCTCTGTAAAGATGAGGTGGAGACAGGTCTCTGAAAAGATGAGGTGGAGACAGGTCTCTGTGAAGATGAGGTGGAGACAGGTCTCTGTAAAGATGAGGTGGAGACAGGTCTCTGTGAAGATGTCGTGGAGACAGGTCTCTGTAAAGATGAGGTGGAGACAGGTCTCTGTAAAGATGAGGTGGAGACAGGTCTCTGTAAAGATGTGATGGAGACAGATCTCTGTAGAGATGAGGTGGAGACAGGTCTCTGTGATGGCACAACAGTCTCTGATTTCCTGTTCAGCACAAACGTTGTCTTTTCAAATATGAAGGCTTTGGAACAGTAAGAAAGTTGATTTGTTGTCACATTCCCTGTCATATACTAATGTTTTGCGATGGTGGACAAACAGACCGACAGTCTAAAAGCATCACTCCTCGCTCAGCTCTCATTTTCTCACGTCTAATCTACAAGAGATGTCTCTCTAATATGACATAATGAAGTCAGATTTAAGGGTTCTCTGTTGTTTGAGTGACATGCAGTGAACCACCAATCATTCTTGATCAATTTATCAAACTAAGCAGGGCCTGCTGTGCTTGATGAAATGCACTCCAACAAAATCATCCCCATCATACCAGAATGATTAATCCAGGTCCAGGAGCCCTGATCGAGGTTTATATCATGTATCTGAATCACAATGTTATTTCGAGGCCTTCAGACCTAGATGGACTTTAACAGCTGACATATTGTTCCTCTGTCATCATTCGACAGTGCCGGAGAGTTTAATCCAACCGTTTTACCAACTGTTCCACCTTTTTGTTTCAGTTTTATAACGAGAAACCTGGACCTTCACCGCTCGGAGGCACCTGAAGGTAGAATACATTTAGAGCGTCTTGCAGTCCCTGACTGGATATTCACTGAGCAAAATGGGCCGGACTGTGAAATGAATGTATTCCTCATCGCCTCCACTGTGGCCCGAGGCTGCCAAGGAACTCTGGGGAGAGAGAGGAGTTATTGCTTAAGTGTGTTATGTGTATGCTCCGTGCATCTGTATGTATAAAGTGTTGTATCGATGCGCCTGAGGAGGAAGCGAGAAGCTCATCCCAGCGACACAGCGGAGGGGAGGGGAGGAGGTGTCAGAACATTAATGAACGGTTGTGTGTTTCTTCCATTCAGCGCTCCAGTGTGGTGACAGAGCTGCAATAATGGGGGCTGCACTTAATGAGATGTGTGAGAGGGGAGTACACAAACACACACACACACACACACACACACACACACACCACACACAAACACACACAGCTTTCAAAGTACAGTGTGGAAGGAGAGCCACTGGCCCCTGTTGGTCAGCAGAGGAAGTGACCCGGTTCTGGACACAGTCCAGTACCGGCTTCAGTGGTTGTGTCGCTGTCTTTCCCTCTCTGTATTTACAGACTTTTGGCTCAGTCCCAACATACTTCAGCTTGACGTGCCATACTTTTTTTTTTTATTCTCTCAAGTGGTGGTACTTCACTTTTCATGTGAGTGGTGCTCGACACGGTCAAGGGCAGTTTTGAAATGAATAAATTTGAATTTAAGACTAGTGTGATGTTTGATTGTCTCTGTATTTAGCCTGATTTTATGATTATTGTTTGCTGTTAGTTGTGTTGTATCCATTGCCTTTTGTTGTTTGTATTGTATTGCAACGTTTGATGCTTCAGTCAAAAAGAGGATCACAACTGGATTTATCTGGTAAAAAAAATAAAAAAGGAAAGCAACTAATCTCTTGCCTGTATTTCAGTAAATCTCAATAAAAAGAGGAGAGTGTTCGTTTCCCAGGACTGTAAGAACATTCCGAGTTTTAGTGACGTCAAAACACTAGAAAGGACAAATCCAAGGATCTGTCGCTGCTGGTATATTATTTTCTTTTTGTTTGAACATGTTCTGAGTTTTGGCACGACACTTTCCCAACTTGCTTTGGGTGAAACAGGATTTACATGAGTCAGACCTGAATTCTTGTGCACCTTGAACATGGAATAATTTGTTAAAAGCTGCTGAACTTTGTCTCTCTGGCATCACACACATGCACATACTGTTATTTTAGCTGTTTAGTGTTCTGAATGTATTTATTTTATTCAATTTTATACATCATTTACTTTATTATTCACTCCATGGCATGTTTATTCTCCTGCAGTTTACCTTCATCTGTTGTTTTTATCGTTTTGTTTGAAAGCGTGGTCTTTCAAAGTGAAATGACGGATGTGAAGTCCATCTTCTTACCGCAGTGTGTTCTGTGCGTTCAGACTGAACATTAAGATTCAGTGAAGTTTTGACTAATTCTGCATCGATTGTGTTTAAAGGATAATTAACTTTAAATTGAAGCAGTGCTGTTTCTGGCCACATCTGCTGCTGCCCCTGAGCAACTTGACCTTTTCATAGTCAAATGAATTAATGATCTTTTACAGTAATTCAGTTTTCCACCTCTAAATCAACTGATTTCACACGTTTCCCTTCAGTTTTGTGTTATTTTCTTGCAGCAGTCTTGGCGTCTGCGTCCTCGAGGCAGCTCGAGTCGTTGCAGTTTGATCAGTTTGCTCCTGATTGTTTAAGATAGTTGAGGTCAACTTGATGTTTTCGGTGTCTGGAGATATCAGCGTCCTGTCCGACTCTTCGGCCTGACGCAGCCTGTATGAGATGCTACTGAGCGTTACACACCTGTAGGATGACTTTCAGTTGAACTGGTTTATGTGCTTACCTGAAAAAAAACAAAAAAATGTCAATCACCGTTTAGACTGAAGCTGAAAAAAAAGAGAGAAACCTCACTCGTGTCTATTCCACACCAGATTATCGCTCACATGCTCTAGCAGGAAAATACCTCAGAAGGCGAGACAGTTCACGCTGCAAGAGGATTTAATGGCAGTAATAAATTGTCCCAGCGAGACAAGTGATGTAATTTCCTGGGCCTTTGCTTTTTCTTCTAATCTGGTTTAATAGGATGTGAAGCTCCGGTTGTGCCTTAATCTGAGCGGGCAGACAACACAATCCTTTAGCACGCTCGTAGCCACAACTTGATATGACAGGGGCACTCCGCAAATTATTTACTCGGAAAGAGATTATTTCACACGCCGAGAGCCAAAGGTGATGTAAGTTTTTTTTAGCCGAGGATTGTTTTCTGCCGGCGTGCTGCTCCGGGATGTTTGGGGAGGCTGACAGGGACACAACACCGGCTGCTCATTGGTATTCTGGAGCTGCTCTGCCTTGTCTTGCTGTACTATAGAATGCATAGACTTTGTGACAAAGTTGATGAAGCATGCATTTTCATCACAGAGCCGGGACAGAGCAGCGACAGTGTACGATGGAGGCATTAAGCAGCAGTGAGGGTGGCTGCACACACACACACACACACACGAGTTATGCAATATGTGTACAGGTTGCAGTACATGTGTGCTTCATATTTATGCATGACAGCTTGTACATACCGTCAGCTGTTTAAACGAGTTTAAATCAATAGCAGCATGTGTCACTTCCATACATCCTCTCATGTATTTGTGCAGCCGGAGTGAGTGGGCGGAGTGAGCAGTGTGAGAACTGTGATCCTTCGCATGTAGTGTGCGTTCCCTCCTCATTAGCGGTTAATGATGACCCGTCCTTTGCTTCAGAGCCAGCAGCTCACACACTGCCTCCTAATTGTTCTGGGTCTTCATCAGAGAGGCTCCAGCTGCGAGGCGAAGCGACAGGTGCCTGCAGGTGGTATTAATACAATGGGAGGCTTTAAAAGCAGACTGCTAATCGCCGATCAGGCCCACTCATGTGAAAAGCTGCAGCAGTGAGCGGCCGTGACACACAACTCGCAAGCGATTAGAGTACCTGTAACTTGACTTGAATGAAAATAAATGACCTGAGACTCGACTTGGAAGTAAAAGACTCAGGACAGTTTGTTGAGGATGATGGAAGGAATATTTTGTAATGACTTGAGTCACATCGTGGCTGATCTTCCTAAAAGTATCCAGCGGTTTCACTCTTACACACACACACTCTTGTTTTGGCTTTAAATACCAGGTTTGTCAGCACAAGCACAGCAGGAAATTTGTCCAGACTTCTCTTATAACACGCGTTCTTTTGCCACGAAGACGGCTGAAGATTTCCGTACCTGTCGTGACAAATATCAGTACGACAGGTACGACCCGTATCTCAGCCTGCTCAGTCGTCCTCCTGGGTCCCGATTCTTTACTTATATTTTATATATTCTCCTTTTATCAGATATTCCCTCACTGTTATCTGTATACTCTGTGATTTTGTTTTGTACATGCAGCATATTGAATATCTGAGTCCTCTGTGACTCTTCCTGAACTTTCTTCCATTTTCATTTTCTGTCCCTCTCGGTTTTCATTGGGGCGTTTTTACTTACTTGTATTGAAGGTCTGTCACTCACTGTGCAGATGAACGACAGACTGAGGAATTGTGGTTATGGCAATTTTTGGGCTTTATAATTAAGACTGACTTGAACATATTGATGGTTTTGCAGAAACATAAACTGCCAACCTTTCATTCTGCTGCCTGGACTGTAAAACTTCAGAATCATCATGTTTTTAAGTTTTCTTCACTTTGAAAGAAACGCAGTGATACTCGTCTGCACATCTACTGGTACATCGCAAACAGGAAGTGCTTTTAGCTGACTGCGGCCAACATGTAAACAAATATACTCTCAAAAAATATGTTGCTCGAGCTGTAGCCTGAAGCATAACTCGTCAAAAACGTGGCAACACTACACGTTTTTTTTTTTTTTTTTTTACACATGAGGAGTGTTATCTCAGTTCTGTCTGAACACCTCGTGAACACGGTGAATATGTATGGATCACTTAACTCCACAAGAATCTGATAAGACGCTCTTCCTTTTAGTCTCTGTGCTCTAAGAATAATAAAACCTCCTCCCCTGCCTGTGAATATACAGAACGCCGCGTTTGTTTTATGACAATCTTCACGCCGCGCTTTTAGAAGGATGAGATGCATCTTCAGCGCCGCTATAAGCTCCTGAAGTGACCTTCTCCTGCTGCACATTTAACTCCGGTGCAGACACAGTGGGACCGCTCTGGTGGAGAGATGATACTGTAGTGATTAAATAGCTGACTGCTGGGCTGGGTTCAGCAGCGGAGGCAAGCTGTGGCTCTGTCTCCTCCACCCTGCAATTAAACCATCTGACAAAAGGGCAAAGAATAGTGATTATTCATGGCTAGTTTTATGTCGCAAGCAGCGGATTGCTGCAGTACTTTGTTCATCTCTTCATGTTTGCTTGTCGTCTTAAATAATCCCCCCCGTTTGCTCGATGTGTGTTCACATGTGTGTACACTTTCTGTGCGATCGTGGGCGGTGCTCAGGGCTCCAACCGCATCGTCGACTGCTCCAGTATGTTTCACCGCTTCTCTTACTGACCTTATTGAGGAGACAGTGTAGCCGAGAAGCAAATAAAAAAAAAGATTTGAGCACAGACCCTGATAATCAATTGAACTCTTCTGTAAGAACAAGCTGCAGAAATGTGGGAAGCTGTTACCGGCCGCTGTGACTCTTTGACCTTTGTGTGCTTGCAGGTCAAAAGTGTTCACGCAGTAAACTCACATTAGTATGTGTGCAGAGATGTGGTTGTTGAGTGAAGCCAGAAAGTTCAGAAAAAGAGCATTTTTCTGTCTTTTCAGTCAACAAGCGCGATGACCTCCAAACACCAGCGGAGTCGCCTGGTTGTTCGGCTTTATAGACAAAAGATAAGACGGGTCGCACCCCGTTAGTCACCTGGTGAAAATCTAACGATCCAACATCCAACATTTTGATCTCAAGGTCTTCGTCAGGATAGAATCACGACTCGGCTTTGCAGAGGATAGAAGGGCCGCCGGGGACTTTTGTTGTTTATCTGGAGGAATTTTACCTGCAGAGATCAGTCGGGTACCTCGTGATCACGCTGGGCGAGGTCGCTGCTCGGTGGCTTTGTTCAGTCACAGTAAATAACGCCGGTGATGTCGTCAGCGTTTCAAGACTACTAATTATAACAGAGAGCTCAACGTATACAGACTCAGACAGCCCGCTGTCTGTGCTCTGCATTCATTTTGTCTGTATGTGTGCACGAGGCTGCAGACAAAATCGGACCAGTTCTACAGAAATCCTGGAGTGTATCAGACTCGTTTGTCCGGCCGACATCTGGCGCTTTGGGCAGTGACATCCAGGCATCACAACTTATCAGCACGACGCCGCTGTTCAAGACCATATTGAACATTTAGACTTGTAAAACCAACTTATACTTTTCAGTGAGACATTTAGACATTTGCAGAACCAGGTAACGTTCCTGAATGTGTTAATCTGGCTACACATCAGCCAAGAGTGAACCAGAACTGACCCGAGTCTGGGCCACACTTCATTTTTACTGACAGCTGTGTGACTGATGGCTGATTGCAGGTTTAACTCTTCCACTGCACGCTCACATGGGCTCCAGACGTCCTGCGCCAGAGAAAGAATAGATGAATGTTTCACTCGTCTGAATTCTGTTCCCTGAATCCGGTTAAGGAAATATGACCATCGAGGACCTGTAAGGAAAAAGATAAAAGCATTTCATTGTCTTTATTTCTTCTCCTGGAGCAATGAAAAGCTAAAATAACGGTGGGTAGATGGAAAATCATTGCAGGGTGCTAAAAGATAAGATGAATGTCTCGAAAGCAGACGGAATATTGAATTTAAGAAAATCCATGAATTTATTTCTTTTCGCCTGAACCGATATAAAGTTCCAGCCGATTATTTGAGAAGACTCTGGTCATTGTGGGGGATTCTGTGATTCAGTCTCATGTCATAAAAAAATATTAACTTTACTCCCACATCGCACCTACTCATCCTCGCTCACTGACTAAACCTCACACTCCGCAACTTCGACTAAAACTCAAAGCGAAGCCTGCCGTCCCCCAACCTGCAACTTTGTGATTTATAGTTGGCAAGGCTCGGACTTATTTATTTATATCCTCTCAAGATAGCTGATCGTAAAGCAAAAGAAGAGGCAAGAAGGGAGGGAGGGCTGGAGAAGCAGCTTGATAAATGGTCCGAGGGAAAAAAACGGACACCTGATAGGCAATTCCAACGGGCGAGAGACGGATATTGGCCAGAAAATAAAAACGCCTCCCTCAGCTCAGATAACACCTCAATCTGTCTGTTAAAGGACTGAGAAGAACGGAGCGATGATTCCATTAAGGGGCACAACCGATTCTTTTCAGCATGTTTGCAGAATAAGTGTGCCTTCGTGTCCCCTTTTCTGAATGTCAATTGTATCTGTTTGTCGCCGCCGCTCGGGCCGGCAGTCAGCGGGAGACGCCAGGCGGAGACGGATTGGTCGCCAATTATCAGCTTCCTCTCTGGATTCGCTGATTAGGGAGCTCAAGAAAATTGAATATAGAGAGCAGGCAGAGGTGCTAATACGGCGCCTTCAGTTGCTGCGAGCCTGCGGTGTGACAGAAAGCAGATACGTGGCCGCGGCTGTAAGAATGGCTGTTTTGTGTCCTGCCTCAATAACAGAAAATGGGTCGCTAAATAGGCTTCCTGTTGGTTTTCGCTGAAGCCGACCTCGCTCTGTTGTCTGAGAGCGCCGCTAAGCTGCCCCTCATTCTGTGCATGTTAACAGAACTGCTGCTGACAGCGGCTGCAGTGAATACAAACCTCCTCCTGCTGGATTGTGTGCCGCGAATCTTCTCCTTTTCTTTCATTCACGGGCGGCTGCTGTGCAAATTCTGTCTTTGTGTTTGGAATTCTTTATGCGAGCTGCTCGAATAAGCGTCGACGCACAATAAGCATAGACTTCAGCTCAGAATTCAGCTGCTGAGAACGCTCCGCTGCTCAGGTAGATAATGTGTCGCGTCTCCGGGCCGCTGGAGGTAATGTGTTGTGTTCGGGAGGATCTGCAGAGTCGTTCCAACACCCTGCTGATGCATTACCGTCCGGTGGCCAGCAGAAGTCAGCATTGTTCTACTGAAGACAGCTTTCAGACTGACCTCACTCACTCTCCTGCAGAGTTATTCATTTAACAACCGTTTCAGGCCGATAATATCGCCCATAAATCTCACCGCCGTTACATCACACACGCTGATACCTGCAGTCACCTCCGCTTCTGATCCGTCCTCGGGGAGTTCGAGAGGAAAATCCTGTCTCACAAACAAAACATGTTCTCTCCGCTCTCGGTTTACGGAAGTAGATTATCTGTAGTTTATACCTCGGGGGGATTAAAGTGATTTCTCAGTTGCTGTATCTGTCTGAAATAATAGTCCATTCAATACATGTTTTGCATTTATGTTTTAAAGTTAGCTCATCCACAAGAAACCAAACAAAAAGAATGAAATTAGCTGTTGCTCTTCTCTTAAATCAGGATTATGAAACTTCATGTAACATTTTTATGACATTATTGAGTCATGACTGAGTCAGTTACACAGCAAGTGAATGAAGTCTGCAGTCAGTCAAGGCTGGAACTTAGATTAATCAGACCTGCAGGTAACGTCTCCTCGTGCATCTGGATGTAACCGTCAGACAGGAAGAGTGAAGGAAATAACAAGATAAATGGCGGCAGAATGTAACAGTGAAAAACAAAAACATTTATTTGTCTGATAAGTGAGTGTAGTACAATAAACCATTATTTCAAAAGGGCAGGAATAAAAAAAAAAAATCATACATTAAATACAAAAAAAGATTGGTGATGCTCTCTGGATTCAACCTCTTCATAACCAACTATATTCTTTAAATGTTCACATATTTAGGGCATAAATACATGTATTGAAAGGTGATGTCCTCCCGTGTCTTGTTTAGAATTTGACTCAAACACAACTCAGACTACATCAGTCCAAAAAAAACTTTTGTTCTTTGTCTTCCTTTTCAGAATTTCGTTGGAAACATTTAGAACATTTACTAAATTAAACAAAAAATATGTGTAAAGAAAAGGATTTTGCAGGAATATCTACCAATGATAGCATGCTAACCAGCTAGCCTGTGTCGGCAGCGTGAACACCAACACTCCCAGTTGCACCGCGAGCTGCACGGCTAACTGAGCTAACAGGCTAACAGCAGCTACAGTTACGGTGATATGCTGCCATCTGTTAGTTTGGAGAATGAATCCGACACGTGGCACCTTTGACTTGTTGTGTTTTCCTTAACCGTGTTGTTTTGTTGCCTAAAGCTGACAGAACTGTGACCATATCCTGGAGCTGTGGTGCATGTAGCTGCTACGGTACAATGGTCGTTTTGGGAGTCACTGGCTTTAGGATTGTGGACGTTTTAACTCTCCTGCTCTATCAGTTTCACCCACGAGGGCTGAATATGAAGTTCTGAGCTCTGGCTGAACAAAGTTCCACACTGCAGACGTCTGAATGTGGGGCAATGTCACAGTTTTGTCGACTCGAGAGGAAGAAGGTGGAAGAAGCTGAGGTGTGATACCACAATCGGAGTGATGGAAGCTGCGGGAGGCCCGGCTCTATAGACAGCAGGAGAGGATGAAATCAGAAGGAGAAAATGTCACAGTGCACAATGAAACCTCTCATGCAGTCATGGAATCGCCCTTTGGGGTCACACCGTGTGTTTTGTATTGCCTCCGGGCCTACCCGGGGTCTGATACACATGTGGGTGTTTCAGCCGGTGTCGGCTCACGCTGTCAGCGTGGAGGTTCTGTCAGCGGGCCCGGGCTAACGAGAGGTCACACAGAGACCCCGCCCCCTCCCTGGGTTTATCATTACTCCCACCAGTCGCCGCCAAAAAAAAAATCGATACCCGATGCTGTGATGCAGCAAGATTGTGGATTTTTCCCGAATGTTTCCCCTCTGCTTTTGTAAAATAAAGGACGCAGCGAGTGAGAGGCTGTTTGGAGTCAAGATGTAGGGTTGTGTGATGAATGGAAATAGTTTTATCCCCCCCAGCGATTAAAGCGCAGGCACCACCCGCCTGGATATTCACATGACCCTGCAGATTGCATCTCAGAGACGAGATGAAGATGATCCATCTTCATTTACAGCGCTTCATATCTGACGGGGCTGTTGTGTGTGTGTGTGTGTGTGTGTGTGTATTCAATTGATCTGTTCATAATGTTATGAATTTATATAAGGCCATCTCTCGGAACGCATACCTATCTGCATTCCCCCGCGCTCTCAGCCTCCTCTCATCTTCCACGTATCGGTATAATCAGCAGGTACACGGCTGACATTCAGAGCCTTGACAGTAAAACAGCGGGGACTCCTCGGCTTACTGAATCACGCAGAATGTGAATACAAAACAAAGCTGCGAGGCTCTTGTGATGCATGGACGTGCATAATTACACAACGCAGGATCTCTCCCTCAGCTGCGCTCCTTTGTTTGGGAATCGTCCTTCCTTTTGACAAAGTTGTTTATCCTTCAGTCAGCTGCCCCAACATGTCGTGTGAGAGACGGACAGATTTGTGCATTCGGTACAAAGAGTCTGAAGAATAATAACAAGGCTGCTGATATCATATATTATTCCTATTGTCATCAAACACAATGAAAAGACCCAAATTGAAAATGTATTCAAACCCTGATGTTTCTTCTTCCTCTGTGCTGTTTGCTCATCAGTAACACAGCAGAACTTTGTCTCTCTCGTACATATTATTACTTTTCTAGAAAAAACGAATAAGATGCTGCAATAACAACAAACTTCAGTCTGTCACATCAAGGTTTGTGCAAACTCCATCCTCCAAACTGCAGTTCCAGGTCAGCGTCGGTCAGCAGAGATATACAGTACTGTACCTACAGTCCCCGAGGGATTCAGATACCGTATATCAAATAGAAGCAGCCAGTGTGAGAGAGGGAGAGGGCCGTATTGATTTACTCCCTGAAAGAGAAGTTTTGCGGATGTTTGAAGCTTGGCAGGTGTTTGGATCAGACGCCGGAGCCAAGGTTTAGCGCTGAGGCGGAGCATTGTTAGACCAGTGGGATGTCTGTGACAGAAAAAGAGCTCGAATTCATGGTGGTGGTGCCAAGAAGAGAAAGTCGATCGGCTGGATACAGTTCACTTCATGGAGGGGGTGTAGAGGTGTGTGTGTGTGTGTGTGTGTGGACAGGAGTGAGTGGGGAGTTATGCGAACTTTTCTATAGGCTGCTGCTTTTTCTTTCTTTTGTTTCTTTACGTTGCTGTGCTCAAGATCGTGCAAAGCCCCCGTTCCGCCAGCGTCAGGAGACGATCTTGTTAGGCCTGAAAATATTTGCTGCAGACGTCCCAAAGTTTTTGTTGGAGGTGGACGTTTAGTAGTCCCCCTTAAATGATTTTAAGTATCATAATTCCCCAGTGGTTCTTTGGAAGTGTTGACTCGGTCGGGCTAAGAAAGAGGACTAATGTTTGTTTCCTTCAACAAGGCTGGTTTCAGCTTAGTGACAGGACATCAAATCAAACCAATGATTCACGCAAGGTACCATGGGTAAGGAATAAGGCGGATGATAATTACCCCTGTGTATATATTTTATTTATGAGTGCGTGAGTTTTTCTGTCAAGCAGAATGTTTTCACTTCTATATATCCGTCCCACAGGACCAGACGGTGCCGTGAACGTGCTGCACACACGTGCTGTACGTGCTTCTTTCCTCGAGCTCGACTCTCGCTTCCTGTTTGAGATTCTGAGCTTGTGTTACAGTAACTGTCAAAGGATTACACCTTTAATTACACCAGAAAAACTCTCATCGGTTTGATTCCGTTCAGCGTCTCTGTGTCAGCTGCCTCATCAGATACGGACGTTGTTATGAGGTTCATTGATAACCTGGTCAAAGAAACCTGATAATTAAATCTACTTTTAGAGCGGAAACATAAAAAGACCAGCAGAGATCAGCTGTGATTCTCCTGCTATTTGAAATGTTCCAGTGAACAAAATTCCCCATAAAAGTTGTGAAAGGTAAGAATAATTGCTCTGAACTATCGGCGCCGGCCTCCAGTAATGTGTTTCTTATCACAGCTGAGGTGCCGCGATGCTCCGCAGCACCGCGTTGTTATGAGATGCACATTGCAGCCGTCACGGATAATTCCATTTTTTTCTTCTTCTTTTTTTTTCCACGAGATAGCAGATGCAGCTTCTTCAGCCCGAGAAGAGTTTGTACTTCGAGTAACAAAAAGAAAAAGTTGCAGAAACTGATACAGAAACCTGCCGCAGCCATCTGGACCGCACGTCCTCTGAATCACAAGTAAAGCTTAGTCACAGCCGTCAGTCACACATTGATTATGTCTCGTTTGATTGACTGTCCGTCTGTGAACCTCAAGGGCAAGAATATGTTACTGTTATTATATCTATAATTGTGGCACAAATAACCAATTTTCTCTCGTTCCTTTTTCTTTTTGCTTTTTGCTTTTTGCAGTTCTCATATGTTTGGAGCATCGTTCAGTTTCTTGGTTCACAAATAATGTTGAAATCAGCAGCAGGCAGAAACAAGTTAGCGACTAGCCGGTGGAGATTTATTCAGGAGCTGGTGGAGAACAAATCAGAGCTAAAAGCGGAGTTCATCATCCGATGCTCCAAGCAGACACGTTAACTTTTTAGCAGGTCGTAAGTATTTTATAAGACGCCGATGTATCTGTTGAAGTTCATCCTGCATGACTTCATCTCCACGTTCAAATTATAATTTCATTATATCCTTCCTACCAGTTTAATGTACATATATTGTGCTTATATTCTGTTTTGCTGGGCTCCATCCTCGGCCTCAGCGTCAGAGCCAGCGGTGGCTGCTGTCCTCACTGCAGCCGACCACACGACTCATTTGAATTTGTATAAACCACCCGAGGGTAAAAATAATGCTAGGAAATGTGATTCAGAATTTTAAACAACATAAATTAACATAAATCAATATATATCCCGAATAGCATATTTAAACCGGGGACAGAATCAAGGATTCATCAAACTGAGACAACGACTGAGTCAAGCCTTTAAAAATGTCGCAGGACAAAAAAACAAAAAACACTTTGCATTCATCTTCCTGTTCTGTTAGAAGCAAAGAAGTCTCGTCAACATCTCACAGAAACACAGCAGCCGAGCACACACACACAGCAACTAACACACAAGAAAATAGAATTATATCTAATAGTATTACGCCCTGAAAGTAAGTCCCATGTGATGCCGGATGATGCCTCCTTTCACCAAACAACATTTTTCAGCCTCCAGGGCGCTACAGCAGCAGTTAGACTTAAACGCCTAACCACGGAGAACCTTTAGAAACCAGCACGCTCTTCATTTAATCTCCTTGCTCCCTAACCTGATTCCCCCTTCATCTTCTTTGGCCGGGGGAATCTAATTCACAGGAGGTCGATGACAGAATGGGGCCTGTGGTCCCGTCTAAAGGCTCCCGTGCTTTTCTTCTCGCCGGTGTGGAGAGATTAGTGTAGTTAAAGCCGGACATCAAAGGACGAGCGTGACGGGGAATTTATTACAGCGGAGGTTTCCAGAGTTGACGGAAAGTTACGAGTGAAATATGTTTTTTTGTGACCACTGACCACCTTTACATAACTTAAAGCGAAACTCTCACCAAAATGCAACTTACGCTTTTTTTTTGTGAATGTGCTCGAGTCAAACGTTTGTTTAAAAGCATAATTACGACGAAAGCGCCACTTTTAAGATTTACCGTATTTTCAGCTCAAACTCATTTTCAATGGGAGTGCTGCGGGCACTTTAGCGATAGCATCAAAATCTCTATTTTTAAAACACTAAGAAGGCTCGACACAACATGAAACTTTGCTCGTAGTATCACCAGGGTCTCTACACATGAACACGAGCATTGAGAACATTGTTTGTGTACACAGTTTACTTAAAAGAAGGTTTTTGAACAACTCACGTTAGCAGTAGCTTGTTCCGCTCGCAGCCGTCCTGCCAGTGGAGAAGTGTCGATCTCAGAATGTGACGTAACCTGGAGGACAGTTAAGGTGGAACGCTCCTAAAGCTTATTTTCATATAAATGCACAGATGATTCATTGTTTTGTCATTAGTGAAAAACAACATTGACCTTGAAGTTGAAAAAGGAGACTCATATAAGAAACAATACTGAAATCAAAAGCCGGAAAAGTCACGTGAGATCTCGCGTGGATAGTTGTTGCTGGAAGACAGAAGTTCCACCTTAACTGTCCTCCAGGTTACGTCACATTCTGAGATCGACACTTCTCAGAAAACACAACTGCTAACGTGAGTTGTTCAAAAACGTTCTTTTTAGTAAACTCTGTGTACACAAACAATGTTCTCAATGCTGGTGTTCATGTGTAGAGACCCTGGTGATACTACGAGCAAAGTTTCATGTTGTGTCGAGCCTTCTTAGTGTTTTAGAAATAGAGATTTTGATGCTGTCGTAAAAGTGCCCGTAGCACTCCCATTGAAAATGAGTTTGAGCCGAAAACAAAAATACGGTGAATCTTAAAAGTGGCGCTTTCGACGTGATTATGCTTTTGAACGAACATTTGACTCGGGTACATTCACAGAAAATACCCTAGGTTGCATTTTAGTGAGAGTTTCACTTTAACGACTGTTGCAGCAGTTGCAACAAAGGTGATGGACACAAGGTTGCATGCTAACTCCTTATTTGTCAAGCTGTGTGTCAATCACATTGGTCTTGGTCTTGCATTTTTTTAACATTGCTGTATGTTATATCTGTAATATTAGTTTGAGCTTGTTCAGTGACATCACCGTGTCTTCTTGCAACAGTTGTCTCATGTTGGAGTGAAGTTCCCCTTTAATTTAGAAAGTTAGCATCAGCAAGTAGCATCAGTGCACGGCGCTGCTCTCCCGGCAGTGGACCGTCTGCTTTGCCTAATTTACGGTTCATATTTTGCTGCTATTGACCCGCCTTCAGAGAGGAGCTGCTGGGTTGCCCACAGCAGCGATCCCTCCCTCCCTCCATCCCTCCGCCTGCAGCATGAACACCCCTTGCCCAGGCATGAAATTGACCTTGGCCTGCAGGCACGGTGCTGAGATAAGCCCAAACAGGCGCGATAAAAACCCGATTCCCCGGGCACCCATGGACGGGAGCGGTGAGAGAGCAACCTTGGGGCCGTGACGTCAGAGAGGCTTTATTATCCCCTGGCCGCGAGCGCGGGGAAAGACATGCAGAGAGAGCCTGAACGCAGCTCGCCGGCCCACCTGCCTGCCCATACTGCCTGTGTGGCCGCATTAAAATTCATGAGCTACGCCAGTTTGAATGCCAAGGTTTACGGCGGCGCTCTCCCTCTGCACAGGTCCTCAGGGATGAACACCGGGGAGAGATTAGAGGAGGACGGGGGAGACAGATATGGGATCAAGAGGGGAAGAGAGTGAGAGGGAGAGATATGGAGGATTGGAGGAGATAAGGGAAGAATGGAGGAAAGGGGGGTTAAAGAAGCAGAAGCAGAAATCTTAACCCTGTTGCCAGATACAGTTGGACATTTCATCAAAACCTGGGATTATTTTCAGTGTTTGTAAAACCAGCCTTTCTTCTATGATATTCCAGTGCAGTGAATACAGTATTTGACGGTCCGCCCTGTAGCAGCAGTTTGTGAAGCAGTTTTCCTGAAGGATTTGTGTACGTACGCATGAATTATAGATACTTTTAACGACTCTCTGCAGAGATAAAAATGGAAAATTCAAATCCAAATGCACAAATCTGAGAGATGAAACTCTGATAGTGTTTCAGAAACTGATTTCTATGAACATATAACCAAAAAAATAGAACATTTTCTTCGCCTTATCCCAACGTAACCACAGACAGCAGCGCGATCGATTGTGACAGTCCTGGACTTTCCTTTGTCCACCAACCGCCTCCAGCTGCGTTCATGTGGTGTTTTATTCAGTCAGAAACGTTGTGCAGGGCACGAAAGATACTCGAGCTCAGAGTCACAAAAAAATGTAATGTAATTCTGTGTTGGCATGGTAACAGAGAGGTATTGGTAATGGTTATGCCGTGGTTGGTGCTTAGACACAGCCGCTGCTCTGCCTAAAGGGTTAGGTAGGTTTTCCATTTGCCAGTCCGGTCCAGTGTGTGAGCGTAAACCAGCATTTGCTCGTTTGTATAGAGAGAGATAGCAACATGCGGCTAGTTAGCAGGAGCTCCAGGATAGCCGATTAAGCTCCACAGAGTGCTAGTCCGACGACTACCTCCAAATGTGGTTTGGATCGTATTTCATGTGGGTTTTTTGCTGTCTACACTTCCTAAAATCAATCTGGACGTGCCAAAGAACAGATCTGAGCTAGAAATCTGAACACAGCCGTAACATTTCACCTGTTATTTGCACTTAATATCACACCGCTTTAAACATCTTTCCATTGGCCCAAACGGTCTGAATCTAAAACAGCAGCATACCAGAGTGCTAACAGTGACAATGCTAATACGCTAATGTTTACCTGCTGTGATTTACCATCGTAAGTCAGCGTGTTAACATTCACACTGAACTCAGATGTTGAGATGTTGTTATTGATATATGTTCAGATGTTGGAAAGGAGAACTCTTTACAGAAATGTACATCAAGTCTGAATCAAAGTGGTTGAAACTCTCAGACAAACTACATCCATTCGTCCATCCACCTTCCTGACCTCCACAAGCTCACGTTCCGCCGGGTTACATAAACACGTCGCATCCCACATCGGCAGCAGACGGCGGCTCTGGATTGCAAGTCATGTTGAATTGTTCAGTATAACATGAAGTCTGAGCTGAGAAATATTCAAGGAGCAAGGACGAGAGGAAAACACTGAGACAGATAAAGATGGGGAGAAAGAATGAGTCACAACCGTTGAAGGCGGCATAAAGCAAAAGAAGCTGTGGTGCCGAGTGGCAGCCCGCTAAATGAATCGCTCAGGGTCAAGTAGAATAAAAACGCTCAAGAGGTTTGAGGCGCAAGGAGCTCGAGCGAGGTTCTGCAAAACACGAAACACACGAGGAGCTTTTAGAGGATAAAAAGTTTCCCTGGTGGAGAGAGAAAAGCCGACCGAAGTGAGCGGCCGACGGTTAAAAACCTGGCAACTAAGACGTGCAGTGTGATGGATGGGGGAGGAGGGAGAGAGGGAGAGACTGCAGGTGAGTGAGTGAGGGAGAAGTGAGGTGTGCAAATAAGGAGAGAGGGATGGAGTGAGTGAACGAGCGGGAGACTGACAGACTGAGAGGGCGAGGCACTGACTGAATAAGGGAATGGGACACGGCTGACTGACGGATAGAGAGAGGAAGTGAACGAGGGAGAGATTGGGTGACAGTCTTACTTAGCGAGACATTGGATGGAATAAGAATCACGGGAGTGTTGTTGGAGCGGGAGCGGTGCCTGGTCACGGACACAGGGGGGCAGTGTTGCACCGAACACTTCACAGGACTCTGGGAGGGTTTGTGATGAAGGTGAAGTGTGCAGCTGAGGCGCTTCAGACGGATTAACACTGCAGAGGTTCACATGAAAGGTGATACTATATTTTAACCCCCTCTCCTCCCCAACGCGTTCATCAACAATCAATGCATGATTTATAAGACGCTATGATGTCGTATAAATCGTCCTGTAAAGCTTCTGTTACTGACACACACACAGATAACACATTATTCTCGTTATGTTGTATTATTTTTATGATGACATGTCTGATCATATTATCACCTGGAAAGATATTTAACCTTCAATCATACGTGACATCAAGTCGCTTGTTTAAAGATGGTATTTTCCTATTTTGAAAGAAATGGTTCATTCTTCCGATGATGCTATATCAATTTATAAAACATTGAATATTATCTATTATTTTTGCTGTGCTAGCATCTGTTTACTGCCTCTCAGGCCATCGAGTGTTCGTAAACTCATTCACGTCCCCCATCAGGTGATTTGTAATAACTTTGCTCATTGCCTTTTCTTTTTTTTTTTTAATTTGGCACCATCATCAGGGCTGAATCATTTTTTCTCCAATATTTTAGTTATGAACCAGAGGTGATGACACACACTGTGGCTGCTGAGCGGATTATTAATGTGATTTAGTGTGTGATGACTAACAGGACCAATTAAACTGGGTCCGTCCTGGTCGGATCCAGATCCAAGTCACGGCCTCGTAGTCTTGTGAAAACATGTTTGATATTAGCAGCTACATGCAGGTAGTCCACAGCCTGTGTTGTTCTCTCTCCATCAGGATCTCACACAAACATTGCAGTTCTTCTCCTCTTTATTTGCCTTTTCGGTTATAATTTCCCTGCTGTATTCCAGTTTGAGCTGCTGGTTGCAGTGGATGTTTGTTTCGGTTGGTCTACTGGCAGATCTCAGAGGTTGGTTATCTCGGTTCAGTGTGCCGTCGTTACTTTAGATGTCAGGTTTATTTTCTGTCCTGACTGTCAAAGACGACAGAATCTGCGCAGGTTTGTAGAAAACATTCCCATCAGCCTCTGCAGTAACCCTACTTTGTTTTCTGTTCTAATTAGCATAGCATGTTAGCATGCAGACAACAATGTACCTGCTCACATCGGCATGTAGCATTCTTATTAAGAGCATGCTGCCAAGGGATTATTTTCATTATAGTTTGTGCTGTTAGATATTAAAAACAGAGCCCAACGTCACGTCTTCAGTTACTTCTTTTGTCCAACCAACGATCCAGAATCCAAACACTCTTCATTTCTTTTGTTCGACTGATTAATCGGCTAATCGTTGCAGCTCTGATGCTGATATTAGCACCGAGCATAGCAGAGCTGCTATCGTGACTGTGGATGGAAACTTCATGTCAGAACGTTTAACTGTCAAAAGCGTTTTTAAATGCAAAAAGTGTCCTTATGTTTCCTAACAGCTGCCGTGTGTTAAGCGTGTATATGATAGCTATAAATGCTAAGAAGGATTGAAGTGACATTTCTTATTTATCCTTCATGGTGATTGAACCATACAGCGACGTTACAGGAAGAATCATCCGCAGAGATGCATTCGAGAGTCTCTTAATGGTTACAAGTGCATTTTTCTCTCAGCAGCCTCTCAGACATCTCTTTTTAAGAGTCGCTTATCAATTTGAACCTTCTTAAGAACACCTGAAGTAGAGCGACATTTCTGTGTGAAGAAAACAACCTCTCCTTTGAACTGTCGACGCGACTCACCTCGACAGACTCGCTACAACTTTGGAGAAGGGAAGATAAATGTCTTTGTGGGGATTGTTGCGTCTCTTTCGCTCTGACACAAAGTGTTTCAATTCATTCAGCTGAACTCTCGTAGACAATAATAAAAACGCTGCTAATTATAGGACTGGAGCGAGAGCTGCCACGGGGAAGTCGAGCACTGCTCTGACTCCCATAGAGAGTGCCAACAATAGGAGACCTTCTCTGTGAAATTATTCGTTAAATCCATAAAGACGCGAGGTCTCGTTGGTGGAGAGGGAGCAAGTACACAAGAGTTCACAAGGACGCCAGCTACAGTCGCGCATGTGTGGGTTTATTGAATATAACAGTCAAGATATTAAATTCAATACTTTGCTCCCAGGACCTCTCTGTTAAATGGCACCATGGATTGTATATTCTCCCATGCTTTTCCTCTTTCTTTTGTTTTGTCTGTGACATTTCCAGCAGACACAGTCATCTGAGAGGGGAATATTGTGGTTTAAGGTTGAAAATAAGGACACGGCAGCTTCAACAGCTCCGCAGCCTGCAGTGTTTATCTGCCGCTGTCAGAGAGCTGCAACATATATATGTGCCGCACTGTGAAAACAGCGCCCGCCAGAGGAGAAAACACTGGCACCGAGGATCCGAAGACGTAGGTTTGGTTTTCGGACATTACAGATATTGAATGTAGTTCTTATTATGCATTTACAAGCTCCAGAAATGTATTTATCGTCTGAAACTGGTGATACGAGTTTCACATCTGAAAGACCAACATGAGAGACGCTGACATATAATCCAGGTTGCTGTGAACGACTGAATCAATAAATTCAAACGGGATGAAGCTCGCTACTACAGCCGGCCCACATTCATTAGTCAGCCAATCACACGTTAGCAAGAAAACACAGAGCCAGATCCATGCTATTACTTCTACATGCTAATTGATGATATCGCTAACCCGTGTGAGTTACCTCGCTCTTGCTCGTGATGGTAGTAAGTGCGACTGTTAGCCACGCCCCCTTTTTCTGTCCCAGAGAGATGTTCACTGTCAGACAGGAAGAATAACGTACGTCTAGCAGCAGCTTTTGGGCACTTTTTGTCGTTTTCTAGCAGATGGAAATCACAAGGAGTCACGTTCACGCGATGTAATGTTGATAGAAAGCAATGAGGATTGGCCGAGGCTTGATTACGCTCCGTCTCTGCAGCTCGTGCTCAGTTTCGGGTCAGTAGGGGGCGCTCAGCTTACTCACAGCTCTGCACAGGTGAACCCACTTTAACACTGCAGCAGGTAACGTGAGGAAACCTGACGATGTGCAGCCTCGTCTTCACCGCAGCAGGTCTAATGTTTTCTCTCCCCTGCAGTTAAATATTAAGTCTCCCCCGAGTTTTTTTTTTATTCAGCAGCATTCATAAGCGAGCGTCTCCACAGCGTGCCAGACGCACTGTGGCATCATCAAGCATCCTGTGTTATGAAGCGCTGTGAAGCAGAGAACAGTGTTTTAACGTGATTATGTGCTGAAAAATACGCTCCGCAGCGACGAGAGGGAGGAGCGTCGTCCTCCCCGCAGAGGTTTGACAGCTGCTGTGAAACAATCAGCAGTTTACCTGGAAATAAAACCACAAGCTGTTAGATGAAATATCCCGACTACACACAGAAAGTGAGGCCGGTACCGGCGGCGTGTCACTGCGGCTGTGTGTGCTACAGTGCTGGACGGTGCTGTCTGGGCTCTGACAGCCGCTGTGCTGCTGCGTTTTCTCTGATTGGTGCCTGCTCGCTCCAGATTCTGATGGACGGTTCTGCTCTATAATGGGACAACAACGGGGGGACGGCTGGTTGAGATGTCCAAAATATCACTCCACTTTATGGAGCTCAGTGGTGATCTGGCTCTTCCTGTCGTGTGCTGACGATGTGGTGTGAAGCGCTCAGCAGGGAGGAGGGGGATGTTGATTTATGGACGCAGATAACGTCTCTGTGAGGACGTATTACAGCCGTCGTGTTCCAGCTTTATTGTTTATTTATTGCGCACTTTGTCAGAAGACGTTATGATCGTGAAATCAGCAGGATGTGATGTTAGCGGTGAATGTTTCTGCAAAACCACGGACACGTCCAAGGGTTGACATGTGATGCAAACGTGGAACATCACGTTCACATTAAACCTTTATTAGCTTGTAGTTTGAGTCACTAGTGGGTATTTTACGGACACCTGGGGAAAATTCCATCCATTTTTGTTAGTTCATAAGCGGGTGTTTTTTAAGGAGACCTGTGGACGTTTCCAGCTGAGTTTGTGGCGACCAAAACAGGTATTTTAGGTCGAAACTACGATGTTTTCCGAACCCTAACCAAGTGGTTTCTGCGCCTAAACCTAACCAGAGCATGAGCACAATGATGTGACAAGAGATGAAAAGAAAGTCAACCGAACCAGCCTCGAATAAAATAAAGCTCAGATCAGAGTCAACCAGTTTGTTTGGACATAAAGTGTGAATGTTTCTCACTGTTCCACCAAAGAAGCATCCGACCCCACTGACGAGGAACTTGAATCTTCACCTGTGGAGTTTTAAATAAAATCCCATTTTGTATAAAATGTTCAAACTCAATGCAGCATGAAGCCTAAACTAAGAAGAGAAAGAATTTATCACCGAGCTGCAGACAGAAGCTGTTCGCATGTTTCCTGCTTCTCAGACTCCTCTGGCGTGCAGAGGATCACAGACCTCTCCACAGTTCGGAGCACACTGTGGCGCTCTGGATAACTTCATTAATTATGTAAATCTTTCGACTGACACCAGGAGTTAGCAGGACTTGTGTGCTTCTCCAAACCCCATTTTGTATCCAACCCGATCGCCAGGATACAAACCACTGATATGTTGAACACATTGCAGTTCTTTAGGTTCAATTAGCAGTTTTACGTGAGGAAAAGATCATGTTTCAGCTAAATGACGTCTCTGAGGTCTGCTGCAGGCGGGACTGGAAATCGCCTCTGTTTTTTGGGCTCCTCGCTGCTTCCGAACAGAGAAATGTTGTTAAGAAAAGCGAGCAGCATGTTGGATTTTTATGAGGTTGGAGGACGCTGTGTGCTGACTGCGCCGTCTCCTCAGGGGAGCTGCGACCGACCCGCGCTGGTAAACACTTTACAAGGCGTCCGCTGTAAGTGGCACACATGTACCACAAACAGTACAGCTCAGACTTGTTGTTAAACAAAATATATTAGAATACTATGTGTTGTATGCACACTGAGAGCTCTTGGTGGCTGTAGCCTTTTGTTTTGTTCACACTGGATGTGAGATGACATCTTTGTGCCAAAACATAATAATATCTTTATTTTGTATTTGCGGGTCTCAGCGACAGATCTGTTCCTCCGTCCTGACTCGGCGTGAAAGCAGTTTTCTGTGGACACATTGAAAGAACTTTAGAAAAATATCCATCTGATTGTCTGAAGGCCAATTTGCTTTGTCTGATTCTGAGCAGTCCCCGACAAAAGTTGACGACTGTGAAAGAAACTTTGCTCGTCAGTCGAACAGATGAAAACATTTTGTCGATATTTTACAGTTTCTCAAATAGGAAACCAAAATCCTGCTTTCCACGCTGCCCCTTTTTTCACAATCTCGCCTCCCTCTTCTGAAGTGTTTTGACGCCGGCGCTGTGTAAAGCTGCACAAATGAGTTCAGGTGCTTTTACATGGTTCGTCTCTTCCAGAGGGAACAAACATGTTGCATATTATTTCTTGTCCTTTTCACGCTGACTTTTAACAAACAAACCAGGAGGAGTAAAAACATGAAGGTGGACCGACATGAATTTGTTATTTTCAACAGTTTTGTCATCCTGCATCATCAGGACCAGACGATCCAGACGACTGACTGAAGTTTAATGTTTAATGTGGATCTTTATGTTGTTTGGTGTCACAAAGAGCTCACGCAGAAATAACTGATAATAAGCATCATCGTTATTATTAGACTTCAAATCGACAGCATGTTGTGAATAATGACTAACTAGTAGAGACAGAACGTGCAGGAGCTGCGTGCACAGTGATGATTCAGAGCTGAGGACTGTCACACTGTTTTTAATGGACTTGATAAAGGACACTGAGCAGAACCGGGCCCAGCAGCTTTAACAGATCTTGACCTGTAAATCAGGAGAGACACCTGAGCTGACGTGTGACGTGCAAACGATTCTCAGAAATACATAAATGGTTTATACGGATCACTTTCTGCACAGATTTAACGATCAGCAGCAACAGACTCATAAATACAAGTAGTTACTCATCCGCTCAGCTTTTGAGTTAAATGTTGTGACCATGACATCGTCTGACAGTTTTCAATTCAGCAGCTGTGTAAAATATCAACACTTCTAATTAGTTTTCATATCGAAGTTTGCCTCTAAACTTTATTCATGATGTTTTATTCCACCGCGACTCGTGACATCGCGCTAAACGAGCTCAGTAAGTGCGTCTCCGTCAGAGTTCAAGGACACAGACGACTTCTTCTTTCAGCCGCTCGCTGAAAACATTCGCCTAATTAAAATACAGAATGCAGAATGAGCAGCAGATGGGTCTCTTGTTTGTGTAGCTTCTGAACTTGTGCTAAAATCACATACGATCACAGAATCCTGTGTTTGCTACCACGGCACAAACGAACCGTATGAGAGTTTGCTTGAAAGTGGCTCGAGAACACCTTTTCTTTACGGTCTCAGCCCCCAAATGAGTCAATACGCTGGCTGCTCTGAACGAGCCAGGTGACTCAGCTCCTTTGGCTTCTGTTTGTAATTTGTTCTTACAGCAGTGCTTTAATTAGCCGCACACTCACTGCACTGTATTACAAACCTGAGAACAACTTTTATTAGACTCATCTCCGACACTGTGACGTGTGCTGAAGGCTGCTGACTGTGCACAGCCGCCAGGTGCCTCACACCTTTAAAGGGTTCCTGTAATCGTGTTTTAAAACTGCTGTAAGATTTAAGTAATTAAAGTCGCAGCATATATTTTTTTACACCTACTTTTGGGGCCATAAGCCACGTATTGAAAAGCTTTATGAGGGTCGATAGTTCCGGCTGCACGATCCTCCTCCAGCAGCAGATGAGACGTCCTGTTTTACAGTAGTGATAATTAGAAAAGGCTTACTTTGCACTTTCCCAGAGGTGTTGTCCCCAGAATGTGACTCTCGAGGCCGTTAAACACACAATTAATTGCGCTGATCGCTGGTCGTTCCTTTCACCTTCCATCCCCGTTGTGTTCCTCCAGGTTCTGTTCTCCTGTACTTAACAGCCAGTTCCTCCCATACCTTGGTACATCCTCCTCCTCTCCACGGGCGCTATGTGATGAGGACACGAGTCCTATTTTAAGATACAGTAGCTTACGTCAGACTCCGTCCTCCCGTGGGTGTTTTTCCTTTAAAGTGCTTTGCAATTTCTGTAAAAGATTGTGATCACAGAAGTGGAAAATGCTCAGTCATGACATAGAAATGTTTCCGTATTTAGGTCGAAACAAACCCAAAGATTTTCATTTTAAAGCGCGTATTGATGATCCGGCCCTGAAGGTTTCACCGGCAGTTAAACAATCAATGAATTCCACCTGATTCACATTAATTAGTTTAATCTCCTGCAGGCATGAAGTAAATCTACAACATGTTTTACATCACGCTCAGTTGTCTTTAACACTGACTGTCCAAATTGGCATAACTGACCAACAGGACGCTGTTTTAAACCTGTGAGGGCTAATTTAGCTCTTTAGCTCGTTAGCTGTCTGTGATCACCTTCTAATTCCTCACTAATCAACTGCTCCACATATTCACTTAAGAGTCGGGAGCTGATGGTAAGAAATGTGTATTAACTGTTACCACGTGTCGCGGTAGCAGCACAGCTAATTAGCTTGCTACCTGCGTGTTAGCGAGCTCAGCTGAACCTTTTTCTACAAAATACTGTTGGTGGAGTAGATGACATTTTGCACGGAGAGCTATCATGACTGACTGTGAGTGTGTTAGCAGTTAGCGACTAGCAGCAGAAGTCACCCGGCTTCTGCAACCACACATTCTCTGAAGCTGAATTTCTGATGCAACCAGGCCTTTACTCAGAAAAAATGATATGATTTTTGTTTTAAGGAGCATCATCAGCATGCCTCAACGTTCTTGTCTTACAGCTGAAGTTTTGCTTTAAGTATCCCGGAGCACTTGGTAATTGGAGCATAGTTTTCACAGAGCCTGAAAGAGGATAACGTAAAGATCAAGGCTTTTGACAAATCAACCAATTCATTAGAAGAAAGCTGCTCTCACCGCGCCTCCTTTAGTTCGTGTAGCGCTGAAGCCACTGAGTTTGTTATTAACATGAAGTTTCGTAGGTCAAAAAACATTTCTGGAGCTTGCAGCATTCTCCTAAACAACTGAAGCAGCTGGAGACTTGTGAAGGTAAAAGAAGAAACATTTTAAATTGCTCTCCAACGTGCAGATTGTTTTTAAATGATGTAGTTTAAAACCCTGTTCTCAAGCTGAACTCTTCACTGTAGCTGCTAAGCTAATAGCATTAGCGGGACACCTTACTGATGTGGCGGCACGAGCTCGACCGCACTTCTTTTCAAATGAGTTCAGGAGTTCAGGGACTGCTGCAGACTCAGATTCAAGGATCCAGTGAGAGAAAACCTGGATCCAGGGTCAGACGTAGAGCCCCGTTGCTCAGTGGGGCATGAAGCCCAAAACGTTCAACACCCTGGATGCAGAGAGATCCAGAGACCTGCACCGTCTGAGCAGCTAACTTTATGGTTTAGCCCTCTGCTAATTTGAATGGGGATACAACTCATTGTCAGGAGGTTGTGAGGCTCAAAAATGTTTTCAGTGTTTTATTAGCAGCTTCTTTTACAATGCAATCTTATGTGAAAGAGTCGTTTCTGGCTGTGAAGCTCCAGAAATGTGTTGTGGTCTATAAACTTCACCTGACGTTCCCTTGACATGAAGGGCTGAGTAGATAATGACTGAATTTTGATTTTAGGATGAAGTGTTCCTTTAGGCGATGTAAGACTTTCCACACTTTGAAGGACGGCTCATCCAGGTTCGTCCTAACAGTTCGTTAAATCTTTTTGCTGCCCCAAAGTGTGTAAGAGGCTCGAGACTGTACCGCAGGTCTTAGCTGACCAGGTGACAGGAAAAAAGTTTCATAAATCTGCTCCCCAATTAAAGACACACATAAAAGAGAGAAGCACCCCAAAGGTGATGCGATTTAAATAACTCCTTTTAATAGGCAGCGGCTCGGAGGGGTTCGCTGGCAATTATCACTTGTGACCCACAGCAATTATCACCTGCTCCCAGCAGACAAAAGGCAATTTTCAACTAATTGAGTGCTAAGCCACAGGAATTGTGAGAGCTTGACCTTTCGGCGATAGTTTGGAGGCAGTACGGGCACATTTTTTGAGGCCAAAATGTCGTTTTGAAACTGTGACAATCTGCTTTGCCTCCCTGACCTTAATGGAGTGCAGGAAAGCCTGGGGACGGGGACAGAACCCAGGTTTATTCATCATAGAGCGGGCTACCACATCTGTTTAGCCAGTCGGCTCTAATGGGAGTTTAAACTGCATATTGTTTTCACCGAACATTAGGTCGAGTGTTTGAATGTTGACTCAATCAATAGACGATATTCTCCGTCACCAGAGGCTCATAATCACGGCTCCCCCCGGGGGATTAAAAACAATAGAGTGCGCTGCGCTGATGAGAGGAAATGTCCCCGAGATATTTTCAGACACACGTGAGTATTTTCTGCTATTAGCGATGCAGCTGATGTTATTGGAGCCATCTGCTAAAACAAAAGGCTAATTAGCATATAGCCCTGATCCAAGCTGGAGGCCATCCGCAGTGAATCGGCCTGTTTCAGGCATTCAGAGATCATCTATCTATTTAAAGCTGCAGTCTGGAGTTTTGAGAAAAAAAGTGGACTTAGTCTGAAGATTTGAATGAGCACAGCTCCCAGGTCAGTCCTGCCTTCTAAGCCCCTCCCACAGAGGAGCCTGCCCTGCACAAACAGGCTTGTAACCACGGTAACAGAGGACGCCAGGTAACCAAGTAAAATAAGCCCCAATTGTTCTATTTCTGACCAATACAACTTAATTACAATGACGAGTGCCTCATGCAGATCACTGTAGATATCCCGAGTAACAAACAATATTCCTCACATCGCTATGGACGAAGTTGTCAGCTTATCATTACCCATATTCTCTGAAGCATGAGTAACGTTATTTCTCCAAACAAATTCAACCACTTCAGAGCGTCTTGAACACAAACTAGCGTTATTATAACTGCCCGGTCACTTGAAAGACACTTTTGCTAACCAGAAGCCATAAAGACGAAGCTAAACACCGGAGTTAGCGTACAAGCTAACAAGCTAGATTTAGCAACAAGCTACGTAGCTCGACTGCAACATCGTACGGCGATATGTGCTATTGCGAGTACTCCTGAAACCACCGCCATCTTAGCCTTGTGGTTAAAACATAGAATGAAACATATATCAAGCAGGGTCCTTACCTGTCCTGCAGCTGGCTCAGTCCAGTTCTTTGTTTTTACACTGCTTTTCTTCGTCAGTCTTCTTATTTCTTCTCTTTGGCGTGGGCAGCGGTGGGGCATTTTCCGGCTCTGTTGTTGTTGTCTGTTCTCCACCACTGTTTACAGTGTGGGCTTGAAAGTGTCTCACCAGATGAGAGCAGACACTGCACCTGCAGGGGGAGGAGGGCTGCCAACAGTGTATGCACCAGAGTGATTGACACTTCTCAGACACGCCCCTTGGCTCTGATTGGTTGTACTGACCTGGGAGCGGTGGATTCTTGCAAATCAAATTATGGCCACTGGGTGGAGCCACAGACAGCTGACCTGCATCTTATTCAACTGTCAGATCATAATGACAATTTCAGCAAATATATCAAATATAATAACCCCAAATAATTACAGACTACAGCTTTAATGGACATAATTCTAAAATACAAATTGACTGGTGGGAAACTGAAGCTCACGGTTCACGTCAAAGTTGGTGTCAAAGAAAATCTTTTTGACAATATAACAAAATGTTGGTTTGGAGCCAGCGTGCAGGTGTTTTCCACTACACCTACATGTAAAGTGCTCATTATCAGGCTCTTTCTGTTTAATAAAAACAACCTGGTGCTGCTTCGTGTTCCAGTTTAGCACACGCTGACGTGAGCTGATGCATTTCCTGGCAAGAAAATGACATTTCCATCTGTGTTGGTTGTGTAAAAAGTGGGTGGTGTACTTTTAAGGAGACCTGCACACATTTCCAGCTTTATTTGTGGTATTTTTCATGTGCAGTTGGACCATTTCCATCCCTATATTATTATTACAAAACAAGTATTTGAAGCGAACCAAGTTATTTTTTGTGTGTTAATCTCACCAGAGCAGAAGCGCAGTGACGAAACGTACAGTTCTATATTCCTTTTGTGCCAATAGATCCCCATAAATCCCACACACTGCACCTTTAATCTCCTCCTCTGTGTTTTGTAATGCTCCTCCATCTCTTCTGTCTGCACGTCATCGTCTGTTAATGAAACCTCAGCTGTCGCTTCAAGCGTCTCTTCCATCAGAGTAACCTCTCCGTCCCTGAAGTCACTGAAAACCTTCCGTCCATTCGGATTCGAAAGACATGAATCTTCTAATTATTTTTTAATGTGCAGACATTAGCATCTGAATATTCTACTGAGAACTGCATGTAAATAAAATGAGGTTAAAAAGGTGGAAGAGGTTTGTTTCATGAGACCTTCGGCTGGTCTGATGTCGTTCTGTACTCTGTTGCCTAGCAACTTGTAAGTCAAAAGTAGATTTCTTTACCCGCTGAAAGCGACGGACGTGGGTCTGAAGGGGACGGCTTCAATAAACACAAATGAGATGTTAGCAGAGTTCACTTTTATTATTCATCTTCCAAAAGAAACCATCGGCGCAATGGAGGCCTGAGCTGTGTGTCACCGACGCGTACGAGGCCTCGGCACGCACATGTGGATTTAAACGTTGATTCGGTCCAGGCGAAGACGATCTCTTCCTGCGCAGACTGGAAATAGACGGTACAGATGTTTGTTTGTTTTTTTAGCTGTTTACGCAGCAGTGAGTTGCATCTTCATGATCTCTGGGGTGTTTCCTGTCTGCCAAGGACGAGAACATCTTTACACAATATTACACCAACAATCAACATTTAAATCCGTTATTTCATCCAGTACTCAGGACTTTTACCCAGTATCTGTTTCTGAAAACCAGCTTTTAAGACCAGGAGCTACAAACACGACCCTGTTGTTCTCTTCTTTGCTGTTCGCTGCGTCCATATGTTGAGATGAAAATGTAATAAATACAGTATACACCATTTTAATTTTCTGTTTAAACTACTACTCTTATAGGCACAACTTGTATTTAACAGAGATGTTGGAGGAAAAAATAAAAGTCTCAGTCATCAAACATCACATTAAATATCAGACTGTGAAAATAAGTAAATATAAAGACGACACAGCCGACAGTCTCGTTAGTGCCGTCGTCTCGTTGAGCGATCACCAAAACTTTTAGCTTAAACATTAAAATCTACACGATATTATACTTAAAGTATGACAAACTGAGACTTGGAAAAAGATCTTTTAAATTGACAAATATCATATGTGTGATTCACGGCACAATTATGAAATAGCGTCCCAGCAGAAGAGACGTGGAGATGATGCCACTCAGAGAGTTTGTGTACATGTTTGTGGATCTGTTTCTGGATTCAAACATCGACCAGAAGATGAAAAACCCGAGAACTTGCAGTGTTTGTATTTCCCCTGCAGGTTTTGCACTGAGGAGCCTGTGTGGCTGGTTCATTGACACTCCTGGATCCAGTCTCATTACTGCAGTACATCAACAGTGTGTAGGGAACACTTCACTATGATGAGAGACACAACCTGTCTTGTTAACCTGTATTATTGCTATAGTCTCAGCTGCACCAAAAGGTAAATGTGATAATGGATGGCAGAATATTCACCTGTGTAACACCGTGCTAGTCATATTCATACAGGTTGTAAAAGAACCTGAACCCCTTTGAATTGATTCATAGCAGCCTATGTGATTTAAAAGAGCATTGGGTGTGAGCGGAGTCTTTCATTTCGCCCTACTGAAGCAGATGAAGGAGCTATTTTGGTGCCGAGTGTGCTGAAGGTCAGCGCCGCCGCGTTCTTTGATCCTGGAGAGAGATACGGCCCGCTTTATGAATGAGCCGGAAGAAAAGAGATTAAATGCAAACATGTCTGAAGTTGTCCTTCCTCCCTCCCGAATCTTTGTCCAACCGCAAGAATACACAGAAGCCTCGGTAGCTTTTATTTTTTTCTCCATTTCTCTCTGTGACGTTAAACATCCATGACGTAGCCGTTATTGTCACACTATAGTACAGCGACAGGTCGCAGAAGGACGTTTGTTCCAACACGCTCCGTCTACATTCCTGAACAAAATGTATTGATCTCTCAGAACCGCGATGCAGCAGCTGAATTTTTTCCTTGAAGCAGATGATGCAAACCAGAAGAGTAGTTTAAAATACACGTATGAATGAATGTTACAACAATGCAGAGGACAATGGCTGTAGAGTCTGGAAAAGAGAGTAACTATCTACTCTGAGACTTGCAGCAGCGCTTTTCTTCTGAGGCTAACGAGCAGGCTGCAGCAAACACTGCTGGACTTCTTTCTTATTTAAACCCGAGCACCTGATCTGCCCAGAAAATCATCCTGTGCTCTTCTGTGAGAGAGGAAAATGACAAAACAAGATACCAGCTCATGTTAGCTTTCCTGCTAATTCCTGTCTTTTCCTGCACCTCGTCTTATTGAATGAGCGACATCAATAAAAACAAATGTTGTAAAGTGAACCACTTACATCTGCAGATTTCATGGCTAATGATTATTGTCTGAAATGTGTTTTCTAATTAAATCCTGTGCTCTGTCCAAGACTTTGGCCCACAGCAGAGAAGATTAAGTCATTTTCAGTGCCTCTGTCGAGGCATTGTTGGCTGTGTGAATAGAAAGTGTTTTCTTTACATGCAGCAGATATCTCAGCCTTTCAGAACACACACACACACACACACACACACACACACAGACACCAGGCGACGATCATTCAGGGTTGAGTCTTGATGTTTACGGTCCGTTGCTCGCAGAAATGTCTCAGCCAATCATCTGCTCCGCTCTGCTCGCGGACAGCTCGGCTCGTCTGGTCTGGCTCGACTGATCAGTGATTAGGGTCGTCGATCGCAGACGGCCGCGAGAAAATCATTTACAGTGACGCTCAGAAACATCGAACCGTTTCAGTGTTTTACTCGAGAGTGTGTCGGCCGTCTGCGTAGCGTTTTAATCTGGGGATGGAAACGGCCTCCGCTGTCTTCCAATCGGAGTTGATTCATATCATATCACTTGTGTTTGACCTTCTCCTTCCTCTGAGATCCTCGGATGTATTGAAGTTTTCAAGGTTGCGCAGCGTCTCAAACACTCGCACACATGTGCCGTACGTGCCTCCAGTAAACTCTCCCCGCTCACACGCCAACATGTGATTCTAAAACACACGCGCTCTCTCGACTTGTTTGGAATATAAAACACGAGTGACAACACGGAGCTGATGTATAAACGTGTATTTTGAGCTTCACCTGTTATTTGTCTGCTCCGCACCGTCTCACTCTGTGTATCTATTAGTCATAAGCTCTACTAAGCTTCTCAAGGTTATTTGGAATTTCCTGCATGGATGGTTTTTCCCGTCGTGGGTTTAATGTTGGTGGCTGCAGATGAGATATTTCACCTCTCAGGTGCGCTTGTTTCAGATTACGTGGGCTACAGAACTGCTTACCTTGACTGGAGCACCCGCCTGGAGGCATCATAGGCATCTCATTGTGTCTGTCAATCATCGGCAGGTGATGGACAGAGCGGTGTTTATTTCATTGATTTTAAATCATTGACCCCGTCTTATTACTGCCAGTCAAACACGTGGAGGAAGATCCTGCATGTCTGAGAGTCTTCTGAGAAATACAGCCGGTCCAGCATTTCATTACTCGTCCACCTTTTTTCTGTTATACGCACTTCTCTTTTTTCTGACGATGTGCAGATGAAACCACATTACTTGACACACGTTTACAGTTAGTTGACAGGGATGCGTTCATCATGACTCAGAGAAGATTGTTTATGTATATTTCTCTGAAAAATAAATATCCGACAATCTTTACTAACCTCCGAGTGAACCACGACAACATCCGCTGTTTGTAAAATACATAAAATACATATTTTTCCTCTCACCTGTTCTGCTGTTTTTTTTCCATCTACATGGTTTTGGTGTGAGCTGCAGAGTTTCGGAGGTATCAGAGATGCAGAGATGTCTCCCTTCTCTTGAATATAATAGAACTAGATGGCCTGTGGTGCTCAAAGTGCCACAAAAAAAAAAAAAAACCCCAACTCAACAACAATGTCTCTCCCCAGAAATCATGACCCAGTTACTCTGTTTGTGGACAGACAAGCCAGGTTGTCAAGGCGATAGCGTCAAAACTGTGCAGGATGCAGGAAACCTTTTTACAGGTGTGCAGTGGAGTTCGAAGGTAACGGAGCTCGTAGATGAACGTAGTCGGAGCAAACGGGGGCTGGACGCACGAGCGTACGTCACGCCCCTGACCCATATTCACGGTGGAGAGAACACAAAAGCAATTTTAATTTTCTGTCTGTGTTGAACATAAAAATCCGGCTGCAGTTTACTTATTATTTTCCTCCACTCAAGGTTGGCAACACCAAAACAATCTGGATGGATAAACAGCACTAAGAGGGGAAAAAAACGTGTACTTCTCAATCAGGATCAGAAGGCCTTTTAGATGAAGAGAGATTTAGAGAAAGTAAATAAATGAAAATTAGAGATAAAAACCTTGTGAGCGACTTATTCAATTAAATGTGGTAAACACGTCGACCGTGAGAAATTAAAGCCGATCAGGTTTTTAAAACTCGTCAGTGACTGAAATGTGCATACACAAATAAATGAATGAAAATAAATGACTTTCCATCTAATCTTTAACTAATAAATCTGTTATTTGTCCTCTGTAACTGACCGACCATACCGAGGAAAATCCATTTCTTTCTCGCTCTCTGTGTGTTGTTGTCAAATTTCCTGCCACACAACACAAAACCCTGTTTTATAACTTTTCACAACATCGGCCCGGAGACGCCGTGTGAATGTTCTGCTGATGTGTTTCTGCTGTTTCCTCAGGACTGTAAGCAACACAGTCATTCATTTGAGGCCTGACTGGCAGCGGGGATTTGATTCTGTGCAGCGGTGGAAGGGGGGACGGGAGGGTGAATTACATGTTAGTGTGGATACCATGAAATGGCTTATTGATTACAGCGGAGCAGGCCTGATTAAAATTCATCGGGGGGCAGAGACACACAATGGCAGGCGTGGGAACAAATTGCTCACCCGCACATTCAAGACGCTACATAAACTGTATATTTCAATCAATTGGCGTCCAGCGCTGCTCATCCATCAGCCGCCAACACAGCGGAGTGTGTGACAGAGGTGGACGTGAGAGTTGTGTACTTATAGATCTGTGTACTGTATGTTCACTGTTGTGTATACGAGGACCGGCGGGTGCATGTAGCGAGAGCCCTGCTATGCCGAGATAAGAGCTCCGCCTCGGCTCTGATGATGTCCAGCTGATATTTATCTTCACAGTGTATCATCAATAACTTGATTCAGATGGATTACCGTGTCAGATCATGCAGATTTGAATAATGGATGCAGTCGTGTTGCACCGGGGACAAAGAGAGATATTGTGAGGAGCTGATGATCGTTATCGTCCGTTTGCCCAACAAACAATTCTTCAACTTCCACAGAAAAAGTTCACAGTTAAACTTTTACTCCTCAGACTGTTCAGCAGATCGACTTTGATAACGCAGAGCTGAGCGCCAACAAAAAAAAAGAAGAAGAAGAATATATAGAGCAGAGAAGTAGAAGCTGCCTGGAAGCATCTGTGGGCAGATCATGTAATCTGATCAATAAAAAATCTATACTATACTACTGGAAGTACTCACATTTAAATGACTCAAGTGAAAGTCATTAAAATTTCAAATTTTAATTGTGAAAATAATAGGAGTGTGCATCACTCCCTCATGAGACAGATTTGATACGCATCTACATACACGGGCTACGATGCAATTCAAGGTCGATACATTTTAAATACGGAACGATTTGGTGCGATTCGATGCGATGCAATCGTATAAAAGTGGCATTGTTTACCTTACACTGACTCGAAAGCCATCACTCTCAACCACACTGTGAGGTTGTAAGTCCTTCACAATAAAACAGGCTACGGGTGCCTTGATGACCTCGGACCTCGCCGAGTTGTGGCTGGAAAAAGTCTTTAATAGCCGTGTTGTTGTCTTGCTTGTTCTTGCTTGTGCTAGCTGTAACGTTGCTAACGTTAGCATCCACAGACTCCTCGTCACCCGCGTAGTTTTCTCCATGCCGTCTCACCAGGTGAGTTTTCAGATTTGTCGTGCTACCGCTGTACTTCATAGCTGTTCTACAGAACTTAAGTATGGCCAGACTTTTGTCCAAATGTCCCTCCTTGTAAAATCCAAATCGCTTCCAAACTTTAGATTTCAGATTAGCTGGTGCATTATAAACAGTGTCGGATCTGTCAGACATGTTGTTGTTGTTGTTTTTCCCTCGGATACGCTAACGTTACTCACGTGAGAATCTCGCGCTGACCTTTAACCTTTTAGGAGAGTTGAGAGACGCTCTGCAGAATTAGCAGCAAAGCTTCCGTCAACCGGTATGTAACTTTAGAATCGGGCCATCGACCAGTTAATGGAAAATATTGATACAGGGGTCCGCGTTTCGATGTGGTCGCATCTTTAACGTTAAAAACAGATACAGATTCGTGTCGGTGAATGTTTACACCCCTAGGAAATAACGTTTATGTTGAGCAGCATGATATCACAGTTACTGCTTTGGGCCCACAGCTTACTTAGTACATTTATTCAAGTAATATATTTCTGCACATATTTGAGTTACGTTCATTACTTAAAGGAATATTCCGGTGTAAGTATAATCCGTGGTCTAACACACCGTGACACCGAGTAAGATCAAGTTTGCAGACCGCTAGCTTAGCAACCTCAGAAATGACCGCACGATAACAATGCATTGCAGTATACGCCTCCACCAACAAACCGCCATCAAAAAGCCACAAATAATGCTCAGAACAGCACCAAACTTCAGCAACAGTACAAATAGAATTTTCCAAAGCGTAAGTTAAGAGTTGAGTTAGATAACAAGCTAAACTCCCTGCAGTGCCGAGGTGAACGGCAGCATATTACAATGTGATCCTCGGTTTATTCTCTGCTGTGGCTGTAAATCACCTCCTTCACATTCCACACACTCATCTTTATGTAAAAAACATATTGATTAGCAGCTTGAGAGATAGAAACAATGTCTCTCGGTGAGTAACACTGTCTTTACAGTCCCACGGGGTATTTTTAGAGGAGGCTGGGCTGAATGTTGAGCGTGGGTTTGCTCCTGGTGCTTCCGCTGCCTCTCGACGAACAAAGGTTTTCTTCCGAGGGATTTTGAGTTTGCAGGTCTCATGAGCAACAAAAGAAGCGCTTTCAATAGAGCAGACAGTAATTTCACATCACTCAAACGCAGACCTGTCTGATGGATTTTTTGGAAGTTTTGCAAAAAAAAGTGAATCGCTTTTCCCGTCAGTGCTGCTGACTCTCATCTGGATCTTTACAAGTGTCAGCAAATTTAACATGAATTTCAGCTTCCTTCACCGCTGAAGTTCCCTTGGGCAAGAGAGAAATCCCTCAGCTTACCCCAGCGAAGCTGCCAACAGCCAGATGTTCTCTGGACAGCTCTGCTGATGTCTGCATGTAAATCAGCTACTTCATCTCCAGCCCTGCTGCCAGTAGGAGCTGCCTTTCATATCAGCAGGTGGAGGAGGACGGTGGTGGCGTTTCAGCCAGGCCAAAAGAGAACCGCTGCTCCAGACTGTTTTCACACACCACTGGATACTTTTAATGAAAGATCAGGACATTTTCCAGCTGCGTTCGGGGGTTTTGATGAGATATCAAGGCATCTTTAGCCGCGGGTACGCCGACAAAAGTGATGTTTTTAACAAAACATCTGGACGAGTACAGCTGTGGTTGTGCTGACAGAAACTGAACCTAAAGGAAAGCAAAGTTTTGAAGCCACCGGATTTTTTTATTTAGACGTCAGGACATTTTCCAGCGGGTGTGTAGCAACACGCCGGAACACGTTGTGGCAGCAAAACACATTTATTTTGTGTTTTTTTTTTAAAACCTAACTGGACGCACTGTGTTGTTACAACACACAACTGAAATTTGAACCTAAAGAAACATAAAGCTGCAAAATATTCAAATTCTGCTGATTGGTTTGTCTTTAGCACCTCTGAGTCATAAATGTGATTGTTATTAGCCAGTTTTCGTTGATAACTGAGGGGTTAACACACACACACACACACACACACACACACACACACACACACACACACCACCCAATCACAAGAATGCCACAAACATTATAATGACATTAACAGACAGTTCAGAAGACTTATGAGTCCAGTCGTCTCTGTGCATCACACATTACTGCACGAGTCACAGTCTTCCGCAGCAGCAGGTGATGAAGTGATTCTTCATTCAGTCTAGTCGTCTCTAATAAACAACGACGCGCTCTCACGTGAAGTGCGACGGACTCTGTGGCGTCTCTGAGGCTCCGGCTGCTCGCTCCGATTCCTCCGCGCTGGTCAAGGTCAGACGCAGCGACTGGGAGCAGCAGAAATTGATCAGTCTCTGTTCTTCGTATTTACTGTGCTGCCTTTTGGACAATTTGATTGTCACGGATCAATCCGTCTGCACCTTGAGCCGAGGTCGCACAATTTGGGCATGCGACTGTATTGTGGCCAAATGGATCTGAAATTGATATCGATCCCCTGGTTTGTCCAAAGAGTAGACATTATTCATTCGATAAGAAAGTAGAAAATACAGCAAAGGGTGAGCAGAGGGGAGCTCAGCGGGTTTTTCTCCAGCGAGGTTTTTTACTATACAAAAGAAAATCTGTGGAGTTTCACAATGTGAGACCAGAAAGACACACAGTTCTTTTTGCCACATAAGAGGACAGTGGGTTGACATTTGCTGGACAATTGCTGGACTGCCAGATACAATTCTATATTTCATGTCTGTGTGTCGGATGAGGTGATTATATAATCGTAACCATTCTTGGCGTAATCACCAGAATGAATGTTAGCTACGTACTACGTACGTTAGCTACGTTTCTGCAAAACAACAGAGAAGTTGTACCTGAATGTTTCTTCATGTTGCAACTTGAAATTGGTTAAAGTTGAATTTTCTATTTCTTTTTTTGGTTCATTGCTGTGCTTATCCTCTAGTTAGGTTTAGACACACAGCGTGAGGAAAACATTTGGTGTAAAATACCTGCTTTTGTTTCCACGCTGATGGGTGAAGAAGAGTCTTTTGTAGTTGCCATGAAATGACCGCAGCTCTCTTTAAAAACATCTGCTTTTGATGCCAAAAAAACTGAGAAATATTCCATATTGACTCCAGCTGCGGTCGGCTGTTTGGCAGCCTTACTGTGATGACACCATCACCGTCCTCTCTGGCTTCTTCTGCAACAGATGGCTAATAACCACTTAACGTGAACGTGAAATGCCATGTTTGGTATCTGTGGTTTGCAGGAACGCTAACTGCTAACATCATATCCTGGTGGCTGCGCTGTGGCAAGAATACTCCACACCAGGTTCAGACGATGCTTTATGTTTTGTTTGTTAGGATGATCGCTGTAACAGATTAGTTGAATATATGATCGCGAGTGGCCGAGAGGAACGACAGACTACACGTTGAACGGCGACCGATCGTCTGTCACGACCTGTGTGATCTCAAGAACACAAATACACCTTCTCCTCACACACTCGCTCTCAAGATGCAGCATCCATACAAGCACGGGCCTGACACATGAGCCGGAGCCAAAGGCGCCCACACACAACTCGTCCTTGTAGGTGAAAGCTACAACCACCTCGCTCTTTGGATGTGTGGAAATATTATGAGCTTCATCCAGAGTGCACAAAAGAAGCCATATGTCATACTGCAAACGGCAGACTGCAGCGTTTTAATGTCAAGCTTCTGGTCTCGTGGACAGAGGCAGTCTTTAGAAAACCCGTCTGTATAAGCTGGACGAGGCAGACGGAGCTTGTAATTAGGGGATCCATTTTTAACTGAAGTGCTTCAGCGTGCAGAAGGAGGAAGTCATTGTCCCCCCTCAGCCTCATGCATTAACAATGAAAGCCATCTCGCTGATAGGAGACGGAACAGCAAGAAATATCCGACCCATTTCTGTCGCCGTCGGCTGAGAAGTTCCCTCCGTGAAAATACAGTCTGAGATGTAAACGCAGCTCTTTAGGAGAGCGTTTAAAATGCACGCTCGCAGCTGATTGGGCGCTCAGAATCCAACTCTGATTATGTGAAAATGCTTGTAACGCGTTCTCGTGCAGTTTTTCAATCTCTTCTGTTATTCGATAGAAAATGTCTGGTTGCATGTTCCAGCCCGGCGCCTTGCTTTACTTTCTTATTTGAAAATGAAACTTGTTCAAAATGAATCTTTGTGATGGAAAATAAACGGGTTGCAAACGGACGAGTAGGTGTTGGGAAGTGTCCAAGTGCATTTACACAGGTCGTGCACCTGAGTGAGTGTTTTTTCCATTTTTGGCCACTTCATACTTCACTTTATACTTCAACACCTTTCAGAGAGATATATCGCACTTTTCACTCCGCTACAGTCATGTGACAGCTGCAGTTATTTTAAAATTTTCTCCTGAACGTGTTTCTATCTGCTCAGTTCACTTCTGTCACATTTTCATCCACGATGTCATTAACTCATCCGAGGATGTGATCAGAAATAGATTTTAAAATCTGAGTTTTATTCTTTTTTTCCTCCAGAAGCGAATACATCACAGAAAAACACGCACGAACAGTTCACTCACTGGAAGTGTTTCCAAGCCATTACCATACGTCCCACTCTGCTTGTGTTCCCTCCCTTTGCGCCACTGAAATTACACCGTGATAAATAGTGTCTCCTTGGCACAATATTAACCGTGTCCTTTGCTCTAATAGTGAGATCTCTGGTGGCGACTTCCTCCCTCCCCGTGATGATGGACTGTCTCTGCTCCAAACCGCTCGCCATCCATCCACATCCTGAAATGTGGTTTGGCTAAATGTCTCTCAGTATTGCTGTTGTGCTGCCGAGTTATTATGCAGCAGAGACGACGGAGCAGAATCTGCCAAGAAGTCACAGCTGTAAACTTGAATCTCCTCAGTGAAACACTGCAACTGTATAGACGCAGTTTGTTTACGTCGTGCATTCAGATCTTCGGGTTTCTCGAGTGAACCGAAGACGACACGACAGAGAAGACGCGTTATGATCCAATCACTCAAACTGCTTGTCGAGGTGGTCTGGGATGCGCTTGACCGCATGTGTTCTGTAAATGCTAATGTTTCCTGATGCTTCCTCACTTGTTATAGTGAGAGGAAGCCGGCTGAAGTCCTCTACGAGACAAGAAGACCCCACAACAACAGGCAGAATGGATTACACGCCGTCTGCTTTCCATACTGTAATGCAAATGACGTGCTGTGGCTCTCTCATCCTCCAATGGCGAGCAGCAGATGTTTGTGAACGAGCCGCCTGTTTCGGCTGATAACCGCAGAATCCCCAGACTCCCTCAGCAAATCTCACACGTTTTTGAGAGCTGCTAAGTCAGGGGAAACCTAAAGTTTGCGAAACAGCTGCGGCAAATTCGAAAACAATTTATGCCTTCTTGCAAAGTCAGCTTTACGTGTAATTCATTGAGTTTCCTCTTTGCTTGGAAAAAGAGTCAGTTTGATGCTTCTGTGTCTAAAGCTCGTCTCACCTGCCAACATTAATCAGCTGTTTGAACAAACTGTTCCAACTGATTTCACCATTTACCCTAAATTTATGAAAGGCACCTTTTTTTTGATGGCAACCATGTCAAATTTGACAAATCCAGTCAACAGTAACTGATAAAGTCTATTTCTCGGTTGCCCGTGGAGAAAGTCACCAGACTGCCTTTAAAAATCCTTCAGTTTTATGAGTCGTTGAGTTAGAAGACGCTTTATGAACTTTGTGAAACGCCATCTCTGACAAATTCTTAATTAATTGGGTCTTCTTGTAAATTCGGCATATGTCATACAAGTTATTTCCTTCTTAGTGTCCAAAACATTGTGTCTGTCGGTGACCTGTTTGGAGCGGGGATGTGGTGATATGTTCTATTGGATCACCTGATGTGCATGTTAATGACAGGTATAGATACATTCTTCTTTAAATACCTTATAGGCAGAAGCGCAAAGACAAAACACCACCAGACAAAAATATAAATGGACCTGCAGCAGAGTTCCAACCTCATCCAGGCTGCATGATGTACAATAACTGCAGATATGAAGCATTAGAGGTTTCCAGCGGTGCAATGAACCACAGCGCCAATGTACTTGCAATACTATAGAGAATAAAGTGTAACCACAAAGCAAAACACATCCACAGTCTGGATGCAACGACCAAAATAACCACCGGACACCGTCAGCCTTCCCACAGGGCTAATAATGGCTCTGTCTCTGCACCCCCTTGGCTTAAAAATATGATGTCTGTGCACCGGGGTGATGCTGAAGCTTGTGTTGCCAAACACCGCCGTGCCATTATCACCGCTTCCAGAGTGGCAGCGAGGCGGAGACATTTAGCAGGGTGTCAAACTCGCTGGGGTCCTCCATCAAACAGCAGCGACCAGAATAAAGGCTCTGTCAGAAATACTGACAGCTGTAATATTTCACCTGGCCCTGGAAGCCATTCCATCAGCCAAAACACAGACGCAGAGGAATATTTCTTCTCTTTAGCCCCCTCCTCGCATGAATATATATGAATATTTTTGGGGGGTTATTGCCGACATAGTTGTTGTCATTGTCGGGCTAATGCTGAGAGAGTCTGAGGAGGAATTTTCTCTTTTGCTGCCTTTGAGGACGTGCAGAGCAAGGTAGAGTCTAACAGCATTAAGCTGAGGATTTCTTTTTTTTATTCCTGTGTTTATCCATTATAAAAGCTCTGGGAAAGGATTTTCAATGTTGCGATTGCACTATTAAGAAAATGTAGAAGAAACTTTCACATAATTGATTTCGTCTGCGCAGTTACAAGGGCACAGCTGCAATTTTTTTAATCATTGTAAGTAAGTCATACATTCACATTAATGTCTCGTTTTTCACCTGAATAGATTCGCGGCCCGGCTGCAGTTAGTTTTTAAAGGACAGTTGCACCTTAGGCATCACTTACTCTAATTTCCGCTTTGAATATCACCTTTCAACACCTTTAATTTGCGACGCTGCCGGTCTCCCCTCTGAAGAGCAGCCTGGAGGCGGAGTGAGAGTGATGTGGAAGGAGGGAGATGTCACGGAGAAGGTTATAGATCATCTTTAATTGATGTCACTCCTCAAATCGTTCCACTGGAGATTGAAGCCAGCCATTTTTCTTAATATACGTTGAATCCTCTGTCGTAGCAGTGAGAGTGGTTTATGATTATATGATTGCTTGCAGCACAGCGGACGTCTGTACACGATGCCACCGGCTGACCGCTGAAACTGCGAGTACACGGTATCGACTCTGGGTACGTCAATACTAATGCATGCAACATGCGTGCTACCAATCCGTCAGCGTTCTGTCAATATGTATAGCTTCATGGATCCCTCCGCCATCAAAATGCAATGAAGAGTGAAACCATAATCTATCATCTGACACTGTCATGCTGATGGCAGGCTAATGGCTGCTGAAGACCTGACACTGATGGAGTGGACCGGGGGAACACTGTAGCTTATTCAAATGCCACTTCCCCTTTGTGTGACATTATAAGCGAGGCAGGTTTATGTGCACAGAGCTTTCCAACAACAGGGCAATTCAGAAAGGAGACTCGGACTGTTTCTCATCGCCCTCAACGTTTTTGGGCGCACAGAATCGTTCCAGTCGATCCATCTGTTGTGTTGCAGAGATATCAACTGACGCTAGCATGCTAACTAGCTAGCAGCTGTCCATAGCTCCTGTGTTAGCACAAACACTTCCCTGGTGCGTCGAGCTCCCAGTCCTACCGTGCTAGCTGCACGGCTAACCGAGCTAACTAATGACTGCTACAGCTAGCAGCAATTAGTGGTTACGCTAATGAAATCTGTTTCAAATATAAATTCAACAGGAGGCTAATTCATACAAACTACACCTTTTTAAAAGTTGGCAACAGTTGGCAAGATTATAAGCATGGTGTAGAGGAACTTACATCAGGGTTAAAAAAAAAAAATTCAATAAACACATTAGTGTTTGATATTTGGACATTATTTAAGTTTTTTTTTGACCGAACATGATGCAGAATTATGGTTTTCTGGAATGCTAAATTTGGCTGAATTATAGAAGTGTCACTGGATGAAGAGCCCATTGGCAACAAGATGAGCCGGTTCTTTATACTGAGCTGAGCCAAATGATCCGGCTCCCCACAAAGAGCTGGAACTCCCGTCTCTAACTGGAAAGGCTGTGGGCAGTCCGGTCCTCATCACAGTCGGTCACCTTCATCTTCTTACCGAGGACAAGAATATCTGGCTGCAACACAGTAAAAATGTTTTTAAAAGATCTGAAACGAGACATTAAAGATCCCACATTATGTTCATTCTCAGGTTCATGCTAAAAAACTTTCCTCGTGTTGTTGGCGCAACCTCAACTCCTCTGCTGTCTGAACGCAGCGCTTCTGTCTCTTTAAGGCCCAGTCTGCTCTGATTGGCCGGTTCTCACAGGCCTGAGGATTGAGTGTTTCGATGTTTTCAGTATTTATATAACAGCTAGACCTGCTTGATGATGAAAAAGACATGGAAAGCTAATTTTCTTCCTTTACATGTATCCTGTGGAGTTTTTTCTGGCTACTAGTAGCTCGATGATGTAATGTTTTTATGAGCTGGTGCTCATTCATACACTTGTTAGGAGACTCTTTCCTGTTCCTGCTTCACAATGCACCGCTGAAACATAAGCCTGCACCCATAAAGACAGTGAAGAAGAAGAATACTGCTGGAAATGTCTCCTGAATAATGAAATGTAGTCAATATGTCTGTTAGACCTTAAGGATTCACAGAATGTGTAAAAGGCTGAGTGAAAACAGGTTTGAACCCAGTGGCGAGACTGTTGAGAGCAGGCCGGTGAAATAAAAAGTTTTCTGGAGGCAAAAGTCAAAACCAGGCAGGGAGACGAGGCACACCGGAGAACAGGTCCGCAAGGTAAGTCCGAGGTCACAACAGGCTAAACTCCGGCGGCCTGAGAATATGTCTGCAACATTAAGGCCGGTCTGGTGGCAAATTAAAGCAGTTGCGGCGGTGTACGCTACGGAGCTGATGGGGAGGTGGAGGAGGTCAGCTGATGGGGAGTGACGGGGACTCGGAGGGGGTTACTGCAGGGCACGACGGGAGAGTTGGTACAGGACGGGGGGGGGAAACAGCAGACAAGGACAAAGTGGGACGAAGAATCAAACTGAAACTGTGACAAAATGCATTTTAACAGTGTTGTAGTGGAAACTGGACCTCCACTTTTCCTCCGCCAACGTCTGGCTAACATTTAATTCCAGACCAGCCTCCTTCCTGTGTTAACCCTTTGAAACTTTTCATAACCTTTCCTCAAAAAGTTACTACATTATTAAAACTTCTTTCTCGTGTCCCGTGGTCGCGTCAGAGCTTGAATTATTGACTACACTGCATCCACAGGAACCGCCAGAGCTGCGGCTCCGTTGGTCTGATCCTGCAGAAATACTTGTAATAATCTAATAATATATTTTATAGCTTCTTGTTTTAATTTGCTGTTGCATTCTTGGCAAGGTCTCCCTCTCAGTGGGACTAACCTGGTTCAATAAAGGCTAAATAAATAAATCTAAAGTTGAGTTTAATGATGGATATTATGTAGATTTACCTCAATTTGAAAACATGCTACTTCAGCAATGATGCATCGTGCAAGCTGCAAAGTAACTTGTTACTAAATTTATCAATTAAATGTTGTGGAGGGGAAGTATAAAGAATGGGAATAGATTAAAGTACCTTAAAATTCTTCTGAATGCAGAGTCGGGTGTGAATTCATTGCCTTGTTTTTGTCTCCGGTCTGATCCGCCTGTGCGAGTCGATCCCCGTGCAGCTGCGACTCTCGAGTCCTGATCTCCTTCTCCTGATTGGAAAAGTTTTTGTCATCAGCTGAGTCAATTAATCGGACTTCTCTCGGCTCTCTCTGGAGACACAGAAGGCTTTATACAGCTTTTCTTTTTGTTTTTTTGGTTCGGCCGTGCAGCAGCAGGAGTTTCCCTTTTCAGATATCGAGCATTAACATTAGCACTGTGCCTCTGCTGAGCGTGGAAACATTAAGCGAGGCATCGCCCAGGGACACACGGATAAAGTTTCTCTTGCTGTGGTTTGATTAAAAAAAAAAAAAAGGAGTTAATAGAAATAGGATCCGAGTAATTATTAATCTGCACTGAACAAGAGGCTTTTTCTGTGCACAGACACAGACGGACACAAACACATGTATGTGTGCAGGACTGCTGTTAATCAGCACCTCTCATCCGTCAGACCGGCCGCCTGGCAGACTATTACCGCTCCACCTCCGGCTGCCTTTACTAATTAAAAAGCCTCAGTAATTGAACTTTCTATTTTCACCTCAGCTCTTCATGCGCCGGCGTGACTGAAAGGGTGGAATAAGGTAACACGCAGCCGCCCCACCTTTGTTTTAAAGAGCGTCTGACACAGTGGTGTTGCTGTTTGTCTCCGGGATGACAAGGCAGAGCGGAGGTGTTTGTTGCAGTGTTGTGATTGTCTGTGTGCTGCCTTGTCTGTGCATGTACAGGCGCGGCGTGACATCTCGGCTCGCTTCCTCACATTGTTTCCACCTCGCTGTCCAGTGATGGATGGGCAGGTCAGCGCTGGAAGAGGCGCCGTCAGCCGATGGGCTTCGTGCTTCTTCCCGCTCACCTGACTGATTCACGCTGAAGCGACGGGCAGATTTGCAGGCAACGCGCGGATGTTTAGAGACTATCCACCAGCTCGCCAGGAGAATTGCATTAGAAAGAGATTAATTCAATTCAATCTCGAGACAAAGGTCCGCGGGAAAACAAATCATTGATCTTCCCAAGTGCAAAGAGGAGACGATCATTCCGTAGGAGTTTTGTCTGAGAAGTGGCGTGTTGAATGCTAGCAGAAGGCGAACTTGTCCACGAGCGTCTGCTTCATTAAACGTGTGAAATCACGCTGCAGCTTCTGACAACTCTGCAATAATCACACTCTGCATGTACAGTATGTGTGGGGTCAGCGGGTGAGGGAACGCGTATCGCAGAGTTTCTTCGTGCCCTTGTTTGTCTTTTCGTGATATAGACTCATCGGTTTAAATGTCAAGAGCGCCAGTCTCCCGAGATAGTAAAGCCACGCTGTGCTTTTTCAGGGCAAGGGCACCTTTATCAGGATTTGTATTCTGCATTCGAAGAGATTGGCCCTGATCAAATGACATCATTGAGGTGCTTTTGTCCTCTCCGGTCCTCAATATTTCTCTCAGCCTCGTCACAGACAAATAGTGCTCCGGCAGCTGCAGAGGAAATGAAAAGAAACTGACAAAAATCTTGTTTCTGTCAGGTTTTCTAGTTAATCAAACATCATTGAGGCTTTTTGTTAAAAGATTCAGTTAAATGTTCAAACGTTCGGTGAAATGTGCTGTTTTCAAAAAAGGCAGAAGATGTGTGCGCCATCAAAATCTTCAATATTTATTTTGTTTTGCATTTGAAGTTGAAATATGAGAACACATTTACGTCATTTCAAAGGAAAATGCACTGGTTTTTGCAGGAAATAGTTTTTAAGCAGTAGGTCACACCTGGTTCGTTACAATCCAGCAGCACTGTGACCAACTAAAGATCTCATCACCTCCAATATGCACAACGTGACCTTTTACTTCACCGCTGTCTCCACCTGTTTTTCTTTCTTTACCATGCACACCGTAACTAAAGCAACACTGCTGACCTCCAGCATCATTAATGCCTGTAAATTACGACACCGTTGTTCATACAGGTCGTAGACAGAAAACACTCTGAGCTTTGGAGATTCATTATTGTCAATTTCTGCTAACAGACAGGCAGATACTGTAGAGCAAGTAAAGTTAACTGAGTAGACCAAATGATGATCTGAATAAAAGGAATCTGAGGCATCTCTAAGTCTGGGTGCTCCAACTGGCTGATTTCAACAATATCTATGAAACTTAGCCAAATACAGCGGCACCAAATATTGGATGCCAGAACACAGCAGAGTGATTCTCCAGGCGTTCCAAGCTTTGTGCCAGGTCCGACTTTACATGCAGGTGATGCGCCAATCCCTCCAGTTTTGAGCGTCCAAATACCACAAATACACTGTGAATGTGAGATGATGTGGTATGAAAGAGTGACGCAGTCCAGCTTCAACGTTTAAAATATCTCTAAGCCCGAAAAAATGACTACTGTTGCTCCGATAGATCGGCCAAACAAACATGACTTTCACCCAGTGGGCTTGTGTTCACGTTCAAGTTATTTTGCAAACATACTTCTGGTAATGTAACGTATGTTTTTAAATGACTTTACAGAAGTAATGTAGTGATTTCAATTGAGATGATCAACAACAAAGGCCTGCTACATCTGTCACTGATACACCGGACCGGCCATGTTGTTTTTGGGAGTCGACTTGTTCAATCATTCTGGTATGAAGTTGTTTGGTCCGTAACACATGCTAAGTAGTTTCACGGCCTAAACCAAACCAAACTGTGACTGTTACATATTTATTTTGCTATCTGCTCTCCAGAAAAGATAATGCCGAGCGATCAGCATGTCAGCTGCACATAAAGTTGGACTTTCTGACGTACAGACTCAACACAATTTGAAAGAACTGAAAGTTACTTGTACTCAGATTGTTGAGGCTCCATTAGGAAACAGGCCAGATCTGAGACGGACTGCTGTTGTGTGACGTGCATCAGAAAACAGATCCCTATTATTTTCTATATAAAACCTACATTCAGTGTCGGCGCGGCGCTCAGGACAGGTGGACAGAACCTGCCATTTTCCTATTTTCCGGTGTCAGCGCCCCAGAAAAGGAGCGCTGTCCCTCCTACGCTCCGGTGCAGCACTCAAACCAATTTACACATAATGTACGAGTAACAAGCGCTCCGTGTTCATGTGCTTCCAGTGTCAGAGGCGTCGTCCTGTGTGACGTGTCGCTGCGGCAGTGCTGTATATTTGGCCTTCATTAAGCTAACACTGTCAAAGCTAATACCATAAACTAACCGGTGTCTCTGGGTGATTTGCACAAGAAGAACAACGCATCACCTTCAGGCGGCCGAGCGGAACAACAGCAGTGTGTTTAATGCACCGGAGGAGGAACACACTCGACGGCAGCTTCAGGATCACAGTTTCACCGAGCCTCGTCCCGTTGACCTCCGTCTGATGAAGGTTACGCAGTATACTGTGCAACAGAGATGAGTCACCGGGTATCAAACACTCCCATTAATCCTCCTTTAATCCGACTCATACTATATCACAACACCCTACACGAGCGTGCCTTTAAACACACACGAACACACGGGAGAAAACATTGATCACCACTACAAACGTTGCCGCAGTAGAAGAGGAGATGCGGTCGCTGCGACTCGTGTTACACGCAGTTCGTCACGAGTTTGAGATGAGGACATGGAGGCAGCGGCTACACCGAGGCGCTGGTTGGATGTTTCAGAGGTTTACTGAGGCAACAGCAGTTCTGACAGTCCGTGCATGAGGCAGCAGCTCAAAGACTGACAACTCAAACAAGTGTGCACAAAGCAGCGTTATCATGAACCTTCACTGTAAAAAAAAAAATCAGTTCACCACTGAGATCCGTCAGCTTCCAGACAAACAAGGATTTGCCTGAAGCTGCTGAAGGAAACCTGAGGAGAACGCTCGGTGCCTCGGCTCCGAATGAAAGAACAAAAGAGTCCACCGTGAGTCATTTTATTCAGCAGGACTGCATGAAAACTGAAGGCAGTCTGGAGATAAGAAATAATGGAGTACTAGTCTAAGTTTTCCTTTAAATAGTGACTGTACAACACATCTGGACTTAGTCTCTAAGTGCTTAGTTCATGATTGATTAAAACAACAAACTACGTGAAACCAAAACTCTAAAACTTTAAATCGCGTTGATGACATTTGTCCTCTCAGTCCTGTTATTCTCGGTTTTCTACCAGAGTCTTTCCTCTACTACTGTTCTTTTTCTTTCTTTACAGGGTTGAAAGTGTTCACAGATCACCAAACACAATAACACTATCTAGATTACTTCGGCTTGTGTAAAAGTGTGAGAAGCCCTGCTCACCGTGTTTCTCTTCTCAGCGACTACAACCTTTAGTTCAAGCAGTTAAAATAGATTAACTTCCGAGCTAGCAGTGTGGTAACACCGGCTGCCAATCGAACAGGTTTTAGGGTCGATGCTCAAGAAAGTTCAGCTAATTAGCTTTTAGCCAAGGCTGCTATATAAGAGTAGATATACATCCGAATTCTTCCACTCGCTACCCGATCGTCAGGTAACTATTCCGTGCCAAATCTGTCGTCCTGATCCCAGTTTTAATGTTCAGTTACATGTTTTACTTACTTACTACTTCTGGATTGTTGTAAATGTTTGGTTGGGTTCAGGAAGAGATCATACTAATGTTTGACATGTTGGTATTGAGAAAGAGCTTCAAGAAATCCTATTAAAACACCAGAACCAACAATGTGCCAGCCTCTGATACTTCCACACTGAAAGCCATGGATGAAACATGTGGTGTGGGCGTAGGTGAGTTAGAGTGATGGAGAATCATAACACGATCAGAGTGTCTTTTCTTGTCTTGACTGTTACATTTGTGTGACACACAGGTGTTGGCAGCCACTGTTTTAAAGGCTGCACCACTACTTTCTCTCCCGCTGTGAGCGTTATGTCTCCACAGCCCTCTAATACACACTCGTTCTTTGTTTCTGATCAAAAACAACACTGTTGCACATCCAGCTCGCCCCCCCAAGTATTACCTACTGAGTTTTTCCTGTAAACACTGAGTCAGGTACAGGTGAGGTCAGGAAGCGGATCACACAATCTGTGCTATGCTAGATAACTCGATCGCAACACACACACACACACACACACACACACACACACACACACCTTGCAGTTTTCCTCCACAGTGTCGGCAGCCATCAGTCTCCCCGCCGTGAATGAGGAATGGTTGATGTGGCTCACCTCCAAGACATCCCAGGCTGAACCCCTCCCCTCCAATCCTTTTCTTTGCGGCCTCCAATGTATTTATTAAATGTCAAGCAGCCAAATAGCTCTTTTCCTGCTGTAGAGAGTTCTCAGAATGGCACGTTAGGGTTTGCAACGGCGAGGCAGGCAGCTCTAACCTGGATGGATGAGCACCCCGGACACAGCCTGTAATTTAGATTTCATTACGATAGCGGCGCAGGTACAGTAGAAGACGAGAGGTGGTTGTGACGCGGAGGAAGATGGTGGCGGGAGATGGTGGATAGCCGTGATGGATCACCAGGGAAAGTGTTGCACGGTTGATGAGGAGGGCCTAAAGGAGGAGATGGTTGTGGCAGATAGTAATCGACAGGATGGGAATAAAAGAGTGGGTGAAAAAGAAACCAGGTGAGCGGTTTAGTCGAGGCTCAGAAAGATGACATTCTTTGTTCTAAGAGGTACGAGATGCTGCTGAGTACCAGGACGAACGGCTGGAGTGGATCAGAGGATGGGCGCTGATGAAAATAGATGGGGAGGGGACAGCTGCAGAGGTCTCTGAACAGCAGTGCTGGTGAAGAGGACCATTATGGAGGAGGCGCTGTGGTCCGTATCTGCCTTTATGTCCTCTGCAGAACAAGAATAACATCATCTTCTCCGTGACCTGTGACATGAGCGCAGCGGGATAAGAGTAACGACATAATGTCCCCCCTCAGATAAAGCTGAAAACTGGTCGTAGCATGTCAATAATCCAAATGGGTATTTAATAAGCGCTGCAGAATAAGTGGAGCGGACGGTGAGCGGCGGACACCGCAATCCTATTAAAACTTCTCCTCAGCTCGTTCCTCTGATCTGTCAGGCTGCTCACCCGAAGCCTTCTCCCAGAGGCTAAAGGTGATGTCATCTCCTGCGGCCAGCTGTTAATTAGATGTTGTACAGCTGACCACTCTTCTGCAGCTGAAGTGTCTTATTAATGAGATTCAACTTCACATTTCAAAAGCCCTTTTCGCTGGATCTTTTTTTTTCTGAGAAGTGTTTCCAACAGCAACGTTAATGGGGTGTATTCTGAGGCGAGAGCGTTCCTGCCATCCAAGTTTAGCGGACATCTGTTTCAAAAACACTTGGTTGGAGTTCGGAAAAGATCATGTTTTGCTTTCAAAAGCCTGTTGCGCTTGCCTGGCTGGAAATTATCCCGAGGACTCCTTAAAAATACCCAGTGGTGTCGCGCTTACAAAGTATTAATATCGCCTCTAGCATCACCACCGTCCCTGTAAACTCTGATTTGTAAGTCAGGTCAGAAGGTAATGAAGTTATGACAACAGCAGTCACGGAGCAACATTATGTTTCATTTCGAGTCGAGTTTCTGGTTAAATGGTGGATGTAAGTCCAATATTCACTGTCTTTTAGCTCTGATTTTGGTCTCCACCAACTACTGAGGGAAACATCTGGCTGTTTAGCCGCTAAATGCTCCTCTGTGTTCACCACACGTATCTAGCTTGAATCAATACGGTAACATTGTGCACCAGATGGACAAATAATGAGTTTAAACTTGCTATAAACTCCTGTAAAGCTAACAGTTATTTGTAAACCATTGATGTACACCTCATCTTTGGACAGAGCCATGCTGTTTTCAGTCTTGATGCTAAGCTAAGCTAACCAGCTGCTGCTTGAAGCTTCATAATTCCCCTACGGGTTCCTATTTTCTGTTATGTAAACCTGTGAACCTGCGTCATACAAACCATCCTCCTGCACCAACTCTTGCTTCAGCACATGATTCTGCCTTCAGCTTCCTCAGTGCAGCATTTCAGCCAAACAAAGACAATGGAAAATGATTCCCGCTGGAGGCTGAACTACAATTACATTTCCCACTTTTCTCCCATTCCTCCTCTCGATAGTCTGGAAATCAGCGAGATGTTCTCTTGTCGGCAGTCCAATGATGATAAAAACACTTACGATGGTGAATCTCGGAGGTAAAACATAAGAGGAGCATTCAGCCTTCCTCTTGAATTGGATATTTTGTGATTTGAAGTTGTTTCCTGTCAAGCTGCAATCTGGGACTTGATGGCATCAGGCGGTCTGATTGCTCAAACCTGCCAGATTTGTAGACTGAATGCCAACAGGCACTTTGCTACTGTAATTAGGACCCATCTACAGTATCATGGTGATTTAAAAATGCCTTATCCAGGCTGCCATTAAATCAGCGAGCAGCTCGAGCATGCCAATCACACAACTCGACTGTGGATGTAAAGAGTGGATGAGTGATTCGCTGGCTGGATCCCAGTTTAAATGAGAGTTTGAGCTCCGCCATTAGTCAACGTTTATTTCTCATTTTCACGGCGACGCTGTAAAACACGTCAGCTGTTAGAATTTCAAGCGTGTGCCAAAGTGTCCGAACTCTTCAGTGCACCCGTTCCTCCGACGCCAGCCCTCATCGCTCTCGACCGAGGACGACCTGACTGCGATGGCAAGAGGATCAATATTCCGATCCTTTCAGCGCCTCTTTCTCCACACTCCTCTGTGCATCCAGATGGACCTCTGTGGGGGGAGAGGTGATAGCATCTAACATGTGGCTAACAATCCTGACTCTCAAAGAGACTGCGGCTCTGGCCTGCAGTCAACTGAATGGCTATCCATCAGGACGGGTTATTTTCTCCACATCAGCGATGCTGTTCTCCTCCCACACAGCGCTGAGGGAGATCTGGCTCGGTAGCGTTCAGTCTTTCTCTCTCTCGCCTGCTCATCATTGTTGTTCCGTCTCCTCTCTCTTCTCCCCTCGTCCCTTTCTTCTCCTCTCGTTCTGTCAAACCACTAAAAAGCCATAAAGTGATTCCCCTCAGTTCCTCCTCTTAATCCTGTCATCTGCTGCATTTCAGATTTGGTTTTCTTTTGTTTTGATATAAATGTCTGAATGCAGTCGCATGCAATGTTGATTTCATACTACAAATCGCTCTCCTGCTGCGAAAGCAATTTGATTCTTTTTTCCAAATACCAAAAGAGACGAGCCCGAGGAATGACAGCGGCAGCACGTACAGAACAGTACAGTGAAATCACAAAACAAAGCAGCAGACTAGAAAACAAAACGCCGCCTGTTTAACTGCATCACAAAGAAACACCAGACAAATGTCAGGGTGGGAAAATACTTATCTTTTTTACTTACAAAAATACTTTTCAGTTGCAGATGCAAAGTGTTTCAGACATAAACACTCCAAAAAGACAATTTATGAACTATAATGATGACGTTCTTCATCACGTACTGTAATATTCAGCCTGTGAAATCAGTTTCACGTCCATGTTTGTGCTGCTTTGCTCCCTGAATGGAAGATTCTCTGACAGCAGTGATGTAGCCAGTAAACACAGCGCTGGTGTAGACAGGTCTGCGTAAAGACGTTGGCACAACAGACTCTGATTTTCCAGTTTCTTGGCCGGCATAAGTCTCCTTTTGTTCATTTCATTTTTATTTAATTCCCTTGCGACCAGGCATTAGCCAGGAGCAGCCTAAAGTCCAGGATGGATTATCATGACTCCCATCCTGGATCTCTCCCGTTTCCTCCCCGCGGCGGTAGGCTGGATGTTTAAAAAGATGCCGTGGGCAGTGAACGTCTCGCGGTTTGCTTTGTTTAATTATATATATTCTCATTAAAAATATTTGAATCTTTTATTATAAAAAAAAATGGAATGGACAGATTTAACCTGGTTATTTGGGGCCGAGGACTCCGAGGAGAGCCTTTTATTATTGGATCCGACCGGTTGATAAAACTAATGTATGTTAATAACTTTTCTGATCTCAGGGAAGAAAACTGAACACGTCTGCAGCAGCTTTCAGGTCACCAGACTGTAAACTGTAGAAACATTATCCCAGCTCCTCCCGGCTGCATCAACCTGCTCTCTTTTGTTCGCTCGGCTCAGAAAGCGATCGGCGATGTCTGCAGCGTGACAGGCATACAGTTGTTCTGTGTTGCAAATTCTCTTTGCTCGGTGGAACTGACTAATGGGTGAGGCTTTAATAAGAGATGTGGAGTGGAAGCTATTCCCCTGTAATATTGTGTTATGGTCGGTGTTTTTTTTTTTTTTGCGATATAATTCACCGTGCAAGTGATTATCCACTTTGTGCGAGCGTGCAGCCAGAAAACTGACACGGCACACCGCTCATCTAACTCCAGACTTGTTCAACAACAGTTGAGTTTCACCTGATGTCGATGTTACAACATAAAGATTCAAACATACTCGATCAATCATCTTTTTAGGAGCGTTTATTCAGTTAGCAGGCGCCAATATAACTTTTGGAAACTACCATCCAAAACTCTGTCATTTTGTGGATTCTTTGACGAGAAGTTTTCAGATCTCATAGTTCTAAATTGAGGCACAAAAATGTGCTTTTATTTATTTTAAATGTATTTCCACACTTCCACACAGTAAGTAATGCTAATAAGACAAAGGTTATAATGAGACTTAATTGAAGAAGCGAGTGATACACTGCTGTAATACACATTTGTTTTTTATTTCAGACACTTTCAATTTCAAAATCACTTTTTTATAAATTTGCCTGGTAAATTTATCACCAAAGATGAATTTATCCTAAGTTTGTTTGAATCAAACCAACTCTTCTTAAGTGTCTGTATCATCTGTAAATATGTAAAATACATTAAAATACATTTGAATGTTTTCAGAAACCTTATCTACATTTTTTACTTGCAAAATACTGTGATCAATAATGGTCCGAACACTGAGCCTTGAGGAACCCCACATGTAAGCATCAATAATTAGTTATCTGAGCATTCTGTTACCTACTTTCCAGGTGGATAATTAATCATTAACAGTGTGTGACCTATCTAATGCCACACTGTATCGTCTCTTATCTTTTTACCCCCCTCCCGCTGTATATAATAATTTTCTACTGCAGTTTATTTTTCCTCCGAGAGCTCAGCCGGTGCCCGTGAAGCAAACAATCAGCTGATTGACCTTCAGCCTCTGAGAGCGACTCATTCCTGAAATGTCATCTGAATTAGCAGCCATTGAAAACACTGAAGGAAGGCACGCAGTCATTGAGACACACTCCGTGACCTTGAACAAATAAGCTCATACTGGATTTCACGTTGCTGGGTGGACTGATAAACTCGACGAGGGTCTAATGCTCGGCTCCTCCTGCTGCTGCTGCTGCTGCTGCAGACACTGGCCCACTTAAGGGCCACTGGTGATTTTCTATCTGGGCTATCATTGATCCCAAGGCAGTTGCAAGTGAAGATTTGAGCTAGCTTGAGGTAGCTGAAAGTCAGCTGTCTTTAGCAACACGGGTCTCCCTCTCCCTCTCTCTCCAAAATCCCCCGGTGGAAAAAGTTAGCTACTCTTATTCCCTCCGTGTCTGAGAGGAACATGCACACTTCTGTTAGCTGAAACTTCTCAGTCCTCGGAGGATTGTGTGTGAAGGATTGTGGTTGTGAGACTTGTTGTTGTAGAGACACAGTCTTGAATTCTGTATGTGTGCATGTTTGTGAACGACTTTTTAAACTTCATATCGACCTTATTTGAAAACTTTCCCGTGTAGGATGTTTTTTTTTTTCACAAATGTTATTAAATGGTGTATTATTATACGAAAGTAGGTGATAATTACTCACATAATTAGAATACTGACTGAACAACTGTGTGGATTTGAAAAGCTGTTGACCTGTTGATCTCAATGGAGGCGAGAGAAAAACAGGGAAACCAGTTTTTTGGGCTTCAACTAAAAGTGAGAGAAAGATGGAACAACTCTCTCCAGGACGGAAGTGTCATATATCCTCATCTTAAGATTTTCTATATGATCTTGGTTGTTCAAATCCATGCAGAATGCAACCAGGTCGCTTTATGATCGCCTCTTGCCCAGGTGTACATGCAACCTGTACAGCTGAGAGAGGGATTAGCCCGACAGAAGCTGAAAGGTCACCTAACTCTGTCTCCTCCTGTTCTCTCAAACAACCTGGCAAAAACAAAACAGTGGATGAGCCCTTTCACAGCCAAAGACAAACAGCAGAGTCCACACAGCAGCTCTGACTACAGAACACTCATGAGGTCTGATCACGACGCAGGCAGTCTTTGAGAGAAAAGATATAGATATAAATATAAATGCGAAGATTGTGATCGGATGTTGCTGCCCAGATAACCAGTGACTGATCTTGTTATTATACTCCGTATCTCAGGCGGTCGTAGCCATAGGTGGAGCTTCACAAGATGCGCATCCAGGCGTCGGGCACAGCAGCAGTCCATCAGTCTGATTAACGGCCTGATGAACACAGCCAGAAGCTGCGATCTCTCTGTTTTACAGCCAGAAAGGCAAACACACAAAACCTCAAGGACGGAAGAAAGGAACCAGAGAGGCCGAGATGTTCAGCTCAGCTACACCACGCACCAGCCCAACACATTTGTTTTGCATCCTGCATCTCCACAGAGCTCCGACTCGACTCCTGCTAATCATCATGAAGCTCTGGTCACTGGAGGTCGTTCATTATAGAATATTACATGTGAAGATAAAATAGCATCAACTCAGCAAAGATTGCAGCAGCGCTAGTACATTTCTTTACAAACCTCGTGAACATGTCTGTCTCTTTACGGTCTGTAGCATCACTTTCCATCAGGGATTTCCTCTCTCTGTTTGCGTCTCATAATCATACGACCGGGTCAAAGCTGTGAATAGAGAAAGTAACGACAACTGAAGTTCAACGTGCCGATCATCACGTGATTCTCAGAGATGTCAGACAGTTCCAGGAAGTTCTAAGTGGGCAATTTAAATGCATGAATAGAGAGAGATAGACGCACAGTGTTTGGAGGTCCGTAGTTAATGCATGATTTATTGATTGACTGATTTACATCACTGTGCTGCTGGTATTTGCAGCTAACTTCCGGGAACTACTGGGAAGCTCTACGACCAGCCATTGCTTTAAAAAAAGAAAGGTCCATCAGAGTGAACAGAGCAGCGACGACTCCCTCTGCACCAGGTTAAATGCAGTCAGGGGGGGCTGATGGTCTTCAGTTCTGTCCCTTGTGAGTTTCTTCACTCATTTCATTTTGCATTTCCAACACTAGTCCGACACTCCGAGCCAATCAGCCTCTCCTGGCGCTCCCGACGGACCGTCTGCCTGACTTTAAAGGTCCCCGAGGGAGCCATCAATCGCTTTAATTTCACAGTGGGAAAGCTGAGAGCCCTCGCAGACTTCTTTATGTGGATGTTACGTGAAAGAGTCTACAAGTTTGTGACCTTTGGATGAATAAAAACCTAAAAAAAAATAAGAAGTGGGAATTTGTTTTTTTAGTCCATGTTGTTCGTTACAGTAAATGTAAATCTGTCCTCTGCCTGCTGGTGTTTTTGTTCATCCTGACACTGCAGCTCAGTTCGTCACAGTTGCCTCTGAAATATCCTCGAGTACATATTCTGTTTATATCTTTTATTCCGCCGACAGTTTGTAAGTCAAGAATTGGGGGAATTTCTATATTCTTCTTGTAGAAAAAAGATCAAATCACCTTACAGCAGGAAAACGATCCCCGTGCGACAGGAGTTATTTTTCAAACTGTGACATTAAAGTGATTCAGGTTTCGCCTTAATCACCGTGGAACCTGTCAGGATGCATATAATGAAACATCCTCATGTTTTTGCATAACTCGTGTCGATGATTAGGATGACTTTACACCGTGCACGCTGCCTTAGCGTTTCTGTGGCGGGGATGAAAAGCTGCACCCAATGTCAGAGAATGCCTGAGGGGCTTTCAGAGCCCTTTACTGTGCAGCCAAACTCTGCCTGCCTCTGTTGATCCATGTTGCACAGAATGCAGAAACAAGCTTTTGAGAGGCGAGAAAGGCTGAGCGCTTCAGCCCGGCCTTTGATCAGAGAGGGAGGGCCGGAGCTTCCCGTCAGCCACCTCATCGCGCAGAGACCCAGAGGCTGTATTGATTTTGAATAATGCTTTGTGTCTCCTCTAGCTGCACACATGCATAATTTATCTTCATTATGCGTTGGGCAGAGGCATGTCTGAGGGTTTTGTGCTTATTTTCCAAAGTGGGTTTGTTTTTAGTGGAAAAAGGTCGAGATCAGTGCCGGAGAGAGGGCAGCGAGGGGAGCAGCAGAGCGGCGTTTGTGAGGAGCGCTTGTTTCGTGTGTCATTACTGGCCTGTGCATTCGGATGGTTTAGTTAATTTCTCAAGAGGATATAACACAACATCTGTTGGGGAAATTAGAATTTCATGGTTCATGGTGTCACCCTGAGAGCAATATGTACAGTAGTTAAAGGTAGTTTTGAGTTTGAGGTATCAGCTGTAGAGATGTCGGTCACATGAGAGATGAAAGTACGTCTTAACTGGCCTGTTGTTCATGAATAGATGAAGCCTCCTTTTGCATGTTTTTATGGAAAGTCAATAGTTCACAAAACTGCTCAGAACCACGTTCGTGGATTGTCTTGAGTGACCGCATCTCGAGGCGAGCGCCTTCACGGTCGACATCTCTAAAACTTGGTAACTCACACCGAAACAATCCAGACGGTTCTGATCAAAAAACGTCTCAGTTAGACTTTCCAGCTTCCATCACCTGTACGAAGCACTTTTTTAAAAGTTCCTAAAAGGTCCAATCGAGTTTGGAATGAGACTCAAAATCAACTTTCTTACAAACTGGACCTTTCAGGCTGTCATTTCCTGAAACAGTTGTCCACTAAAATAAAAACAGTACACTGAAATAATGTTTTTAGAAATATTACACACAGTATTTCACATCAGTAGTGGGCCCGACACTAAACCTTGAGGAACCCCACATGTTAACTTCAAGAAATCAGAAATACATATCATTCTTCTGAGCACACTGAAACCTATTTCCCAGTCATATGATTAAGCATGAGTCATCAATAGAGCAAAAAGGCTTTCTTGGAGCCAGTATAACTAATCAGCTGATCAATATTCAGCCTCCTGTAACCGACTGCTGACTCATTTCCCAACACTTCAACTGAATCAGCAGCCAGTCATTTCCTAAAAACAGTTGACTGCTGTTGTTTTTGGCAAATGTTGCTCAAACAGGAGAACAAGTCCATTTGTTGGGGACTATTTTTAAGTGCTGGATAAAGTCGATACTGTGTAATTAAATCAAAATAAATGATTTAATTACACGTGTCACTGAGTGTGACTAAGCGATGTGTTTTACTAGTTGTTGGCCAACAGTGGAGCTCAGTGGTCCAGAGAATTAGAGAGAGCATTAGATATTTATCGACAGGATTTATCGTTGTTTGCTCTTTTTCATAAGAAACTTGCATTTTGTCCGACAAGTAGGATTAATTTGTGCAACATCTCCGCTGTGTGTCTGTTGAGACTCATCAGACCGCTCTAACAAACACATAAACCTGCTCGAGGCTTTAACGAGCTCATTTTCCGGTTAAAAATCCAAGATGAGGTGAGCTGAGTCTTCCTCCTCCTCCTCCTCCTCTACAGCGAACACTGCTGAACTGAGAGGATCTGGTGCTGCAAAGAGCATATTGTTATAATGAACTGTGAAATGTTGGGCTTTATTGATCCCTGTGGGAAATTATTTTCACTTTCCAGCAGCCGTGCTCCGGTTAGCTGTTCAGGAGTTCAGTGTTTCAGATGAGGACACTCGGGCGGAGCTGGATGTTCTCTGCTTGATTGTGTTCGTCATAAAACCTCCCGCACGTAAAAGTGGCACTTACACTGATGGTGGATGATTTTGTAGCTACGTGAGATGTAACTACGGTCGAATCGAACACTTCATTTGCTCACCAACATGATTTCAAGTGTTGAACATTTCAATGTTGAAGATGTTCACAGGTGTCTGGGTCTTTATTCAGTCTCAAAACGCCAGCGAGGGAATAACATTAAAGAAAAACTGTGCAGGATTCTTCAGCTGCTGTTCATAAATTCACCGTTTAAAGGTGAAAGATGAGCTGTTGCTGTCGAGTCTCACTCCCAGGTCTTCGATTAAAAGTGTTTGACGACCGGGGGAATAAAACTGAACAATCAACGCTCTTTCTCAAGAATCACAGAGACTCCCAGAAAACATCCCAAACACGGCAAGATAACAGGAAAAAATGAAAACACACGCTGTAAAAAACACTTTAATTTAACCTCACTGATTCTCCCGGTGCTTTTTAAATACACTAAATATCCATACATGTACAAAAATAGTCGGTGATTTTACAGGTCAAATGTAAAATAACTGAATAACCATAAAATGGAGCACTCTGTAGTTTTGGGGGAAGAAATGTAAATTAGTATGTTTCTGCCAAAATAAAGAAACTTGCTTTGTTTTCACGACTGAATAAATAAACAAACAATTTCATACTGTTTTAGTTTGTTTACACGTGGCGGACCCTGCCACCACCTTAGCCTTAAACAGTGTTCTGGGACCTTATTTTCCTCCAAGAACAACTTGTTTATTCAGTTATGGAAATAGTTTGTGATGTTACCTCATTTTCATTCTGAAAACTCTTGATGCCCACTTTTCCACAGTACCTTTTGTTTGTGTGTGTAATGTGTGTGTGTGTGTGTGTGTGTGTGTGTGTGTTCAGAACTTCCTGGCTTTAATTGGTGTTCATCAGTTCTGTGCTGGTTTGTGGGTTTTACCGGAAGTGAAGTGTGTGTCACGTTTCTTGGCAGTAAATCAATAACGTGATCATTCGTTGTTGTCCAGCTGACGCGGACGTCGATGGCTACTAACGACGTCCAGGTTGTCTGATGGATGTAACAGAGAGTCGCTGATGTATAAGATGTGCATATATGTGTGATTTTAATATATTTTTCGTCGATTAATGTGTATAGTTAGTGACACGGCGAGATGGTTTGTTGTTGGAGCAGCATCACATCATCAGCACAAGGAATTACACCGTACACATGTAATCTATAGCACGTCTCCATACGAACAGTCTTCTAACTTGTATCTGGAGTCGAGTAATGAAACTTTGGTTGTGTGTAACCTGAAGAAAAACGTGTGTGAGCGTCTCAGCGGGAGTTTGATTGAACTGCATCTGGGAGTCTGGCGCCGGCGTCGCCTTCCTCTCACTCGGGGCGACACCCTCATTAGGATTTCATTCAGCTCGCCTGACACACCCCCCGATGGTATCAACACGCACAGTGGGATAACATACCGGCAAATACATGAATTACACCGGCTGCAGAAAATGAATGACGTCGCAATGTCACCAGCAGGGTGTCTGGGCGCTGTGTAATCTGAACCCTGCTGCATAAAATTGAATTAATGAATGAAATGTGTTGCTGGATGGAGCGTTCACTGTTTCCTTGTAGTGATCTGAACTCCGTGAGGCTCATTAATGGCGGCGTTTGGCCCTCAATCAGGCCACACTCTGCGTTTATCCCGTCTAATGAAATAATTACAGCTATTATTTTGATACACAGTCAACAGACGAGAGCACATATTAGACAATCAAAGATATTAAAGTTGTTACATGTTGTATAATGTTTTGCTCATCCATTTCCCCGTTTGTTTTCACTCCAAACTAAAATAACCCTGACGTGCATTTTTCTTTTGTTAAGGTTAAATGTGCTGTTTTCCCCCATTAAGCAGTATTTCACATATTTTGCAAAATTAGCTCACTTAGCTCTCTGTGTGGTGATGAAAGAGGCTTCTGCGGGTCATGTGGTGCTTCTGATGTTGGAGCACCCCGGGCAGATCGTTTGAAAAACCCAAATTGCGAAGCAAATCGACCATTTTGATGTCAGTATTCATGGAACTGGGATCCTCAAATTGGTGCTGATATGCAAATAGTGACTGTAAAAAAAAGAATTGCTGCTTTATGGACAGACTTCAAAACAGCCCTCCGTCTCTGTCTGCTCGTGCCAAACAGACCAAGTGATATATAAATCAATGGACGGCTGATTAATGCATCACACAATCATTTATTTTTTTTGAGGTTGCAAAGCTTTCAGTCGCTCTCAACATTTCAAAAGCCGTTTTATCGTAAACAGACCGAGCTTGATTTATTTTTCGTTAATAATCGTCGACGTGAGGGAGCTTTTCAAATCTCTGGGCCTTTCGTACAATCATCTGGCCTTTACTGAAAGAGGAGAGCGATCAAAGAAGGAAATCAGCAGGTGTGTGCTGCACGGCTCAGAGAGAGGAAATAAAAACACTCCTCTCCATCAACAACATCCAGGTTCACCAGTAATGACGGCTTCCATCTGCTGGTAGAGTCACTCGATGTGATACCCAGGAAGTGAAATACTCAGATTTTTATATACATATATCGGCTGATGCACATTGTGAGCATGAGAAGTCACTCTGAACTTCTCATACTGCATCTTGGTCAGCAGCCTCAAGCTTCAAACTGTGACGCTGTACCTCCAGCATCATGTTGCACGTGAAGATCAATAATTAGTAACAATAATACACGACATCCTGTAAGACTTTCAAAATAAAGCTTACTCACGGACGGTTCTCATGTTGTGACGTATCGTGACTTCTCGACTGTTATTAACGGTCATCAATAATACTTGCTTGGGTTTGGAAAAGGTCATATTTTAAGTTGAAACAACTACATTCAGTCTCATAACAAGTTATTAACTCGTGCCATGTAACACAAATTATATAATTTATTAAATGTATGCACATTAACTTTCTCATGTCCTAACTCGGACCTTTTCTCATTTTTTAAATTTATTTATTATTTATTCTCTCTCTCTCTCTCTGAGTTTCCTGTTTTTGCTTCATTGTCAAAGCACTTTCTTTGTTAAAGGGTAAGACGTAAATAAATAAATAATCTCCGTCCACACTAACAAACCTGGAAACACATATCTCATGGTTGTTCATGTAAACTTGACATTTGCGTGTCGTTGTTTACTCCGGTTGGTTGCATAGCTACAAAAAAATATTATGAAGGAGGTCGTGAAAGGTGACGGCTCCTCACTGACTCTTTCTGGATAATCAACAAAAAGAAACAATGCAGCCAAACATCCATTCAGCCACCGTATAAACTCAAATACCCCCAAATATCATAACACATGCTCCCGAGTTTAAATTGAAGATACAAACATCGATAAAGGTTTCCAAAATATGTAGTTTGTGCCGTTTAGATGTGTCAGAACATCTTCACCTCGGAAGGAGTTCACCCGCTAAAATAACACTTGCCCGGTGATAAAACATTATGTTGGGATATTAATAATCAAAAAATGACTCCATCTTTTGATGTAATTTTATCTCTGAAAGGAAAGTTTCCATATCGATGCAAGCCGGCAACATATATACCAACATGTCCGGGATAATATCGGCCAAATCAGATTTAGTTCGGGCTCTAGTCAGAACTCAGACGCTTCAATCAGCATCACAGGTTCAAGAGACGAGAGATGCGGAGAAATCAGACAAATTGGCTTCAGTGTTTGTGACTCCACAACAGAGCAGGATGACTCACAGTGTTCATGCAGAATACCAATGAAGAAACAAAAGTTTGACATTGCTATGTATCAGGCGTCCAGGTCGGTGTTATAACTCCCAGTCGGTCGCTGTAACGGTGTAATGTGCTGAATGTGGAGCTGCTCCGGCTCGGCCCACAGCGGAGTTCGGTCATGAAACTTTCATCAGTGGCTCGGTGGCGTGGAGTTCCTGAATGTCTGCACTAAATTGCCCCTGGGTCATAAATACTTTATCAAGAGCGGACACCTCAGCAAAACACCTCCCCGGGGTCCGCCTGCCTCACCTCGTCTTCCCCTTTCTCAGGCTTTTTACAGTCCCTGGCTCTCCGACACTGTGCACAGCAGTTTAAAGTATTCCACCCCGTCGACGACACACTCGCACAGCTCACTACATCACGCAGAGGTGACTGTGACTCTTCAATACTGGATTATTATGTTAACTATTATTAAAACAATGTGCCGACGAGGATCTTTTCTTGTAAAATGTATTTAAAAAGAAAGGGAAGAGACACCAAGATGCACTAAAGCAGAACTCGACATGTACTGTATCTGTTAAAGCGCCGTCTTTGATCTCCAACCGGCCTGCTTTAATTTCACGGCACATTCTCATGGCGGCGAGCACGGACAGCGTTCGTTCAGTCAGAGGGACCTCGGCCGACCTCAAACACGCCGGAGAACGAGAGCGCTTGATGTGAAGTGAAGACAAATCAGAGTCACGCGCTGCAGCAATCCTGCTGCAATCACTGTAACTGTAACGGTGTCGACTGCGTTCACGTGAATCCAGCTGTGAATGTGCTGCAGGTCATCAGTCGTGAAATCATCTGAAATACAGCTGGTTCCGGCTCGTTTCACGTCTCCGGCTGTGAAAAGAAAACTGACACGTTTTAGATTTTTATACATTCATATTTTCTTCTCATTTTATGCTTTTTTTAAAAAAGTTCCTTTTGCTTTACGAAGGTTGAGATGTTGGCGGTTTGGGCGACAATTCAGAGTTACTTAAAAATAAATTACACCGTTCGTATATTTTTAATAATGACACTGTGCGGCACTGTAATTATTGTGTAACTAGGCAACAACAACAGGAAAAAACTATTAGAAAACAAATAAACTGAGAACAATAAGTGGGGCAGTTGTGTATTAGCCTGTATTAAAATCTTGGATACATCCATCTTATCTAAATACATTTTTCACCAATTGAAACTGGGCTGTATCTTCTGAAGAAGTGTCAGGAAGTTTAGATTTATGTCTTTTCGTCCAAGAAGATAAAGTCTTACAGAATAAAAAAGGGGACAAGATGTTAAAGTTTTTTTAATTGTGAGAAAATATAGCTGTAAATACATGTAATTTCAGTGTATGTATGTAGCTCAGTTAGCCGTGCAGCTAGCGGTCTGGACTGGGAGTTTGGATGTTGGGAGCTTTAGACGTGGCTAGCTGGTTAGCATGCTGAGATCTTTGCATCACGATATAAAGCCGTCGTAACATCAGAGCTGTTGTTCACGTTGAGTTGACAATTTCAGTCTTTTGATGTTTTCATCTAAAATTCTCACGTATCGCTACTTTAACAATTTCAGGCGTCACTGCTGGGTGTGTTTGCAGCCTCGACCACACACAGGATTATTTAAATTTTCAAGGCGTATTGAGCTGTTGAGTTACGTATAACCAGTGTTGTGAATGAATGCTCCAAAACAGCACGTCACTGATCACTGAACGTGAACTTAACGTTTCTATCTTGCAGCTAATAAACATGAATATGGGAGTAAACAACGCTAACGTGCTGTGTTTTATGATCCTGCTGAAGTCAATCAAATGAATATCTGAAGTAGTTTTATTAACAAATCAGTTTTTGCTGGGTCTAATAAATAATAATTAAGAGCCACATAAGCTACACATTTAAGAAAAAAAAGCCACATAGAGCACCGTTACAGCATCAGACCTCTCTTGGGAATTAGCGAATGATGATCACAAGAACTCATTAGCAAAAGGATACGACTACAAGACAACCGTGTGAACTGACCTTTGAGCATCTGTGAAGTGTGAACGTTGCTCGTAATGTAACAGAAATAGTTCATGCTGCCAACCAACAAGTGGCATCTGTGAAGGAAATAAGCGGTTGTGCACTGGGGAGTTAATACTCATATCACCTCGCGTATAGATACGTAGAGAGAGAACCCACAATTTTGAAGCTGCGTATAAAGGCTAACCAATGTGGATACAACCTTTACCTTTTGATGAAACAATCCACTAAAGGTTATCGGATAAATTCATCATCCAGGCAGATCCGGCGCACGTATCACTCGCTCCTCTGAATGGGCCAACGCCATTAGTCTCTCAGAAAGTGGTGCACGCAGCCAAAGGTTAAGAGGAATTTATGCTAATGTGAGCGCTGTTAATGCACTCAACACACCCACAACGACTGAAGCTGACTTTTATTTTCTTAAATTCTTTGTCAGAGCCCACACTTCTGTTGACCTTCACGGATGACCACTGCGTTCTGTTTGTAAATTTGTTTCGCCGTGTGTTTACTTGACAATAATTTCACGTCTTTGACATTCTGAAGGCAGAGCAGGTCAGAGACAACATGTCAATATTTGAGCGTCAGTGTTTTGGGCTAGAGAGATGTTTAGTCTGCCCTCGCTGCCTATATGAAGGTCTTTCTCTGGCATTTCTCCCAGTTCCTTGAAATATTTGACAGGGGATTTACTCTGTGTTGTCACTGTGTGGTGGAAAGTGAAGTGGAGCTGCTTTTTTTTTTTTTCTGAAGAGCAAATGCCCAGTTTCATGTTTTTAAAAGATTATCGACATCAAGGTTGAGTTACTGGGCCTCAGAGTGCCAGGGGCAAGAAAAAAAAAAAGAATCCAAGGCTGGGTCGGTGCCAGTTGGTTTTTGGTGATATGATTGATTGCAGATTTGTTCGGGGATTAGTTCCACTAAAGCACACTCTCTATTAATGCAGCTCCTGCATTATCAGCTCATTTTGTATAGATGGGCCCTGTGCCAAAATATAGTTTTTAGACCGTTAGACCTCATTTTAGTTTTAAGTTGTGGTGAATCGACACAAAAACAACAGATGATGGCCAGTTAGCTAAACAGATAGTGATGTAGGCAAATGTTAGCACACCTGGCTAACTAGCTCATCTACAGAAGTAGTGTGCATTTAAGTATAATTAGCATATTTTTAATTAACTACATAAGTTACACATTGCTTTAGAAAAATTGGAAGTTGGTCCTGGATGCTATCAAAGCTCAGGCTAACATCTTGAGCTACCTGAGTGTTTCATTTGCTGAACATGACTTTTAGTCTGCAGTGCAACTCAAAAACAAAGTTGGTTTTGTCTTTATCAGCTGGTGATGAGGTCGATGTTTTGCCTGGGACAAGTTGCATCAGGGTTTAACTTTCAGCACACATTAAGTCAATATTCAAGACCTCCTTTCCATCGCAGTGTGCCAGCTAGAAGCATTAAAAGCCCACAGAGCTAGTTGTTAGCTCAATTAGCTTCCTGCAGACATTGTTTTGATTTTAGCCCAGAATTGATGGTTGCAGGCTGGAAATGAAAAGCCTCTCTTGTCTGCCTCCGTCTGAAATCAGACACCGATTGTTTCAACAAACACAACTTGAATGTAAAAAGACTAACATGTTCCCAGTCTATTACTTACACCACATCTTCCCTGACATGTTCCTTCCTTCCACAACACTTCTGCACCCACACACACTATAAACAGGGTAAAGCAGAAGAGGAATGATGTATTATTCGCCTTGAACCTGTAATCGACACATTTAGATTCCAAGCGTTTTACCGAATTCATCACACCTGTGGGTGCAGAACCATCCTGAGCACATCTTTGTGCTGCTCACCCACACACCCACACACTTAGGATGCTCTTTTTACTGCCTGGGAAGAAAAAAAGCAAAGATCCCACCTGACAGCGCAGCGACCACGGATGGTTACAGGTTCTCTTTTATTCATAAAACACAATCACTTCATTTGTGATGTCAGGTGGAACAGTAAAGGTGGCAGTAAGGGTCCAACGGCACGTTTTTAACCCAGGCATGACTGTTAAAGGTGCAATGTGCAGGATACGGCCACCTGTCGCAGATCACACCCAACAAATATTCAGCAGCAGAGTAGCTGCTGTAGCTCAACAGAGAAACTTGGATTCAGTTTTGTTTTTCAGTTTTGTGAGGAAAATAGGTGCAACAAAATGTTTCCCGTCGCACTTTGTGAGTTTATTTTGTTTATTTCGTTTCCTTAAAGCCAACAGAGCTTGTAAAACATGGCGGGTATTATGAGACACGGTGGGTTGTGGCAAGCTGGTTAGCATGCTAACTTCAGCAGAAATCTTAGTAACAACCAATCAGATACCTGCTAAACAAAGTAGACAAGCCAAAATAAACCCCACATTTTCCTGTCTACACATAAACACTAAAATCTGGATATCTTGATGTTTTCCAAAAGCTCCATTTTCAGGAGATCTGAAACGCTGTTTTTGTCAACGTAAGGCCAAAACTCTAGATAAAGCTTTGTTTTAAGAAACACCTGTGTACATTTGTACAGGCCCTAATTAAATAGTCAAACACAGGTGAAAAGAAAAGTGACAGGTGAGAGTATTTCAACAGTATGCAACCCAAAACCGTGATAATATCTCACATAAAGCACGGACGAGAACGCGAACAAGATATTTAGGTAAACACTAATTCTCCATCCGAGACTCAAGAAGAAGAAAAACTACTGAGAACAAGTATTTCTGTGAGAGAAAAGTGGCTGAGCTAACTTAATTATTGTGTCTGATTCTCATAACAATCCAGCTGCAGCAGCAGAGCCGAGCGCTGCCGTCGGCCAACTTGGACCAAACTTACTTCTCAAAGTGGATTGATTACCCTTGTCTACAAAACGGAGCACACAGATCGATTTGGGGCTTTATTTTAATACGAGCGGGCTGGTTTTTTTTTTTTCTTTTTCCAACTCTGCTGAATTCTACTCCACTTCTGCTTAACGTGATCTCATTTCTACAACTCCACAGATGGCTGACAAATGAAAGGAGTGTGAGTGGAGACGCTTCGGTTCAATTCATGAAGAGGCACCGACTGAATTTAGGGAAATGATGAGGAATAAACGAAACACAGAATATCTTTTTTTGGTGAACATCTTATACGGTGGAGTTTTATGTTGGTACTTTTCCTCCTTTTCGATCACCATGGAAATAAAAGGACCATCAGGTTGAGCAAGAATATTCATTTGATTTAATTTGGTTTGTTTATTCATCTTAATTCTCCCCTGAGTGTTTTGAGTTCGTTGAATGAGCCGAGGTCTGAAGTGTAATCACTAAAATGGAGCTGATTTCAAACAGTAATTTGCGACAGATCTGAGAAGAATCCTTAAACAGGGTCTGGAGGAGCGTCTCCCCCCCGGAGGAACACCAGCTTCCACAGAGTCAGTGCTGCACACAAAATATATCCAAACAGTGAAATACAAAAGACAATTTTGCATCAAGTGCCAAAATAAAGACGCTCAAAATGCAAACTTTAAAAGCCCAGAGTGTGCTAATATATTCCCATTGCATACAAGTACATTAGTATTTAAAAATGTATGTAATAAGGAGGTAGGACACAACCTAGTTAATCTAGTTAAAACTTGTTAGCAAACAGCTGATTGTTCACATGTCCAGCAGTTACAGAGCAACAAAATCACTGAGTCCAAAACTGTTTTAGCTCCAGGTTTGGTCTCCACCAGCTCCTGAGGGAAATATCTGCTTCTGTAGCTGCTAAACGCTCCACTATGTCCACCAGATAGTCTATAAATTATGTCTTTCTGTGTGTCTCCATTACTTCACTCATTTGTTTGTGAATGTTGATGAGTTTGGTATAACTGCTGACGCCATGTTGGTTTTTTTTGGAGCCAGAAATCACCATATTCAGACAAATGGATGGAGTTCTGGAAGATATCCTGATTGGATCTGACTAGACGCGACTCAATAATCACAAGTTAACCTGTTTTTGTGTCTATTTCACTCTACATGGGACCAAAATGTACAAAAACATCGTGCTGTGTTGAAAAAAGACTTCAAACTAGCGACTGAGATCATAAACTCATTCGGCAGCTGTTTACTGAGGTAGGAATCCAAGTTAGAAGTTAATTTTCTTGTAAGCTTTCATACAGTAAGACGTATATTTGCAGCCAGGGGAGTCGCCCCCCTGCTGGCTGAAATAATCTGTAACTGTGTTTATGATCTAATCAGATGTTCTGTAAAGCTGCCGGGTCTCTGGGCCGGTAGGCGGGAGCAGACAGGCCACGTCTGTCCGCTCTACGTAACGAGCCCGGAGACACTTCGGCCAGTGTCTTGTTCCTCTGGTCTGACTTTAATGTGTGATTATGTGTAAACACATAAATATAAAGGCTTAAGGAATCCACAGTTTTACCAAACAGGCCTCCATAAAGCTCCACAGGGCCCAGAGTCCATCATTTGTGTGGGTCCAGTCAGAACCTGTGTGTGTTGTTGCTCCTTACAATCCCTAATAAGCTCCGTAATTCCCCCTAGAAGTCGCACTGAGATACAAAATATCGATCCTCGTCTGGCAGAGACATTAAACACATGAGCCTCAATATCACCGCCCCCTGCTGTGTGTGTCTGTGTGTGTGTGTGTGTGTGTGTGTGTGTGTGTGTGTGTGTGTGCGCAGCATCATAAAGTTGAGTGTCTGACCGCAGAAAACATCTCTCTTATAAACCCCGGCGCTAAGTTTGATATAGCGGAGGGGTTCACAGGTGTCATTCCGCTGCTAAGTACTCCAGGGACGATGCAATTGCATCTTTGCCCCGCGCGTATTTAACAGCCCGCCGCGAGCAGCGGTGAGCCGCGCGCGCAATCTCTTTATTGACCGTTTAAGCTCCTCGCGCCTCCGGCAGGCCGACCAGAAGCTCCTTCTTTACGGCCGAAAAACAACAACAACACGACGCTCAGGCACAAAGCACAGCCTGCTGTGGTATTAGTGCGTGATGGAATAAGCAGAGGTGGCACGTGTGTGTGTGTGTGTGTGTGTGTGTGCGCACCTACGCACGAGATGAAGATGGATGTGCAGCACGCGGACAGCTCCGGCGGGGCGTGATGCAGGAATTCAGAAAACTCAGAGGAACAGCGCGCAGAGAGGCGATGAGCAGGCAGGAGAGTTCACTCTGCACTCTTTTCAGGGGCTTTTTTTTTTTTTAAATCCTGCAAACGCAACATCCCCCCAACACCACCACCACCACCTCCACCGCCCCACCCTCACGGGAAACCATCACAAGACCACTTGAACACCCCTCCTCCTCCTCCTCCTCCTCCTCCCTCCCTCCATCCTCCAAAATACCAGCATCACTGAGGGGGAGAGTTGCCACTTCCTCACCCAGACGTGCAGGAGAAGTGTCAGGGCGGTAAAATGTGAGCACGCCTCGGCTCTCCTTCGTGTCCGAAACTCTCCTCCCTCTTCTTCCCGGGGCTGATGTGAGACGCACCGGCTGCGTTGGCTCCTCGTCAGACGCTCGTCCGAGAAGAAGAAACCTCGCAGATATATTTTCCCGTTCGTGACGGATCCTTCTGCCCCCCCACCCCTCCACCCCTCCACCACCGCTCTCTCCGGCTCCCATCCGCTCTTTAAGATTCCGCAGTTGACAAGACGGAGGGCGCATCCTTCATCTCCACCTCTTCTCACTTTTCTTTTTCGTGTCCGCGGAGGATTTTCTTGTCGGATTCATCCAAGTTGAACCAGACGAGGAGTTTACAATGACAGCCACCAAGGAGCAGCCGAACCAGAGAGCGAATCAGCCGCAGCCGGATGAGGTGGGCTTTTCTTCTTTCACTTCATTTTTTTTTTGCAGCTCATGCACATTAAAAAAAACTCCACGTATTAATGACCTGCTGTGCAAGGTCAGCTCGTTCATCAGCATGCATGACGGCCAGCTGTGGCCACATTACATGAAGTGAAATGTGTGTGTGTGTGTGTGTGGAAACGCGTCGGTTTTCCTGCACAGATGATGATGATGATGAGGCTGATTCAAGTTGGGGGGGTGGAGGGGAGACACTGATCCGTCGTCAGCTGTCAGGACTGGGTCACAGGGATCTTTTAGACGCCGCGGGCGCACACACGCACCGGCGGTGAAGGGGAACGACTGCGCATGCAGGGCGCATTGTAATTCAGCCGCTGCCTCCCGTCAGCTGCGCCCTCGACACCTTGGAAAAAGAGAACAGTCGTGAAAAATCACTTTTTGTGAGGCGCCGTGTGCGTTATCTCCCCTCCCAGACACACTCGCTGACTCCACGACCTGCGCACTGTCTCTACATCATCCTCCATCCTCCATCCGTCCTCCACCTCCTAAATGTTCCCCCTCCTCAGGCACCTTTGCACAGGTGCTGCTGCGCACTGCAACGCTTTACTGGGGGGGGATTTAAGGAGGATGAGATCAGCACTGCAACTTCACCGTGCGCTTGTGTTTGCGCCAAAAACCGCCCAGCCTCCATCACCATCACCACCACCATCAATTATTGATCCCCCTCCTCTAAACGTGTTCCTGCAGGCACATGCTCCCTCTCCCCCGTCACTGTGCCTCACTGTTACTGTAGAGGGAGAACTAATCCTCCGAGTGTTGCTCATCTCCGTGGACCTTCCTCTGAGAGAGAATCAGCCGAATATATTCTGGGTGCTCTTAATTGAATTCAGCCCTGTAGCCCTATTATTCTAAGAAATCAAAACCTCGGCCTCGTAATTGAGTTTCTGCGCCTGAAATATTAGAAGGCCTCGTGAGATGTTGCTGAAATACGATCGCTCGCAGCGTTCAGCACTCTCTCCTCTGCGTTTAAAGCTGGGTGGATGCTGCTCACCGGGCCTCAGGCTGTTGTAAAAGTCATGTTGTTGATTTAATGTGTGAGTGGTGTTCACTGTAATTAGTGCTGAATGAGCGTGTGTGTGTGTGTGTGGAGCTGCTGATGTTGCAGACATGAATGTGTTTGTGCTTTTATTCGTTTGTTGGAGGCGTTTTTGTTTTGTTTCGTGGCTAATGTGTTCAGTAAACAGCTGCAGGTCAGGAGGAAAACAGTTTGTTGCATTTAGAGCTGCTGATTATTCTCCAGGTTTAAAGGACCGTGTTGTTGGAAAGGTAGATTTTTGAGTCTCGTTCCCAACTTGTCAAATACCAACACTCAGTCGATCACCATCCCAAAACTTATACATTAAAAAAATGTGAAAAAATCGCTCATCACAATTTCCCAGGGACCAAACTGACGTCTTCAAATCGCCTCTTTTGTCAAATCAACAGTCTCAATCCAAAAAGACTCCAATGTTTCAATGTCACAAATTACAAAAAAAGCTGCAAATCAGTATTAACAGTAGTTAACATTAAAGCGCCCAATTAAAGAAAGTGAGAAAGCTTTCCTGGATCCGTCGATTCATGAGGATCCGGAACCCAAAACTTAACGAGGTCGGTTCCGGGCCGAGACTCGTCCTCCGTCCAAGTTTCGTAGGAATCTGTTCAGTGTTTTTTTCTGTAATCCTGCCGACGAACCAGCCGACAAAAAAGTGGACACGGTTGGAAACATGACCTCGTAATCTGCCCATCATTCTCACAATTAATCCTTTAGAACTTCAGACCCACAGTGTCGCTATTTTACTCAACCTTCTAAATTGACATCTTGAAATTGCTTCTTTTGTCCAACCAGCTCTTCATTTAGTTCATAAATTTAAGGATTTGCTGCTTTTTTTTGTAATTTAACAAGCTGGAACCAACAACTGTTTGACATTTCTGCTTTAATAAAAGAGTGATTGATTGTCAAAAACGTGTATTTGCTTATTTAAGATTATAACAACCCGATCAACAGAATAAATGTTGGCTAAGTATGTTTCTGCAGAACCACAGGTAAGGTAAAAACAGTGTCTTTATGTTGGAATTTCACGTTTATTTAAGTTGAATTTGTTATTTCTCTCTTGTCACAACTCTCTTACTTATGCTTTGGTTGAGTTTAGGCACAAAAAACTCCTGGTTGGGGTTTAAAAAAACATCATGGTTTGGCTTAAAATACCTGTTTTGGTCGCCACGATCGTAGATGAAGATGTGTAACAATCTTGTTTGCTGTAATAACGACATCTCCTCCAGTCCTGATGTGTAAGTCAGCTAATAAACATATAATGTGAACGTTTGGTGCGAATCTGTATCTGTGGTTTTGCAGGAACATTAACGTCTAACACTCGGCTGAATATAAAGCTCACAAAGTGAAATAATTCGGCTGTTTGTGTCTCAAAATATCTGTGAACTAACTGTACGGTCTAAAAGCCTCGGTAAATGTTTGATCAGCGTACGTCGTGCAGCCGGTGGAAGTCGTTGCGTAAGATTTGTGCAGCAGGCCGCCGTCACGTTTGCGAGCATCGGGGGTGAGAGGAGCGCCGGAGCTATTACTGTCAACCCACAGTCGGTGTACATAGCTCTGCAGCAGGCTCTTAACAGGGTTGCTCTTCATCAAAGTTGCATGACGATGCTGAGAGAATTACAAACACGAGAGGGATCTTTAAATAAAAAAAAGTTGAGGGAGAGAAAACTGAGCCTTGAGCTGTTTTTCGGTGGAGGAACAGTAACTCTCTTCTTCTTCTTCTTCTTCTTCTTCTTCTTCTGTGGGTGATTCTGCTGCAGTTAACTTCATTGTTGTTGCAGTGAAAAGCCTTTTTCTGTGTTTGTGTTTTAGTCAGTGTGGCAAACGAGTGGCGCCGGTGGGAACTGTAAGGCACAAATCCAGAACTCTGCGGCTTGAAAAGCGCCGGTTCTTTCTTTTGATTGACTGTTCGCCATTTTAAGCTTCAGCACACACAAATCTTCCAAATCTCCACATCAGAACAAAACAGCAGGCGACAAGATCCGACAGTCAGATGTGTTGGTGGTGAACCCTGTTACGGCCGCAGAGCAGCGACTGTCTCCTGGTTCTGACTCTGGAGGTTTCCAGGACTACAGAACCACCAGGGCTGTTCGAAGGTGACGACATATTTTACGTTTGCATTCAAGAATAACGATAGAAAACATTTGAAGAGTGACTCCAGGTGTTGAGGAGGACTTTTATACTGCAGAACAGACTACAGGCGGAGATGTGTGAAGTCTGACTAATTGAAGCAAGCTGCTACTGCCCCAACCTGTGGGTGGTCGAGGTGCATTATGGGTAATGTAGGCGCCAGGTAGAAGAACGTCCCTGGGTTCTGCCATCTGTCCACCGTGAGTCCGACAAGTTTTTCTTATTTTATACAGTAGTAGTGATTCATTCACACAGGTAACTACGCAGACACACACTGATTCTGATGCACAGGTGTGGCTGCGATTGGCCAGAACAACACAGGATGGGGATTTGACCAATCACAGTTAGTTCAGTTTGAAATATGAGGAGCAGAGCTACGATACAGCTACAGATGCAGCTGTTGTTTCGAGACAAGCCTCGCTCAAGCCCTCGGACTGATGTCGTAAATTACTCAAATATAGAATATGCCGTTTTTATGTTTTTATGAGGATCATTATAGGAAATGGATGAATGTATTTTGTTTGATAGTGAACCTTCAGTCATAGAGAAGCTTTAGAACGAGATGGATACATACTGCCTGGACGTAACTACAGAGCTTTCCTTGTTCTGGTTGATGTATTTAAGAGATACATAACTTCAGTCAGCCGGCGCTGCACGGGAGCACCGGAGCACTCTTGGCAGTGACATTATCCGACGTGGCCGATCCCTCTTTAGTGCCGCCGAAAGAAAGAAAGCTGAGAACAAACGGATTGATCTGACATTGGCTGGTCTCACGCTGCGTCACCGCCTCCTGGAACCACAGACATAATAAAAGCAGACTGAGAGGCTGACCTCTGTGCGCGACCCCGCGGCCGGCCCGGCTCGGTGCAGTCGGCGGGGTGTTCAGTCTCGTCCTCCCTCCGCTTTGTTAATGGAGCTGTTGTAGCCGGTGCCAGCGTCAGGAGGAGAAATGCTCATTGTAAATAAGAGAGGCGCTTGCTCACGCTGAGATCCTCCTGGCCCTGGAAACTGTAATTCACACTAATGGAGAAAATGTCCAGGATGCTGCTGCTGCTTCACCAAGAGAGAGAAAGAGGAGGAGAATAAAGAGGAGGGAAATAGTGTTATGAAGGATGAAAGATGGAGAAAGAGACGGGCCGGGGAAGTATCAGGGTGTAAATGACCAATTGATTTAAAGAGGATCAAGAGAAGGAGGACGACGGGGAGGCAGAATGAAGTGAGATGAAGAGGTGTTAAGGTCAAGATGGGTCTGAGTAATGGAGACGGCAGTGTGAAGTAAAGGACGGGTCAATATCAAGTTATCCGACACCAGAAGCGGCTCGTGTGAGGACGTTCTGATCTCTTCTTAAACCTGCAGTGACAAAAGTGTGTGGCAGAGCGGTGATCACCACACAGCCAACGTGTTTATTAACGAGTCTAAATCCAATTCTCGCTCTCTTTTCGCCGGGCTGTTGATCCGCACCAACTTCTGAAGGTTAACATCCGGCTCGTTTGCTGCTAAATGCTCCACCGTGTTCACCAGCTAGTTTCTTAACAGATAATGAACGAGCACCTTTACATTATTTTCACATTTTCATTTGATATGTTGGTTTTATAGAATATTGATTTCAGGCAGCGATGTGGAGTCATTGTGTTTTGATGACTCGCACCGTGACTCGACTGAAGTAAATGACTTGAGATCCGACTCGGACGTGAAGCTGAAGACTTGTGACTCGACACACGTTGACTCAAATGACTCGTCAGTGTTTATTTGATGTTTGAACTCTACGCGACTCTACGTTACGCTTTACAGATGATCAGAAAAGTGTTTATGAATGAACTGTTAGAGTGGTTTTGGATTTTATTACAGTTGTTTCATTAATAATTCAATCCAATTAGAAAAATTAGATAACTTGACCAATAATGGCATTATTAAAGACTCGACTTGTCTTGATTTAACGTACATAGAATAATTGACATGAGCGACTTTTTTAGGGGTCGTGTGAAGTGAAGTGTTAAATTTGCTGTTTTTTCAAGGTAGTACGATAGCAATTAAAACTACAATAAGTGTTTAAATCTTCAAGTCCTGTTCCTGTTACTCACCACGACGCTGGATCGTCCTGCACGTCATGATTTTACATCCAGTGCCGACGTTTAAAGCCACTGCAGGACGTCTTCTGTCCTTCAAGCAGGAAGTAAAGATCAGAGGTCAGGTGGTGAAGATGAGCTCTTCCAGACTCTCATGCAGACTGAACATTTTTCTTTTTACTTCCTGTTATAACAATCTTAACCACAACATTTAAAATATCCCCTCGACATTGTTGAAGAAATATCCATCCATGATATTTCATAAAAAAGATAAATTACATCGTTTTTTCCGATAAAAAATCGAGAATTTGTTAAAAGAGAATCTGTGACTTTAAACGCTGACGACGGTTCGATGCTCGCTCGCTTTGAAGAGGTGAAGGAAGGCTTGGTGTAAATACTGTAGCAGCTGATGTTGAATTCAGGACGCGTCTTTGTGTGAATGTGGTATAAGGTCATCCTAATAAACGTTCAGCCCACATCTGCACTCGTCTGAACACCGAGCTCGCTCGCAGACAAGTGCCGTTTGAAAATATCACAAATCTGCTGGCAGATGATTCACAGGCACGGGGGAAATTTGTACTCCCAGAATTATGGTCTGGATAAAGATTTGGATTCATTTAATCCTGTGTTTGTGGTGGTTGACACCTGGAGAAGAGCAACACTTCCACACATGGACTGTTCCGTCCTGAATGTCCCGGCCTGGGTGGTGATTCACACTCCCGACCTTCCTGTTAGAAGCTTTCCTCTGTATCCCGAGGCGCCCGGCGCCCCGAATTAGCCGCAGCTGACACATGTTCTATCCTCGAAAGGATTAAGAGGCAATTACAAAGTTTGAGTCATCAGTTGTGACACAGACAGGGGACGGTCCAACCTGAGATAACAGGAATTAGGGAGAAGGAACAGTTAGACCTTGTGTGTGTGTGTGTGTGTGTGTGTGTGTTTACGTATACGTGAAGGAAAAACACACTAATCCACTCAGATTCGATGGGTTCAAGAGTAACTTCACAGTATCTTCTTTGAGAAACATCTTGTGTAAATGTTGTTGTTTTTTTTCCCCTCGCTGGCTCCAAAAAAAAACGTTTTAAAAATTTAAACATGGCTTCAGGCGAAACTCTCCATCCCCCCCAAAAAACCATCAGCTCTAATTCAGACGCCGCACATTGAAATTCACGGACTCGCTTCTCCCGTCCACGCCGACCAACAACAGCGAGAACAAAAGGTGCAATTAGACAAACAAGTGTCCAGAGAGACGTCTCCGTCTGATGCAACGTCTCGCTTTCTTGTGTTTCTGACTGTCATCCGTCACTGATGCTCTTATTTTTGCACATTGCAAAATCAGAAGCTGCTGCGACCTCGCACAGTCTGGGTCAGGATTACTGCACTCCTGGACAAATCTGGACCGTCTTCCAGCTTTAAAATCGGTCACACTCTTCAGTAGTTTTAGTATTTACATTTAGGGCATTTAGCAGACAACATACATACATTCACACACTGATGGCGGTGGCTGCCATGCTCGGTGCCGACCGGCACATCAGGAGCAGTCTGGGGGTTCAGTATGTTGCCCGAGGACACTTTGACATGCAGATCAGGGGAATCAAACCAGCGACCCTCCAATAACAAGACGCTGGCTCTACCCTCTGAGCCACAGCCGCCGAAGGACAGCTTGTTGTTCAGCACCTACAGACTGCAGCAAATTCCTCGTATGTGTAAACTTACTTTTGATCTCAGTGGTGGAGATTTTTTCAAATATTCTCCTCAGGATACAATTTCAAGGACGATTGTACGAGTTTTCTGAAGGCGATCTTGTTTTGACAGCAAGTCGTGCTGCAAGAATGAACCTGGTGAATTTATTATTTTGAGGTATTTAAAAGAACATTTTCAGTTTTCAGTGGCAGATTGTTTGGGTTTCGGTAAAAGGATCATGTTCTGGGTCGTTGTCACTGTTCTGGTCACGCTTGCACAGCGATGATCTCAAAAACAAAGATCGTCTCTGAAGTTAGAGAGTGACGAAACACCAGAAATGAGCGTCAGGTGCTCAACACTGCGATGCTGGACGGAAGGTGTGTTTCCTTCTCTGCTGAGCTGTGATTTAGCAAGCTGAGTTAGCTCAGTTAGCATTTGGAGCAGCGAGGTCTGTGGGTTCAGACATCTCTACGCCTGATGTCTCCAAAACTCTGCAGCTCATAACTAACTTTCTCCACAAGTGAGGGTAAAAATATGTATTTTTTTATGATTATATGGTGAACTGTCTCTTTAATATTGACGCGGTGGCTCCTGCCAGGCCTTTACTCACCGCCAGTTCATCAGCTCGCCTCAGATGAAGTGCAGGAGTGTTTCTGGCAAACACAGTTTTCTGCACTTCCAGGACTTATAGTAAGCACGGAGGGCAGCGCCGATCGATCCGACTCCCCGGGGTAGATAATCAAGGCTCATCTGAAAGGCCAGTGATATTGATGGCGCTCTCCAGATAGATACATAGACCCCCGCTTTTACCCATCGACTGTCCGTACTGTACTGATCTCAACTGTTCAGGGCAAATTACGCAGATCTGTGGCGAGCGGACGGCTGTTGGCAGGTAACAAGGTTCATATCGCAACATTTTGTGAAAATAGGTTCAACAGGGAAATAACTCGCTTTATTTTCGACAAAAAGCCAAAAGATCAGACAGGTTTTAAATAAACATATAAGCTAACGGTTAATAAAATGCTTTTAAAATATAATATGAAGGCAGATTGTGAAATTAATACTTTGTAAACATCCTTCTGTCACATTTTACACACCAACTTTGTGGTTCAGACTTTGAGAACTCAACCTTTTCTCGGTGCAAACATAATCCGTCATTATTTCCCACAGTTGGGAGCGCTCAATTTTGCATTATTCCCCAATATAAGTGGTTTAAATACCACATCAGAAAATATCAGACTCTCCAAGCAGCACCAATATGGCCGACGTCAAGTCCAACCTCCTCACTGTTTATAGCCTGTTGCTGCTAACGTTAGCACATGCATGAAAGCTTCTCAAGTAGCCGCGAGCACTTATTCCCGGATCACTGATGTCAGTTTTATTTTCAACAGAGCTGCTGCAGATATTCTCCTCCTGCTGTTTAAGACGGTGTGTTTAGATGATCTTTCTAAACTAAACTGCTGGTTTGATTAAAACCTTTCAGATCGTCGTGACTGCTCTGATTTGCTGCCAAGTCCAAGTTCATTGTTCGTTGTTTCGCCTTTGTTGAATCACCAACAGGAAATACAGGAAAATATTAAAAAATCCTCCAAAATACTGAGTACAAAGAGAAGGAGCCATGTTTCTGCCATCAGTGTGTAGCTGTCCATGTTTGAATCTAAATCTATATCTATATATCTATATATCTATATATATATATAAGGATCGTGCTTTTTTTCTTTGCTGTGACATACAGAAAATTACTTTATTTGCCCTTAATCAGAGAAACAATCATGTTCATCACATACAGTAGTTTCCATCATGAGTGATTCTATGAATAGGACGAGTGTGTGTGTGTGTGTGTGTGTGTGTGTGTGTGTGTGTGTGTGTGTTGTGATGCTGTCATCGTGCCCCTTCTCCACAAGTGTTCATGCTTTTCTTTCTGTCTCCTGTTAACCTTGAAAATCATATTGTTGTGCTGCCGGCTGTCAGTTAAGTGTTCAGCTGCTGAACAATGAGACAACAAAGGTTTTATTTCCACACAAAGTAAGAACATTTTCTATACGTACTTTGATGTAGATGCACATTTGAATATCATTTTTCTTTCTTTTCGAGGCTTTCAGCCTGTCGTTTCTCACCGCCGCGTTGCACCGGAGCGGGTTGTTAATCTCCGTCTGCACTCGGCTGAAACACCAGATTAAATGGAGTGAGACCGACCTTCACCTTACGGATCATAATTACATTCAAGGTGGAAATAATCTCATTCAGCTCAAATACAACAGTTCAGCATTAAACAGTGCTGAGCGCACACAGACTCGAGGATGCTAAATGGCAACCTGATAGCAAAGGTCGCGTGCTAACGGCCCCCTCAGGCCGCGCAGATGCTAACTCGGACTTTAACCACACAAAAACACACGACTCACCTCCTATAACGTAATCGACTAGATCATGAAACTGTCTGAATGACCTTGATGGTGAGATAGAGTGAGTCACAAAACATTTTTCCCGTCAATCTTGGCGGTTTCACTGCTCAGACAAACACAGACGTCTTCGTGGGCTCGTTTTTGAAGCAGCCATTTTCGGAAGTCGCGCAGACATCCAGAGACGTCGTTAACTGCGTCCACATCACATCTGGCTTCTTTAAAGACATCGCTGCTAACGAGTGTGTGTGTCTGTGTTTCAAAAACTAAAAAACGCATTAATGAGCCGCACTGCTGCGCTGTTGGACGTGTTCCTGCGGTAGCATGAAGCTAACGCGGCTCTTTGACGAGGGGAGATTTGTTCTTTACGACTTTGTGTCCGACCAGGTGTCGACATTAGTCGCTGTCTGGAGAAGCTACAGAAAAACCGCCGATTGTGAGCCGTCTGTCACAGTAACACAAACCTACGAACGATCAAGACGTGAGGATAAAAGAGTTTTTCTGCTGACATTTTAAACTCAAACATGATATTTTCCTCACCGTAACTAACAGATTACTGTGTGATTGGTTGCTGCTGATGTGCTGCTCTCACCTGCAGGTTATATAGATGTTGTGTGGTGCACCATTAACTAGTCGCCTCGACTTAACCAGATCCTAATCAAAGGTATGACAGGTTAAAACCTGCTGGAGAGATCAGTGACCTCTTCAGCTTCTTCTCCGTGCACCTTGGAAGTCGGTAAAATCCAGAAATCCTCACAAACTGCTCTCATGAATCGTTTTTGCAAACAGGGTCCCGACAAACGACGTCACCGGTCACCAGATGAGAGAGCTGATGACGGATCTGTGCTGCTGTTCAGTTTATAGGCCGTTTTTGTGAATCCTTCCCGGATCAACTCCACTCAGAGTTTCCTCGTTAACCTGCTTCCTGCCGCTCTCCACCTCTCCATCCCGGCTAATTCCCTCTCAACCAGCAATTTTATAGCTCAGTGCCCGCCGAATCCTCCAATGTCACCGTACAGGTATGACAAACACACAGCGGCTCTCCTCACACGGCGACACAATTTCCTGTCTTCACGCGGAGACATTCAGCCGCTCCTCCGTGAGCTGCCGTCACTTCTGCTCCTGATGTCGGCTTTTTTACTTCTCTTGATAAATGAGATTCGGCGAGAATCTTTTTCACAGTCTGAAGAGTAATTTGTCGAGGAACGCAGTCGACTGTGTCTAATTGCGTTTAAATCAGAAGATTTGACTGCAGGGGACAGACAAAAGGCTTCGGCTCCAAACATGTAAATGATATGAAATCACATTTAAAGTGGAGAAAATGAAAATGAAAAGCTGATTAATGGAATTAAATGCATTGTCCCGTGTCTGCTCACATACTGTAGGTGGCATGAGCTTTGATTCCTCCACTGCAGCGGTCTCATGCGGATGAAAACACCTCGTTACCTTTGTTCACTGCCTTTGTTCCTCCAATAAAATCTGGCAGTTCTCCCTCAGTGTGCATCATTAGAGCTGCAAAACTTATAATACAACCAAGAATTATTCCGAAAATTGATTATAAACGTCCGAGTGATTCCTGCGCCCCACACATCCTGAACCCACCCTGAATTTTATAGTATGTGAACTATAACAACAACTGACGATGGATCAGAAGTCGGCTTCCATTCTGTGAAGTGTCTCCTGAGTTAAACTGACAGACACTTGAACATTTTATCACGTGAAGTATAAAAGCTTCAGCACGGCCGTCTGTACGGTGTGACGACTGCGGCTCAGTGCTGCTAAAGTAGATCATGTGGACAGAAACACCTTGACTGGGCCCACCCAACGTCTCTAGAGAGGTAAAAATGATCTTTGAAGATGAACGATCTCAATACTTTAATAATCTTTAATTCACAAGGGAACTCTGGATCCATTTTGACAAATCAACAGGTGTTCAGTTTTGGCCCGTATCGCACCATTAAGCTTCGGCTTTTGGCGCTACAGAGAAAAAAGCTTGGGCGCTTCTGTCTGAGGGCAGTTCATCTGTTTTTAAAGTGGAATTGAGGTTTTAAAAGAGAGATTTTCTTTAATTATACCTCACATAATCAGCAAAGTCTCATCAAATCTTTGCAAGTGAGATTTAAGCCAACTAAGCATAATTTCTGGCAATGTACGCTTTTAGGAAAGCCTGATCAATCCCCGACTCGTCAAAAATGTTCTGTTTTGTCGCCACTAAAGCAAAAAGTAGAATCTAAAAGATATCCAGTGGTTTCACTCTCAGTCTCAGACAGTGGTCTCTGGCTCTGCAGCTTTCCCACCCGGCGCTGACATCCTCTCCAAGTCTGCAAAGTCAGAAAGTCAGATGCCTCACTGAAATTGCTCGGCCGTACAGTACGGCACACTGTATACAGGCTGAAGGTCACCTTTCACTGGGTCTCTTGACTTTTGGCTGCCGTCAGGACGTGTTGGCCTCACACACACACCGAGTGTTTGGCTTCTTCCTCTTCCTGTTCCGCAGTGAAGAGTTATTTTCAGCCTGACTATCGACGAGAATCGAATGTCTCGACTTCCAGACAATCAGAGGTTAAATTTAAGTGCCTGAACTCCCAAATCTAAAAGCACGACTCCTCATTCGTTTGACTGGTGGTTCAAATTCTGCCTCTTTTCTTCTCACGTCTTTGTCGTTTATCGTTTCGCTCCGTCTGTACGATGCTATTTAAGGCATTTGCATAATGCAGGTGAAGGCAGAGTCAGATCGGGGGCCGCGCTGACTGACGGTTCAGGAGCGTTTGTTTGAGATCATCCTCTCATTACTTTTTAATAAGAAGGAGACTGTCACATGCAGATCCCCGAGGAGGGAGCACAAGGCTAATACAACGAGGTGGATCTTTTCACCCGCTAACAGTTTGACTGCAAAAACAGAAAAGCCAGAGGAGCTTTAGTGCTGCAGGAGAAATGACAGGAGAGAACAGACACGATCAATCACAGAGCAGTGCTGCTGTGGTGTTCCAGACCATCGTCCCTCTGGTGCTCCTCCGTTTGGGATCCTGCTGGATCAGAAGTCAAGAGGGTGATGAGTTAAAAACCCGCTAGCAGTAAAAACATTCATACGCTTTTGTGCAACTTCCTGTGACTTTCCTTCTTTGTGTGAGGCATCACGTGACTTTAACTGCCTGTTGTGAATATGTGGCATGTAACCGATGTATTAAAATCGACCACATCTGAGCATGTTGAACCTCCCCTGATGAGGCCGTAATGGCTAAAAGCATTTTGTTATGATTTAGTAGCCGTGTCGATATTAAAGGCTTTTTAACTCAGAGTGCAACACCATCGTCACTGCAACATGAAACTGGAAAACCCAAAAGATTTAGCAGTTGATAAGGTAATGAAAGGAGATAAAGTGAACGGATCTTACGGTAAATTTGGGAGCTTATTAATTCACGGATTATGACGCTGCTTGTCTTTACTGGAAGGGCTAGGGGTTTTAAAAGAAACCGATCAAACTGGGTCCATCCGATTCTTAAAACACTTCCAAGGTTGTATTTCAGGATGTCAGTGGTCCAGTTTGATACGCTGTGAGCTGATCCTGGGCTGAGACGGGCATCACGTCAGGAAAGGAGACAAAAAAAAGCATTTTCTGGTGGGAAATAAACAAACTTGGCCTCAGTTGCTGGTGAGGCAAGCTGAAGCTGTTGTTTCCTTTCGTCTGTGCAAAGTGTTTTTTATCAACGAGACGTGAAAACATCGACCACGAAATAACACAGTGTGTCATTTTTCTCTCCTCTGGAAGTGATTTGCTAACAAACGGTACGATTGGATCCATAGAATGAACGTTTGTATGTTTACATCCGTTAAACGAGTAAAGGTTTACCACACGCTTAGAATCATTCAGTCTTCACTTCAACGTTTAAATAACATCAATGTCACATTATAATTAAGTGATTATGGCCTCCGGTTAGCGGACACCGTTCACAAAGATGTTACAGAACCTGGACTCACCTTTCTTTATTTCTAGCAGTAAACGAACGCATTCAGCAGCGTCCCTGTTTTCAGCCACTAATGCAGATGTTCAATTGCTTCTGTCTTGCTAATCTCAGCATTAATATTAATACACAGTACCAGCGTTGCCCGGCCGTGTGAGTCAACAACCTTGTGTATCCGAATCCAATATGGCAGAGACGGTGACTAATTGAGAATTATCTCACAGGGACCAAAGGCCAGCGGCAGCGTCCTTGAGGGCAGCGCTGATAATGCTAAATACAATAAGATGACAACATGTGACTAAGCTTGCCGTTTCCTATTAGCCCGCGGATCAATTTCAGATGTTGAGCCCGGAGACCCCGGCCAGGCTGTCGATGATTCACGAGACTCTGAGAAATGGTGTTTCATGGGTAAACAAAAATAACGCCGTACAGATGGCTTTATTTTTTTTTCTCCCCCTCCGACCTGCTGTCGTTGTTCGAACGGCTCGGCTTCTGCTGAAATGCTGCTTGTCATTTGTCACACTCTCTCCAAGGTCAGAGTCCAGGCGAGGGGAAGCTAACAGCTCTATAAATAGCCCGACTCCTCTGACGGTGGGCTGGTGGGACAAAGACACACAAACAGGCTTATTAGACGGGGTTTGATGGGGGCGGAGGGGTCGTGATCAAACATCTCAGGCAAAATCAAGGCAATGAAAGTGTTTGAAGACATAAACTCACACGGGTCATTGAAAGTGCGTAAATATATACATGTTGTGCAAGAATGAAAATCAAAATTGTCATGTCACAAACTTTGCTGTGTCAGGTGCTTGAATTTGAGGGAATAAGGCCTGGAGAATTATTGAGAAGTCCTTGAATTTTTGCGTTCAATAAGGTGTGGGAACCCTGATAATGTCTTCAAGGCTCAATATGTCGTGATTTCATTTGAAAACATTCAAAATTGAAACTAAATTATCACCAGAATGTGAAAAAGAATAAAAGTTTTGATGCCGTGACGTCACTGTATCGTGAGGATATCTATGTGTGGAGGTTAGCATGCTAACCAGCTAGCAACATTCCTGTGCTAGTGGTGTAAACATCAAGACTCCACTAGATGCACAGCTAACTGAGCTAACTAGCTAATAACGGCTACAGTTAGCTGTTAGCCTGTAGTATAAGGATGTGTGAAGGGCTAGTAAATATATATATACTTATAATAACAGCAGTCGTGTCTGTTTTTCTCTATATTCACTGTGTCCTAGTTCATCGTCGGCATTCAGTAACAGCTGAGAGGACAGTTAAAGTTAACGTGCAGAGCTGTTCATGAATAAATTGAACATCTGTTGTGTTGGTTTTTTTTAAAATCCATGCTGATCTCCAGCTGAGGAGACAGAGACAGTGCCTCCAAAGTAACTACACATTGTGTGATAAACCATAAAAACAGGGCGTATACCTTTAACAGCGCTCACAGATCGCAGCAGAGGGCCGGACTGATCGCACAGCGCAGGCAGATCAACATATACGTGCTATAAATATACTGTAAGTCACATTTTCAGTCGGAGCAGTGAGGCGGGAGTCGGCCTCACATCTCTCTCCCCCTTCAGCTCTCATTACTGGGCTTCAAGTCGTTGTTATTTTTCACATTAAGTTGTTTTGGGCTATTCTTGCTGTTTCAAAGACAGATGATGTGATTACAGAAAATGGCTTCTGTTAGCGCACAGCTAAAGCCGTGCGATTGCCAGGGGACTGTTTTGCAGCAATCAGGGGAGTTTTTTTTTCCCCCCCGATCGTCCTGTCGTCTGCTTTACTGCTCCGCGACGCAGACGATGATTATTTAAAATGTTATGGGATAAAATAAAAGTCCTGACAGCCACGAGACCGTCACCGCTGCTCACTCAGCTCTGCCCCTCAGTACTTCTGACAGCTAATGTATCCCATTACTTCTGCGGGCTTCTCGACCCGATGAATAATTGATTGTATTGATCGAGTGTGATGGTGTTTCCTCTGGGGAGAGGCAGGTAGAATTACAGTTAATCACTTTAATTAAATGGGGCTGTTATCATTGTCTTGGTTGTGTGAGTGGATGATAACCAAAGGGAGTAAAAACGGAGCTAGAACTTGTAGATCTGCAGCCGTGTTGGTGTGTGAGGACACTGAGATTTTAACAGATTTGTTATTGTCTTTTAACTGTTGCCACCCGCTGTGTGTATCACTGGTGATTCAGCCGAGAAGTGAGACATCAGCAGTGTTTAAATTTCAACCCGTAATGGCGTCATTGTTCTCAAAACAAGCTCCCATCAGCGGGACAGGAGGTCATCAGATGGACGAGTGACAGACGTCAGACGCTTCAAGTGTGGGTTTCTGTCTGTTGGTTGGTTTGTCAGCAGGATTACACAAAAACTACTGAGTAGATTTCCACGAAAGTTGGATGGAGGATGGGTCTCAACCCAGAATAGACCTCATTAACTTTGTGTGCGGATCCGGATAAAAGAGAGAGATCCAGGAATCAAGATAGCGAGTTATAGGTTGACACAAGAGTTAGCTGAGTTCATGTTGTGCGCTTTTCCAGAAAAAGCTCAAAGCATTTTACAATACTTGCCACATTCACCCATTCATGGCTGCTATGCAAGGTGCCAACTGCTCATCAGGAGCAATTTGGGGTTCAGTATCTTGCTCAAGGACACTTTGACATGCAGCTGGGGGGAGCCGGGATTCGAACCAGTGACCTTCCGATTGCTAGACGACATGCTCTACCTACTGAGCTACAGCCGCCCAGGATTCAGATGAGATGATTGATATAATTCCTGCTTCAAGACACATTTACCTGATGTTAACTCAACTACTGGAACTTGTGCTAAACAGCTTCAAAGGTGCTTCAGACAAATTCAAAGCTGTCATGGATACTATAAAAATGCAAGACCATTCTGTAAGAGAGTAAACAAACATATTCTTCAGTATACATTTGAACTTCAGTGGAAAAAACTCAGCAGACTTCCCATGACTTGTCAGCTTCCTCCTCTGGCTTCATAGATATACATTATGTTTGCTCCACACGGCGCTCTGTGAACTCACCCACCGACGTCTGCGGCAGCAATTTGAATGATTCTGTTACAGCGACATTTTGCTCTTGACATTTGGACGTATGCATTTATGCAATCACTCCGGATATAACGTGGCAGCCTGAGCACTTAAAGCAAAGACTCTTTGTGAGGCGGGGAGTGTATATTATACACACCATGACACACACACACATATACAGTTATAAGTGGCATGGAAGTTCTCCTGGTGTGATTGAATGTGGTGATGAGAGGAGGAGGAGGAGATTGTGTGGATAAAGACATACTCTTACAGAAACAGGCCTTTGTCCTTGTACTTTCCTCTTTCAGGCACAGAAAAATGAAGGTGGAACACTTTCTTGTTCTTACCGCCCGGCCTGTCACGGGTTTATTTATAACCCTATGTGTCCCTTTGTTGCACAGACTTGCACCTTTATATGAAGAACATGAACACGGGAGGAAAGAAAATTTGCTCTTCAGGAACCAATTTGGGTTTTAGGTCACGACTCATGTATGTGTGTATTGTTTGACTGAACAATTCCTTCAACACTCATTTGTCCTATTTTCTTAAAGCGCTCCTGAAGACCTCACTCGTCCTCTAATCTCTACAGATCAGTTGAGCGATGGATCTCCTCTGATGAGGAGTCTAATGATCGTGATGAATCCCATTTTCTGTCACATTCCTTCTGGTGGGCGAGCCGTTCGTCAGGGTCCTCCGTCTCATGCTTCCTCCATCCTAATAACGATAATGGAGCGACTCGGCGGGTCAGAATTCTCTTAGTGGTTCTCTCATTGCTCGTAAGCGAGTTAATAAATTGCGGATGATGATTCCAAAGTGCCTAAATAGGAAATTGGGGTGGAGAAAATGAGATGGAGAGAGGAAGTGAAAGAGTGAGAGAGAGGGAGAAAGAATCTCATGCATGGAGGCACAAGGGCAATTTAGAGCTGCTGTCAGTTTTCAAGGGCATGTCAGCGTTTTGTGGTATTAATGAAATGAGCAGCGGCCCAAGTCCTGATAATAGATCAGTCTTATGGGTCCGGCGGGGGCCGTGAATACTGTAACACTGCGCTCACGTATTGTGTGTCTGCGGTCACGGTGACAGTGAAGTCTTTGGGACTCTTCATTTCATGTCCACCTGTTGCTCAGTACAAGAGAGAAAACCGCTTTATAAAAGTCTTGAACTTTCTGTTTCTTCGCTTTCAATCTCATGTTGGAGTTTTGAAAGGATCCTGTTTTATAGCTTACCTGGTTCTGTTGCCACAAACACGGCTGCAAATGATAATGATATCTGGTTTTGTTGCCACTCAGCCGAGTGAAATATGTCACAAAATTGAAAATATCCAGTGGTTTCACGCTGATGAATGCTGACATGTTCTGGTCCCTCATTAATGAAATATCCAGTGGTTTCACGCTCACAGATGTTCAATGTTTTCGGCCCCCAGTTGAAAAAATATGCTGTGATTTCATGCTTCATGCACATTTTTAAATACTGCGGTCCCTCGTTAAGTAGTCACCACTGATCTTACAGTCACACATGTATAAATATTCTAATCCCTCGTTAAAAAGATACCCGGTGCTTTCAAACTCACAAAAGTTGAAAGTTTGTGTGCCTTCGTTAAAGACATCCAGCTGTTTCTCAGTCACAAATCTTGACAGCGTTTCCTCCAGCTGACCTGCATGTCAGCTCAGACACATGTCAGGTTAAAGTGATGCACGTGTGTTGTATGAATGTTTATTTAACAGCTGACAGAAATGCGGACGCAGTGAATCTCGTGACTGAGCTGAGAACTCAGTGGCTTTGTCCTCCATGTCTGCTTCTCTGTGGTCTGTGAGAAATAACTGGGAGTGTTTCGGACATAATTGGCTCATCAGTCAATGTATGCGGCATTTCCAGTCATGACCATCAATTCGAAAATGAGCTGTGCTGCTTTTTTAAACCACCGTGTGAAGTACTAAGGAGTTTGGTTTTCAGGGGAAAATCTCAGACGGATGCAGATAAAGCGTCTTTGTGAAAGTGGAACCTCGCTCTAATTGGCAATCATTCTGCTCCCCCTCCCCCTCCAGCCAATCAGGCTGCTAGTAGTGGGTTGGTGGTCGGTAATCACTGTATTTCACCTGCAGGGTTTTGTGGGTAATTGAGGCCAGGGAGAGCAATGGTGAGGAGGAAATGTGTAAGTGGGCGGAGGCCTGATTCACCTTATCAGAGGCAGCAGATGTGTTGAAGGAGCCCGTTTAAGACCCTTTAATACCACGACTCAGATGGAGTTGCAGGAGAAAGCTTCACCAGTTCTCCTGGATAGCTTTTTCACTGTCGATAACATCACGCCGCGTCCTCTCCGGTCGCTCAGATTGTTCAAACCGAGCTTTTCTGCAGCCAGGTGCACCGCTGGAGCCCTCGAATGCAAAATGCCTGCTGTTTTCTTTATCTGCAGAAGACGTGGCAGCCGCTCCGTCTGAGGGTCGCAAACACAGAACATCCAGCACAGAGGCGGGAAGGTGCGACTCCTGGCCCGGGAGAAACATTTCTCACAGGTTGGAGGGTGTAATTCAAAGGAGAGGTTGCTCGAGCGATGATTGAACCGTGCACATACTTTGCCGTTTTTTCTTTTTCTTTTCAGCATTGAAATGCAATTCAGAAACAGCGAGTTTCACTTTTCAGGCTCGCAGTGTGGCTCATGCAAAGCCCCTCATTGTAAATCCTCCTCTGTGCAGGGAGATTGGATTGAAAACACAAAGCCTCAGTGTGACCCGTGTTAATAGATGCTGCGAGCAGCCTCGCAGTGTGTACAAAACGTAGTCATGCAAACCTCCGAACAAATATCCTGCTCTTCACATTACATCTGGAGTCTTTGCTCTTGTGATTGTCTGGACGTGAAGGTGCTGCCGTCAAACTCAATCTTCCTCTTTTCCACTCTGACTCATCCGTGTTTTCCTTCTCTCTTCTCTCTCTGCAGGACCTGGGCGGGGTCAGTCCTCCTCAGAGGAACTGGAAGGGGATTGCCATCGCTCTGCTGGTCATCCTGGTGGTCTGCTCCCTCATCACCATGTCCGTCATCCTCCTCACACCAGGTCGGTTTGACGTGCGTCTGCGTGGCTGCCAACATTTTTCACACGTCTACAAAAGGAACCGGCGGATGTACACGCTCATGTTTCATGTCATGGGAAAATGCAATAACGTTTGATCGAATGACTGTGTGATGGTGAAAGAATTATCACCCGCTTCAGCTCTTTCAAGCTTTTAGCCTCATTTAGCTCATTGTTTTGGTTTGAGGGTCCATAGATTTTGTTCTTACTACGTTTTTTTAGCTTTCCAGATCATTTTCACATGAGCTGCATAAAACCAAATGTGAATATTGGACGTCGGTCATCTACACTGTACATGAAAAACAGAGCACCTGTCGAGTTCAGGCCGGGCTTGTTGCTACTCTTTTGGAGGAAAATGCAACCTGAGCTTCACTCTAAGCCGTCAGTATTATTAAGTGATTTGAATATTATTGTGTATATATATACATACTGTAAATCTGCTTCTGATATTAGCAAAGAAAAAACCCTCACTGTTACTGAAATGTAAAAATCATCACCATCATCACAATCCGCTGGCCGTGCAGCCGCGCTCCCCCGGGGTATTCCACGCTTGGTTAGACTTTCATTGCCTCCATAAACAAACATGCTGTGTGGAGTTATCAAGGAAAGCCAATGTGGCTGACATTCAAAACGACTTGGCCCTCGCATTCAGCTCACAATCAGCAGCTGTCCTATTCAGAAGGAGCTTACCACTGGCACGCTCTCTCCTCCGCTGAAGGCGTAACATTTTCGTAATTAAAAATGAAACATTTCCAGGGGCGACATCGGGACGGCTCGAGGATCTTCTGGCCCGGCAACGATCATGTAAACGAACATATGAAAATGCCACTCGGAGAAGAAATGTCGCTCCGCTTGCGTCGTCTCATCTCATGGATTCCGTTGTGAGCGTAGGTGCTTTAATGTAAACACACCTGTGTGCCCGGCACATGTAAGCATCCAGTTATCTTCCTCTTCCTCTTGTTAAACACGGAAACCTTCTGACCGCCGTGAAAACACTTTACAATGCAAACAGCATTTCTTTATAGTTCAGAAATCTGCTTTATAGCCTGAATCTTAAAGACTTTCAGCTGCTAGAGGTCAGACGCATTTCAGTTGCATTTCTGACGTTGTGACTAATGTTATTCTAATTTCCATCCTGTTTTTTTGCTCTGCTGTATTTTCTATCAGCCCCTGAGAAAATATCTTTAGCTGTGTTTGCTCATTAACTGTGTTTGTCTGCTGTTTGGTGGCGGGCAGGTTGCCTGAAGTTTAGTATTTATTGGAGGTGTTCGATGAAAACAGCTGCCAAAAAAAACGAACCGTATGCAAATATGCGAGCAGCTGAACTAAAACGTTCCGTACAAGTGTCGAGCTGGGTGATGATTCTCTGTGGGTTTGCCACAATAAGCAGCCCGGTCACATTATAGATCCCATTATACAATATTTGATCAGTTGTTGGAAGAAAACATTGATTGATGGAGCTTTAAAGAGACAATTTGTAAGATATGGACAGAAGTTTAGTTGAAAACCTTCCCGTCGTGTCTTGTGGCATTCATTTGTACCTCTCATAATAGCCACCACTTCTCTCTGACACATGCAGACACATGGTAATGTCTCCCCGGTTTGCTGTCTGAGCCCAGTGGCATTTGTTTTGAGGTTTGACTTTTGATGCTTCGATATCGGGAAAACATTGAAATGCCAGCGGTGGAAGAGAAAGTCAAGGTCAGCTAACGCCGGAGATTGATTTCCACCTGTGTGCTGCGACCTGCGCGACAGAACCGATGTTTGACAATGGAGAAAAGCTAAAAAAATACTTTTTTTTATTTTTTTGCAGTTGACAACCAAGCTGGGAGCGACACCAAGCTGGCTGTGGAGGATCTGTTCAAGGCAGAGTTCAAGGCTCACGACCCCGAGGCCAAATGGATCAATGGTGAGTAATCCACAACACCGACCGTACCTGCTGGAATCCAGAGCGCTCCTGTTGATTCCTCCAGCCGTTGATGGAGTGTTGAACTGAACAAGGATGTAAAACACATGAGAATACATGAGAAAACAGGATGTGCCGGCCTTAATGAGATTCCTGCTTCTGTCCAGATGAATTTGGAATCCGTTCTGATGAGGTTTATTGTTTCTTCGTCACAGATAAAACTTCCATCGGGCTCGTTGCCTTCCCGTGTCTTAGAATGACAAAATCAGCACATCTGTACCAAACACACCGCGAATCTTACTTGACACGGACGACATTTCGAACAGTTGTGCTCGTGCTCAAACAAAGCAAACGACAGCGCTGCTTTTGTTCGTCTCTCCTGCTTTGTGAGCGAGCAGACAGTTCACTTCTAAACAAAGCGGCCATGTTTCAACCCAGATTTACTTTGCATGTACTTATGCAAATGCAGGCGTTTAGATTTATTTTGCCTCTCCTTGTTTACATTGTATTGATTCCTTATTTGCCAGAAGGGGATCATATGTTGAGCCTGGAAGGCTTTGGCTGGGAATAAACCACATCAAGTGAAGTGCAAGAGAATCTGATTATGGTTTGCTGAGGGGAGGGAGAAGATAACGATACCTCGGAGGGAAAGGACGGACGGGACTGTGGCGTTCCCGCTCTCCGTCTGTCTCCTTTCTCTCAGATTAGTGTGTTTGTGTTGGCTTTCCTCTTTGCTGCCCATAAACTGCGTGACTCTCACTCCACGCTCGAGGCCAAACGAAAGAGGCAAGGCCTTTTTGTCCATCAATATTTCATTCCCGAGTGACATTTTTCCACTATCTTCGCAATGCCATCTCATTCCCTGAGCTGACCTCAGGCTAGACAGTGAGAGCGGCGATGTTGTGCGATGAGGCAGTCAGAAAAGTCCGCTTTATAGGGCGGTTTGTGGATGGATGGGGCAAAATAGACCCCAGACAAATGGCAGAAGATAACAGACAGACGGGCGAGAGGAAAAGATTGATCACCAGGATTTCAAGCAAAAATGAGATTTTTTTTCTCCTAAGTCAGAGGCTTCAGAGGTTTTTGGCTTGAACGTCTTTCTCTGTCTACATTAGAGACGATCTGAATTGGTTTATCCTGCGATCTAATGAACAGTCAAGAGGAAATGGGACGCAGCAGCGTGGAGTTAATTTGAACACATTATGCAGATGGCGTTCGTTTCATGACCGCAGAAGATAAAGTACAATAAACTTCAAGGTGTCACTCCAACCGATCTGCCACGTCACCGTCGTGTTCGGCCTCGCCTGCATGACAACAACACGCTCACTTTCCACGATCAAGTCAGCATTTATAGATATGCAACGTCCTTCAAAATAAAAGCATTAAAGTTACCTGGTTAGGTTTAGAAAAAAAGGTTATTATTTGGCTTAAAATATCCACAAACAATGACTTTTGGATTCTCAAAGCATTTGAGGGTGGAAATCCTGTGATGACCCGCCTGACGTCCTCCCTTCAGATATCGGACTATTAGACAATCAGACAGTCTCACTTTAGCTCACTTTTTGCTGCAGGTTGAACTTTCTGTGGTTGAAATGTCCAAGAGCTGATTTATCAGTATGATAATGAAGGCAATTAGATTAGAAACATTATCTTGATGCATCATGAATCTCTAAAACCAGATGGTTTTTTACTTTGTACATAAATAAAAACACATCTTTTCACCAGGTTATTTAATACTTACAATTAGCTTGTCATCCTTTGTCGTGAAGAAACAATCTTGTTATTTCCTCCACGGAGCAAAACTGAAAATCAGCAGTGTATTATCTTTCCTTGGTCGGCACAAGAGCTGCAAAAACAAGTCAGTTAATTTAGTCGATCAAAAGAAGTTAGTTGCAAACTATTTCTATAATCAATTAATCGTTTTAGTCTTTTTTTTGAGCAAAACATGTAAAACATTTGCTTCTTAAATGTGAGGATTTGCTGCCTGTCTTTGTACATGAAGAGTCTTTGAGTTTTGGACTGTTTGGACCAAGTCGTCCGTCAGGGACATCAAGAAGGGACAAAAACACAAGACGCTCAGAGGGAAGCAGCTAGAAGAACAAAAGGCAAGCTTTAATAACAAATGACGAACGGAGGTCGACAGAAAAGGCTGCCAACAAAAACAGAAGAAGGAGGCGGAGGCCAATCTGTGAATGAAAGAAGCAATAAAAATTGTAAAAAAAACAGCACTTAGAACGCAGAGGGAGGGAGGACTAACACGAGCCGGGTGAAACTGATAGGGCAATCAGAAAGGCAGGAAGTGGAAAGTAAAACATGACACATGAGGATTAATCTACCAAAATAAAACAGGAAACCAAAAACTCCCGGCATGAGTAATGAGAATAATAAGCTGCCGTCCTGCAGTTAACTGAGCGACAGATGGATTGATCGGTACAATCTGACAATACCACTCGATGATTAATCAAATACATGATAACCGATCAGATTTGTGCTCAGCGCCATGATTCAGCTCCACCTCTCTGGTAATGGATCCAGTTCTTCACAGGACGTGGTCTCTTAGACTCGCCTCACCTCTTTAACGCGATGACGACGACTGTTACCCCCAATTATCTGTCGGCTGGCCCGTGAATCATCGAATCAATCACTTCAGTTAACACTGCTGTTGGATTATGAATAGTACAGCTCCACACAAATGTTCACCCGTGTTCAGAGTGTCTCCAGTCTGACATTTTGCGGCAGAGCGTTACATGAACTTCATTGTCATTCTGATGTGTTATTGATGAAGATCTGAGCCGAGATTACAGGGAAGACATCTGCTGAATGTCGGGCTGCAAGAAATGTCATGCACGTCTCCTCCAGCTGTTGTGTGTGTGTGTGTGTGTGTGTGTGTGTGTGTGTGTGTGTGTGTGTGCGTCCTCTTTTCACACCGGCGCACGTGATCGAGAAAGTCACGTTCATCTGCCGCCGTCACACATGATTCAACGAGCGTCGTCGCTCTCCATCAGTGTTGTCGGAGGCTCCGCCTGTCATTCACAATCTCCTGAGAGAAGGGCTTCATATCGGGCCCGGCCCGGAGAAAATAACACAGCAGTTGGCTCACTTCAAGCTCTCAAAGCCAGAAAGTGATCACTCAGTAGACAGCGAGTGAGGCGGAGCAACATCTTTTAGCTTCCAGTGAAACATCACTGAACTCAAACAAAACAAACAGAGGCTTCGCAGTGTTTTCAGACTGAACGAGAAGTTAATTTCAGAGGCAGCACGACTGCACGTGACGTCCACGCGGAGACGGCTGGATGCGTGTTCCCTCGTGGTGGAGCAGGAAACACTTTACGTGAGTTTAGAATATTTTAGCCTGAAGTGAAGAGACTTTGTGCCTCTCCTGAGGCTGGATGAGTCGACTCCACGAGTGCGTCGAGAGAAGAGAGAAAAAAAATGAGGAGAAATGGAAAGAAGTGGAGTTTTTTCGCTGAGTTCTCGATGTGGAGATGTTACACAGAAAGTCTCCTCGCACGTCCTGTCAGCTATGAATTCTGGCAGCCGACAGCTCCTCCATCTCAACAGCCTGCAAGAAAAGCAACTACAAACAGCAATCATAGTGTAGCTGCAGTCATTATTGACCTTTTTAAAGGGCAGCTCCACCAATTTTCCACATTATAGTGTGTTTACAGGCGTTGGGGAGAGCTACAGCATATGTGAACAAAACTACTATAACGCCTTTTGTGTCTCCAGAGGAAGCTGAATGCAATGTGACACATTGACCGAGTTGCATTGTGGGTAATGTTGGCATTAGGCTTAAGTTTCGAAGCAAATTATCAAGATGGATACGGCAGAAGAGATACTCCACACATCCCTCTTCATTTTCAGACCTCGGTGCCTACATTACCCACAATGCAACTCAGCCAAATAGTCACAGTGCATGCAGCTTTCATGAATTTTCTCCGTCTCTCATTTTTCCTCATCTGTCTCAAATATTCTGACTCTTAAGTCTGATTTAATTTGTTGTTTTAAGATAAGATTTATATATTCAGAATCTCCAGGATTATACAGTTCATGAATGGTCAGTGCTGCAGTCATCTCTGTTAATCCATTATTGAGCCTTTAGCCGTCGATACTGTTTACCTCCTTCAAATTCCCGTTCCACTTTACCCAATTAGTAGTCGGCCGCACCGCCTCTCAGTTCTCTTCGTCAGCTGTGATGGAATTCGTCTGTTTTATGACGTGGAGAGCCGTCTCGTTTCTGACGGATTGATAAATCCCCACCGGACTGTTTTTTTTAATAATAAAACATGTAATTATGTGAAAGCTGAACGGGTCGACTACTTAAATGAAGAGTCGGATCAGTGCGAGCTTCTCTTCCTGCGGTGACGTCCCCACTGATGCAGGACTTGTTTTTACAGTTTCTTCCCCGGCAACAGCATCTTCTCACGCCTGACTGAATCTATCTGACAACTGCTGCAGAATAATTCAGACTATATTTATATACGTCACCTCAAACCACGATTCTCTTAAGATGATGTGTGATTACTCGGCGACCTTTGCTATTAACAGGTGAAACACCTGCTGCAAATCTGATAATGACGCTTTGCGGCGTAAACGCATTAACGCGCGGTGACATCTGCTGAAAGAAGCCACATCTTCTGTCGAGTGTGTCGAGTCCTTGACGATGATAAATGCTTCCCCGCTCCGGCCTAATTACTGACATAAACCGACTAATGCCGCCTCCACTAATGGAAAATCTCAGTTCTCATCATACACAACACATCGCCTGCGTCACTCCCACATTAATGTAGCGCTACATCTCTCTGTAACGCCCGTCTGTATGTATACATGTGTGGTGTCGATCTCCTCTAATGTGCAAAACCTTCTACAAACACTCATAAACCGTGTGAAAGTAAATGTCAGATCCTGCGCCATGGAAACTGCTTCAGCTCGAGATGCTTTGATGCAAAACTTTTTATTTTTCAGTTTTCATGTTTGTTCTGCTTTGATTGCAGACGCGTGGGCGACGCGCAAATGTCACATAAAACAGGAAACGTAAACAAATTAATGCTGTTTCTGCATCTGCAGCCACAAATTACAGAATATGACAAGAATGAATAAAGTACAATGACAATATCTTCTGGCTTCTTTGAGAAAATCGTTGGCAGATCATGATCTTTAGCTGCGGCACCAGCAGCTTCCATCAGTCGCCGGGTTAGCGCGGCCTCTATCTTACCTGTCAGGCGAAACCCAGGGCATAATAGTCTAATAAGAACTCTGCACCGGTCATACGGTAATAATTGGAGGCAATGCACTCGGACCTCCTCTCATTTGGCAGCTGGACGGTCACTAAATCAAACTGGAGCCGTAGACGACGGTTGAGAAGCGTCTCCTCCACCCTGAGTGGAAAATCCCGCCCTTCACCTCGCCTGAGCCGACCTGCTGCAGCACAGGAAATGATCCCCGTCCTCCCCCCGATGCTCATTTGTATCGACATTAGAGACAGCATAAAACGTCGAGATGATCTTTGCCACCAATGTTCCCCCCCCCGATCGAGCCTCTTACCTTGGCACCGACGCATCCCATTACTCTCACTGCGGGGCACTATTTGGTGAATCATTGTTTTCCTTCCGCACCTTTTATTCTAAATCAGGACTTTGGCACGCGGCGTGAAGCTCTTGGCTGGACTGCCAGTGAGCGGGCTGTGACCCAGGCTGCAGTTTGTCGAGGGCGTGGACGCACTGACACACTCGAGCTGATGTTCGTACACCCCTGGGTGTATTTCACGGGCGTGTGGACTCAAGATAGCCTGCGCGTTTTCTTAATAAGTGCACAGTCAGTGCCAGATCACGATGTGATTTCTAGGAGATGTTTGTGTGCCAGCAGCTTGTTTTTCCTCACTGGATGACTAATCGCTCCGACGTTCAGTTCAGTAGGTCTTCTCGCGTTGAGCCATCAACCCACCTTGATTTTCTCTCATTTTCTTAATTAGCTACATGATCACACCAATTAATCTCTGTTCCCCCGCCACTCAGCCTGGTGGCAAAAGGAATAAAAGATCAGCCTTGTCGCTGTCAGCTGCCAATGATCTGCAAAGTGGTTTGCAACATATGGATCGCGAGCAGGGAAACAGGGCCTTGAAGAAGTAAATTGCGTTCTTCTTAGAAGGCTTTTTTCCACTCACGTGCCTTCGCAGCATCATTCTCAGGGGTTAATTAGGAATTGCATGCTCTGGTTCCTCCCATTAATTAACATTAGAGACTTCCCACGCTGTGCCGGGAACTGCTGCAGAAGTATCAGTGTGGGAAAGACTGTGTGTGTGTGTGTGTGTGTGTGTGTGTGTGTCTCTGCCAACATGCGTGCAGCACATACACACAGCCGTTAGAGCATGAAGGTTGTTAATGGCTGCATGCGACTGCTCGGCAGCTCCGGCGCTGAAAGGAGGCGGTCAGCTGTGAATGTTCAGACACATCATCACACACGTGTAACAGCCTCCTGCTCCACTTCTCAGACTGTAAATGCGTTCGTTAGGTGAAGCTTCCTCGTCTGTTGAGCTTTAATGTATCTCGCACTCTTCTCCATCTTTCCATTAAGCTGCTGTTAGCAGCATCCTGTTTTTGCAGCTCCTGGCGTTTTCCGTTATCAGCGTTCTGAGCGGTGAGGGACACTGATTAAAAGCGAGAGATTGAATTGGTCACTGTTCTCCCTGTGCCCTTGTTCATGAACACAGCCATTAGTGCATCAGACGAACTGTTATCAAACCGACCATTTCTCAGAAACATTCTGCTCGCTGAAGGCTGGATCTTGGATGCTCTTTATAATTTGCATGGACTAATGGCTACAGAGACAGAAAATCGCATCAACACCCGGCTGTAAACAACCACGAGGCCGCGTGTCACGGCGTGTGATGTCGAGGCTGGAAAACAGCGGACAGGGAGAGAAAAACACCGGAGCAATACAGTGTAGAAATGAAATGACTGTCTGTTCTCGTCCCCCGTGTGAGAGACGGAGACACGGACAGTACGACGGCTGATAAAATTGTTGAGTCCATCGATTTCCCACGAACAGAACCGTCAGTGTCGGTCACCACGTGGATGCTAACGTCGGGACTCACATCACTTTTGATTTGCTCGCTTCAGTCGGCCCGTAATGATCAACTGCTGCACAGATACAGGCAACTTTCAGCAGCTGCAGTGTAGTAGTTGCTTCAAAATGTGATAAACACAATAATGTTTTCACGTGACCCAGAACTAGAATGGTGCTGAGTAGAGTGCATACCTCCACCAAGGCCCAACAGTCCCCTCATTCATAGAAACCAGACACGTAACTACGCTTTCTGAATTATGACCTTCTTCAAGGTGGTTAATGTTTGTTTGTTTGTTGGTTTGTCAGCGAGATTACACAAAAAATACAGACTAGATTTCCACCAAACCTGGATGGAGGACGGGTCTTGGCCCAGAATAAATCCCATTATCATGAGGATCCAAAAATTATTTTTGCTTTTTAGTACATTTGTCAGGGAATATTACACCCAGTGTGTTTAGGTGGATAGCATCTTTAAGTCACTAAAATGTGATGCAGATCCTATTAAAGCTCTGGATCTAGTGGATTTATATGTTTTGGTGACGGTAATCTTATTTTAGCAGCTAGAAGGAAACTAAGACAATACCGGATCAGGTTTAGGAGTTTTTTGTTTCTAATTTATATTGTTTATATTGTCTCTACTGCTCTTTACTTATATTTTCTACGTTTTTTTAATCAATATTCTTTGTATGCTATCCGCTTTGCTGCTGTAATGTGCAAATTTAATGATATCTTATCTTTTCTTATCTTATCTTGGGCCTTGGTGGAGGTATGCGCTCTACTGAGGTCCTTGAAATATCAGCAAAACTCCAGGATCCGTCCCCTTTACCCGGATACACACCAAACATTAACAGGGTTTATTCTGGTCCGTGATCCAGTAGTTTTTATGTAATCTGGCTGCAAAACTTTCCAACCAATCAACAAAAAGACACGGTGGAAAACAAAACCTCCCTAGTGGAAGTATTAATGTATAAAAAGGTCCTGAGTGAAATCATAAGAACACATTTATAGATACAATCAAACCTTTCAGGCTCATCTTTTCTTTCCAGAACTGATGATATAATAATCTTAACACACAATAACAGTAATGAAATGTATTACATAACAGATATTATGTGTGGACGTGTTCCTTTATGTAGACTGTAAACTTTACAGTCCAGGGTCAGTGGTATGTTGCTATCAGATGCATTAAACTGAATCAGCATCAACAGGAAATGAAGCTGACTGATCCAGAGCGGATCTGAAGACACGAGTGTTGGTCAGCTTCATGTGTTAACAGGGTTTCGTTGCGTAATGATCATTTCAAGTGCAAAGTGTATTGAAATTGCAGGAGATGATGTGTTACCTGCACCTCCAGGTTTACCTTCACCTCCCGCACTGCTCCTGTGTAAGGGTGTTATGTAACGATGGATCATGGCTGACTGTTTTAAAGCACAGGTATCGAGACCCGTACGCCCCCGCAGGTCTTTCCACTTGTGGATTATGAGACCTCGGCTCGGGTCTGACGAGCCGTGTGAGGAATCACAGCAGGCCGCCGCGCGGCAGGTTCAGTCCCGAGACGAGGACGGCCGGGATGATTAAAACCACTTGTGTGGGTGCATTGTGGGTGAGCGAGGCCTCTGCGGTTAGATCAATATAACGATACAGACGTTTATCTTTTCTGCAGCTGGATAGAGTTCTGACTGTTCTCTGAAGCCCGGCCTGTATTTTATATTCAGGTAGTCGTCATGAATCTTATTGTTGATGCTGTTAATTCCTCCCTGATGAATCCAGATGTCTGCAGCGGCGGTAAGACAGCGTCCGTCCGCCCATAGTGACATTTGTTGAAGGCCACTTGTTGGGATTCTAACGAAGGAGGGTATTGATTGACTGGGACCTTCCCCTGGGGCGGGGAGACAGTGATGTATTGGATGAAGGTGAGGAGCTGACAGGTGTGAGCAGCGAGCCTGCAGAGGGTTAAATCCACCAGTCACAGCCCATTCACACTGGGAGTCCTCAGCTGTGTGTGTGTGTGTGTGTGTGTGTGACCAGAATCCATTTAACAAGATGACAAAGGATTTCAGAACCAAGCAATTAAAGAAGTGCACCAGCAGATATCTCTCTGTTATGCATTAAAATGCCTGTTTTCTATCATCAAAACAACATAAATTCTAAACGTCGATGTTGTTTCTTGTTTCTGCTCTGACTCGTCGTGGCGTTGTGCCTCCAGGTTTCTGGTTTCTTCTCGCTGAAAGATTTCCAGGTCTTTTTGTTTCTGCGTCGGAGAGCGAAGTGCTGGGTTTATTTTTCCCTTCACTCTTCCCCAAAAAAGCAGAGAGAAAAGCTTTAAAATTGCAGGTGCATCACAAATTAAAGTAAAAACACAGTTCACATCCAAATGCCAAACAACCTGGAAGGGAATAAATTACGCTTGGGTGAATTCTCAGAAGCACATTTCCATCCTCGGCCTCTCGCCACACGTTTAGAAATAATGTGACTGCGTCTCCTGAATAGATGTTGAAGATCTGCTGGAGGTGACGGAGCAATCTCTCATTTCTGTTCTGCTTTCTCAAGTAATGGTAGTTTGCTTTTATAAAAATCAATGGCACAGATTACCCTATTCATTCTTGCTGTGTGATGACGGCACATGAAGATGCTTCTGCTTTTATGACCGTGATTTTTGTCGGTTTTGTTGCGGAAACACTCGGGTGTTTTGGATTAAGAGCGGCGGACTTCCAGACCATCGTGGTGGCACCTCTCGATCGTCCAACCTGACCTGACTGAGTCGCAGTGAGAGCCGTGCAAAATCCAGCTTGTTTTAAAGCTGCTCCCGGCTAATGTGAGGTCACAGGAAAAGGAAATGGACACAAACAAACAAATATTATGTGTGTACGTGTTCCTGCACCATCCAGGGTCAGTGGTACGTCGTTATCAGATGCATTAAACTAAATTAGCATCAACAGGAAATGAACCTGCTCGTATCCACGCTGACTGATCGTCCATTAGACCCAGAGTGGACCTGAAGACACGAGCTGCAGAAAATGTTCTTACTGAATGAGTCAGCACATGGACATTTATTACAGTGTAAGTCAGCCTCATGTATTATTGGGTTTTGTAATAGTAACTCCAGATTTACCTTCACCTTCTGCACTTACCCCTGAGCCTCCTGTGTAATGGTGGAGCGCTGGACTCTGTGTTTATAACATCGATGCCTGGAGCTCACACGGCGTTTCCCAGATGTTGAACTTTTAATCTGAAGATGTTGAACCACGTTATCATCAACATTTCGTTGCAGATTCAAAATATGTTGATATTTCTATTTGAATGACTGTATAAATGTTCTGTTTTCTGACGTTTTAAAGGAAAGTCAACCTTTTTAAATGTTGAGCGTTGCCGCTCAGCTCATTTTTGGGCTCACGTGAGTGAAAAGAAAGGCGATAATACATATACATATTGCACTTTTAATCTTCGAAATAGATTGATGGTATAGACAGTAAATGATGGTTAAGGTTTGATTACGGTGAGGCAACTAAATTCATCATTTCGGTTGTGTGACGGACACAAGCTGCTGTTTTCTGCATCGTATACGTCCGTCCACCACCCTGACCTCCACACCTCTACGCTACATAAACACCAGACACGCTACTCACCTGCAAGTCGGCACAGGTCATAAATCATAATGTGGAATTGGGGATTCAAACAAACAACCCACGCGGTTCAGTGATATCCATCCTCTGTGCTCGGATTGACCCTCTCCCAAAACATCAAATCTTCTCGTGTCTATTTAAAGGTCTGTGTGTGTTTCCTTTCATCGTGTGATTCAAACGAGCTTCAGAGATGATTATTGTTGTATGAAGCAGCGGTTGATGAGGACAGTTCCCCCACAGGGCGGCAGGTGTGCCGGGCTGCAGTGCGAGGATCTACTTTACACTCAGACCTCGGTGCTGCTGTCCCTCTGGGTCACGAGGTGCCGATGCATTATGGAGTGACATTCATATCCATCCATAACCTGCACAACCCCGCCACAGGCCTGTGACATTTCACTTCATTAAGTCCTCGGTACATTTGATGTTCAGTCTCAGATACAGGGCCGGCGTGAGAGGACGACGGTTGACGATGAATTAAACATGGCGGGTTTAAATATAGACTTCTCGGGACAAAGGAGGCAGTATAGTCCCTCATTCCCTAATCTGCTCACATCCTCTGACATCATCGCCTGACCGCCGACTGAAGGCGACGCATCTTAAATGTTTCGCCTGATTAAAAAGGCAAATGCCTTAAAACGTCTGGTGATCGTCTGCGTTTTTCTCACTTCAGATCACAGCAGATCAGATTAAAAGAGCAGGACCAGTGTGAAGCTGAGACTCAATCCCACACACGCTGCTGTAAATACCGCTGACTGCTGTGTGCTATCGCTGCTACTAAAAGCCTTCACTGACAAGCTGTTGGGGATATTACTGAACCCTTTTTTTAATGAACATTAGGGAGTGAGGGAACCGGTGGGTGTGGGATCCAGTAAAACAACACAGTAAGACAACAGCTTCAGACCTCCACACACTGGGGACGGGAACACAACAGTGTAAAGTGCACAGGTTGTTGGAAATACTAGCCTGCAGATATATCTTGATTAAACTATTCACAGTGGCAGCGGTGCAGATTTGTGCCAGCGTCCCCCTGCAGAGAGGTCGGTCATGTCCCCGGGGCTCCAGAGCCGTCCGATCTATTAACACGTTCAAACACTAAAGTTTCAAACAATATAACTGATCGAGGCAGCGACACCCACACTGTGCGAAGTAAAATTTACTGTTTTTATCAAAGTAGTCGGAGCACAGATGGAGATAACTGCTCATCGGTAGAAGTCTGTCTGTGCAGGGAGCAATCAAGGTTACTTCATGGATATAACAATTGAAATCTGGATACAAGCTTCAGAGGCACTCCGAGCTGCTCAGTGGTGCGTGAAGCCAAAGAAGCTCCACTCAGCAGGTACAAAATCACCTGAGTCGTTCACATTGAGCTAACGTCTAGTTTAGTGTCAAAATGATCATGGAATAAAACAGCTCTTGCGGCTCTTCTGGACTTTCCAAATGTTGTTGGACTGAACGCCTCAAAGCCGGACGGTGAAAACAGAAAGCCACACTTTGCAGTCCTGACTTTCTCCACCCGATCAATCACACACATCTGACTATTTAGCTGCACCACTACTCCACTCTAAAGTTTATGTACAGCTTTTAGTTGAAGCTGCAGCTGGAAAACAACAGGCCCGAGTGCTGAGACTGAAGCAAATTAGCGAAGTGCCGGACCATCAAAGCAAACTAATGAAATGAAAGCACTACATCATCCCGCCGAGCCGAGCCGAGCCGAGCCGAGCTGGTTGTTAAAAATCTGGATTTATGATGAGCGAGACTTTCACATCAGCGCAGCCATCGGATTCATTGTTACTATGGAAATATAGATGAGTGCAGCAGTTATGTTGAAATGTGAGGTGAAATCTATAGAAACACATCTTACTGCAGAGTCACAAGACTTTTTATAAGCGCTGCAGTGATTTATTTATCTCTGAGCAGTCGCATTGATCCCGCCGGCAGCTGAAGGGTTAAACTGGCTCACTGGCCTGCAGAACGACGAGGGTCTAATATGAGTAATGACGGAAACACTGGGGGACTCCTCTGCCTCCATCCCTCTAAACATGTTTGTTTTTTTAATGAGTGTGTGATTAACACATTCAATAATGTGCTCCATGTCGCTGACACTCGCTTTGCAATGCAAATCAGCTGTGGATCATATCAGGAGGCCCCCGCAGCCTGCAGAGCAGTCGATGAAGAGAAATTAATAAGAGGAGTCAACGAGCTGCAGTAAGTCAGGTCCATCTCGAGGAGCTCTGCCTCAGAATATACAAGACACAGGTTAGAGACAGCAGCGCCGGCTCATTATTCTCTGTGCGGCTCGGCTCAGACACCTTTAAGGACCACTCAGCCACTTAAGTAAATAAAAGGCAGCGCCTGCTACGAGATCCACAGGATGCCAATTAGAGTGAAGCTGTGAAGCAAGACGCTGCCACCTGTCCATCTCCAGGAAACGGATGCCGTGTTCCTCGGGTACAATTTAAGTAAAATATATGAAAATATATATATATATATATATATACACAGCACCCAGACCGCATCCAATCATCCACTTTACGCTGTTCCCAACGCGCTGAAATAGCAAAGTAACTGTGAAAGCCAGGTGTGGAGCAGCGCAGCCCAGTGAGAGTTATTTAGATCTTCAGGAGGATGAAGGGGAGTCGATGATGAAACAAATGCCACATGTTAACGGCACACTGATTAAAACAAAACAGTGAAGACAGCTCGGTCTGAGGCATAATCAACTCTTTCTATTGGAGCGAACACGAGGTACACGGAAAAAAATGCAGCAGCACAACATCTGAGATCGTGTCTGTTTTTTGCAGATGTCTGATTGTGTTTTGGTGACAGACTCAGGTGTTTTTCAGGAGATATTTGGACATTTACCGCCGTGTTCATGCCGACTGAAACTACATTATTTTTACGGGAGGTTCGGCCATCTCCGGCCGTCTTTGTGGGAACAAATCTGGATGTTTTTCATGAGAAGTCAGTCGAACTTCAGCTGTGTTTAATGACAACAGAGCCGGATGTTTAAGAGACACCTCACGACAATCCCTGACGTGTTTGTGGCCCCAAAGTCCAGATGTTTTTCACGGGCAGTCGGTCCATCTTCATTATGTATTCATTATGTTTTTGTGCAGCCATTTTGAGCCAAACCATGATGTTTCTTAAACCTAGCCAAGTGGAATTTGTGTCTCAACTAAAGAAACGTGATTAGCAAACATTCATTGTGGCCATTTAGTCGGTTATTTCTTATTTAGGTGAAATTTGAGTGGCAGTGGAGGCAAAGTGTTAAAAATTCTTATTGGAGTCGAGTTTACATGAGTTCCCATGAGGTAGACGTTAAGGCAAACCTCCCAGCATGCACCAGGGCAGCAAATTGGCACAATGCAATCACAATGCAAACGTTGTCTCAATGATTGTTCATCAATCAAAAACCTCATACTTGTTATTTCAAGCATCCTGTTTGCAGATTGCAGCGCGTCTCTTTCATTTACACTTATCCACGTATATACGCATCTTCAGTCAGATATCGTATCTGATTACACCTGATTGCATCGTCTTAGACTCTTTCCTGGGCTACATGCAGATCAGGGTTTGGCATTTCTCCAGGCTTCGACTCCCGCCGCTCCCTCACCCACACGGATCATTCAGTGGCTGAACTGATCAGGGATCAGATAAACGCTACAGCGGGCTCGTGTTTGATTGTGTGAGTAGAAATCGCTGGAGCCGTTTCTCCTGACGGTTTAATGAGACGGGGAAAACGTCAGATCGTTCCGGTGCGGTTTCAGCTGCCCTTATCAGCGGGGACAGGCTGGACCTGAATGTTAAACAGAGCGCTTACTGACATAATTGCAGTGGGGATAAGTACAGCTGATGTATGTGTGTTGGAGTCGCCGACACAATAATACCTTTTAATGTTTGTCAGTGAGCGCCGACCTGTTTGGTTTTTGAGTTTGCCGGGTCGGTGCCGGTCGTGGAAGCTGCCAATCAAATCCTGCTCTGGACACAGTGGCTGTTTTGTGATTTGACATTAATTTCACAAGCTAAAGAAACTTTAAATCCGTCTGGTGGCTCACCTGGTGGCTCACCTGGTGGTGTGGGAGCCCCCTGCTGTGAGGCTGAGTCCTGTGCAGCGGCCCGGCCCGGCCCGGTGCTGCTCGTCCTCACCGTTCGCTCTCTCCCTCGTTTCCTGTCAGCCTCTAATCTGTTCGATCACATAAAGAAAAACATAATCTTTTTTAAAAATCCGTCTTGAAGGAATTGAACAATCGATCCGCACCAGCTATGTAAGTCACTTGGTTACCATGGTAACACATTTGGGGGAAAAGTGCATTTTCACACCGTGCACCTCGTCCTGGAATAACCTGCAGGAGATCTGAGATTATCTCCACACCTCCTCCCGGTACGACAAAGGTGAAATAACTCGTACGTGCACGAGCTCGCGATCGCAGAGATCAATATCTGATCCCGATCGATCAGACAGCCGTCCTGTCTCAAACCTATTGATCATTCTTGACAGCGTGCAGCAGATGATTACACTTATATTAATCATAATAATCAGTTATTTCTTGATGAGATCTTTGTGACACCAGAGAATTAAATATATAAGCAACATTAGCAGAGTTCAGTCTTATTCTTAAAAAGCGGGTGTGACATTAATCAGGACACCGATCGTCGTATTGATGGAATGTAACTGAGTACATTTACTCAAGTGTTGAATTTTACTTTTTACTTCACTACATTTATCTGATAACTTTAATTACCTGTTACTTCGCTGATCCTTGTTACTTACTGATATTACAATGGGCGACTTTTACTTTTAGCAAAGTTAAATTTTACCTCGATATGTTTTCGATATGTATATTTTCTAACTTTGCAGTATTTTCTATAACAGTGATTGATAATAATTTGCAGGTCAGAGCTCACAGAGTCAGTGTTAGAAATGTTAAAATACAACCGTGCATCTCTGAATATAAATCACACCAAACAATAAATATGTAAACAAACAACATAAATGAGATATTAGCAGTTTAAATCAGCCAGCCAGTGTCACTGAAGACGAATGGAATTAAGTTCATTCATCAGACTTTCAGAATTACGTTATGTGATATAATTAGTTTATATAATGACTCATTACTTCAGAGTAGAGTCGCAGTTCATTTTCTCGCGGCAGGTTTTGTACTTCACTCAGTTGAAACACTGGGCCGTCGTCCTTTTGGCTGTGCACATGATGTTACTGTATTTAGCGGGTGCCAGTGAGGTGACCTCGCGATGAAGGACCTTGAGATAATGGAAACGTTCCTGTTAGAGCCGCGGGGGAAGTGCAGGTTACAGCCAGAAGTGCTGACTGCACAGAACAATGCAGCATCCAGGTGCAGGCTGGGAGGCTGCGAGGCTGCGAGGCTGCGAGGCTGCGAGGCTGCGCGGCAACGTTTTGGTAGGACACTGCTGCTTCCCCCGAGGTAAAAGGACCGGGAGCGCTTCAGTCATAATATTCTCAAGAGGAGCTTGTGTGATGTCCTCCTGCCTCAGCTGCCCACATTGTTTTAGACGGCGATGAGGAAGAGGAAGAGGAGAACAGTGTGAGCTGGATAGAATTAATACAACATTGCAGATATTTCTTTTAAGGGTTTCCCCTCCATCTCTCTCTCCCCGCTGCATCTCATTCTTATTTTGCATGTTCAGTGTCGTGAGAGTCAAAAACCCTGACGGCGGTTGCTGTTGGTGTCGGAGGCGCCTCTTGGAAGCAGCAGTCCGCCTTCTCGCTCCCATAGATTATCCGCCGCTCTAATGAAAATGAAGCATGGCGTCATTAGCGTGTCGCGTGGGTAGAAGAATTAAAACGAGCGGAGACGAAATGGGCACATTAGCTGTGATGGACAAGGCTAATAAGTGCCCGCGTGCAAACCACCGCAGGGCGAGAGGTTTGTGTTGTGGTAATTCCCCTGCTTGTTTAGAACATTTCACAAGCGCCGAAGGTAACAGTGAACCGAGTTAATACAGAAAAATTCCAACCCACTGGCTCATGGCCCTTGGACAGTGCACACAAACCACCAACAAGTCAATTAAAACGATTCAGAGCGGCTTGTTAAATAACGCTCGGTAATTAATTAAATCTCTTTATTGATGATGTCTAAAAGGTTCGTGTTGCGGTGGAGGTGTTGCGCTAATCTATCTCTTAATCTTCTAATCTAATCAGAGAATGTGACTCGTTTATTTCTCTGGCAGAAAAAAAATATATATGGAGTTACAGGCGAGAGGGATCGTAGGACTGTTCTGTAATTTAAGGCACTTGTCTGCTCGGGTTTCGTCCGTCACAGTGCCGCCGTAGATTCAGAGCGGCAGGAGACGGTTAGTTGGACGCTGGTGTGAACTTTCATTGTGCTGTAATGTGACGCTACAAACTTTATGGATGGATCAATCGTGACATCAACTGTGTAGTGGCCTGTTTGTGAATTTAATCTTTGAATTTATTATCGTCAATAAATTCCAGCGCAGAGGATGTGAGTGACGACCTTTCAACAGAAGTACTCAAGTCTTCAACGGAAGGACATTTTACACGATGTTAAAAACAGCCCGTCTGCTCCAGCGGACTGGTGACGATTGTCAATAAAGCTTAGTTTGAATGCTCCGAGCCAGGTATTAGAAGGCACGAGCGTGCTGCCTTTATTAACTGTGCAATCCTGTGTGTCGAAAACCTCCAAGACAAAGAGGCGCCGGAGCATGTGGACTCAGCAAGACGCAGCTCGACCAACCTGGCCTCCATATTTTCTGTCCATGGTGTTGTTGCCGTGGTGTTTTCAGATGCTCTGTTTTCCGCTTTGTCCAGACGCAGCGAGAAAGGAAAGAAAGGCAATGACGATGGGGGAATTGACTTGTGGCCCGGCTTCAACTGTGCGAGAAGCTGCGTCGGCCGACCACAATTTTCTGCCACGTCAGAAATCCATCCGGCTGTCTGACCGCGGTTCGGGAGCAGGTGCTCGGTCCTCGCTCCCCCCTGTACACGGCAAACGAAGCAGGACTCTATAATGAGTCGTGTGGTTAAAAAATTGTTCAGTGTATACCTTTTACTCTTCATACCTTCAAGGTGAAATATGTGAAGTAAGTTGAGCCTAGTTTCCACTGACTGACGCGACCCAAAGTGTTTGATGCCAACACTTCTGTACTTTGACTTCTACTTCACTGCTCTTTCTCTTCTCAGCGATACTGCTGTTTGTCTTTAAAGTCATAGATCTGAGTTCGTCCTCCTCCTGAGCACCTGACCTTGAAAACAGCAGTCGTCAGAACATTCTGGGCATTTAGCCGCCGATCTGGAGCTTTGGATCGTATCACACAAAGACGGATAGTAAGATAAAACCTCCGGAGCAGCTGCTGAACGGACCGTGCGGTGAGATTGTTTTCCGACTGCTGCTCAAGGTCAAGATTGTTTCCTGTGTTTTGTGAGTTCATGCTGTAGCGGCTGTCAGCTTTGTGTTTGACCAGCGATTGACTGCAAACTTCACTCCGATTTTGACCATTTGAGTTCAGAAACTATGACACTGGAACTGGACTTGGTTGGAGATGCTGATAAAGATCCCGAGGGTTCCTGTACGAGTCCCTGTGGTAGAAAAGGATATTTGAGAATCTCAAATTAATCGGTCTTTTCCTGGACATTTCCATCACTTTAGTGCTCATCAGAGTCCACATTACACTTCCTTTCACTCTGTCTTGAAATGGAGTATAAGTGATAGAAGGTCATGTAGGCAGAGATTGCTCTTGCTCTAGTCTGATTGAAGTCAAAACTAATTTGAAGTGTGTTTATAGACTCTCCACAGACACGAGCGTGTTGTTCAGGCTAACGTCCACAGAAATAGTCAGAGGAGCGGCTCCGCGGTCGACTCGTGCCGTCTGGACGTGCTCGCGGCCCCCCAGCACCCGCTCGTCCTCAGATCCGGAGCGTGTTTTCCACTCGCTGGCTCTCATTAACAGCCGAGTGGTTGTTGTGCTTCTAATGTTGTTGTCATGCAGCTCCAAATGAGCTCTTGTGTCATTAATCTTCTTCTGCGTTTGAGTCTCTCTCCCTCACAGGGTGCATTTATTCCACCAGTATCAGGAAAAAATCTTTAAGCGTACTCGTACAAACTGATGGTCTGATCCTGAAGGAGTCTCTGGCTTTGCTAGCTGCTATTTCTGTTGAAAGTGTATCTTTCTTTATGCTCAATATTTAAATTTCATGGTGTGACAACATGGAGCGTATAATCTGGTTAAGTTTAGACACAACACCCAGCTGCAGGGTTTGGAAAGTAAAACAAATATCTCGTGGTTTCATGGTGACGAATGTTGAAATGCTTCCTCAGTCAGTCGTCTCTACAACATCTCCTCGACCTCTCGACGTGAAAGTCACACATGATGTCACACATAGTTGCCAAGCCAGAGACCACTGTTCAAGACTCCACTTCAACTTTTGTAAGCCATCACAAACCCCTGGCTCATTTTAACGATGTGTCATTACATCTCCAGCCTGAACAACTGCCTGAACTTCACCGGACCATAACCCTCCGGTTGACTTCGGGTCAAAAAAATGAACAGAAACTGTGTTTCACAGCAGAGAAAACACCTGAAATGTTTGGTTTTTTTTCAACTTGAAATGTTTCTTTTCCTTTTCCCTTTTGCCTTTATTCATATCTGCTTAGAAGCTGTTCACCACCTGGTTCAAAGATTGTCTTTGGGTCATTTCTGACCCGGCAGTTAAAATCACAGTCACAGAGTCACACACACACACACACACACACACACACACACACACACACACACACACACACACACACACACACACACACACAGAACTAAAACTCTCTCTGCAGGTGTACCGTCACCTTTCCACGACACAACTTTCAAAGACCAAAGTTCAGTTTCAGACACAAACATCAAAGCATTGTTTACTAACATGTCTTCATTCAGAGTGTAAACATGCTGCAGGTGACAGAACCCTGCAGAACACAGGTCTGGGACCAGCAGGTGAAGCAGCTGCTGGTTCTCCTGTAGCAGAACACAGGTCTGGGACCAGCAGGTGAAGCAGCTGCTTGTTCTCCTGTAGCAGAACACAGGTCTGGGACCAGCAGGTGAAGCAGCTGCTGGTTCTCCTGTAGCAGAACACAGGTCTGGGACCAGCAGGTGAAGCAGCTGCTTGTTCTCCTGTAGCAGAACACAGGTCTGGGACCAGCAGGTGAAGGAGCTGCTGGTTCTCCTGTAGCAGAACACAGGTCTGGGACCAGCAGGTGAAGCAGCTGCTTGTTCTCCTGTAGCAGAACACAGGTCTGGGACCAGCAGGTGAAGCAGCTGCTTGTTCTCCTGTAGCAGAACACAGGTCTGGGACCAGCAGGTGAAGGAGCTGCTGGTTCTCCTGTAGTGGTCGTGGTTGCCCTCTCAGGTCGCCTTGTTGCTTTATGTTGTTCACATTTGACTATTATTGGAAGTGTCTTCATTAACTTGTATTCAGAACTACTTTCTGTGCATTTGAGATACTTTCTTGGGCTATACAAGTACTATCTCTTGATAAAAAATGTTGCAGCATACCCAACGTTTGCAGAAACATACATTGCCAACACAGTTTCTGAGTGCAACACCACTGTCGGCTCTGTAACAGTTTGTCAGATGTACTGTAGGTGCCGACTACGAACAAAACTCATGACGTCATCACAATGTTATGTGTCGAAAACATGTATGTTGAAGTAAACGTGTGTGTAACGCTGTGATCCGACCCTGAACCGTCAACAGGATTCTGTTATTTTAAAGATTCGAATTTTACATCGTGCTTCTTTAATTGTTTCTGTGGTTTGCAGAAAAGGAAGAAGCCAGCATTTTATTTCAGCGACTGGGCTAAATTATCCAAGGTGTCCATCTGTTAGTTGGTTGGCAGGATTATAGAACGACTACAGAACGGATCTCTACAACACTTGGTTGGAGGATGAGTCTCAGAATAGATCCCGTCCCACTGACTTGTGTTGCAGATCCAGATACATTGTGGAATTGTTTTTTGCATTGATCTTGATGAAAAGAGTATTGAGGTGTCTGGTATGGTGATTCCATCTGCAGGGTTTTGTTAGTGGCTCCTGTGATCTTAAATTATGGATAATCAGTTTTGGGTGGTTTAACACGCGCCGTCCGCTCTACAAGGGTCCGTTCGTAGCTGTACTTCTGCACAGCGTGCACCCGACAGAAGGCTGTCAACATGTGCTGACAGAAGTGATTCTCACTCTACTTTTTGTTCGTCAACAAGAAACACTAAGCATTGAACCACAGATGCCGTTTTTAATTAAACAGGAGCACCACCCGCGGCTGGCTCCGGATCTTTACAGCGGCGTCGCATTTACTGTCAGCATCTGCAGCAGCGAGCGCTTGTGTTCCATCTTTAACACGTTGGCTTTGAGCTTGACCAGCTGTGACATTTGGTGGAACCTCAGGGACTGCAGACACAGCGCTCGAGCATTACGCAACCTTTGCCAAATAATTCAGTGTGTGCTATGCATATTACATTGTGCCCGCAGTTCCCGCTTGGCTCCCGCCCGCCCCCCCCTCCTCCGACTCTGCACTCCATTGGCTGAGCCTCCTCCTCTGGCGGTGGTGCTTTCAGTTTTGCTTCTCACTGTTTATAACCTCCCACCTTCCTGTACTTATGGGACTGCAGCCGGTGGAGCTGCAGCTGCTTCCAGAAGTCTGAGTGATGATTGTACATGCGGACACAGAAACAATCCGACCATATGTGATTATTTAACGAGCAGTTATACCTACGCTGCTTTGATAGCATTCCGTTTTTTCCCCGGGAAGGCTTTCCAACAAATCCTGGAACCTTTCTGGGAGTTTTTATTGCAATTGATTCCCGTCCAGCATCCCTAGGAATGAAATCCATATCGCAAAAATCAACTCCTCACAATCTACATCTAATGCCAACGTTCAGGGCCAATCAGGATGTGATGTGCCTTTCTGTTTTCGGGCAGAAAGTACGAGGAATCTGTTTGTTGTGCAGGAGTTTTGCAGCCCTTTCCTTTTAACATCCTGGATCCACCACTGGTCCACAAAACGTGTCCGGAGGTTCACAGCAAAACATCGTTGCAGCGTTCTCCTGAGTTTATGGGGACTTGCTTTAAAACGTTATAAAACAACCTGAAGGGAAAACATAAAATGAGATATTCCAAGTCTCCAGAGTCCAGAAGGAGTTATTCACACCCTCACAGCCTCTTCAGACGCGGTACAGAGGAAAGGAAAGGGTGTAAATAATATCTTTTTAAATCAATTTGGGATCTCGGGGCTTCTGAAAGCTTGGACAACGCCATTTCAGGTGTTTTTTTTTAAATTGCTTGATAGCGTTTTACTCAGAATCTGCTTCAGTTGTTAAGCAGAACGCTGCATCGCTGTTTTGCTGTGAAGGTCCAGAAATGTTTTGTGGACTATGAAACGAGGAGATAATGACTGAAATTAAATGTATTGGTGGTCTTGAAGGTCTTGAATCCTTTAGGTTGCACAGATATTGTACAAAGAGAGATTTTTTTTTAAATGGACAATCACTGAACGTAATAAAGGGTTCTGCAGAATTGTCCAATAACCGTGTTCTCTTCAGGTAATAGTGATGTTCAGCCTCAGGGGCGCTGATGTTGGGCCGTGAGGTCGGCTCGCAGGCGGCGTTCCAGTCCGTCCCACAGGTGTCGGACACGGTGAAGGTCAGGACAGAAAAAACATTTCTTTATGAACCTGGTTCTGTGCACAGACTGTTGCAGGAGGAATGGAGGCGTCTAAAACATTGCTGTATTTATCTTAATTAGAAGAAAGGAAACAAGCCCCGATCCAGAAGGACACAAACGTTACGTGGAGAGACTTCAGCAAACACAGCAAACAAACTCAGTGAAGCAACTCTGAAGAAGTTGCAGAGAAACATTACAAACAGCACAAAGAGTTGATTATTTGTTTCGTGTCACGTTCGCCTCATATATCACTTCCTCCAGCTATCAAAAATAGCCGTTCTATTAAGAAACGTGACACATTATTACCGGCTGCTACAGTTCCTACCGAATGCTGTTTTTTTTCTTATTGCTGCCTTCCGGCATCCGGCCGATTACTCTTTTATTTCCTGACAGTTATGTGGGCAGCGGACTCTGGAGCCGGACAGTTAAAACCCAAATAAATCTTCTATTTTCAAAGGAAAATTACAATGTGTCTGGAGGCTCACTAAGCACAAACACAGGAAGGGAGATATGATTACCCGGCCCTCATTTATTTCTTCAAGCATTCCCGTGTGTGGCTGTTTGCCGGTTGTTTGGGAATAAATACTCACCTGGCAGAACATTTCCGAGGACTATTAGCACTCGGCGTTGACAGTCTGGGTGAAATGGTGCTCTTTTGTTTTTTTTCTTCGCAGCAGAGATATTTTTCTCACCTTCTGATTTTCCGATGACGTGCTGTGAGATTCTGTATCAGTGGAAATCGTGCTTAAAAGCTTTGCAACGCTTTGTGTGGATGTGACAGCCAGCCGGGTGACATTTCTCCCCTCAAGCAGAGCGTATTAATACACTGTCATTATAACTACAGTATATCCACATGTGGCCGTCGTGTGATTGATTTGTGATCAATGCGCGGCTGCTGCTGAGCCCTGCGTGGAGGTCTGGAGATGTTTTGAGCAGCTGAACTGTTCCTGCAGCTTCACTGATGGTGTGTTCAAACAGGAAGTGAAGGAAATATCACCTCAATCCAACAATTGACGGTTTTTTGGCCCAAAACCAGAATAAATATTAGCATTAATTCATGAGGCAACTTGTATCTCATGCTAACACTGTGCCTGTGCTCTGGTTAGGTTTGTTAGGTCCAGCAAAAGATCATGTTTTGGCTTTAAATAGCTGGATATTGTCCCACTGTCTCCTTACAAATATCCGGCTGTGTCACTCTTACAGATGTTGGAATGCAGCCTTGAGCAGTGGTGTCTGGCCCGGCAGCCTTCTCCCCGAGCCGAACTCCACCACTGTCCCCTCGACCTCACGATATTAAAGTCAGGTCACAAACATTAACAAAGAAAACTTTGCCAGAAATATGCAGAAGACAGAGCTGCTGCTGACGCGTCGTCGGAGCAAAGAGGTGCATGAATAACATGAGAGGTTGTCGAGATCCTGACATGTTAGAGCTGAAATACTTGGAAGCGGTAGTAAGGTGTTTGAAAAATGTGTTTATTTCTGCATCATATTAAAGTGACTACAGGCAACTGACCTTCCACCGCTTCCAAGTATTGTTGGCGCCAGTGTTTCAAAGAAAAGTGAGTCATTTCCTCATCAAGCACAGCAAAAAACACGACTTCAATCATTCATTTAGTTCACAATGGAGACGTGAAAGCAGATTATACGGTGCCAGGCTGAGTGGATCGCCAGTCAGCTTTGTTTTTTCCAGGGAAGTTTTGTGTCTGTTGGCAGACAGTGACGTTTGTAGGGAACCAGTCTGAATGCAGATGGTGTCATTGCTCTTTAGGAATATTATTGTGCAATCAGTGATAAAATAAAATGTACGTTACAAGCAAAAAACTTTCATGCAAATTGAGATATTGTGGGTTTTTGCCTTGTAGAGAAGACAGACTGTGGCTGTGTCTTAATTCAGGGTCTGCATCCTTCGAAGGACTCGGCCTTTGTGGTCTTCGAAGGCGAGTCCTTCAGAGAGACCTTGTTAACAACGTCAGCCGTTACGTCATGATTTCTGCTGCCCAGGCCCGCGAAAGTGACGATCTACGCCACGCGATGTCGCCATTTTCCCTCTTTCTTTCTTCTTTCTCATACGACAGGTGGTGATTTTGGCTCATAATATCGAGAAAACTGATGAAAGAAGCTTAAATTCTCAAATGCCTCTCGATCCGTCGCAGAGTTTCTGCCGAGCGTGTCCTCCGTACCACTAATGGCGCCTTTAGTTCGGTGATGGTGCAGCTCTCACACGAGGACACCACCTTCTCTTTCATGGCTCGCTGTTCTTATCAACACAACACAGTCGGAGGGTTGAGAGCGCTGGTTTTAAAAGAGAGGAGGAAGGTTGTAACTCTACTGCGCTGATCATGTGTTATTTTTGTAAATGAAACTCAATTTTGGCTGTAAAATGATGTTGGTCTTTTCTCCTGCTTAACATCAGGGGAGATAACATAATAACTGATTTTATACCGAGGCGGTAATGACCTTTATTTCAGGTTAATATCATATTTACTTGCCTCAGAATAACACAGAGAAGCTGCAGCGGCGTTGGCGAGTGGCGTGCACGGCGACCATTACTCAATCCACACGAGTCCACCTGAGCCGCGTGCCGCTCAGCGTGGCAGAGAAAAAGCCGAGGTGTTTCATTATTCATCGGGTTACAGACGTACGACATCACTTATACATTAGAGTCTTAGCTTGTTCTTTTTCAGCTGCGAACATTTCATTATTTAAGGAGACAAGTGCAGAGCGGTGCAGAGACCTGCGGTAATGTTTTAAAGATCACAGGAGCCACTTCCTTGTTATCAGCTCGAAATATTAATCTCCCTCGCAGGTTGGGCGCTGATTTGAGGTTTAACACCGCTCGGCATCAAATTAGGATTATTTTGATACCCGTGTTTGGAAGAAGGAAGTTTGATATATAAGACAATAGTTTCACATCATATTTTTATCAGAACTGCTTTATTTTGGTGACGACAACTCTTCGTCTGCGTCTCAGACACCAGAGGAAACTTTGTGGATCGCTGTGTGATCGGGGAGAAACCTGTTCCTCCGGGTGAACAGTGCCATCCTAACGCAGCGCCGCCAGCTGTTTGGGATTAGCCGGAGGATTTCAGTGAAGACAGCTGTGCCTACATTTGAAGCTTTTCATTACGCGTATGAGTCCCAGTGACACAGGATAACCTCAGAGACCCAGACACGACCCGAGCCAACACAAACACACACAATGTATTCTTGTTCACATCGCCAGGCGGGCATCCGACTGCTTCTACGAAGGCTTTTCGGAGGAGGCGACAAAAGCTGAGACAGATAATTCAAGCTCACAAGAGATGAATGTGTGTTCAGGAAATGATCGGTAGAAAACAGCAGTGGTGGTAAAAATGTACAAGTAAGACTTTTCTGCGCTCCATATCGAAGCTGAGAACAGACGATGCATTGGCTAACTTATATATAAATGTTAATATACGTGATCAGCTGTTTACTACAGTCATTAAAAAGCAGGAACCGGTGAAGAATCGGATGTGGTTCATCTCCTCTTTTCCTTTGTTGAGTTTTTTTCCGACGCTGGTTGTTTGGTGCTCGTTAAAGCGGTGACTCACGGCTGGTTGGCATTTTACTGTCGTGCCCACAGTCACACACACGTGTTTCGTAATGTTAGCAGATGAAACACAGAGAAGAGGACGACACACACGGAGACACCACGAGTCTTTTTTCAGACTGGTGGATAGAAAATGTCCAAATGACCAATTTAGGTGTTTGTTTATGTACACAAATGTGTTCATATTTAACAAAATCTGCATGTTTAAACATTCAATATCAGAAAACGTGTTGTGCAAAAACAGATTCTCTGAATGTGTCAATAACTGGAGAGGTTTGATGGAGATGTCTATTTTTCTTACTTAGTCACAATGTTTACCAAAATTCATATCTTTAAAGGACGTTTTCTCAAATTCATAAATATCTGAGTCAGAAATCTTCACTTACATACCATAAACCTTCCATCTGTATTCCTATCTCTATTCTGAATGTTTTAACTGAGCTGTTGGTGCGTAAATCATTCATAACTTGATTTATAGAACATTTCATTCCTTTTTTCTATGACTGTCAAAAGAGTTTTCCTTTTCACTTCTAATATGTCAACAAAATGAAACTGGAATTTTAAACGTGGCTTCATCCAATCTTCAGACGTCTGTTCTGGAAATGTACACAAATTAGAGCATATTTCATTGGATAAAGCCTCACTGCATATCTAAACTGTAAAGTTAAGAAAACTTGTGATATATTTATATATTTGTAAATAACTGTCGTAACTGAAGTTATCCATCGGGGAAGTTTCATGGTGATGACAGCTGTAGTATCTCGCCTTAAAGGGGCAGTGTGTAGTTTTGGAGAAGACATTCTAACTACTATAATGAAGTAATAATACAAACTAAAAATAATAAATGTTTTCCATAACTGAATAAACAAGCTGTCCTTAGAGGGAACGAACATGTAGACACAGTGAAACAGTGTGAAGTTGATGAAAACAAAGACAGTTTGATTATTTAGTTTGTTCAGTCAGTGCAGATCTTTCTCTTCTCATTAACATTTCTTCTCCCAAAACTACAGAATGCTCCTTTAATCACCGTGTTAACTACTGAACCTGCTGCACTGGAGAGGTTGCAGATGAAGTGCCTTGCTCGAGGGACTGGGAGGAAGAAACAGCCGGAACAGAAGAGGAGAAGCGTCGCCTGCTTCCGTCTGTTCTGCTGCGTTCAGTCGGCACGTCGAGCATTCGAACAGTTTATTAGTATGAGACGGACACGAGCGCCTCAGTTTGTATTCTGTGCACACGCGTGTGTGCGTGCATACATTTAAGATTACAAGTATCTGTGCGTGCCGTTGCGCTGATACGGCGGTATTATCGTCGACGACAATCCTCCGCACCGTGACATCCGAGGTGGGCTGCATGTTTCTGAATGTGGGGCTCTGACACCAGACAAACAAAGCTGCCATGTCCGGTACGAAAGGTGTTTTACCTGATGGCGCCACACGACAGCTCTCCTCCTCACCAACACAACAACATGCTGTGCCACCTACAGAGATGAGAGCTGTGGGTCTCCCCTTTGTGTTCGTCCGCCGCCGAAACTTCACTTTCAGACTCTCACAGTTAATCACATGACATCAAAGCTGCGAAGACTTCAGTCTGTCGGCTGCGTTGTTGCTGTTCTTTAATTCGAAGGAACAGTTTCGCTCTGAAAGTCTCGTTTTTAATGGCATCTTTGCAATTCTAAATAAAGTTGTGACGGCTGCTTTGCGCTTTGAAGTTCTTCCCCCGGTTTCAGAATTCAGTTGCTTCATGCAGATGTTTTTCTTCTTCTTCTTTATCCCGCAGACTCTGAAGTCATCTACAGAAACAGCGACGGCCACGTCATCAAGTTCAACATCGTCACGAACGAGACGGAGATCGTCCTGATGAACACGACGTTTGTAAGTTCCGTGTCAGTCTGTAAGTTATGAGGATGTGACTGTTGTTATCATGATCGTCTCACTGTCTTTGTTCCTCTCTCATCTCCGTCAGGTAAACTTCAACGTGGCCAAGTACGCCGTCTCCCCTGATCTGAAATATGTGCTCTTCGCTTACGATGTGAAGCAGGTGAGTGATGCCTTCAGGTCTCTGCTGGATGGAGCTCTGCAGTGCAGGCAGACAGCTCCCCCGCTGTGCACAGTGGGGTCCGGGTTGAGCTGTTGGTCTGCCGGCGGTGTAAAAAGTGTAAAAAGAGCAACAGTACCGTGATGTAAACATGCTGCAATACAGGTTAAAGTGGCTGATGCAACGTGCTTACGCAGCTGTCAGAGGCTGAGCCACTTTCTACCTTCAATAAATGAGTTTATGATTCATTTTGGTGCCTTAAAGCACTCGAATCCCAAAATTGAAGAGTATAAAATGTTCAGTATTTCAGTGATGAAGCAGTTCTACCTGCTCACAGCTGTCAGCGGTGCAGCGTGTGATGATGTGCTGATGTTTGTCAGGCTCTGATCAATGCTTAGATGATCAGTTTGATGTGTGATGAGTTTCAGTGCAGGACTTGTTGACAGTAATTCAGAAGTAGGAAGTGCAAATACTATATTTTTCAGGTATCTGTGCCGCGAGGCGAGACGAGACAAAGACGTAAAAGACGTAAGAAGCCGTAAGCAGACAGAGAGGGAGGCTGGAATGTGGAGAAAAGGTGTGTTAGTGTCTCGTTTCCGCAGAGAGTTTCTGATTTTCTCTCTTTGTTGCTGCTCGGGACGCTTTACCAACCTGACATGTGTCTGTGTGACGTCCTGGGAATGAGACTCACATCTCTGATTTTACTGATGCTTCAGAGTTGTGAAGACAAACCGCGGCTGGAACACATCGTCAGGGTTGAGTAAACATCTCCACATTGTGACGGGCGGCCGGGTCAGGGGGGTGATTATAAATCCATTGTGCGACTGGCAGGTCACATTCATTCACTAATAGAGCAGCGGAGGGCGAACTTGAACCGTAATTACCAGCTTTCCATCAGAAAAGAGGAGATGCAAAATGAGATATGCAAATCGGACCCTCCGCTCTGGACGGGATCAAGTGTAAGGATTACTGACAAGGCGATTCATCAGAACTGATTTGCATATTTTGCATGAAGGGTTCAGAACAATATGGCCGATAGGACGAGCCCGGCTTATTTCTAGCGCGAGGTTATGTTGAAGGAAGGAAGTCGTAGACATTGTTCTGTTGGTTTGTGTCTCATCTGGTCTTTAAAATGTTTTAATTCAGAGATGATTCTAAGTCCCAGGTATTCTGAGGAGGAGTCAGTTTAGCTTTAAGAGGAAGATTTGAAATTGATTTTTTGTCGTCACATGTAAAAATGAGGACTTATATCTCAAGCTGGACTCGAATGTTTGCATGTGAGATCTGATTTACTCGAGACTTCCCGACTGAAGTCTGGGAGGAGAAAAAACCTGAGGAGACTTAGTGACCCAATAAATATTTAAACAGGACTAAGAGCCGACAGTCTTTCAGCTCTATTCTTAGACACAGTGGAGCTTTGAACTAGATGCTAATGGCAGCATGCTAACAAGCTGATGTCATACAGGTAATATGTGTAACTTGTTCACCTTCAGAGCCGTAATGTGTCAGATTATCACGGGACTGTTGTCACATATAACAGGTTCTTTAGAATTCTTCTTCTTCTTTTTCTTCTTCTCCTTCTTCTTCTTTGTCTCCTTTGTCTTCTTCTTCTCCTCCTCTTTCTTCCTCTTCTTCTTCTTCTTCTTCTTCTTCTTCTTTGTCTCCTTTGTCTTCTTCTTCTCCTCCTCTTTCTTCCTCTTCTTCTTCTTCTTCTTCTCCTTCTTTGTCTCCTTTGTCTTCTTCTTCTCCTCCTCTTTCTTCCTCTTCTTCTCCTTCTTCTTCTTTTTTGTCTCCTTTGTCTTCTTCTCCTCCTCTTTCTTCCTCTTCTTCATCTTCTTCTCCTTCTTTGTCTCCTTTATCTTCTTCTCCTCCTCTTTCTTCCTCTTCTTCTCCTTCTTTGTCTCCTTTGTCTTCTTCCTCTTCTTCTCCTTCTTTGTCTCCTTTGTCTTCTTCTCCTCCTCTTTCTTCCTCTTCTTCTCCTTCTTTGTCTCCTTTGTCTTCTTCTCCTCCTCTTTCTTCCTCTTCTTCTTCTTCCCTTGCCGTCCCCTGAGATGACGAGCCGTGCATGCCAAACTAAATACTTACGATCATATTCGGGATGCCGAGCACTCACCTGCTGCAGCTGCTGGTGCCGGAGTATAATTTTAAAAAGTCGTAAAATTTAGAAAAGAAAAATTTGCCTCTCATCATGAGATTAATTAACATTCACACACACACGAGTGCTTTAATAGTCCACTTCTTTCATATTCAGCTCCGACTATTTGCCAAATTATTCTGAAACACAGATCCATATTTAAACATGACTGATTCCTCATCACACCTGCTTGTTATGACTTTGGCAGCTCCGCCTTCACAGAGATTTAACTAAATTATTAAGATAAATATGTATTTAAAAACTATCAACAGTTTAGTGAAGGACGTCGCTTTCCTGAAAAACATAACATCGTGCTCTTGACTCTGAAGTCGTATCAAAGACTCGAGACTTGAGTTTAACTGGATCTGATTTGGCTTCTACAGTAAAATATATGAGTGTGAACGTACAGTGAAGCTCCTTCCTGCTGTTTGTATTTCTGTCACTATCGTTGTTGTCCAGCTGGCAGCGCGCTGTGGAGCAGACTAACAGCCCGGAGCTCGACACCTGTGTGATGGAGAGTAACACCAGCGGCCCACCTCGCAAAAATAAATTACTTTTCTAATAGGTTCATCTCTGCTGCGCCGAATGAAATAAAACATTCATTAACGCTTCGCGCCCAATTTCAGCGCCGCGGCAGAGACGTGACAGTGAGCTTTTTATTATTTTTCATCTAATTGTTTGTTTTGCCTCAGATGTGACGATACGTTTGTTGTTTTTTTTTCTAACAAGGTTTTGAGGAAATGTTGGTGTTCTGGATGCGTCACCGAAAAATTGTTTTGCTGTCATCGACTCGTGCTTCAACTGCCAAACTGCCAAAGAGACAGCGAGGCAGTGTTTTACCTCTGTGTGCTGTACAGCAGCTTGAACAGGTTCTGGTGCCGGTCCAAATCACAGTGCAAGAGTGGAAAATGCAGCTACAGCTGAGCAGACAGACCGTCTGCAGCCGGCCCAGCTCATAGAGCGGATTATGCAATCATCAGTCAATCAAAAGGACACTTTCTGTTTTTTTTTGTAAATCTATAACGATTTAAAGTTGTTATGAATCCACACAGCTGATATACACCTGAGAGCAGCAGGATGTTCTTGTTTCTCGTATAATTTACAATGTTTTGGTCGTGAAAACAGCTGACGAATGTGTGTGTGTGTGTGTGTGTGTGTGTGTGTGTGTGTGTGTTATTTAGGACCGAAGCTTGAAAAATGAAATGTGCTGAACGTTGAATCCCCGCAGAGCAACACATGAGACGGACACGAGCCTCCTGGGAGAGAAGCACAGTACACACTCACAGCGCCGACGCTGTAATTTAACGAGTAGAGACGATATTTAAAACGGTTCCGCGATGACGACACATCAGGTTTACATACTGAGTTTACATCATGTGGCCTCCTGTACTGATTTAAGAAGTACAGCCTGTTTTTTTCACAATGTGGCTGTTTTAAACTTCAGATTTTAGACTAACCTTACTTAACATCTGGGACAGATGCGGGTCTGAACCGGGTCAGGGTTCTGTACACCACAAAGACCCGGCACAGCGAACATGTGAGGGATCACTGAAGGACATAAAAGGTCAGAATCGATTTCTTTCCCCGTAATGTTTGCACAAATACACTTAATCATCAAGTAAGATTTGTTATTCGGACAAAAAGACAGTTATGAGCATCATAACTTTGCTTTGGTTTGATGATTGAATCTTTGCTGCCCTGATTGCATTTTTTAATCAACACGATGATGAGAAACAGTAAAATAATTGCACTGTTAGCTCCGGCCCTCATCTCAGGTTTATTACAACAAATAACTTCTAAATAACCTCCGTGAGTCCAGTTGTATTGAATGACACCGGGCCAAGTGTCGCTTCAACAGAAATGACTAATATCATTCTGTGGACAGCGACAAGTGATTTAACTCCTTTTCTAACACATTTGGAAAGTACTTATTAGAGTTAATCTTATACTAATATAGTAATTTTGACTTGTGCAGGTCGGATGAGGCAGAAAATGAAAGTCTCACAGTGTGAGGAGCGAAGCTGCTGTGTAGTCTGGTGGTACGGCACTAAAACAAAGTTTGCTCCTCGCCGTCACATTATTAATCTTACATAAATACAGACAAACGTCCCCGTCATGCCCGTCACCTTCTGTTTCCTCAGCCGACAGAATAAAAGAGGTAAACTGTTTAAAACACACATCTCAGGCTCGTTGAGTGTCGATTGATGAGCAGTCCGCGACACATTAATTCAATAAAACTGCTAAAGATGTTTCACCTCTGTGGTTGTAAAGGCAAATCAAAATATTACACGTGAATAAAAAGCAAATAGAAGACGATTCCAACGCGATTCTCCTGGAATATGTGTATAATATCGCTAATCTGCAGCCTTGTGTTTCCTATGCGCGGAAAGAAAGAAACTCTGAGGTGCTTTGTAGCCGCTTTAATCAGCACAATGATGAGGAAACAGTAGATAACAGCGCCGTGTGCAGTCCTCATGTCGTGTTTATCACAACACAGTTTACCTTTAAACAACCCCTGTCTGTATTAGTCGAGTGTTTTGTGAAACTATTGTGCTCGAGCATTAAATTAGATAAATGTGTTAGCGTATAAATGTGAATCCTTTTGTCAGTCAGGTGTCAAAATATTCACACTGCGCAGTAATGGAGTCGGTCGTGTGTGTGTGTGTGTGTGTGTGTGTTACAGGATTACAGCGGTTTGTTTTGCTTAATTTTATAAGAGAGTTATTCTTTTTTTTTTTACATGATTGCTTTTCAAAATGTTTCTCTTTATTGTCCGGACCTGACGCGGGGCTTTACCGCGGGCTCGCTGTAATCCCACGCTTTGATCTGTGAATTGCGGCGTGAAGTCTGAACTCGCAGTTAATCGTAACCTGTTATGATGAAACGAAAAGGAAAAAGAGAGAGCTGGATCCGCTCTGAAATGACGAGTCTCCTGCTGATCGCACACTTTGATCCACGCAGGCTTTGAACTGAGGAGTTGTTCCGCACTCCGAACTCTTTGTTCTCTGAGAGTCGCTGGTGGTTACGTTCTGGCTGGTTATGATCTGCCGCGACGCCGGAGAAGCACTCTCCTGTTTACGAGGTGTTGGAGGAAGATGCTTCGGCTCTTTCACCTGTCGGCAGGATTACACACGGTTATCTGACTACATCTCTACCTGGGAGAGATTAAGCTCGATTAAAGCTCCTAATCCCCGTGATGCTTGTTTGTCAGTGCTGACGACAGGCTTGTGTTTTTAAGTCTTGTAGATATCTTGTAATGCTCTTGTCGGTGTAAAACCCTGCAGGACGGTGACTGTTCATCGGTCTTCATATGCAGCCCGGTCGCTTGAGTAAGATGTTGGCACTTAAATACAAATATTTACATTCGTACGATGGGTTGAGAGGACGGTTGTGGCAGTTTCAGGTCGTGTTTGCGTGACGAAAAACTGATATTTGAAGAGAAGACAGGAAATCAAGTCTAAGGTCACCAACAGAAGCTGAATACAATGCGTTTTCGAAAAAGAAGAAAAGGTAGTAAGTGTCATGTTCGCTCGTGTTAATATGCTTCTTTCTTTTCCTTTAAACTGCAGCTGAGACAACATTTGTAAAGCAAAAGGAAACAGCGATTTAGCTTGAAGCTATGAAGTCAGAGAAGTGTGTGGGTTTCAAGTTGACTGATCTCTCAGTGATTCTGAGTGACAGCCTCCATTCTCTGCGCGTCAAGCCATAAATGGATTGCATGCTTTGCATTCGTTCAGTATTTTTCTGAAGCACCGACACAAGATTTGTTTATTTTCTGGCATCAATGCACAAGCGGGAGAAAGAAGAAAAAACCTGTTCCCGCAGCTTCGTCTCGAGAGCGTTCTGAATCTTGCCGGTGGAGTTTAAAAAAAACAAAACGTAAAGATAATTAATCCCATATTCATACGAGACGAGTTTACGTTCCAGGGTTCCGCCTCCAGCCTGAAGCGCCGATGGAACAGACGAGCGTGAGCGGCGAATGCAGGCGGGGAGTCACGCACGTGATGCTTTTAACAAAGAGAGACAAAGAGATGGAAGTCTGTGCTGAGCCCACCTGGTATTTTAGAGAAATAACCAAATACCCCGCTGATGTATAATTTTGTGGAGGGAAAACAGCACCTGCGTCCCGAAACAACATAACCGAGTGTGTTTGTGCGGCGGCGGCGGCGGCGGCGGCTGCGAACGCTGCCACAGACTGTTATATATCAACATTTCTCCAATCATACCTGCAGATACGAGCAGTGGGCCTCTGTGATTTTGTTAGAGAAACGACACCTGCGTTCCTTTACGTGCCTCTGAAACTCCTCTGTGGGACGTGTTTAATGCAGTCTGACTGTGAATACATGCAGAATATTACGAGACGCATAAACGCAGAGAGGGGAGAGAGCAACACGGTCGACACAGGAGGCGAAACTCAAAATCAAACTGGATGAAAACGCTGCGACACGGAGCTGTGCAATATGACAGAATAAACTGTGAGTGGATAGATATGTATCTGCCAGAGATTATCCAGGGAGAGGAAACTATCTCGTAATATATCCGGTTGCATGACGGCCAACTTTGCAACTCAGTGAGCAGGACGGGTGTATTTGAATTTGGGATTCAGAGGGTTTTTGTGCATGGATGTGATGGAGCCCCGCGCATTCAAAACAGACATTTTCACATCTTATTTTACGTAACGTGTGCTGTGGATCAATAGCGTTGTTTTAACCTAAGTAGTAAATACTATGAAAGGGGGTTTTATCCACATTTAGATAAAAGTAATTCCAATTTGGATCAAAAATGTTGTAATCTTGGTCTAAATGAGTCACTTTTAAGTGTCTCTAAGCATTTAAAACTGATACAATGATCGTGTGATTGCAGACGTCATCGTACCTGCCGCGCTCGTTAGCACATATTTCAATGGAGATTATGACTTTCTGCTTTAACTGAAACAGAAACAGGTTGCCAGGTCAAACAATCCTCGCTTTTGTTTGCCGACATCGAGGATGACGTCCAGCCAGAGACGCCGTGCGATACCGGTCGTCAAACTGCTCTCAGCACTCCAGGTTCTCTCTCCAGACACCTGTCGCAGGTGCACGACTGCTCGCATCTGTAGGAACGTTAGCCTTTACAGAATAATGCAAAACGTGGATGACAGCCCCTGGTTACTGGCTAAGAAATTTGTTTTTGTGAACATACTTGTTTAGAGGGGAAAGAATGTGTGCTTTTCCTTTTCCTTTGCTTTTATTCCAACATGCCAGCGGTTGCCAAACTGCAGCCATGGATGATGCCTCCAGTGCAGAATCTAACAGATAACCTGCAGCGACTGATAATGAGTGGAGCAGGGTTGTCAGATCGTAGCTCTGTGCTTTACAGCACAGACACGGGAGCCTGTTTGCATCTTGAGGAGCACGAAAATGAAGGAGACCCAGATGAAGAGGAGCCACCTGCCCCGCTGCCTCATCGGCAGGCAGACGAGGGCATTCAATTCATCACTCCACATTATTTCCGACAACACAACGCTGAGTTTTCACTTAACCCGCTTTAACCTCGCAAACAGCTCTGCAACAACTCAACCTCATCTGTGACCTGAGAGAAAAAACTGGCCGTGAATGTAGTCTGACAATGACAATGATGATAATAATAGCAATAACATGTGGACATGATTGTGATTATCACTAAAGAACTCTTCAACACAGAGTGCCTCACAGTCAAAAGCGAATAAATCAGTAAAAGCAATCAATACAACCCGCAGCAGTCCACCTCCTCATCTTCAGGACCAGGGACAGCTCCTCCCAAACCATCCGTCCACTGTCCGCTTATCCTCTGCAGGGTCGAGTGGCGGGGTACGCCTTGGACGAGTCAATCACAACGCTTCGCCTAAAACCTGAAAATGAAATAGATTAAAGATAAAGTTATTACCTAAACAAATAGATTAGATAATGTCTTCCCTTTCCTCGCTTCTATCCAAGGCGTACACTTCTCCCTTTCTCGGGTGACGAGGATGGAAGTGGCGCCGCCCTCCTGACGAGACCTCCGGCTCAGAACCTCCCGACAGACACGTTGGCCTGTAGTGCAGCAGCGCCTTGACCCCCGACCTCCATCATTTCACTGCGGCTGCTCTGCGTTTGGGATCTCGAGCCGGAGATTTTTCTGTTCGAGCCCGTCAGAGACCCGGAGCGATGACCGCGAGCTGCCGAGGCTGAAGTTCCCGACGTCACGGCTCTCGGTTCAGTTGTTGGACCGTGCAGTCGGGAAGCATATTTTCAGTTCTCTGTCGATGTTTGGTTCAGGGAAGTGAAACACTGATATACCCTTTCATTACATTTAACATGAAGTTGAAAGGATGAGTGTTTTATTTATGAAAGCACTTCCTCAGTCTCAGCTCCTGTTTTTTTCACTGACTCCAGCTGTCAGCGTTGAACCACTTTGTGTAACATTTTCTCTAAATAAAGTCTGATAGATCGACTGACTGATAATTTTACACACCTTTGTTTTCGACGGCTTTGTTTACAGCATGTCTGATCGGCGCGGCGCTCGTTTTTTTTTTTAATGATGTTGAGATCTAATCAGAACTGTCAAAACTATTGGCGATGCAGAGCCACAAAAATAAAGTTGTAATAAACAGTATTTGATTATTATCCATAAAGATTGCTGCAGCCAATTAGTGGAGAAACTTTCCTGTGTCAACATGCCTTTTGAGAACAGAGTGCGACAGCTCTGAGATACTGAATTTATTCTGCAGCTTATTTGTTTTCTCAGCACTGTGGGGTTTTGTCCTTTGACCGGATGGAGGCAGGAGGAGGTTGAAGCTCTTTCAGCCCTTTTGAAGTTTAAAATGTTGATCTCAGAGTAAAACCCTCCTCCTCTTCCCCCCGCGGGTTTTTTTCCGAGGATCAGACGAATGGTGTGTTTTTGTGCGAAGCCTGTTGTGATGTGAAACTAGCGCGGTGTCACCACCACGAGGGTGCAGCGGGTCAAAGCCCGAAGCTTTCGGAGTGTATTTAGAGGCACTGTTGTTGTCATGGTGACCGGATGGTTTGAGGCCGCTGCACGGTTTCAGCCGAGCGTTTCCTGTAGTTTCATTTTTTTTTTTTCTTTTTGCAGCCATTTGGTCCGACATGTTTCTTCAGCTGCACAGATGCGTCCGGGGAGCTGCTATCGATTTTCTCTTTGCTTATAACTGGCTGATGCCGGCGGGGCGGCGGGGCGCGACTCGGTTACACTTCTTCTGTGGTGACACTCCCAAGGCGCTCCTTAAGTGTCTGTGCTGCTTTTTTCCCCCTTCACGTTACTCACATGTTGTAGTTTCATGTCACACACTGTCTCCTGGGAGGAGAACGTACTGTAGAGCTCTCGTCAGTACGGAGCTGAAGCGACACCAGAACTTCGGGTTCTGTTCCAGCAGACATAGCACAACAATAATTACACATATTTGTGGCAGAGAGACTCGGATGGTGTTTTTATATTTCAGAATGAGGTGATGTTACTTTTTGCCTTTAAAGTGTAACAGTCTCTTGCCATCTGTGTTTTGATTGAGTGTCTGCGATCATTCATCCCGTCCAGACTGACACTGAAGCAATCTTTCCCAGCAAGATGTAAGAAATTGGATTTCTTTGCTGCAGCGTGCTCAGGCTGATGCAGGATTTAACTGAAATTCAGAGCGCTTATTTCCTCGAACAGGGAACTTTAAGTTTGATTTGTCGTCTTTATGAAACTTTCCCACAAGCCTGAGAGAAAATGTCCCTAACTCGACAGACTGAAGCCAGTCGAGTGGCCTCGGCCATGAAGATTGAGTTGTCAATCTCCCCGAGACTGTTTACAAAACCACACCTTCATAATTCACCTTTTAAAGAAAAATCCCACAGAGGAGGAACATTAATCAAAAAGTTAAATTGGTTTTATTTGTTCAAATGGTCAAATCCAACAGCAGTTCTGGTAGTAGATGATTATAGATGTTTAATCAGGAACGTATTTACATTTTATTGCCAAACCCTCACTCAGGGCGGGTGGTTAAAAGATGTCTAAAAGTCAGCTGCTCTTAATCCAAACTCCTGCTGATGAATCTGCTTCTGTCAAAGCTAATACAGTTAGAAAACTGAAATATAGCGACATTTTGTAGGAGCTTCTGTCTGCTGCAGCTGCAGGTCGTATCTGACTGCCACTCAAACTGTTTCAGCCAAGTAGAAATGACTATAAGCGTAAACTGGACCTGAAGTTTTAGGTATTCAAAAGGTGTTCTGATAACAAGCCTGGTTGTGATAGTGTCTTTCTGAGATCAACCTCAGGAAAAAGACTCCACAACCCAACTTCAGACGGCCTCCTCCATCGTCCTGCGAGATAACACGATGAAGGTCTTTTTGTGAATGTACAAGTCTTTTAACTTTCGTGTAAAAGCATAATTACGGTGAAAGTGCCACCTTTAAGACTCTTAAAGCTTAGTTGAACTTGAACACCTCGCCCACGAAATTGAATTCTTCATACCCACTCTTGTCTTTAGGAGTCTCCTCTCGGTCTTCTTCGCTGTTCTGCTGTGTCTTCACTCAGGTCACCGATAGCTTACAACTATCCACGTGAGATCTCACGTGACTTTTCCGGCTTTTGATTTCAGTATTGTTTCTTATATGAGGCTCCTTTTTCAGCTTCAGGCTCAATATTGTTTTTTGCTAACAACAAAAGAACGAATTGTCCGTGTATTTATATGGAACTAAGCTTTAGGAGCGTTCCGCCTTAACTGTCCTCCAGGTTACGTCACATTCTGAGATCGACACTTGAGCGGAACAAGCTACTGCTAACGTGAGTTGTTCAAAAACCTTCTTTTTAGTAACTCTGTGTACACAAACAATGTTCTCAATGCTCGTGTTCATGTGTAGAGACCCTGGTGATACTACGAGCAAAGTTTCATGTTGTGTCGAGCCTTCTTAGTGTTTTAGAAATAGAGATTTTGATGCTATCGCTAAAGTGCCCGCAGCGCTCACATTGAAATGAGTTTGACCCGAAAACAAAAATACGGTAAATCTGTGAAAAGTGCCTCTTTCAACGTGATTATGCTTTTACACGAAGGTTTGACTCATATACATTCACAAAAAAAGCTTTTTGGCGAGAGTTTCGCTTTAATTGCAGTCTTTTTCCTGATTCTGTTACACACCTGTCGATCTTAAGGTTTGTAAAAGCTCAACCTTCAGAAATGCAATGACTTTCTTTGTTGCTCTTGCACATTATTTTCATCTCCACAGCCGCTGTTGTCTTTGAGTGTCGAAAATGTCAACAGTTTTTTTTGTTTTATCATCGAAGCGGCAAACAAAGGTCAGAGAAAAACACCCGTGTGTGTTCTACACCTCATTTAATGGAGTCCTGCTGAAAAGTTCATTTTGAAGTCCTGTTTGGGGCTCGTGGAGGATTTTTTTTTTCATTCTTTCTATTTTACGACATTAAAAATCAGGAAGTTTCAGCCCGACAGAGTGTGAGAAACGTGTCCGAGCACTTCGGGGAATCGCCCTTTTTTTCTCTCACCAACACAGTCAGATGTTTTTAATGACGCCCGCAAATTTACATCGAGCACACTCAACTGCACCGTGTCAACGTCAGCGCGTTCAGCATGCTGTGAAGTTACACTCCGCGTGAAGTCGATGTGAGTCATCCTCTTCTCTCTAAACAGTCATTTACTTTCACTTCCAAACCAGAGTCTGTTATTGATGTTCCTGCTTATTGTTATGGGCCGTTCATAGGTGCTTAGGCTGGAATCCAAAGCCTTATTGTAGTCTTTGTCTAATGTCTTTATAACTGCCACATGCCTCATTAACATCTGCTTAGTTTCTCACAAGTGCACTTTGGAGAAAAAGATGATAATACGCTCTGCTCTCTGTAGGGTTGGATAGCATTTACACTGGAACATAAACATGGTATCATACGCAGTGTTTCACATTAAGGGGCCTGCAGAATACTGTGGTTTACTGCGAGAACGCTTAACACCTGCAGTGACGGATGATCTCTGTGTCTCCTGCTGGCAGCGGAAACGAGCTGTCACACGACGCTGACTGATCACCATCTCTGCAGCTGATGTGGTGAATCGTTTGGCTCCACACATCTGGAAAAATACACGGCAGCATTCTTGTTTTTCACCTGGCGACGCTCACTTTGCTCTCCACCAACTCCTGAGAAACTTCTCAGATTGGGAAAAAGTTTTTTCTCTAACGTGGAATCAAAAGTGTGTTGGAAAAAACAGGATGTATGGTCGTAAGATTTAGCCACCAAAATAAAAGCTTTTGCTTGTTTACGCTTCTATCTTCGGTTTGCTGCTGTTTGGTGCCTCGCAGGTAGTTGTACAAGGGGATTTTAGAGCTTTTTCTATAAGAATAATGTTGTAAAACAGTCTGAAGTTGTGAGCCAGATAGACAAAATAGTGGTTTGAACGATGCTAAAAGTCTCTGTGGCACTCAGGGGAACTTTACAGTCAAGAGATAATTCTCTAAGGCTTTGACATTCCCAGGTTCTGAAACCAAAACCTTGGCTTCGATGGAGTTTTTCCTGCGTGCCTCGAGACAGCCGACGAGCCTGCTGCATGTGAGTGGCTCACTGACAGTGATGAGATTAAATCCTTAGGTATTAAAGTTTGGTGTCGAATGCCAAGACCTGTTTCAACACTCGCTAGTCGAGGCTATTTGATAACCGATCGTAGACATTACACAGTCATTAGAATTATCGTTATCATCAAAATATATAGATGACAGCTGCTTTCGTATTTTCAGCTATAGTTGCCATAAAGGCCTCCACCCGACACTGCAGTGTGAATGTAAGTCAGTCTAATGAAGACGTGCTGTTGCTTTTGTGCGGTGTTGTGTTGCAGCATCGAGCTGCCAGCAGGTGTTACACACTCGTAGAAAGAACATTGAATAAAAACATGAAGGCTCTCCCTCGCTGTCGGGGATGGCAGCCCTGAAGCAACGGTCCAAGATGAACTCCATGTTGGACGACAAGGAGCGCCCGGTGCCTCTGGCTCCTCCCTGCAGGGACGGGGACGTATCAGGGAGCTCATTTGTGCCACTGGGCTACACAATACTTCTTACAATAACAGCTGCAGTGGGATGAAAAAGCTGCTGATGGCTGCTTCTTCACACTGTTTTCTAGGGCAGGTTGAATCTCAGAGCATGCTCACAAACACAGATGCATTAGTGTGCAGCTCGTCCTCTGGTACATGTTGAAACATTTAATTTCTGCACGTCTAATTTTAGATGCTATGTTCCCTCCAGCAGTGGGAATCCCCATTTTCCTCAGGACAAATATCCGGCTTTGGTATGATTTCTTCATTGATACCCAGTCTTAACACAGACTTAGATCGGCTTCTGTCTCAGCCTGGCAGATCGCTCACGTCAGCTCGTCATTGTTATTTTGGTGGCGGTCTCAGTAATTCATCAGTGTGTGCCTCCGTCACTGCTCATCCCATCATCACGTTCCCCACCTGACTGAAAGAAGGCACTTACTCCATGGATAAGGCCACTTTGTCCCACTTTCCATTGTTGTGGCTCCGATTTAGGGAGCAGCGTTTCCCGTTTCAACATTTCCCCTGAACAGAAAATGAAGCCCACAAAGAAATGATTTCCTGAGTTGGCAGCGCTCGTCTGATCTGCACAGACAGCCCTGCTTATCTCTCAACGTGATTAATATTAGATGATTCTGCAGCTCAGTGTTAATGTGGAGTGCCAGCAGTCAGAGCCCACACAGACAGAAGTGATGCAGCTCTCTCCTGTAGCATCGTGGACTGTGAGGGTCTGCAGGATGAGCGGTGAACAGGTCTCACCTTAACCACACACGTTTATTAGCTGTAACCACAGTCTGTCTCTTCCACACAATGTCTCCTTTCATTTGTTTTTAGGAAAAAAATTGCCTGAAGCTGTTTGATTAATCATTTTTCAACCAAGTTTAGTTACTCGTATTTGAGTTTTCCGTTCCTTTTTGCACAACCTTGAACTGTTCTCGAGAGGAGATTTTGGCGTCTTCTTGCATTTTTCTTGTATTTAGATTTTCTTGGCGGCTTCATACTTTGGTTGGACGGACAAAATGCTGAATTAGACTCGTGGGTGAGTTTGTTCTGGTACCAAGGACATCCTGCCTGCAGAGTGAATCTATCTATCTATCTATCTATCTATCTATCTATCTATCTATCTATCTATCTATCTATCTGTCTATCTGTCTATCTATCTATCTATCTATCTATCTATCTATCTATCTATCTATCTATCTATCTATCTATCTGTCTATCTGTCTAGCTGTTATTACTCTGTGTATCTGCAGCAGTACAGGATGTAACATCAGACTTTCCTCTCTCAGTAGATTCCTCTGCTTTGTATTCGAGCTGAACACCTGAATGTCATTTTCGTGATAAAATGCACAAAAAAAAACAAAACGTGGCGTGTTTCTGCGCCTGGATCAGCGGCCGCGGTCAGAGGTCTATTATCATGTCAGCCGCAGCTTCCCTCTGCAGCTCTACATGCACCCCTCTGTCACTTTGAATGTCTCTCCCTCGCTCCCTGCGTCTCTCCGGCTCTCCCGGGCTTTCGGCACAGAGGCACTCGGCGCTGATGGGTTCCTCAGATGGAATTAAAATGTCTCGTCCCACAGCTGTCACCCATGCAAATTGCATTGTCTACCGATTCTATCAGCGAGAACAGCCAGCAGTCTGTTTTGTTTGACGCCTTCTTCCTTTTCATTTCTTGTCATGATGTCATTATCTGTGGCAGCGCTGCTGCCTCTCTCGTTAATGTTTCAGACAGTCATCTTTTAATCTCTCTCTCTCTCTCTCTCCCTCCCTCTGTCTTTATCCTGCTGAAGGTTTACCGCCACTCCTACATGGCCTCCTACAGCATCTACAACGTTCACACACGGTGAGTGTTTTTGTTCTCCTCAGTCGATGTGCCGTGAGGCAAACTGTCTGCTAGGAAACGCTCGTCATCAAGGAAACTGAACCGACCCCGTTCGCAAAACTGCTACACAGACACTCTGAATATACAGTAAATCACACATGTATGAAGGAACTGTGGGTGTTTCATGTTTTGTGCAGGGCCCCAGACACAACGTGTGGATGAATCTGTGCAAAATAATGTTCCATATGTGCCGATGTCATTGGTTGGTGGTATTCGAGTCCGGCACTGTGGACGCGCCCTTAGATAAAACTGGTGCAGGTGCATTTATTTTCTCCTTTAGATTTACGCTGAATTAGCTATCAGCACTTCATGTCTGCTGTGCACCCGTGTGTGTCCAGACGTCTTAAAAATGTGATAATTCGAAGGCAAGTTCTGCATGAAGACTTTTATTTATTTGTGACGGACATACTCTTGTAAAGTCTGTGTATCACGCCTGTGCTCAGAGAAGGAGCAGGGATTTTAAAGTGTCTTGATTGCCTCCATGAGCTGTTTGGAACAACCGCTTCTGACTGTGTTGATAAGCGAGCGAAGGTCAGGAAGCTCGAGCTACACCAGCACCGTCACCTCATTCAGGATCTCCTTCACTCCCCTGAGGGAGTCCAGTCTCACTTCCACTGCATCACATACAAATGTTTTATCCCGTCCCTCGATATCGCATGTAAACACAAAAGGTCCCTTTTAGCATCAACATGCCGGGCTGTAAAGTGACTCCAGTGTAAACCCACAGACCATCAGAGCGACCTCTCCTCCAGGACTGTAAAATCCCAGGAGCGCTTTGTGTCAGCATTCTTTTCCTTCACTTACTCGAGTCGTTTTCGTGCATTAATCTAACATTAGTTACATGTTTGGACAGCTGTCTAGTCAGAAGGCCTGCAGAAGCTACAGAGACACTACAGGGGTCACAGAGTGGCCTCGGTGTTCGATGACCTTGGGCGACAACAGTGAGGAAACCTCTGCTTTAGGGAAATCCCTTCAGGTGATGCCGTCATGCCAATCGATGTCTGTACTCTCCATCAGCAGCAGAGCTAACGAAGACCAATCTGAGGCAGAAACAAAGAAATCATCAGGCAAATAAAAGACAGCTCGTTCAACAGATCTGAATGTCGGCTCACTCTTTATCTCTCCTCGGTGGGCTCAGGCTCAGACTGTTCCGTCATCATAAAGGTTTCAGTCCGTCAGCTGACAGTTTGGAGCTTCCTGCTGTTTCACACACGGATCTTTAAAACAACCACAGCGTGTCACGGTCGCTGTCCAAGGTGCTGATCCAAGACTCCTGCTGCTCATCTGAGAGGATTAAAACTTCACATGGCTGATTATTTCAGGAGGTTTTGTGATAAATTCCTCACTTATCATGTCGTTCTGGGGGCATCACACTGGAATATTCATGTAATCTTGGTCATCTCTGATATCAGGCTGCGGTTCTGTCTCCAGTGCTCGATTGGACACGTAGTCTGTGAAAAAACAATTAGCATTAATATACACAGAACTCTATCTGCTTCGTTTTAAATTGAATAATTATCTGTTACTAATTGTACGTGTGCCTCAGGGCTGTAACTAATATTTTTAGCTGCAATTTCAGTTAATAGTCCTGAAATAAAACTGTTAATATCAACAAACCTGGCACTTGAGGTGACTTGATAATTGACGTCAGTGATTAATGGGTTATCAGAATAACGTTGTGGGCCTGCAGCATGATGTCTGAGGATCACCTTTAGCAGATGTGAGCGATAATGTTGCTTGTTGTCTTTATTCTCAGGGAGCTTTGGGAGCTGGACCCTCCAGAGGTGGTGAACTCTGTCCTGCAGTACGCTGCCTGGGGAGTCCAAGGACAGCAGCTGGTGAGAGCACGCCGAAAAAAACCAAACCTTTCCACGGCTTCACCCTGACTTTCAGCACCGCCTCACTCTAACTGCGTCAGCATTATTGCATTTTAAGGATAAGTGAGGATTAGATCACGTACGTTCTTTTCTCTACAGTTAATTATCAGTGTCGCTGAGTGCGTCGGGCTTTATGTGCCGTCGTCTGCAGACAAACAGGACAGGTTGTCTGTGCAGCCAGCAGAGCGAGAGCTAACCTTCAGCTCCGGTCCTTGTAGGTGACACTGACTGGCACAACATGCTCAGGTGTGTGTGTGTGTGTGTCTATTCAAACTGTCAGGACACACACAAACAAAGTGTGTTTTGTTTTATGACAAGCGCTTCTAATTCAGGATTCTCCACTCTCATAATTTACTCACATTCAATTTTTGAGGGAATCTAATTAGATGCTAATTTTCTTCCATCATACCGTCTTTTTTTTTTATTTATCTGCACCGAACAGATGGGGAGGCTTTCTTTTCTTCTTTTTTTTTTTTTCTGTTGACAGCTTAAAAGCTAAAGCATAGTAGAGCCGCTGCTTTGTCCATATTTGCAAATTCCAGCGTGTAATATTTGAGCATAAATCAAACACGACTCCATTAGGAAGTCATTATGGTGATAAGGAGGTGAGAGCCAGACTGGCTGTGAAGGCTCTCTGTCTCTCTCTCCCTCTCGAGTGGCATACGCAGCATCATTAGCCGGCCGTGCGTCGCTGGAAACAATGACACGACATGTGTGTTTTTTGCGAAAGAGTGTGCGAGTGGGCCTTGTAGCGTTTCTTTGGGAATTTATGTATTCTCATTAGGAAGATGCCAGAATGTGAATCACTGGTGTCTGCTCATCACGTCTGAAGGAATGAAGGGGCTGGTCACCCACAACAGGACTAGCTGACGAGCTAATCGCTTTTTTTCCCCCCAGTTTGAATGTCTTTGATCATTTGTGAGTGTTTATCTCACACACACACACACACACACACACACACACACACCTCCTGCTACCCCCGTTCACAGGCACTGCAGTACTGCTGAGGATTCAGCGAGTTACATTGTGCTGCGTGCAGCTTTTTAGGGCTACATCTGTTCACCTTTCTTTGCATTAACGACATTAGAAATACGCCGAATTAACTATCAGCAGATAATGTTTGCAGTGAACACATGTATGTACAGACAAGTGTCACTGGATTAGTTTGGTACTGAAGAAAACTTAAAAATGTGATGATTCTAAAGCAAGTTCTGTAGATATTACGAGCATATTCTTTCTGTGACTTTTAAGTGGATTTATGAACGTTTAATCATGATGGAGATAAAGATATCAGGAAGTGCAGATCACTCTGACTCCACAATATGTGTTTCATGCCATAGTTATGACCGTTTCTAGTGCTAATTGTGAAGATTGGGAGCAAAGAGTTGCACAGTAGCTTCACCAGCTTCCTTCGGACGTGGATATGATTTCAGTCATGGGAAATATTCGGCACATTTTCAAGATTTAACACTCTAGTCTTTTTAATCCAACTTAATTTAACACGTTTAACATTCAATGTCCAACATTATTCAAACTTTGGATATGTGAAGCAATCTGCATCTTACTTTAAACACTCACAATATACTGAGGATATCACTGTTTCTTTTTTTCCCCATCCAATTAACACATTAATAATGGAATTAATTCAAAGTCGTGTTTTTTCTCACCTGACTAATGTAACTCCCACGTTCCTGCACTGATTTTCCAAATATATATTCATTTAAGTACAAAGATTCTGTTTGTTCTAGTAGGGGAAATAAACATAATGATGGAAGTTGGACAATATCTTGGCTTCTTTGGCTTTCTTTTGGGATTTGGCGTCAAAATTCGGAGCAATAAATTGAACTGCTTTCAATTTACTAAACAAAAGGCAATTTGTAGTTTTTACTGTTTTGACTGAGAGAAATGTCATCTAGAGGAAATGAAATAAATAAATAATACAAAATACCAAATGAAGGAACTCATTTCTCTCAGGCCCGGTTCTTCTCCAACCTCTAAAACTTCCAGCTTCTGTAATTTGATCAAACCTCTCGCGGCTGACTCGCTCACTCTGCTCGGTTATAGTAATGAGGCCTCCCATTACAGATTTAAAGTTCATTCTTGCAGCGTCTGCTGTTAAAAAAAAAAAGATTTCTCTGAACCGTTCAGCACATTCACAGACGGCCCTGATGATATCCTGATGCCTTCCGGGCCGCTCGGCACCGGGCCCGTCTGACAGTGAGCTGAGGTCAGCTCTCTCAAAATTAGTTTTTACGTAATGATCACATCTGGCTTTTTTTTGAGAGGCCGACACAAAGATCCTGTTTCCATCGGAGACGGACTCTCAGGTGTGTGTTTGATAGGTTGAATCGGTGAAACTGTGAGAGACGAGTCAACAGAAGGTTCTTCTGCATTGTTCCAACAAGCTTCAGTGTATAAACGCCCGGAAGTGACAGACAAGGACGCTCCTCCGAACCTCCGAACTTCCCTGAGAAACATCGAGTTTGAAAGTTTTCTTCACTTAAATCCAGCGAGGCTGGTGTGTACATACGCAGATACACACTGCCAGCATCAGCTGCTACGAGCTAAATTGGCAAAACTTATTCAAATACAGGCTGGAAACAGGTTGTCAGGATGTATCTCGGTGGGGAAAGTGAAAGGAAACGCTCTGAGGGCCCGTGAGCAAGGCACTTAAACCAAACCGCTCATAGGGTCTTTTGGGAGTCATCACCTGTTGCCCAGGTAACCAAGAAAATGGAGGACAAGCTTGTTGTCATTGTGTCCGTCTATCCTGAACTTTTTATCCGGACAGGTTGCCAGTTATTAAATGATTAACTTTGGAGGGGCATAAAACCCAACGCCCCCCCTGTAGATGTGTGTGTCAGACAGAGCAGCGGAATCTAAATCCTAAAACCAGAATCCAGCCGTGCACCAGGTTTTACCTCCTCTTCACTGGATCTGTGTCTTTGTCTCTTCAGATCTACATATTTGAGAATAACATCTACTACCAGTCAGACGTGAAGAGTAACTCCCTGCGGCTGACGTCGTCGGGGAAGGAAGGGGTCATCTTCAACGGGATCGCCGACTGGCTCTACGAAGGTAAATCGTCTCCTTCAAAACAAACACGCCGACAGGAAGTCGATGACGTCTGATAACGACGTGTTGATAAAACGGCGGCTTCTAGACGTTGCGGACGTAAAGATGAGAAGATCAAACTTAACTCTGCGAGCGTTTGACAGACTGTCTCATTAAACTGTAGACGCCCGTGTTGAGAACCATTACCTTATAAAAGACAGCGATTAAATATTCATGATGTTTGTTCTGGGGCTGATATCTCCCCACTGCGAGTGAGCAGGCGCTTTATGTGCTGTAAGTAAACACTCGCTGCATGCACTTAGCGACGACGGCCGACCTCTCAGGAGAGAAGAAGATTATGTAAATCTCAGGAAAAAGGCGGACGACCTCAGTGGCTGTAACGTTGTTTACTCCTCTGATTTCCATTTTACTCTTAATTATGTTTATGCAGTACAATAATGCAGCAATCAGTGACGGTTGACCACAAAATTAGAGCTTCATATGTTTTTTTCTAAAGTAACTCTTCTTTCTACTTCAGTGAGTTTGGTCCTTTTGTTGGTTTGTGTGTGACTGTTAACGGCTGCATCCGGCTGCGTTTTCTACTAGATCATATGATGTGTTATATTGTGTTTTAAGACGGTATAAATGTTCGATCTTTGACTTTCAAGCTTGATTTCCATACCTGGCTCATCCTGTTTCTCCTCCCAAATCAGAGGAGATCCTCGGGACCCACGTGGCTCACTGGTGGTCACCTGACGGAGAGCGGTTGGCCTTCCTGGTCCTCAACGACAGCCTGGTGCCCAACATGGCTTTACCTCGGTTCACCGGCATGACGTACCCCAAAGGAAAGCAGTACCCGTACCCCAAGGTAAACATTATTCAGAGGACACACCAAATCTGAAGAACAAGATATCGGTTGTCATTTTTGGAACAGGAGCTTGTTTGCTTTATTTTCAAGAGTGAGACGAATCGATATCGTTCTATTTCGTACGTGCTACGCAGCCAAATGAGCCTTGCTGTTGGTTCACCACATCCAGCCTCTGCACACTGAGACGGATCATTACACTCACTATCCAATCAGCAGGCGGCATCCGCACACCTGAACTCCCTCTCTCGCTCACCGTGATCTCCAGCCCTCCTCCGGTGCGGCTGAGTAATGTCTTCCACCAGCAGGAAAGCCTCGCATCGTCAGCCAAGTGAGCTGAATCAGGTTGAGGTGATCAGAGTCTGACTCCTGACCCACCTGCCCCCCTTGGACGAGTTTGAGAGACGCCACCGCTGTCGAAGAGCTTCGCTGTTGGACTCGCTGCCAATATGGCTCCCATTTCCCACTATACAAAGCTGGAATATCCTTCATAAGAGGAGCTTTCTTTCTCCCCTTCTCGGATGAGTCTAATGAGGGGTAAGTGGTGCCTGCTCGTCCTCGGCCTCCACTTCACAGGCTGCATCTTCCACCTCTCGTCGCTCGGCTAATAAGCTGCTCGTCTCGTTGGCGAAGTCAACACTGCCCTCCATCTCACGCTGGCCCACAGAGCTCCTTCTCCACTTCTTATCTTTGCCCCACTACACAGGAAGTAGCTTAAAAGCTGCAGCCCTCTCAGTTTGTCCAGTCTGGGCGAGTGTAGAAACAAGGATGGCACAAAAACCCTCTGAAGATGAAAAAAAAGCTCATTCTAAGGTAACAAATCACATTAACGTTTAGCTTCAGGTGGTTATACACTAATAAAACATAATTATGAATATTAGGTTCCATATCTGCGCCTAAATCCTACACGCAGGGCCTTTTAAAGGAGCAATATGTATAATTTTTAGTTTCCTTTCTAAATGTATCATACGGACCTGTCGGTATTTTTAGTTCTCCCTGAAAGTATTTTTGCACACCCTGTTGTCTGCAAACAAAACAATTCAAAGATAAAAACACATGAAATAGACTTTTGTATAAAAACACCTCCAGCTCTCTGCTGGATTGATCCTTAAACCAGAAGATGTTTCATTGTATTTGCTTTGAATCCACAGTTTGAATCCAGCGAGCTTAAAGAGGAACAGTTGAAACACGGTTTCTGCACCAGCGAGCAGTGTACAGTCGCCCTGTGAAACAGGCAGCAGGCAATTTTCCCCACTGACAGCAGCCCAAACATCATACACATAACCCGGTTTCCACACAGTGTATCCGGCTAGCTACAGTCGCTTTGTGTTGTGTTTGATTGAAAGCGGCACCTGTTGTTCCCTCGGCGGATCTTTCCGTGGCGCTCTCCGTGCGCAGCGCTTTACACGGGAAATCAAAGCAGATGAAAGAGAAGATGACTGCAAAGAATCCCAAATTAAGTCCAAGAATTCAATTAACATCCGCAACACTGATCTCAGCGGTGTTATTCTGTCTGAGCGGGAGCTCCTCGCGGATTTGTAGTTCGGATGAGAGCAGTGACGGAATGCAAATCCTCCGTCCCGTTCTCTGTGTATCAGGTTTGATTAGCAATTTAAGTTTGTCAGACAAAACAAAGTGATCATTTCTGCGTGTAATTGTCTGACTGTGTGGATTTTAAAGTGACTTGTTTCTCCGCAGCACTTTATGCAACACCAATCAAAAAATGTCAAATGTGACTTATAAAACATTCCCCTCCTGCAATGATGAGTGTTTGTTCTTGTCTGAAGTCTGGACTGTTTGTTCTGCATGCAGGCGGGCCAACCCAACCCGGCGGTGAAGCTCTATGTAGTCAATCTTTACGGGCCGACGCACACGCTGGAGCTCATGCCTCCAGAGACGCTCAAGCTGCGGTGAGAAGAGCTGCATGTTGTTTGTCAAACTTTTTGCCTCATCAGCTGCTGCTGCTGCTGCTGCTGCTGCTGTCACTGTGGCACTGAAGGGAAACTTTTGACGTTTTTAAACTTCAGATGTTTTTTCTTACTTCTTTTTTTTCCCTCTGCACCATTAATTGGTTAAACAAATCGCACCCTGCAGCTCGCTGTGGCCCTGCCTTGCAGTTAAAGTAGTCTCAGAAAAAATAATGGGCCTTAAAAAGTTCTCTCTGGTTCCACAAAGAGGGGATGGTTCTTTTTTCTTCTTCATTTTCTAAGAACGAAAGGTTTTTTCTTCTTTATTGGAGTCATTTGGCAGTAGATAACTAGAAAAGAATGAAAAATGCTCATCACGATTCCCCAAATCCTCAGTCGACACCCTGAAATATATTTCCTTTCTTACAAACCCAAAATATAAAATTATTATTAGTAGTATGTTTAATGGAAGACCCAGAAATGCAGCCAATTCTTTAGTTTTTGGCTTTAAAATTACATGATTATAAAGATCAACAGGCTAAAAATGAATATTAATCATAATTGTATAATAATGTAATGCTAATGTGTGCTCTGACCTTCCAGTTTCTTTGTCTAGTTAATCATTTATGGACAATTTCCTGTAATTAACTCATAGTTTATTAATAAAAGATCATATCATCAACTCAGCTGTAGCTTTGACTTTTAATGAAGAGAAATGGACGAACACAACAGAATGATGGATGATGGTTTTGAACCGTCCCAAGTTGGGATGGTGAGAGGAAACACATGTGAAGAGGGGAACAGACTCGGACACAACACTAAGTTCACCTTGGTTTCTATCACTCTCCCTCTTTGTCTTCTTCTCCTCCTCCACCAGCGAGGTCGTTCCAACATTACCTGTGGATCAGGTGACGGGGACAAACAAAGCCTCCTCTATACCGACGTACGAGGGAACCAATCTATAGGCACATGATGTCATCTTTCTCAGTATTTACCTCAGAATGATAGCTCAGAGAATCTGTTGTCTAGTGTCATTTTAAGGAAGAAGAATTGTATCAACAGAAGTAAAGTATTAACATTACTTCTTTCTTTAACTCGCCTTAAAAATCATCGTAAATCAAGACCTTTAAGTCAGGACAGAACCAACGAATAGCGAACGTTCCCTGTAGATGCTTCAACTTGTGTCCTTGACCCAGGTTCAGTAGCTAACTGCAGAAATAGTGTCCTACTTCCACTTTCATCTTTGCTGAAGTCATGAGTTATTTAACCAGGCCCAAAGACGAGTGCTCAGAAAAAAATTGCTTATGGAAATTCTCTTCTGACATTCAGTGCATGTAGAAATATGGTGCGCTGCGGTCGCACATCAAATCTGTGCAAAGAAATATAGTTTTTGGTTTTTCACACATCGAATTTTCTCATTTCATTTTGCTTTGAAAACCAAATACGATCAATCTGCTTCTCCTCGACTTCTACAGTATAATAACAATCCTCGACAGTAATTACAGAACTTGAAATAACCCGAGTAATTATAATGTTTTTCGCAGGGAGCATTATGTGACCATGGTGAAGTGGATCAGCAAGACCAGGACATCTGTCAGGTGGCTGAATCGGGCCCAGAACATCTCCATCCTGACTGTGTGTGACACCACGACGGGCGCCTGTGTCACGGTGTGTATGTGTGTGTTTTTGTGAGGTAGAGATGCAGAGAGTGTGTCGTCTGCGTAGAAAAAGAGACGCGAACGCCGCTGGTAACGCAAACAAAAGCTGGTTTTATAAGCCGTGCACTAAAGTAAGTCGTGCTTGTCAGACGGAGACGAGAGCTCTTTGAACGGTGGATGTTTTGATCGAGTTCTCCAGCTGCTGCTCTCGGTCTGGTGCTCGGTCCTCACACTTCAACCTTCTATTCATGAGCGCTTGTCACCTTAAATCATTCCGCTCTTTGTAACCACTAAGTGGTTGCTAACTGCTTCATTGTTGTGAGTGCACAAGGTTTCAAGTAAGAATGACAGGAATGGTGCCATCTGGTTTTTGCATGTCAGACAGAGAGTAAAGGTGCCTTCAGTGCCTTTGTGAGACTCATTAACCTTCCCAGCAGTCGGGCAGACGAGCGTTATCTGCATCGCAACGGCACAAACTGTTTGGAATTCTCTGCCAGATGCAAAAGTTTTCAAAGATAACAGAATGCATGATGTACGATCCAGGGCCGTGGGAGCAAAGACATTTAAAACTGTCTTTACTTCGTAATGCTGCCCTGCTGTGTGCTTCAAAGCCACGTCTAAATATTTAAGTTCATACTTTTATTTCAACCCAGTCGCCAGAATAAATGTTGGCTAAGTAAGTTTCTGCAAAACTACAGAGAAGCTCAAGCTGTACTTGTTACAATTTGACATTTAGGTTCAATTTTCCATTTCTCTCTTGTTACAATGCTGTTCTCGTGCTCTGGTTAGGTTGAGGAACAAAAAAAACTTTGCTATGGTCAGGAAAACATCTTGGTTTGGCTTTTAGTGCTTGTTTTGGGCACCGCTAACACGGCTTGAAATGTTCCAAGACCTCCTTAAAAACAGCCGGTTTTGTCGCCACATTCCCCTGGAGATGGTCCGAGTTCCCGTCTGAAATATCCGTCTCTAGTCGCCACAAACACGGCTGGAAATGTCCCCAGCTCTCCTTGAAAAAACATCCAGTGATGTCGTGCTTACAAATGCTGCAACTGCGGTCGCCTGTTTGACAGCCTCATCTTTTATAACTCCAGCATCCTCTCCACTTCCCAATGTGAAAGTCAGTCGATAAACAAGTAGAATCCTGAGCACACAATGCCAGAAGGGGAATAAACAGTAGAGTTCAGAGAAGATGGATAGAAGCATGGAGAGATATTGGGAATAATAACCCGGCCTGTTTGTGTGTCGGCCATTAGCCTGCAGCTGTTTAACTAATGGTTTTCTTCTTTTGTTTGAGGAAAACTTTTCTGAAATGACAACATATCTGAGTAAACCCCGCCATATTCTCTCCATGTTTGGACGACACACAGCCATGTTAACCCTGGGTTGCACAGTGGGACTCTACAGGCCGCTTTCCAGCTCTGTGGCCCCTGATTTGGTGTGATTTGCACGAACAAACATGCTGCACAGCCAAGAGGCAGCTTAGCTCGGGCCTGGACACATCGCCCAGCCTCCCCTGCCAAAACTCCCAGCTCATGCATATTGGTTTGAAACGAGGGCTCAGACTGGGAATGGTGTCCCCAGTGGCATGTTAAAATAAACGGAAAAATAAGGGGCCCATTACGTGACGGATGATTTGGTCTGGAAAATATGCCACTGAAGTGTTTCTCCAAAATAACTTTTTACAAATCTGAAAAATGTGACACTTTCACAAATGTCCTGCTGCCAGTGGAAAATAATTTTGACTGTGGAAAAATGTGATTACACAGCTCCCACAATTTGCTGTATTGTACGGCTGTCTAACATTTTTCTCCGACATCTTTTTTTACAGAGACATGAAGAAAGCTCTGAGCTCTGGCTCTCCAAGCAGGTAAAGTGCTCTCCACTCCATGTGTCATACATCTGTACATCACTGTGCTCCAGTGCTGTAATTTCCCTCGGCGTCAATCATCTCTTCCTCAATACCTTTCAAATGATGTGACATCATGTACAGCTCCAACATATTTCTACACAGTGGCGCTGTAGCTTGAAGAAACGGCTCCCTGAAATCTGACAGCTGATGATACAAACACAGGGCGAGCAGCAATAAGGGCTCACGTCAACCCCTGAAATCTTTCTCTTCGATATTACATTTAGGATTTCAGAGCAAAGATTAGAGACTTCCCTGGAGATAACCATCCAAATTAAAGCTGAAGTCCAAAAGAGAGGGAAAGAAGAGAGTATAAAGAAGGAGCCTTATACATCAGCGTTTTCATTCAATTCAAGTGTCGTTGGAGAAATTTGCAAAACTGGAGTGCGTAGTGAGCTTTTTATAAAGTTTTCGCTAAAGGAGAAATATTTGAATAGCCTCTTCTTGTCGAGATCGGAACCACGAACATTCAAGAATCCGGCAGCCAGAGAGGCAGAAACGTGACACTGTACCACTGGTTTCGATTTGATATGCTGAAAAAATATCTAAATTGTTATTTCTCTGGGCTAAGAATGGAAAAAAATGTAAATAAGAATGCCAAATATTAGAGTGTTTCACAGGAGAGAATGTAGTTTATTCAGTATTGGCATCTTCTAGTCACAGATGGAGGCGGAGGAGAGAAGAATCCTGGCTGGATTTGATCATATAGCCCTGCAGCCATAGATGTTTGGCTTTAGCAGTGGGTAATTTCACCACTCGACAGTCTTGGCACGCACAGCTACTTGTCTTTGTTAAGGTGGTAATCTGTGAGACGCTCATTTTCTGACTATGGGGTTGTGTGAGTGCAGAGAGCGCGGCCATGCTAACAGATTCTTACGTAGGAAGTACACTCACAGCACTTTTTGGTGAATGCCAAATGCTCGTTCTGAATAAACGCCATCCATCTGAGGCAGAATGTATTTATGTTACTGAGAAAGATTTCTTTTTTTTTTTTAGTGTGAGTTTCATGAATTTGAATTTGTAGCCAAGCATCTGCTCTGCAACCCGGAACATGTTCTCCAAATGCTCTCACAAATTATAGTGAGGTTGGCCAAGTTCATTGGTGTTACAAGCATTCAGATACATGACCTGAGTAAAAGAGGTGATACCAGAATGTTAGAAATAATCTGAAGCTCTAAAACTACTTGTTGGGTTTAGACACCAGAACTATTTGTCAGGTTTAGACACCAAAATACTTGTTGGGTTTAGACACCAGAACTTCTTGTTAAGTTTAGATGCCAAAACTACTTGTTAGGTTTAGACGCTAAAACTACTTGGTAGGTTTAGACGCCAAAGCTACATGTTGTTTAGACACCTAAACTATTTGTTGGGTTCAGACGCCATAAGTACTTGTTAGGTTTTAGGTACCAGAACTGCTTGTCAGGTTTAGACGCCAAAATACTTGGTAGGTTTAGACACCAGAACTACTTGGTAGGTTCAGACACCAAAACTACTTGGTAGGTTTAGACGCCAAAACTATTTGTTAGGTTTAGACGCCAAAATACTTGGTAGGTTTAGACACCAGAACTACTTGGTAGGTTCAGACACCAAAACTATTTGTTAGGTTTAGACGCCAAAACTACTTGGTAGGTTTAGACGCCAAAGCTACATGTTGTGTTCAGACACCAAAAGTACTTACTGGGCTTAGACGCCACAAGTACTTCTTGGATTTAGACACCAAAGCTATTTGTCGGGTTAAGACACCAAAAGTACTTGTTGGGTTTAGACACCAGAACTATTTGTCAGGTTTAGACACCAAAAACTACTTGTTGGGGTTAGACACCAGAACTATTTGTCAGGTTTAGACACCAAAAACTACTTGTTGGGTTTAGACACCAGAACTATTTGTCAGGTTTAGACGCCAAAATACTTGTTGGGTTTAGACACCAGAACTGCTTGTTAAGTTTAGATGCCAAAACTACTTGTGAGGTTCAGACGCTAAAACTACTTGGTAGGTTTAGAGGCCAAAGCTACATGTTGTTTAGACACCTAAACTATTTGTTGGGTTCAGACGCCATAAGTACTTCTTGGATTTAGACACCAAAGCTATTTGTTGGGTTAAGACACCAAAAGTACTTGTTAGGTTTTAGGTACCAGAACTGCTTGTCAGGTTTAGACGCCAAAATACTTGTTAGGTTTAGACACCAGAACTACTTGTTAAGTTTAGACGCTAAAACTACTTGGTAGGTTTAGACGCCAAAATACTTGTTGGATTCAGACACCGAAACTATTTGTTGGGCTTAGACACCAGAACTACTTGTTAGGTTCAGACACCAAAACTATTTGTTAGGTTTAGACGCCAAAGCTACATGTTGTGTTCAGACGCCAAAAGTACTTCTTGGATTTAGACACCAAAGCTATTTGTCGGGTTAAGACACCAAAAGTACTTGTTAGGTTTAGACACCAAAACTCTCAGTCTCATCACTTACATTATAGAATTTATTTAAGTTGCGCAACATAATGTAGACGTTTGGTCACACATGGGACGTGAATCCCTGTCCTCTCTAGGGGAAAGTGTAGAATATGAACCAACACAACCAACACTCTTTACATCAAATTAAAGGGAGCTCCCAGAAATTATGCTAGAAGAGTAACTACAGCAACAAACATAGAATCGTAGTCAGAGCTACTGACCAGGCTGCTGTATTGGACGCGCTGCGAGTGAGAACAGGCTGTCAGGAACCATCAGACATTAAACTGTCGTTTCCACTGGTTCCCTCATGACTCCACATAATGAGAACATTGATGTTAATGCTCGCAGTGCTCCCTTTAAGTACAGCACTTGCATAATCTTACTTTTAACTGCTGTCTTAGAGTTTCAGGTTCCAGTAAACGGTTCACTTTTCTCTTGATCATGCTAGCGACATATTTCTCCTCTTAGAAAAGATTTACTCAATGACTGTTATATCAATCATCGGTCTCCACAGAAGCAAAACAGACATTCAAACAGAATATCACAGACAACCTTCAGGCTGAGAAGTGGTTTAACTGTAGAAGCCATTTGTAGATCCCTCATCATCATTTCAATCCACTTCTTCGTGTTGTTGACATCGAGGGTAAACATATTGTTAGCCTTTAAAAAAGAGGCTACTCAAAGTTGTGTTTTGCACCTTTTCACACTAGTAAGTCAAATTCAGACATTATTTTCTCCCATGTTTATACAGGAATGTGTTGATTTATGTATGTTGATGTATCTTTGCTTTCTGCAGACTCAAGAGCCGGTGTTCTCCAAAGACGGCAGCAGATTCTTCCTGACTGTCCCGGTCAAACAAGGAGGACGTGGAGAGTTTCATCACATCGCCATGTTCACCACACAGGTGAAGGTCCAGTTTATAGTTAAAACAGCATATAACCCCATTTTTCATACACAAGGGATTATGTTAAATCCTTAATTCTAACTGGATGAACGCTGTGTGTTGCCACAACTTTAATGAAGCTGTTTTATTTAATGTGCAGCCGAGTGTACGCTGTCAAATAGCTTAACCAAAAATAGAGGAAATTACTCGCAGCAGCTCTTATTTGTCATGCTGTTGTTAAACCGTTAATTGAAGCGTTGCCATAATCAAGCAGTTGATTTATGATACTTTCCTCCCCAGCAATACAGGCACAAAATCCAATAAAAAGAGTTCTGTTCTCATCAACACAGATATTAAAACATCCACATCCCGATTCAGAGAAGCTGTGTGTTGGATTCCAGCGGTGCTCTCGGTGAACAGGGTTATTTAAGTGCAGATTTTGCGGGTCGTGGATCGTTTCCCTGCTGTTTCTGTACCACAGAGGCTCCTCAGATGGTCTTCCAATCAAACATTGTTAGTTTTTTGGTGAATAAATCACTGGGTAAGCATGTTTAGCTTCTATGACTAATGTTTCTACAGTTAAAAGAAGCTGTTTGAGACGAACACTGAGGTGCCAACAGCTCCCTGTGTTTTAATCATAAGACTTTCTGTATGAACATTTTCAAAAAACAACCACAAATAATTCATGTTTAAGTTTTCTGATCTTCCGCTGCTATCTGGTTTTGGTTTGACACTGGTAGAAATGAGAAAGTAACGACAAGCATCCAGAGAGTTGGATCAGCGCCGTCAGCTGCTCCTCTGGCGCTCTGCACTCCTGGCAGCGCTGAAAGCAGTTTAGAAGACGCGGGTTGGTGCTTCAGTTGTGTTCAGGTTCAGGTTTGGGGAAACAGACGCTGACGGGAAAACTTCTGCGAGACTTTGATACAACATTGGCAGAGAGAGGAAAGAGCCCGATGCCCAGCTTTGAAAAAGTCCCCTAAACAACTCAACTGTGAGCAGAGACGTACGAGCTGAAGAACCTCGTCCCTGAAGATGCAACTCTTCATCGTTATTTCCTCCAGTCGCTGCCTCGGCTGCGTTCTCACACCGACGTCTAGTTTCTCCGTCATTAATATTTCAGCCAGTCTGCAAAGTTTTCCAAAATTGACTTTTGTCTTTCTCAGCCTTCACTTCAGTCTGAACTTGTGGTCCTCCTGCGTCTGCTGTCAACATTATATCCTGAAACTTTCTTAGTTGAACTTTGATCGTTCTTACTGTCGTACTATCGATCGTTTCTTCATCATCAGGGGTTTTTGTTGTTGGCATATGAATCATAAATTTGACTTTCAAATACGACAATTTCCACCAGTAAATAATTTAGCCACCAACTTGTTGAAGCAAAAGAACAAATCTCTCACCATAGCAACAATACATTTACAGTAACACAACACAATAACATTGTTTTGCCCAAATAAAAAACTTCAAAAGCTTTTTAACTTCATTTTGCTTCACCGATACCAACCGTGTGTCTGCAGCTCGCTTCCCTTTCGGCCAGAAGACACTTAAAGTTTAAAATTTTGCTGCCTTACAATCCGTCACAGCCGCCTCTCACATATTATTCAAGTGACTGAGGATGAAGTTTCCAAGTCTGAAAAGTGAAGTGGAAGTGATTTGAAACTTCAGACTTTCGAACAGTGCGCAGGGCGAGTTCCGATTCAGAAAGATGTCTGATTGTATGTAAGCTTATGAGAAGATGACTCACCTGAGGAAAAAGCTTCCTGTTTATGGTCTTAAATTGTAGTTTCATGATAAACAAACAGATAACCTTCACTCATCCTCTGTTGTCTCTCTCAGTTCAGAGCAGATCAAAACGAAGTCCGACATCTGACATCAGGGAACTGGGAGGTGACCAGGATCATCGCCTACGACGAGAACACTGACAACCTGTGAGTCTGAACCACACGCTCCTTCAAAACAAGCAAACACGATTTATCTTTTTAATGAGCATCACTCCTGTCTGCTGATGAGTCACATCTGAGACACTTAGCTCAAATGTTACATGAAGAGTGTGTGGTTTGTTAATTAGACGTATGATATGTTTACAATGAGAGGATGGCGGTCAGTATTTAACTCGTCTTTGTTTTCTGCAGTTATTTTCTCAGCACAGAGGGGTCGCCGCGCAGACGCCAACTTTTCAGGTTTGCTTTGCACTTAGTAATTACACAGTAGCATCTGCTGACAGCCGCTGTTCTGAGAGCGCTTCAAAGATTACACAATCACACAAAGATTCTTAATGAGCTTTTTTTCATTACAAGATAATTGCAAGACACTTTTATTAACCCGGTCCTCTCATTAGAGTGTTGACTTTATGTCTTCTCCCGATGTCGTTTCAAAAACAACAATTTTGTTGTTACAGGATGATGCTGCTTTTATTTTGTACCTTTCATCTGCAAAGAATTTATCCTGCTAACAACAATTGCGGGCTCCAATTTCACCAAATTTAAAAAAAATATAAAGACTTTCATTATTACAAACACAGCCAGCAGAGATCATTCTAAAATAATTTGGCATTATGAGTCTCCAGATAGTAACGCAGTCGTTTGTTTATCCTGCTGTAAGGCTGCAGCTAGTGCTCATTTATTATCATTTACTCATCTGCCAATTATTTTCTTAATTACAAGTTCATTTCTCTATAAAAACAAACAAAACAAACCCAGAATTTTTGCATAAAAAAATGATAATAGCAATTAAAATAACAAAAACTGAAATAATCAATCAATCAATTGAATCATTTAATTCTCTGTCAGTTAACTCATTGATTAAACTTTGCACGGCTTTGCTTCTTTGACTAGCTGAGAGGAATAAACTACAGTTATTGTATCAGGTTCTGGTTGGACTTCTTGTTATTTTTGATCTCTGGAGGAGTTTTAGAAGCTAAAACTATCACCATTCTTCCCTGGGATGGTTTTCTCTTGCATAGAAAGTTTTGTCCTCCTTGTCTTACTTTCCTAATTTTATCATCTCCTCTCCGCAGTGTTAAAACTGTGGGTCTGTTCCCACGACGGTGTTTGACATGCGAGCTAAATAAAGCTCACTGTCTGTTCCTCGACGCTGACATCAGCCCCACAAACCAGCACATCATCATCCACTGTAAAGGTAGGCCAGCAGCTCGCATCCTAATTTAAGACTCTTCCTGTGTCTGCTCTTACTTTCGAGTCAAGTGGCCTCCTCAGTTCTCATAATGAGGCAAACCTCCGAGTTAAATGGACTGTTCAGTAGAGGGCATGACTTAATTAAGGCCCACATTCAACACTGTACGACTGGATCAGAATGTGTCGGTGTTCAGGGTAAAAAATATAACTTTTACAGATCGATCTTAATACGATCAGTCTGGAGCCAACACACCGGATCATCTTTTAAATCCCTCGATCAGACTCATTTTAGTTTTCTTGCTGTTGTACAACTGGAACGGCTCAGAGATGCAGCAGGTTTGAACCCAAAAGCTGCACTAATTACTGAGACGTCTGCGCTCTTAATCCCCTGCAAATCTGCCACGTCTGTAATTTGGAAAAATACAAATTCAGCCACATACTTCATCCAAACAACATTATGAGCTGTAACCACATTTCTTTCCTGTTCAGTTGTCTGAAAATCAGAAGACAGATGTTATTACCCCAAATCACAGACAGGTGGATTTGCATGCAGCTATTGTTTTTATTATTATTTCTAAAGATGTTACATGCAGACACAATACAATACAGCGACAGAACAATCCAAACTAGCTGTGTGATATGGTGACGCAGTGTGATGTCACAAAGTCACAGAATTAAGGGCTGGACAACTGACGAGGCCCTTGAGGAGCAGTGTTTTTCAGATGTACTGATATAAAACACTGAAGGAAAGAACAAATGTGAAAGAGAAATATCGGTTTCCTTTAAATCAACAAAGACCGAGGTCAAAACCAGGGAGGCAGACAGAGAATCATCAGACTGTGGATCAGGCAGACAGAACAGATACTGGAAGGCTAAACTGTGTATACTGCAAGACTGATGAGGGGAATGGGGAAGAGGTGAGCAGGCGGGTGGAGACGGTCAGCTGATGGGACTGACGGGAAAAGAGGTCACAGCAGGGAGGGAGGAAGGGAGGGAGGGAGTGGCGGTGTCTGATAGGAGGGTCGGCATGTGGCGGGAACGCACAGCGGACGACAGGATGAATACTGGGAGCTGGCAGAAGACAGCAGCCATCTTTTCCCGACTTGTTTTGGATGATGATATGGTTACATCATCAGTGCACTGTAGATTAAAGCTGACTTACAGTAGAAGCACTCACTTCTTCCCAGAAAAATCAATTTTTGTGTGCCGTGAAAAAAAAGAAGCTTTTTCTTTGTGAGATCCATAAAGATAATCAACAGATGTGATCATCTGGAGTGCATTAAACTTGAGATAGAATAACTCCGTGCAGTTGAATCCAGCAGAGCTGTGAATGTTAACAGGTAATAGATTCACATTTTGGGGATTAATCAGTGTTTTATGTTGCTAATTTATTCATCTGGCAGATGTCAGGGCTGTAATCTGTCACCCTCCAACTATCCACTTTATAATCCATCTCTCATCAGTTCCAAATGAGAGGCATAAAATTAAAATAATTAGCCACACTATTTGGTATAATTACTTTTAGGTAGCGTTATTGGCCAACGAGTAGCATATTTAACAGAGCGTAACTGTTTATATTGTTTGTGGTTTCAATTTATTTTAAGCAGATGAGAGAGCGCTTCATGCTCAGAAGCGTTCAGGCTTTGGCGCCGTGATTTATTAGACAATAACACCGCTCCCTTTTCCCAAAAGCAATAAAAATAATGGAGAAAGCTTGTTGTCTGCAGAGGGCCAAGTTCACACAGCCCCGACAAGTCCGTCCCGACACCTGATTCGATCAGGAGCAACGCAAAGCCTTTTAATTCTGCTCATGAAAAGGCTTCTGATTGGTTTATTGTTTTCAGCCAGGTACATGCACATAATAAAAAACGTTCTTCCGCGTGACAAGAGCGAGTGTTTGCAAGGAGCGAAAAGGTCAACGCCGCTGCAGAGCACCGACAGTAAATGCAGGAGAGGAAATAAAGAAAAAGGGGTGCTTCGTGTTTTAGTGCAAAGGAAGCAGAGCAGGAGGAATGTGGCTGAGGCGGAGTGTGTTTGCAGCTGCCGAGGGAGCGATTCAGCCGCAGATGAGCCATTCAGCAAACCTGCCATCCTATTAACCTCTGACTAAGTATTTTTGCAAAAGGACATTGAAAAGAACTGACTTAATTTGACAGTGTGAGGCCATTAGAGAGGCAACGCGAGCGCCCTCTCACCTCTAATTGATACAGGTAAAGAAAAGGAGGTGACGAGCGGGATCGAGGGAACGCTGTCAGACACAGAAACACTGTTTACAATGTTGTTTTTATCATTTTGGTTCGAAGAATGACAAAAATTTCATTTGATTTTAGTAAATGTGTCTTTCAATATCTGTGCATTGAAACGCTGTCCTTCATTGAGGATAATGTTGTTGTTTCTTTCCTTTTCAGGTCCTGGAGCTCCCACAGTGATCCTGCACAGCCTCAATAATTCAAGTAAGGACTCTGATAAGTCTTGTGAGAACCTGTGTGTTTCACATGAATGTGGCCATTTTGCTGTTATGATTGATGCTATCTATGCGTAGGTCATAGGTTAAACCGTTTATGGCAGCAAAACATTCACTCTCAAGACGCTCCCTTAATTGACCGCGCAGCATGCTGAGCTAAAACAGGGAGCACAATGCAGATAAAACCCCCCAGGGTGCTCGAGATTGAGCCGTAAGGAAGAGAACATTTAGACTTTTATTATACTGTAGCCCTGATAGGACTCTATTTTAAAGAGGTGGTGGGGGCAAGCTTTTTCCATCAGCAGCATTGTGTGGCAGCTTTTGAGTAGGAGCGGTTATGAATGAGGCGGGAGCCATGTTTAAATAGACCGCCTTGTGGTAACAATATGTTTACGTTTTGCATATAGAGACTAGAGTAAAGAAATATCAACAGGTTGCCTTTTATTGAATCTTAATAAAGAGTGTGTGTTCGCACTCTGGTTGGCCTGGTGATGTATAACAGCCCGACACACCGTGCGAGATGAAGCACCTTTCAAACGCAGACTTCACTGAAGGCAGATTATGTCTCAGAAGAGCGTTTCAGACACAATGCAATCACGTCAAGTGTCAGAAAATAGAAGTAAACACGTACAGAAATATCCACTCGGGAAAACTAATCATAATCCGAACGTCGGTCCCGTCTGTGTGCGACACTTTAACTTTAATCAGGTTTAGTGTGTCTGATGCCAGTGTAAAGATTTTCAGAGTAAAAGCACTGATCTCCTGGTTCTTGTTAGAGTTCCGACAGCAGCAGTCCGAACGTGCCGCAGTTGTCTGATGGTCTTTTTGGGTGATTTCTCCGCTGTATTAATTTTTTAAGCTCTTCCGAGGATACAGCTGTGCCCGTCTCTAATATGTACAGTTACCATGGTTACAGATGTTGTTCTCGTCCGACGTGAGGTGAGCTGAAGCGGTCCTGTTCACTTGTTCATGCCAGACTTGTTCACACAGTGCTCATGTCGCTCGGCTCTGCAGAATAAATAAAGTAGTAGTAGTAGTCTGGCACTTTAATTTGAAATGTAGCATTTGCTTCCTGGGCTCACTGCTCTTAAGTTCACTAATGCTGCTGCGTCCTCACACGGCGTGAGTTTAGCCGGAGACAAACAGCTGAAAGGTCGTATTTTATTAGCTAACATCCAGAGTGTGACTTATATGGAAGGAAATCTTTATTAATCCTGCACCAATCTCTGCCTGACTGTAGTCAGAGCCTGTAAACATGGCAGACTGCAGACTGAAAGCAGTGTTACAGGTGCATTAAGGGCAACTCCACCAATTTTCCACATTAAAGTGTCTTTACGGGTATTTGGGGAGTAACACAGCATGTGTGACGTATGAAGTGTGTTGTGTGTTGTAGCTCTGTAAGAAGCTGCGTGTAATCTGTCACTCAGTGGCTAATTTGCAATGTGGGCAATAAAGTAGACCGCTGCACTCCTGTAACACAGCTCGATGGGCGCAGGGAAGCAGGTTGATGTGTGCACAGTGTATTCTGTATGTTTGATGTGAGGTGTATTTTGGAGTTGTGAGCACATTCAGCATTCGAAGCTTCTCAGAGAAATAACATCATGACGAGCATAAACATAGATGTAGGTGCAGCGTAAATACTGTATTTCTGTTGAAAATATCAAATGCGTCAAGAAATATTTAGTTCATGATTCTATATTTAAAGATATTTAGAATCATTAAGCTTTATGTTATTATTTCATCACATTGGCCCGTGTTTACATCTCCCTGGCAAAGTTACAGTGAGAAGCAGGAGTGTTTTTCTTAATATCGTTTTATTTTAGACATTATATTTTGTGGTTCTGACAGAGTTTTCAGTCTTCTTAGAACAGATAATGTTAGTTTTAGTTTAGGAGTACCAATTACCAATCAGGAGTACACACGTCTGAGCCCTCAAATTATGTTTTTTTTAAAAGCTATAATTCGCATATTTCATCCATTTTGTTATCGTTTAGCTTTAATTATTTGATGAAAATTGTAATTCCCTTCTATTTTTTGTTGCATTCACAAATGAACTCTGTCGGGGAGCCCAGACAACAGAGCGCTGCAGTACTCCACCCTGCAGGAGACGGAGCTATGAAAGAGTTTCTCTCTTTCATATTTAACGTCTAATTCTTGCCATCTGTTTTGGTGAATGCCTTGATGGGGTTGCTGAAGCCAAGGTCTGAGTCTATTGAAACGTAGGCGAGACACAACTTGAATGGAGGTTGATGAGTTTTTTCTTTTTTAAAAAACTGTCCCGCCGTCAGAACCTGCAGCGCAAAAAGAAAAGACTGTATGAGCTTCACCTCGTTTTTGCTTGATTGTGGTCAACAGGAGCTCTCAAAAATTCAGATTTCTCCCATTTCTGCTCCGTTCCATCCACTCAGTGCGACACACCTACCGTACTCACACGCTCCTTCTTGTTATCCATGCCTGTATGTCGATCAGTAGGTTTTTTTCTTTTTCCTGAAAAAAAAGTTAACAGCTGTGCTGCAGAAAAGCAAGCAATTTGCCCAGGGTTATTTGGATAGGCCCTCCATCCACAGCTGGGAACTCAAGGCCCCTGGCGGTTTCATAATGAGACGTCTATTGATTTTGGGTTTTCCATTAGAAATGCTGGATGAATTCCATTTCATTTAGCTGCTTCTCAGATGGCTCGAATGGAAAAATGGCCAAACCAGGGAGTCATTGTTTATTAAATGTGGAGAAAATAGCTGGGCTCTTGTTTTTGAGGCCAGGCGGAGCAGGCTGCCGTGTGTGTGAAATACCTTTTAGATATTGAACCTTTTGACTGTATGTTTTTTTTGTGCTCGTCCAGGTTTAACAGATTGTTACGGTGCGAATTAAGGTCGGAGGCAAATTACTTGGTTTTTCCCAAATCACAAACTGAATCCAGCTCCAGTCAGCGAGCTGCTTCACAAATCCCTCTTTCTGAGCTGAAAACACGTGTAGCTTTTGTTGAAAAATGTGATTCACCACAGTCCCCGGTTGAATATCACACATTACAATATTTTAATTTAAAACCGCCTCCTTTATTTGCAAAAGTTAAACCCCAAAGAGATGAAATCCAGGAATGAATTCGGCTCTCGGAACCCTTTAAATTGACCACAAAATCAAACAATGTCGCGAAATGAAGCATGAGACTCAGATCGTATCCGTCTCACGCGGTCCGTCTCGTCTCATTATAGAAGCCGGCTCCAAAGACAAATCCTCGTGTTATAATGGGTCATTTGTATGCGGCGACACTTCGATCATTGGCAGCAATTTTTTGGGACTCTTTCATCCTTTAAACACATTCCCATCCTCCTTGCAGATTACTACATCCTTGAGAACAACTCTTTGCTGAACGCGGCCTTGAAGTACAAAAGGATCCAACTGGCTGACTTCAGAACTGTTTCGATGGAGCATTTTGGTGAGAATAAAGAATCGCTCTCTTCACTGTTACTGTGGATCTCGGATGAATTGCTGCTACAATATATTTTGCATCTTCTACCCAACAGATTTACCTCTGAAGATCACGTACCCGCCAGACTTCTCTGACTCCCGTCACTATGGACTGCTGCTGGTGATGTATGTATCACACTACAGAGTACATCAGGAATAAACACTGCATGATGAATTCAAATTGTTTTGTTCTGACATTACATTTCATACAGAATCGCATAAGAAAACTGTGGTGGTCGCTTTCATGTGAGCAGCCACACAGAACAGAAGCTGCATGCATATTTAATGTTTGAACACCCTGACGGTGGTGACATTTGCGTACAGATGAACTCCGGCCAAAAAATTAATTAAAAAAATGAATACAAACACGTTTAAAAGTGGGTGATATTAATTATTTATGTCATCATGGACAAAATCCATCAAAAGAATCCGGAGCCATGAACGTATAAACCCCACTGGTGCCAAGTTCCCTCACACACGGTAGTTTATTTTGTCTCAATCCCACTTTATTACCAACTTTAGCAGTAATAGAGCCCTTAACTGGAGAGTCGCAGTAACGGAAGTTCATAATCGACACATGATGCTCGTGGACCTCAGAAAGCTCCAGGAGGCGAATATAAAGAGACAGAACATGAACGATATTTGGTTTTTAGTTGTCAATAAAAACTCTGGAGCAGGAAAATCAGGGTGGGCCAATCAGAGACAGCGTAGGGCGGGTCTTAGCAAGAAAAGCTAGTGAGATCCATAATGAGCAGAGTTGCCAAGTCCACTTATTACAAGCAACTTCGGGCTTGTTTTCCTTCAAAGCCGCCAATAAACATTGGCAGTCACGGGTTGCAGTTCTTTGGACTTGTGTTGTTGGTGCTTCGTTGGCTTCGCTCCCACGTCTCCTGTCTCTTCTGTCTAATAAAGCAAAAAGGACCTAGTTGTTCAACTCGCAGGATCAATCTACAAGCCACTTCCCTCCGTCCCTCCCCTTCCCCAATACACAACAAACACACGGACGACATTTCAAATCAAAATACAGCAATTTATAAAGGGTTTGTTTTTAGCTACTAGCTAGCAATGCTGGAAATGAAGTGGGGCAAACAAAATTAGAGAAAGACTGTGTTGAAGATAGAAATGTGAGCTCAGTCAGGGACGATTCAAAGACACTCTGCAGAGTCTGAGTGGTCCGAAATTAGTGAAAAATGTTCTTATAATTTCTTACTCTGTTCCAAAACAGCCCTTTCCTTCAAGATTATCTCGAGTAACTCTTCACATGTAAACAACCAACCAACCTCATCACCATCGGTCCTCTCAGTTTTGCTTATTTGCCGTGTTCTGTGCCGTGCTTAGTGACAGCGCCCCTGGTGGTCAGGCCGTGAGCGACCGCTTCGCCCTCAGCTGGGACTCGGTGCTGGTCAGCTCGGACAGCATCATCGTGGCCCGTCTGGACGGCCGGGGCAGCGGCTTCCAGGGTCAGAGGATCCTGCACGAGGTTCACCAGAGACTGGGAACCGTTGATGTCCAGGACCAGATTGCGGCAGTGGAGTATGTAATCAAATCCGCTTCATTCTACTTTAAACCGTCTTGTAGTTTCTGAGCCTTTATTTATGTCAAACTCTGCAGTTGGCTTAAATAAAGGTATAAGGTATAATATGTACAACAGAGAATATGGACAGTTTTTACTGACGTACAGGTTGCAGCTGCTGCTTTCATCTTATCTTGTCAAGCAAGCTTTTGATTAACAGTCTCTCAGTTTGTTTTTTTCTGTCCCTGGAGGAGCATACAAGGAGAATAAAAGTGGCATTGATTTTGTTTGCAGTCTCTTCCATTGTCTGCACTCGTCAGTGTGGCACCAGATTCCCGTTACGATGTGTTTTCTCTGCTCTGATGTCGCTCATCTGCCAGCAGGAAAAAAAAACGTTTGGTTTCTTTTCGTTTCCATCCACTTTTCAGCCAATTTCCTGTCGTTATTATTTCATGTTATGTCAGTAAATCGTTTGTTAATTGTGTGGATTACTTTTACCATTCGTTCACTCTGGTGCTTCGACTACCTTGTGGCTACCTTGTGCTTTAAGAGGAGATTCACCTGTTTTATAAAGAGAGCCCAGAGCGATCCACATCCTGTCAATGCCCTGAAGAGCATGTTAGTGAGAAGCTGAAGCAGATTTTGACAACTCACAGCTCTTTTCCAGTTGGTTTAATATGTTTTTTGTTTTATTTTAATTCTGAGTAAAATAGCCTGTTAAAAAGGATGAATGCTGTCATCTTCTGTGAGTCACTTCAAGCATGAAGGTCCTGCAAGGTTTGAGAGGTTTTCACACATGAGATTAGGGGCAGACGGGTGTGATTGGATGGATGTGGATGTGTTAATCACGTGATCACTTGAGAGCTGCTCTCAAAGGTCATTCAACAGCTGCTGTGAGTAGAAGTGAGTCATTTGATGTGTCTTATTATTCCCTCATAGCGCTGATTTCTTTTGGTAGCGTGCATAGAAATGTCATACTGCCTCTTTTTTAGTCATTACACATTCTGCAGGACATACCTCCTAATTAGTGCTCATGACGGTACGTAAGGAAGTTGTTGTACATTAATTAAAATGTAATTTGCTTTGCATATATTGGGCTTTATAAGGTGGTAGTAATTATCTCCTCACAAATGTAGTCTATTCTGTAACAAAACAAAAAAAACCCAGAAGATTAAAATTTTCTTTTTTTTCAGGCAAATCTTCCCCCAAAAAATCTTGTGTGAAACCATTTAAATATATTTTTTTTATTTTGTTTTCAGGAGAAGAGAAATTAGCTTCCGATGTGGAACCGAGTAAAAAAAAACACATATGACATTTTTATCATATATAACTATGATGTCACATGAAAATGCTCATATATCAGAATAAGGCTAATAAATGTTACTGCTTGATTTTACTCGTGGCACTGACGGCAGATTATAAGACAACTATAACACTTTCCTCGCCAAAAGAAACACATGACAGTAATGCTACACAACCTGCTAACACACAATATCTTGTGTTTAAATGAAAACTTTCCTGTAAGAAAACATGAATGTTTGTAACCCTATTTAGAACTCGAGGTAGTGATTTACTCAGCCTCTTGTGGTTAAAATGAGCATTACAAAAAAAATATTTTCTCCTGCTAAAACTTTTTTTCAACCAATTTCACAATGAAAAAATGTTTTTTTTTTAGTCAGTTTCACACATAAAACAAATTCCTAAAAAAAATGTTTTATTTAGATGAAAAAAAATTCCTTAAAAAAAGATTATTTTCTCTGACATTTTTTTTTCACTAGGTTTCACACAAATTTATTTTTATTTATTTATTTATTTTTAATCTCCTGAAAATGATTTGAAAAACAAATTAAGGAACTTTATGGAAATTAAGAAACCTTCTTTTCACATGTTCTAAAGTCGTAAACAGAAAAATGGATCACCAGAAAAAAAATAAATAAAAAAAAATAAAATAATAATAATAAATCCCCCTCAGGGCTTCTGTAGTGTCCAAATAACTCTAAATTAAGTGCATTCAGCTCAGAATCTGTTCCCCTATAATAATAATTACTGCTAATTAGACATTTATTAACCCACACAGGCTCTGCTAATGAATATGTTCATGCAGAATAAATCAAGAGAAAGTGCTTTTTAATGACTTATGAAGAGGAAATATGCTGCTAATCTGCATGTTAGTGAGAAACTAGTAAACGGTTCATATTTGATTAACATTCATCGATTCACTGGTATGATCAAACGTTACAGCCTCAAAACTACAATTATATATCAGTCTATTCTCCACTGAGTCTCTGTAAGATGTGACTGCTGAGAGTCTCTGCAAATATACAACCGACGCAGAGAAATGAACTTAATGAAATAATATGCAAAATCTGCTCTTTTGAGTTTCAGACGATGTGAATGTGTTTGTGTGTTTTCCTCTTCAGATACATGATGAAGTTTCCATATATCGATCGGACGCGGATAGCAGTGTTTGGAAAGGTGAGCGGGTGTTCTCGTCTGTCATTTAAAAATAAATTAAAGTAAAAATAAATTCAGTCCACGGTCTGTTTTTGACATATATGCATATCATAAACTGAGCAAAATCCACGTTCAGTGTTGGAATCGATTTAAAAAAGATGAAATGCTTCTTTTTTTTTACTGAAATTATTCTAAATGTTGAGCTGAAGTTTTTAGTTTTTAAAGATTTGAAAGCGTTGGAGGCCACTTATGATTACGATTCCATTTCTAGCGAATAACTCATGATTATTATTTTTTTTTATGGTTTAACAGCTTCAGCGACTCAACTGTTGATTTGCCTGGATGTTTCTGTGTCTGTCCGTTCAGGGTTATGGAGCGTATCTAACATTAATGATGCTCAAGTCCACTGACAGCCTCTTCAAATGTGCCTGTGCGATGTCACCAGTGACAGACTGGAAACTTTATGGTGAGTATAAAGACCGTCCACACAAACACACTGCAAATATACCTCAATATGTTGTTCTTTAGCTGCTGCCTGCTTACAACACCGTATCTATAGTCCAAAGTGAAGAGCATCCTTGAGAGTGCTGCTGTATTTACATGTTTCACAGTGTAAATGATCTGTACTCACCAAAATATTTGGAATCAGTCCAGTAGATCATCTCAGCTGGCAGCTGCGAAGTGGCTGCTGGGAAATCGATCGGGGGTAACTGCGACCGTCAAAGTACCATCCGCTAAAAGTTCTTGTTTTTGTCACTGACAGACTGAAGTTATTATTCTAAGAGTTTGGACGACATTTCAGAAACGGTTCCTTCAGAGATGGAAGTTTTGTTAAATGTTCGATCCTTTTTGTAACCAGAAAACACCGACGCTGGAACCAGGCGGCGCCACTTCAAGCAAGAAAGTAAAAAGACATCCTCATGCTAGCTACAGCTTTTATAAGTGAGGTGTCTCTTTCGTTACTTGCGTTGGTATTTTGCAGTTGGTGGTTCTTACCATAAAGTGGTACAAGGTCTGAAAAGTTTGGGAAGTTTGATCTCCCCAAACTCCTCTCTCCAACTCTGACCAACCTCGTCTTCCCGCAACGTCTTCCCTGAATGAGACTTGTGCAACAGAAAGGTGTCTCTCTGTATAAATCGTTTCCAAAATGTCACTGAACACTTCAAAAAAAATAATCCCTCTTGTTGGACGTGACTTTGACGGTCGCAGTTGACCAAAAGAATTCCACTGCAGTCGTGTCATGGCTGCCAGAAGAGGTAAACTACTGGGCAGATTTCCAAAAACATATGAATCATTTACACACCTAAACAGTTAAGTGCAGGGCGCGGGTTCAATAACACTCTCTCAGCTGCACAAGGTGTCATTTCCTCCTCACTGACAGCGTACTGTCGGGCTCCGGCTGACAGGAGCTCCACTCTGTTTGGGTGTTTAGCTGCAGCTGAAGCTTCGTGCTCCAGCGGCTCTGTTAAGAATTTATCACTTCTCATTTGCACAGCATCAGCGTTCTCTGAGAGATACCTTGGCATGCCATTACGGGATGACAGCAGATATCAGGTGCGTGTTTACCGCCTCCCCTCACTTGTTTGCCGTTGATCTTTGAAAGCGACTCGCGGTAACATCGCCGACACACCTACAGTTAAGCTCCCACAGTCGCTGAGCGCCGCTATCAAAGCGAGAGGCGGCGGCGCTTTGCTTTTCCTTGTGTTTTTTTCATGCTCCGGAGGATTTTGTCAGTCATCTCTCTCTTTGGTTGCTGTGTGCACCGGTGTGTCAGATCACATGCCGGAAGGTTTTTTTTTCTTTTTTTTTTATGAGCTGCTGCTAAAAGGGTTGCCTGGCACTCTCAGGCCTCCCGCGCAGACGAGATGTTGAGCTATCAGAGGTGTTTTCAAGGTGTTAGCGAGCACACTGCAAACAGCCCGACAACAAATCTGTCCCCAACACGTAATAACAACTGCTCTCACAGTGCTTCAGCTTCCTGCCTGCAGACTCCACTTTACATCTTCCCTCTCACAATTTGTACAAACGCTCACATTCCGAAGCACCGAGAATAAAGTCAGTGGGAGATAATTTATCCCTTGAAAAATCTCTTTTGGATTGAATGAGAGAGTCTGCGTGCGTGTGTGTGTGTGTGCATGTAATCTCGATATAATGTAATTCACCACAGCGTCTTTCATTTCATCATACTTTTCACGTTTCTTTTATTGCTTTCCTCAACACCAGTTAGCATTTCTATCAACCTATTATCTCCCCACCGTTTCTGATTTCCTCGCAGTTTTCCAGCGTGCTGCAGAACGTTCAGGCACTTCGGGAGCAGACGCTTATGCTGGTGCACGGCACGGCGGACGGTAAGAGACAATAAATTGTGACAGAGTGAAAATACCGTATCTGTGGTGCATCAGTGCTGAGCACAGAGACGCACGCAATCCTGGAGGGTAATGAGGCAAATGCTTTTTTAATCAAAAGATAAAAGGAAAAGTGGGTTATCTAAATGGATGCTGGGATTTCCAGGGGAAAACATTCGCCAGTGAATCATGCATGTCGAATTTGTTCAGGTGTTTCCATCAGGACGTGATTGTCTATTCTTTTTCCCAGTTAGGATTCGGGCCGAATCTTTGCTGACATGTTTCGTTTCTTTATTTGCAGCCAACATCCACTTTCAGCATACTGCTGAGCTCGTCAAGAACCTGGTGAAAGTCGGAGCAAACTACTCGATGCAGGTGTGGACCGCTCAGGCACATTTCTTTTCACTGCATTTTCTAAAAGCAGGGACGAGAACGCTTGTTTTCTACAACGCAGCAGCAACACATACAGCTAAAAACGTATTGAGCGGCTCAAACCCTCTGTGAGAATAAAGCCTGCAGTGTGTGTGAGCTGCTGCTGAGCTGTCGGATTCTACTTTATAGATCAGGAGAACGGTAAACGCCACAGACGGTCACAGTCTGCTTCTCTGTAACAGCTGGAGGAATCGCAGACAGTTTGTAGGATCACCTGCAGGTTTCTGCACTCGAACCATCATCCACAGCGTCATTTAACTGTCCGACAAACATACTGCGTCTATTAAAGGATAATTCCAGTTTATTTTAAACTAAGGCTTTTAGGATTTCACCTCATGATTACTGAGGCCACAAGAATCCACAATAACTGTATTATTGTGATATCTACAGAAACCTTTGGAGGGAAAATGGCATCATCCACTCACTGGCGGCAGCTGTCAGGCTCGTGACTGCGTCGACTGTTTTTCTTCAGTATTAAGGCAGACGGTAACCAGCGTTAAGCTTCATTACCGCCACCCACTCTGCGTTTACCTGCAGTCAGACTCAGACGCCATCCTTATAAATGATTTCTTATAGAAATGAAATATTGTATCTGTAAGCTGTAGGAGGTCAGCACAGCCACGGTCATATGAAAGAAAATCAGAAGTGTCCTCTGAGCAAACATGAACATAATGTTCTCTGCAAGAGTTTTTTTTTTTCTTCTAAAAGAAACATTTTCAAAAATAGCTCACAGATTAAATTATTGTTGTTCAAGGAAGATTATAAATGAAAACGCTCCAATTTCTTTTCCTTTTGGTCATTTTTTTGTAATTTTCTTTGTCATTTTTACATTTATAAGAGGAGATAAACAGAAATTTTGAAGTATTGTGTCGAAGACTGGTCGAAACTCCCGTCTTGAGAACTCTTACTCTGTCTGAGACGACAACAGCAACTCTGTTGTTTTCTGTTACAGGTTAAAACGCTTATAGACGACATTGAGAATCTCATACAGGAGGAGAGATCATGACTTATGTTATAAAGAGGCATTCCGTGAAAATACGTGGTGTGTTGAAGTTAGATGTCCTGAAAGGTCTTGTGCTGTAGACCACCAACGAAACTAAGAGAAACTGATGACGAACTTCATCACTTTCAGTACTTTGTTGTTTCTTCCACATCTGCAAGCTTTCAGAAAAAGCATCTGTCAGCCGACAAACCTCTCTCCACTAAGTCACTTCCCTTTTTTTTTTTTTTTACCACATCAGATCTACCCAGACGAGGGACACTTCCTGTCTCAGCAGAGTCGCCAGCACCTCTACGCCACGCTGACCAGCTTCTACAGGGAGTGCCTGAAGGAGGAGTTACTACCGCTGCCCGATGACGAAGAGGAGGAGGAGGAGTAGGCGGGAGCAGCGGCTTCGAGGGTCAGACCTTTTGGCAGCAGAGCTTGAAGAATTTAGCTGAAAATCCGTCAAGGCCTTTCACGTTTTGGACCAAGTGTTTAGCCGGACATGGAGACTGGGTCGGAGCTGCTAATGCTCTTAAAGTGTGTGTGTGTGTGTGTGTGTGTGTGTGTGTGTGTGTGTGTGTGAGCGCTCCAGTGCGTGTAAATGTGTTGAAAAGATAACTGAAGGACACGACAGAGACACTCGCCGGGACTTGAGACGGGGGAACCGCCCTTTAGCATAAAGTCATTTCGGTCACGGGACGCTCTGTTTCTCATCAAAGCGCCCGGACGGCCGCCTCCATCTCCCGCCGGCTCCCCGGGGCCCCGCGGTCATCCACACGTACCAAGTGCATGGTTCTTTTTTAACCCTCTCGGCTTCACTCATTATGCCATGTTAGTCTCCTTTGTGGTAGCACTCGGGGAGAAAAAGAACACAGATGTACACTTTTGATCTCACCTCTCCTTTGGTTGTTGTATCGTTGCACAAGGAAAACGCTCCGGCCATCCGCGCAAGAAATGTTTAGTCACGCGACCGAGTCGACCCTGGATAAGTGCTATTTCCCGCTGAGATCCGCCGCCATCGCCCCACCCTAAATGAAAAACAGTCTTTATAGGTCACACTTTACTGTACAGGGGTCTTGTGTAGACATGTACAATGCCTTATGGGGTTCAACATACTGTATTATTACTTGCTGGCAGTGGTAGTCATCCGTTAGCAGTGTCATGTTAACCTATGTCAACTCAGGTCCTCGAGACACAGCATTGCAGTCAGTTTAGTACACCGTGTCAGCTGTATGGCCACGAATAAGTTATGAATTATATGTGCAGATATCGGCCATACAGTAATTCCAGTTTCAGGCCACGCTGCTAAAGTTCTCCATCTTAATACGTCATTTAATCTCATTTTTCTTAAGAAATCTCAGCTTTCTTAAAATCTCCACGAAAAGGTGCGAGATGATTTTGCAGAACGTCTCCACCGGATACAAAAGACATTTTCTCTACTTCTGGGTTTTTCTTTTACTTCAAGCGAGAAATAATGTTAACACCTAGTTTTTTTTTTGTACAGGTCTGCAACATTCATGGTAAGTAGGTGGTGATTAGCAAGAAAGATACTTTGAATTTACCCCAAATTTCAATGAACACTTTATAAATAGCTGAAGCCCGCTCAGACATTTTTCCTCCGTTTTCTCCACGACAACAAGTTAAATGTGCTTTCTTAAGATCACAAGTTATTTATTTAATTATCACAGAATAGCAACTGTTGCATTTCCCAAGTTAACAAGATAATTATTCAGGACAAAATGACTAAATAAGATTCATAAGAGTGGATCATTACATACACACTCGTCTGCGAGGTGAGTTTGGGAGTTTTAAAGCAAAACCTTTTATGAATTGTTGCCTTTGATTAAGGGTATTTCTTTAATCTGACGTTTTCAGCTTCAGTCAGTCGCTTCACCTGTTAAGATGCTTTATCTGCATGCTGGTCTAATAGACATTAAGCTATAAGGAATAAAAGGGAGCAATCTTTTGTTTTGCTCGTTTTCTTGGGATCTGGTGAAAAAGATCTCGTTATCTCAGGAAAACAACACTTGTCATTCCGTAATAGTGACGTAAATAACTCGCCAATCGTGAGAAAACTGATACAATTCAACTTGTTATCACGGAAAGACTGAGGAAATAATACGTTTGAGTTGTTGCAGCTTAATTTCAAACTAGCTTCTGCCCAACTTCTGCAGGAAATAACAGAACCTCGGGGTAAATTTCAATACATTCTGAGGTCATTATTGTTGTAATCTGAGGATAATTTCAAAGGAAGTTCAAATATGCTGTTTGGTAATTTTCCACCTTACTTACTGTGAAATGTGTAGACCTGTAAAATGATCATGTTACCAAAATAACTAAAGGACGTAGGTGTACTACTAAGATGGACAATTTTCCAGTGTCAGTAAGGTGTTTGCATGTCTACAGGGAATGTGTCAAGTGTTGCCACATTTTGTACAGTACAATACAGCAGAGTGTGTATATAAATATATTTTTGAGACGTCAGATCTCATAGATAGTTTAGTCTATGGGGATGGATTGATTTGACCTGGATGTCTTGTACTTCTTTTTATTTGTTTGTTTCTTTTCAGTTTCGTTTTTTTTTCCTTCCAGCTGTTGATTTTCTTCTTAGGATGGATTTTGTAATGCTTGTTCTTGTTCTTTTTGCTGTTTAAAAAAAAAACAAAAAAACAAAAGGGAAAGGGCAGGGTTGAGGTTTTGGGGGTTATTGTGATTGTCCTCTAGTGATGATTATAAACAAATAAAAAAAATATGAAAAACAACCAGTTTTGCTGTTGATGAAGGCCGTCGGTCGTCCAGGTCACGGTGATTCTAAGTGCTGTATCGTAGGAAACTGGATGTGTTTCTTAGTTTCAGACCGTCTTTGAACAGACGAGGTGAACTGATATTCCTCCTCAGAGAGCTGAATAACCATTTACACCTGTGCTCACCTCGCCCGAGCAGCCCACATGAAGGCCGGCTGGGTCAACGACCCACAAGTGGCCCTAACGACTCCGAAAACTCAGAGCTCACACGTTCCCTTAACGACTCTCTGAGGACACTCCCACACTGAGTTTAAAGGCCTGCGCCCCCTCCTGTGAGTTAGAACTGAAGAAGTCTCTTGGATTGGAGGTGAAATGTCTTCTAAAAGTCCAGTTGCCTACGATACAGCACTTAGAACAGGTTCTGCTGGTGTTCAGAGCGCATCAGTCACGTTTGTTTGCAGGATCAATCATCCAACTTTTCAATTTAATGCTGCATTTGTCTCCTCACCTTGAGACTCCCATTAAAGAGGAGAGGTAGTCTGTTATGGCTTTCACACCTACATTAACAACTCCACTTGTTCGGAGTGATCATCGCTGCCGAATGTCCGCCTGCATTAATCACTCACAGGCCTCTGCAGTCGAGCAGATGGTGACTCTGCTGAAGGACAGACACTCTCACATCTGCAGGATCTGAAGGGCCGGAGTTAATGCAGGTGTCTTTCATCAGTGCAGATCAGCCTGTTATTCACACTTTGATAAGTTCTCATTCTATGAAAAGCTTCTTTTGTGCTTTGAGAGAAAAAAAAACCCATCTGAGTTGAGACAAAACTCTTCAAAGGAACAGCAGCATGGTCCAGGTTTTCAAGTTCAAAGTCTTATTCATCATACAGTCATGTACAACCTGCAGTGACATACTTCAGAGTGCTCAACTTATGACAGAACCACTTAATTGGACCCGACTTTAAAACCAGGAAGTGTAGATGGTCCGGACATAATTAACAGCCCGAGTGTCACTTTGTGTCAGAAAGTGGTGGAGACAAAAGGGCTCAGATGAAAAGAAGTCTTTTGAAACGGTCTTCAGAACAGGTCAGAGTAGATATTAATGTTGGAGAGAGAATATGACATGACAGAATATGACATTACAAATGTATTTCATCCCATTGGTTAACATTTCTTGGAGTTTTTAGCTGTATTTAGGATATAGAGAGCCAAAGTCACGCCCTTCCGGTGGACTCCATGGGAACTTATCTTATTATTTACAAAAATCTTTAATTGTTCCTTGTTGAACAACACATACGATGTTTGTCAATATAAAAGATCATTTTCCAAGTCAAGAAAGTTTCAGTTTGTCATAAATAAAGTAAAATAACATGTAGATTTGTGACAAGACGTCACTAACGAGACTGTTAGCTGTGTCCTCTTTATAATGACGTATTTTCACAGTCTGATATTTCATTAGTTTGATGACAAACTGGGACTTTATTGACTTGGAATATTGTCTTTAAAACAAACAAACATAATATGTGTGAATCATGAAAAAATTCAAACAGGATCAATAAAGTATTTGTCTTTCTTCATTTGATAACATACACATTTTTTTCTGAATAAAGGTCCCGGAAACGGAAGTGGCGTCACTTTGTTACATGAATGTAAATCACGGGGGGAGACAGGGAAGTTCAGAACCTCCTTCCTGGGATCTAAAGAGATATTTCTTCCTTGGTAATCTATACAACTGACGACATATTATTTTAAACTATACAATGAATTCCATTGAAAACACTCGTACTCGTTAAAGACGCAAAACAACATGTTTTTAAAGATTGGTCCCCCCCCCCCCGTAAATGGATCACAGTGGTTTGGTCCACTTCCAATCAACGTGCACCTTACACGCGCATGCGCTCAGTGTCCAGGCACAGTTTGGCACTGCGAGAGATGTGGTGAGTAAAATCTTGTTAAAAGTTGATTTTTTAGAGTTTCCTCTGGTCACAAAGGGTTCAGTTTAATCACAACAGCTACTCGGTTTGTGCGAGAACAACAGTTAGCTATTAGCTAAACATAGCGGCCTGTTTTGTCCCCACAAACACACCCGGGTTTGCCGCCATGAACGCGGCTGAAGATGGCCCGACTTCCCGTCAAAACAGTATCGATGTTGTCGCCTCAAACACGGACAGAGTGTCCCGAGTCCTCCTTCAAAAATATTAGCAGGTGTCATGTAAACAAATTTTGAAACTAGCTGACTTTGCGGATCACTGTCTGTCAGTTTATGGAGTGGTGTATTTTGTAGTGCTGAAACCCGGAAGTCAGGTATTTTTTTGCACATCCGGTTCCGTCGTCTCAACGTCTGTGAGTTTCAGAATGGGTGTTTGGTTAAATGTCTGAAATAAGATGTGTGGTTATAACAGGCTGGAGATATTTACACGTTTTGTTCAATGACAATTTTTATAAAGCTGTTATAAAGCTGGAGTGTGCTAGCTTAGTAAAATAGTGATTGCAGTCTACTGTATCTCTGATTTAAAGGATTTTTAAATGTTTTATTTTAATTATTTCCACTGATGCAACCTATTTTGTATGGTTACAGGAAACATCATGTTTGACATTACCATGACACTTCTTTCGTTTGCGTTCAGCTCAGTCTGAACCTGAGGAAAGGTTTGAATCAGCCAGAATAACCTGCTGGACGTGTCGGGTTGATAAAATACTCTTTATCACCTTCTGCTGCTCCGTCCTGTTTGATTGTCACAAGAGATATTTGTGTATTTTGTTGCTCAAGCCAGAATTTAATCTGCTTGTCAGGATTTATCATCTAATCGCCTGTCAGTTTGTCCGACACATGAATTCTCTTCAGACATGTTGCAGTTTGAGAAATCAATCTTACCCGGATGTCCATTTATTGTAGTCGATCTGTTTAGTTTGGTTTGATATGTCTCAGCTGATGATTTGAAAGTCGGGGATGAACTTTTGACATCCTTCCAGCTTGTTAGTGTAACTGGTTTTTTACAAGGACAGTGATCATTGTCACTGTAAACGTGCTGCTGTTAGCCAAAATACTTACTTTTAATGCTGTTAAACCACCAGCCACTAGCTGATAATACAAGCTAATGTTAATACTAATGAGGACTTTGTTTCTGTGGAATCAGATTTGCTTTGTTGTACTCATTTTTCTCTCTGTCGCAGCTGGAATATGAAACAAATGTTAACTCTGGTTTTGTGGCTAATCTTCAGACAAGACAACTCACATCCCATGAGATGACTTTATTCCAGTTAATGCATAAAGACTGAGGCAAAGTGTTCTGGGATTGCCAGTAAGTGATGTTGTTTCATTTCATTGAATGTTGTATTGTTTCTTGAGTGAGAGGCGTCTCCATCTGTGCTCCGCTCGCTCCCACCAGGATAGAGCTCGGGGAAATATATACACTTATTTGCTTGATTTATGTCAGTGAGGCAAGAAGACAAAGATATCTGTCTCACGTCTGTGTGTTAAGTGCAGCGAGTCAAGATGTGTTTAGCTTTGAATACATGCAGGAAACTTTAAACCTGCTCAGACAGACAAAAAAAATCACTGATGTTTTTCGGGGATGTTTGGTACCAGAACTACTTTCAGCAAGTGTGAAGTTGTTGTGTGCAGCTTATAAACTCTCCTTTTCACAGTGACATTGATTGATTGGATATTAAAATATTAAACCTACAGATTTATTTTTCATTTGAGTAACTGTTACTGAGTGATAGGAGGAATAAAATCTTCTAGAAGATAAATAGTTCCGATTTTTTTCCCCCTAAAAGATCAGATTATTTTTTTTCCAGGCAGAAAAAATAATATTTTCTCATTTGATACATTTCTTCAAAAAACTCGAGTGGAAAACACTGTCTAGAAGAAAAAAAATCTTTTTTTTTTAAAACATTTTTTCCCTAAAAAATCACTTTTTTTGTAGGTGGAAAAAAATCTTTAAATAAATTCTGATTTTTTTCATAGATTTTTACATGTGTGAAACTAGTACTGAGTGCGGGGAAATAATAATGATGATAGGAGGAAAAATAAAGAAAAAAATGTTTTCTAAAGATTCAGATTCTTTTTTTTCTAGGTGGAAAAAATAAAATGAAAACCTTGTTCCATGTTCCCCAAAACTACAGACTGCTCCTCTAAGATAGTTTCTAGGCGAAACCATCTCCTGTCTTTGACATGTGATGATTTTATTCTTCTCATGTCACTTGAAGAAACAGAGACATTTGGATTCGCCCTTTACTGTCAGTGTTTAATGAGTCTTGGTCTTGACATTATGTGTCACTGATGCTCAGTCAGCACTTTGAAATCCAGATCAGCTCGGCTGTACCAGATGTGGCTCTGAGTGAAACTCTCTTTATTGCTCCAGCAGTAAAACAGACGCAGGACAGTCTTGTTTAACAATTTATTTCAGCATATAAATTTCCCCAAGTATATAAATGTCTACTGTCGACATATTGACTATAATGTACAGTATATATATATATATATGACAGAGTCATTGCATTCTGACAGGATCAAGCAAGTGCATTAGTGTCAGCAGCACAGGATCATGGTCTGAGATGATCTGGGTTGCTACGTCGTACTGGAGGACAGATATGGTGATCAGACGGGATTATAGGAGTCTGGTTATGGACGAAGCACGCTGTACAGAACAGACCGGAATTATTACACGTTCACATCCTCCACTCTCGTTGCCCGTTCGAAACACTTCTCACATTTCGGGATTATAGTCGCTACATGTAATGCTGAAGAATCCAGTTGGTTATAGACATTCAAAAGTGTTAAAGTGAAAAGAGCGTCTGTGTTTGAGTGAGTTCATCACGAGAGGAATCACATGAAACCACTCAGTAATTTTGCAGTGTAGTTTCTTCAAGGAAATCAAAATGTTCTGAAAAGAAAAAAAACAGCTTGTCTTAACTCTGATTACTACATACTGAAGTCCTGAGGGGAAGTGACATTTTAGCTTTTAAGGTAATTTATTTTCCAAGTCAGATCTAAACAGTTCTTCCTCTGTGTTTGTGACTGGAGTGCTGGTGAAAACAGGGGAAAGTTCTTTATTTTTATTTGTTTTTTTAATTCTCTTGTCAAAGCAAGATCACTCAGAAGCATTTTTCCTGTGTGGGAAACAGAGTCAGAAAAAATGTCTTTTTAAAAAAGCTAAGCAAAAACGTGGTCACACAAAACTTTTGACCTGAACCAACAAAAAAAAAAGAACTGTTTCCCTCGATTTACCAAAAAAAAGATTTATTTCTTTTTGCAAGAGTGATTTTTTTCCTCCAATTTGTAAACTGAGTGAAAACCCTTTTTTTCTCCCTGAGAGAAACTTTTTTTCCCGTTCTGGTAAACAGAGTTCATTTTCAGGATTTTCAGTTTTTTTTATTCTTGTGTCAAATCAAGATCACTCAGAAACATTTTTCCTGTGTGGGAAGCTGACTGAGAAAAAATGTTTTTGCAAAAAGATCTTTTGACCTGAAAGAAAAAACAATTTTGTTTACTCGATTTACTCGATTTACAAAAAAAAAAAATCTGCTGGAAGAATTTTTTATCTTCTGCAAACTTTTTCCATGGAGAAACTTTTTGTAAACAAAGTTAATTATATTTTTCTTTCAGGACAAAAAACAAGAGTGAAAATTGAAATGTTTTGGGGAAAACTTTTTTCAAGAGAATACTTTTTTTTTCTTGTGTGAAACCGAGGATTATCTTTTTAGGAGAATCTTTCTTTGTAAATCACAAGAATTTGTTGTTGCTAAATGCTAAACTACCCTGGAAATAAAGCAGCGTTGCACTGCAGCCTCTCAAGGCTGAAATAAGAAAACAAACAGGAAAAAAAAAATTCTTATGAAAACACTTTAAAGAACTTTCAAACAACTTTAAACTTTTTTTTTTTTTTTTTTTACACCTGGATAAAAACTATTGATTTTACAAGATGAAATTTCATGAATTTTTCTTCCACTTCACACATGGTGGAAAAAATTTTTTTTTTACAAGGTTTCACACAAAAATAAAAAAAACCTCTCGACAATGTTTTTCAGTCTGAATTTTTTTTTCACTTTTCAAACATTGAAAAAGATATCCTGAGAATGTTCTCCCACCTGATTACACTGATAAAAAAAAAAAATCAATTCAGAAACTTGAGAAGATTATTTTGGCAAAACCTCTTTTCACCTGTTCTCAAGAATTCAACACCTGTGAGGAAACACTTTGGATCGGACTCAGAATGGGTCACCAGAAACTGGAACCCCCTCAGGGCTTCAGTATGAACCTGTAGCCGATGTTCCAGAACAGCGTCCTGCTTCCATGATGCCTTTCATTTACTACTGACATCATTTTGGTTCCTGGCTGATATATTGGTGTTAGCATGCGCCCATTTTTTTTTTGACAACTGACTTTTGACATTTTCACAGAACTTCACACCGAGCTGATAGAAACTAGAGAAGAAGGACGAGCGGCTCCTCCAGCAGAGAAACTCGGAGACTCATTTCATTATACGAGGACATCTCATCAGGATTCACTGAAACACAGGTGACTGTTATTATTGCTGAAAACATGATATGTGCTCCAGACGGGATTGAAATCACTGACCAGCACAGATAATGTTACTGAATATGGCGAATGTATTTGAGTCTAATGGTCTTAAGATGAGGAATCAAGCGACTATTGAAAATGCAGATGCTCCGGTTAGTGCTTTATTATCTAATTAGACGTTATGGTGACTCTATGATAGTGTGCTGACTCTAAGGTTGGAGAACTGTGACGGCTGTAATGAGGTAAAGGCACCCGCAAATATCTGTTGTGTGATATGATCTCCTAAAATTTGGTGTTAAGTTAAATTGTGGTGTTTGCAGTCAATAGAAATATTCACAGTAGATTACAGCAAAAGTTAGACTCTAAAATGGAAAAATACTAGTTTTGTTTGATTCCCTGACATTTGTACTCAGTACATGAGACAAACATTTACAAACAATAATCATCTGAAGCAGTAAAATACAGCGACAACCATCTTTGACACGATCACAACACTGGAATCACCTCTCTGGTCCCGTCATGCTACATATCTTACACACTGCAGGTCTGTTGGTTAAAACTTAACGCTCTCTGAGTGCTTTTACAGACAGAAGTCCATCAGGAACACACTGTGCTGTGTCTCAGTTCAGGGTCTGCATCCTTTAGAGGAGCATTTGAAGGCCAATTACATCACAACGCCGTTCGAAGGCTGTCTCAATCTGAAGGCTCCTTCTTTTCCCTGTTTTTGGAGGATGCACCGCTACGGTCCTTCGTAGCCTCACATATCCCAAGATTCTTTGCACGGCCGTAAAAGAAGAAAGAAAGAGAGAAAATGGAGACATTGCGTGGCGTAGATCATCACTTTCACGGGCCTGGGCGGCAGAAATTGTAACGCAAGGGTAAAACATCTGGTGATGCGACCAGGAAATGCTCCAAAGGCGAGACTGTCCCATTTAACGGCTAACGAGGTTAACAAGGTCAAAGGCCGGGTCCTTCGAAGGATGCAGACCTGGAATTGAGACACAGCAAATGTTTCTGTCTGATGCTCTTCTTCTTCTCCTCACTAAACTGTGTCACCGCAGGAAGCTCAGCAGGTCAGTCGTCTGCCTTAGACGACTCTGGGCCGACGACCTGCTCCTCCTCGAAGTAGCGTCTGAAGAAGGTGAGCACCGAGGTCAGCATGTAGTGTTGACTCCTGACGGAGGCGATGTTGTGTCCTTCATCTGGGAAAATCTGTGTAACGGGGAAAGACAACAGGGTGTCATCACTTAAACTAGACTTTTCACTTTTTAAACCTACTGTGTTTAATGATTTCAATGTGATTACACTCTAAATGTCGCACATTCAGAGGCCAGAAGCTAAAATCTGACAGTTTTGGAAATAAATGCTGTTATTTTTTTGCACGGTTAAAACTAACTAAAACACAAAATCCTACTACAATAAAGGGTTACTTGCATTTTTGAAACACTTTTTTGATACTTCATGAAATAAAAATATATTTTCAAGACAAAAAATAAGGTGTTTTCTTGAAACGAGCAGCTATAAAAAGTTTGTTTCAATAAAATAGTCCTCAATTTGCAAAACCTGATTTAAATCCGTAACTATCTGTTTCCACAACAAGAAAACATGTGACAGAACTGATGAAATGGTAGTTACACAGCCTCCATCAGGAAGCTTCCACCTCAGTCAGCCTTTAATCATAACAAGGTTGTTTGACCCAGACACACAACATCAAGGTCTCCCCTCGTTATCATCACTCGGAGAATAAATAGCAGCAGTTACCTGGAGAGTGTAATTAACATTTGACCCGGACAGCAGTTTGACCAGCTCAGCAGAATGTTGGAAATGAACAGTGGCTGAAATAAAACAACAAAACAGAAGGGACACAATGAAAATGCATCACAGCAGTGAGAGTCAGACTGTGACACGTCCTCTGTAGGGAAAGAACATAAATCGTACTGCAGAGCCACAACATATGTTGTCGACATGTGTTCACCTGGAAGGTGGTGAAGACGCCTCGACCAGGTGGAGTCAAAGACAAAAACATTTTTTTCATGTGTGAAACGGAGTGGAATATTTTTTTATCAGTAAAAAGAGATAGATTTTTTTTTTCTATGTTCAAAACAGTACAAAAACATTCTCTGACATGTGAAACTGTAAAACAAATTTCAGAAGGAAAATACTATTTTTTTATTTTCTCAGATTTGAAACAGGATTTATTTATCTATATTTTTTTCCAGGAGATTTTTTTTAGTTATGTCTTAAAGAAAGCGAAAAAAAAGAGGGAAACTTAATTTTTGGAAAATTTTTGTCAATCTTGAAACAAGAAATAAAATATTTTTGAAAATGAGAAAAAAAAAATTTCCAGGAGATAATTTTTTTTTCCCTTGTGTGAAACGGAGTAAAACATTTTTTTCATGACTTCGTTTCACAAATGTAGAAAACTTTTTTCCAGGAGAATTTTTTTTTTTTTGCCATTTGAAACTGAGCGAAAACAAATTATAGCAAGAGAAAAAAATATTTGTTGTCGTATCTGAAACAGAATGAAAAGAATTTTTGAGGAAAAAATGTTTTTGTCATGTGAAAGAGAAAACATGTCAGAAGGTAATTTCTTTTCATCACCTTGTTAAACGATCACATTTTTTTTTAACATGTTCTCACAGATTTTTTTCGAAAGATCATCCTGGTGAAACCTTCATTGTCACCTTTAAACCATAAAAAAATAACTCCTGACCTGCCCCTTCAGGCTTCTGTATGAAGTCAATTTCCAGTAAAATATGCTGAGAATCTTCTCAGAAGCATGAACTGTTACAGAGGAGAAACATCTCTGTTCACTGGCTCTGCCTGTGCAGGCTGTTACTCACCGTCTGCTGTGCCGTGGATTATAAGAAAGTTCACAGCACTCGCTGCTGTGATGTTACTGAGCAGACTGGAAATCTGTTGGAGACAGAACACAGTGCAGTTGAAGCAGCAGCAGTTATAACGTCACCCGATTTGAAGCTAATGACAATAAGGAATATTAATTTCACTGAAACACAACAGAAATTTGTGCTGTTAGGTTTAAAGGATTTATAGATTTGTAGCAATCTAGCAAGTAGTTCAAAGCATAAAATCAAAAAATTAGTTACAACTCGAGCGAACAGGCTGAAACGGTGATTTTGCATTTATTCAAATCTGAGCAGCTGCGTTTTGAACCAGCGAGAATGTTTAAACGACTAATTACAGTAATCGACGTGAGATGAAATAAAAAGAACAGATGACCTTCTCCAGATCAGACGGAGAGAGACGAGACTTCAGATTTTTGAGATGCTACTTAATTTCTGAAAAGCTGCAACCTTTAATTTGAAAAAACAAATTACAAAAGTTGCTCAGTTGGGTTTTTATAAATTACGGTGCATCTGAAAAAGTATTTTCTCTGTGTGCCCGACCTTGTGACGGTCTCCATGCTCCAAAGTTCATCTCGGTTAGATGTCTACAATTAATTTCATTAATATATTCATTAATTAAACTATAAAACTGTCACTTTCAGTTGGAAAAAAACTCAGCTGCTCAGCTTTTAACAAACACTAGAAGACGAGATCACATCAGAACTGTTTAATGACGATTTAATGACCAGACTGACACTCAGGATCAGTAGCTTCCTTTAAATCACGTCTGAAAGTATATGTAATAAATTCCAGCCCACTGCAACACGTCTTACCTGTTTCATTATTACCTTTTGACTTTCCAGAGAGAATTCATTCTGAGTCATTTTCCTTTTAGCAAGTTAGTCAAAGGTGTGAACGTCGTGCTGCTGAAAATTCATCTCAGCTTTTTTTCACAGCAGACATTTTGACTTCTCATGGCAGAAAAAGCGCAGGTGTGATTAATCACACCTGTTAACAATGCCTCACTTCCTCTTAGCCGACCCAGTAAGCCGTGCCAGAGAGCCAGCGTGTGCAGGCCGCGGGCCCCGAGGCTGGCAGACCTCAGTGGAATGAAGCCACCATTAATGTTATTAGTTACACCTGTGCTGCTCCTGCCGTGATGTGGAAATGTGCAAAAAGGGCCAGTTGGAGATGAAACCAAACATCACAGCCATTTTAAAATCCATCTGAAGTTGATCCACAGTGTTTACCGGTCGCGTGCATCAAGAGGAAAATGCACCTGCTGTGTGACATCGATAACAAAATGTTGTCACACAAAAGAATTGGTTTTATGTCATTATACAGCAATAAGCAAATAGATGTAACGGTTGTTATGTATCCAGCTCACTGTGATGCAAAAATAAACCCATCAACACTGAGGGAGTGACATGACTGGACTTCCAATCTCTCCGCCAACATAAAAAACTCAACAGTGAAAGGCACCATTTCCCTCCAGCGGCAGGTATGAGGACAGCAATAACCTGGTATTGTCTCTCCATGTGAGACGTGTCTGACACGTCCCACTGTGTCGGCCACAGCTGCTCCAGAGGTATGAAAGAAGAAATACGACTGGCTGAGAGGACGACGATCATCACTCACTGATTCTGGATCTGTCTTTGCACATGCAGCCAGTGGCCGTCACATGACTGAACTAACAGGTGTGCTCGGACGCTTCCTCTCACGGCTCGCTGCTCTCAAACAGGCTCCTGCGTCTGATTTACATGTTTAATGCTCCAATAAACTGTTTATACATGAGTTTGCATTCCAGCTGTGTGACATTGTTTATAGTCCTGCGTCACCCGGGAATTCCACCGGTTGCATTCACGTTGTGGAACGGCTCCGCTGCGGTTTTGCTCCGTCATCCATTAACACCAACCGGCTGAGTTTTGAGTGTTGCAAGGCGGGATTGGGATTAGAAGAAGAGCTTATATCTGTCTCTTTCTGGAGATTTTTGTGCTGGCTTCAACATGGAGCGTTTAACTATGAAAATTAACAGTATGTTATGTTGTTGTTTTGGTTTCTGACTTCCTGTCTGCTCTGTGCTGAATCCGACTGAAATGCAGAAATAGCTGGAACTGAGTAGATACACAACGCAGCAGAACCAGTGGAAGTACACCCAAGTGCTGCGTCTCAATTCAGGGCTCCGGCTTAAGGACCCAGCCTTTGCGGTCTTCGAAGGCGAGTCCTTCGGAGAGACCCTGCTAACCGCGTCAGCCGGTCGGTCCTTTGGAGCATCTCCTGGTTGCGTCACCAGATGTTTTACCTTTACGTCATGATCTTTTGTCGCCTAGGCCCACAAAACTGACGTTCTGCGTCACACGATTTTCTCTCTTTCTTTCTTCTTTTTCGGGCGTGCAAAGAATCTTGGGATATGTGAGGCCACAAAGGATCGTAGCGGTGCGTCCTCCGAAAACAACGAGCATCTGGAGGAGCCTTCGGATTGGGACAGCCTTCGCGCAGCATTGTGATGTGATTGGCCTTCAAATGCTCCTCTGAAGGATGCAGACCCTGAATTGAGACACAGCAATTGTCTGGAGTGAAACCTATCTGGCTCCGTTACCGTGGTGGACCGGACACGGACTGAACATGGACCTGGTGGAATTAGGGGTCAGAGCAGGAGCATCAACCAAGAATAAATATATATTCTAGCCGTTAACGTGAACAGTTAATGCTGTTGTGAATAAAGCTTCATGTTCAAAGTCGTACCTGGTATTTGTTTTCCTGTTTTGCCGGTGAGCCAAAGTACTTCTCAGCGTCGGCCGAACCTTTGAGAAGATGAAACAGGAAGTCGTTGATGAGAAGATACTGTGAGCGGGGAAAGCGATGCCGTCCTAATTAACCCACTGTTCATTCATGATAACACTTCCAGTGACTTTCAGTTTATACTCACTTCGTCACGGATGGAGTGACAAATAGAAAATGCCACTGATGATTAATGTTGATCCATTCTGCTGTTTGTATTAGTCGTCTAGGGTTTGTTTGACCTTCTGAATCAGTGGATCGGTTGTTCAGCGTTTTATTAAATCAGATTTCATAAACATGACGCCTCCGAAGACGTGTAGCCTCTATCTGATTATGAATACATGTCAGCATTGATGACCAAATACTAGACAAATGGGTTGAATTGCTCTTTGAATGTCCTTGTCACACTTGGGAAGAGTTACAACTTCAGATCACTGTAATATAATATGTAATAAAGTAACTACGTGTGACATTCAATGACTGAAGGATTCTCGTCCGTCTCACCGTAGAGTCTCCAGTTTGATATCGGAGCTACAGCGATGCCACATTTGAACACAGAGCTGTGAGAGAGGAGCAGGAGAGTGGAAAGAAATCCTCCGTACGCCTGGAAAAAACAACAACAACACGGGGGCTTTAAAATGATGTTGCATGTAACGAGGAAGTGCATATTATTTAACTGGATCCAAGAAAGAAAAACATCTGTAACACATATGGTATGGTATGGAGAAATCATAATTTCCCCAAAAAATCCTTCTACCGAGTTACTCTATCTGTTCATTAATCACAAACATTATATTGTTACTATCAATGTCTGTGTACGTTGGGGACTTAATATAAATTGTATGTGGTCACACATGAATTAGATACAGAGGCTGTGTTACCTTCCCATAAACTCCGACTCTGTTGCCATCGATGTAGGGCAGCCTGATCAGGTACCTGAACATTTAGAGCGAAATAACAAAAATGAAGCGGTCGTTTGAAGACAGAACGCAGTGAAAGACTTGTTACTTTACAAATTCTACTAAATCTGGGCCAGTTTAAGGTTTAACTGTACTGAGTTAGTCACATGAAGCGTCTTCTAGGTACCAAACTTCCACTTTGTGTTTCCAAGGCCGGTGGCACCTTGTCGGGTTGGAATACTTCCTGGCAGCTACATTAAGGTTCATACATTTACCTGCAATCACTAGGACAAAGTTAAGCACTGTCTGTTTTATCTGTCTCTTTTCATTAATATGCCACGTGTGAATATTAGGAAGGCCTGAATGTATTATTTCAACTAGCCTAACTGAAACTATTAACTGGTTGTCGACACCAAGCTTCGTCCTCAAACTGGAACATAACAGTGTCCCAGCTAACAAGTCGCAACAAACGGACGGGACAATTTTGGACTGCACTCACTCCAGAGCTGTGATCTGGTCCTGGACATCAACAGTTCCCAGTCTCTGGTGAACCTCGTGCAGGATCCTCTGACCCTGGAAGCCGCTGCCACGGCCGTCCAGACGAGCCACGATGACGTTGTCCGAGCTGACCAGTGCCGAGTCCCAGCCGAGGGAGAATCGGTCACTCACGGCCTGACCACCAGGGGCGCTGTCACTGGTGGAGGAAAAGTGGAAAAGCACAAGTTCAGTCCATGAAGAAGCTCAAGAATTCAAATAAAATACACCAAAGTATACAAGAAAGAAGATTTGTAAATCATCCTTGGTTTCCAGGAATTTGTTTCTCAGCTGTTTCATTTAATAAAGGATCAAATAAAAATGATTCTACATTGTTTTAAATGTTGCATACATGATCAGTAGCAGCGGGTACTCCTTCTCTTCATCCAAACCCAGAGGGAGGATCAGCTCCAGGCGAAGTGCTGCAAAAAAAAACACGCCAACAACAGAATCTCAGGACTTTCTTTTACTTTCTGCTGCACACATTTCTAACTCACAGCTTAACATTCAGTCCAGAGTGCGTTTTGATGGTGCAGATGAGTCAAAATGAGTGTTTTGTTATGCGCTGCATGTACGGCAGATCTCTCTTCTCTGACCACATCAAAGCTCAACGCGCTGCATGGTCAGGTAGCTTCATCGGCCATGAAAGATGTCTGTGTTAATCAGTCGCAGCCAAGAACAGACCGGAGAAGTTTCACATTAAATTGTTTTTCCTGAGTTGGCAGCGTGTGAATAGTTCTCTCCTCACTTAAAGTTTAACATATTCTTAAAGTTTTATTTGTGTCACAACTCAGAGACAGCTGGATCTGAAAGTGTTTCCGTGATTCACCCCAGAGGCCTCAGGGCGAGAGAGTCTTCTGAAACCTGTGTGGGCGATTCACCAAATGACACGACGTGACAGTCGTTGAAAGGAATCATTGGATCGTTGTTTGGGGCTTTAACTGGTGTGAAGCTACAGGGCGACAATGTAACGACGGCACTGTCAGCAGTAGATCAGTGATCGTATCACTTATCAGACCCAATAAAGAATTGTAGAAACCAAGTTAAAGCCTGTTACAGGAGTGTTAAAATGTCTTTAACGACCACTGCATGTGCACCCTGAGCTGAAGGATGAAGAATCCTCCAACATCCAAAATAAACAACTATTAACGACTCAGCTCCCGTCTGGCTGTTCTTGTTAAAGCTCTTTACATTCTGTATGAATCACATTGTGTCTAACAGTGAACACAGATTAGACAAAGGAAGCCATCAGTGCTTTAACACTGTTACAGGTGACAGTTCGTCCTCCTGCAGGAATCATTTTCTTTAAAGTTACGTCTGCATGCTACTAATTCGATGTGTCTTTTATGTCAATCCATCGTATTCATTTTTACATTATTAAATTATTGAGGTATTTCAGTCAGGACAAAACTGTTGGAGCAACCAACAGACTGACATTTCCATTTATAGAGGCCAAATACAATGGAAGCCCCGAGGTGCAAGTTCTACAATTATCTTATTTCATGAGCGAATTTTTCTTTTCCTTTGTGTGTGAATTTTCCCCCAAACTTTTTAGTGCTCTATTTTCTAAGTGTCGAGCTGAGCGAGAATTTTTTTTTTTCTGGGGCTTCAGTTCTGAAAAAAAATTGTTTTTTTTCACTCAGCTTGAAACATGAATAAAAAAAAAAAAAATATCAGAAAAATGGAGCACCAGAAAAAACAAATTCTCACTTGTCCCTCTGGGCTCCCGTAACCCTAACCCGGCCTAAAGGCAGCAAGTTGAAGTGGAGCGGAAAAATCTTAACATAAACTTACAATAAGTTTACTTTTCTAACCTAGTTTCTTGTGTGCATGGAAACTAGAGCATGGACCCGACGCAAATCCATCGGATCTGCCAGGCCAGGCCGGGCTCAGACACAAATTCATAAATGATGGTTCAGGTCAGCTTCAGTTGACATGGTTCTTTTCAAGTTCTTTAACTGAAAATGAAGTGATAACTGATAACAAGTGATGGACCTACTGTGCATATATGTAATCATGGTAAACATGCCAGATATAACCATGGTAACAACTATGAAACAGGGCAGAGTTCAAACAGGAAAGACGAGCCACTCTGACAGAAACACAGTGTGTGAAGTGTTGCACAAAATGATTCTCCAACACCCTGATCATTGCTTTTTACCTTAGCAGGTAGAGAATGTTTGTTATAAACTCAGCAATAGCATTTGATGGTAAGACAGTAACAGAACAACAAAGTTCTCTAATGATCGCAGCTTCATACCAAAGTTGTTGATCTGTACTGTTCTTCTTTCCCACTTTGGTGTTGTCCTGTTTATCAGTGCATGTCTTAATACCGCGTTCCTTTCCAGAAACTTGTGCTCTGTAACACGACAGGATGAGAAGAAGAATCACTTCAGTTAGAAGAATCACAGAAAACTCCTGAATAACTAAATCATCATTAGAACGTCTTGCATAAATAAAAAACTAACGACAAATCCTCAAAACTCTGCTCGCGTTGTCAAACACACACTGTCACATTTGTAGTCGCGTAAGTAAAGAAACTGTAAGCACTTTGAAATGTCACCGACCTAAACTGATTTAATACGAGCAGAAAAATCAACACCTCTCAATCTGCGAGCCTGCATGTAGGAGTGGAGGAAGATAATCGTTTATCTGCTGCAGAGTCCCCAGACGCTGCTCTCAGTGCCTCTGATGTACGCTCAACAACATTTCAGGCGCTTAACGCCTTAACCTTAATTGCATCCTCACATCCAGTTTTTAACAGCCGTAAGTTAAAACTCCCGTTGTTGAATTTTGGCTTAATGACTCACGATCTCAGCTGCTTAATCTCCAAATAAGAGGTGATCGATTGATGCTCTATTCAGACACCGAGGGCACAAAGATCTGACTCCAACCCAAACACGATGAGTAAATATACCTGATGCAACCGTGTGAAAGAGTCCAAACAGTTAACCAACCAGTTCAAGTTTGTCAGTGCTGAAGTACTTACTGCTCATGTCACTGAGGTTGTGAAGAGTAGTTTGGGGGATTCCAGGACCTGGAGAAGAAAATAGTTTAGGTCGAGGAATGCTGCAACTTTATCTGACATTTGGTTAACAGGGTTTTACACATCGAGACATTAATCACACATATGATTCATGTTAACTTTAGATGTGTATGAGTTGGCTTCATGTCAGGAAGTGGAGAGCATGCTGGTGGTGTTATGGTTGGACAAACAGACAACCAGAGACGAGACGGTGTGGAACATAAATCCCCTGGATTTTTTTTTAACTTGATGAAAATGTCCAGCTGTGTTTGTGGCGACACAACCAGATTAACTTTAAGCCAAAACAATGTGTTTTTCTGACCCCAACCAATTTTTGTGCCTAAACTTAGCCAGGCAATTAGCAAAGCAGTGTGGAATTCAACCTTAAAATTTAAGTTTCAACATAAGCATGCAGAAACGTACACTGCCAACATTTATTCGGTTGATCGTATTGGCAGGAAAATATAGAGTGAGACTAAAGTGAATGGTGATAAGAGTTTCCTGATGTTGAACATTTAATTTCCATTCAGTTTGGATAATATTTTACTAGTGGCCTCCTCTTTCTTTGACAAACATTGTGGGGTGAAAGGTGTGAGCTTGTGAAGATGCCAGAAAAAGTTTGAAAACCCACAGACTAACCCTTAAAATGATAAGAAAACAAGTAAAGGATCAATTTTTCAGCATGTAGTCGCCGTTGTTTTTAATGTTTCAGCTTGCATTAAAAATTAAAACTGACACGATGACTCAACTGAAAGATTTGGAAATGTTGCTGCAGCGTCAATCTGATCGTGAGCCGCTCAGTTATGATGCTGCTGTCATAACGAGGCGTTACCTCTGCAGTTGAGGACAACATGTTGGTAGTTCGGGCTCAGGATCGCATCATAGAAGGAGCACTTTGATTTGAAGAGGGAGCAGGTGAGGCACTCTTTACGAAACGGATCCACAGTGGAGACTCTGTTAGAGCAGAGCAACACAGATGTGTGAATACAAGCTAATTTGTTTGAAGGATTTAAGAAACAATCCGTCTGTTTCTAGACTTCAGAATCAAAGAATGAGCCAAAATGAACTGTAATTTGATTATGTGTTGACTAATGAAGTGGGCTGCCGTCCACCTGTTTTTCTGCGTCGACTTAATTTGCTCATAAAAATAAAACCTGACTTGAAACGTTGAAAACAAGTCCAATTACAGAAAAACACTGGCTCACATATAAAAGTGTAAATACGACTGCATGAAAAACAAATTAAGCAGCTACATCATGACATATATCAACTATATCAGCAGATTCCTGCATACACATTATGGTTTCCCACCGTTTGAGACGTGACTGTGCTGATTTAATCAAGTCAATTACGTCTTCAGCAATGATTTAATGGCAGAATTAACTAATTCTGAGCCACCAATTGTTCATTTCAATGCACCAACATCTAATATCCGTAATATAAATGACAGCAGTTGATTGACATTTGGCTGGAAACGTGTATACCTGTACATGTGCCGCCGCGTTGAGCCTTCCTCTGCACTCAGGAAATAACTGAAAATCACGAAATCAGTCTGTAAGTTCAGAGGTCATATTCTGTGTTGTTTGATAAGATGGCATGATGTCAACAACTTGTGCTTACACCAAGTTGGCGCTCTCATCGTAGGCCAGAATTTGAACGACTTCCCAGCTTCCTGAGGTCAGGTGGCGGACGTTGACCTCTTGATCCTCAGACTGTTGAAGAATGAGAGAGAATACAACACAGCAGAGCAGAGAAGTGGGTCAACATGACCTCACATGACCTCACATGACCTCACATGACCTGCATGGTCCAAAAGTGGTGCTGATATTTTTCACCAAGCTCAAACTTTCAATCTCAAAACTTCTGTTCCACTTATTATCTCAACAGAAAACTGAATTAATCTCCAAATAATCTACTGCTCAGCATTCTCCTTCATTTAAGTTAATGTATTCTTAATTCTCAGGAAACAGTGTCAGGATATAATTCAAAATGATGGAACTTCAAAATGAAATAATATGAGCAGTATGAATAATTGGAAGTCTTGTGCTTAAGGCAGGACAGATAAGGAGAGAAAGGAGGAAAAGTACACAGACATAAGGAGCTTCATTTCAACCGTCAAAGCACCTAAAGAAATGTATTCGTTTCATTAAAAGTTTGTAATATTCTTACCAGGTTGGAGATCATGGTGATGTGGTTGAATGTCCCGCGGCCTCCGTGTTTTAAGGGCATAGTGATGAAGAATGTGGTGCAGTCCTCGGAGAAGACGGGCTCCTCATTCTGGGGAAGAGAGGAAAAACAAAACCTATTGCAAAAATATTTGGACCTATTTGGATTAAAAGGAAAATGGATTAGAGGCTTGTCTCATGTAAATCTTGTTTGTTCAAATTTAAAGTAAAATGTACCATATTTTTGCAAGAAGCCTTTATGTTTCCTGAACATGTCCAGTTATAGACTGCTGTTTATGTTGTTTACTGTTGAGACATATTTATCCCGCTTTCTCCACCTATATTAGCGCGTCTACACATGTTTTTTTAAAAGCGGGTCAACCAGCTAAATGTCGCTATCGCCCCCATTACCACTTCCCGCAGGCAAGTCTGTGATTTGTCTCGAAAGTGTTACGCTGTTCATCACTGACGTCACAATTTACATCACAAATGCGGTGGAATCAAAACAACAATAGCCAGCATCTTAAATTCCTTCCCTATTTAACAAAACAGTAGAAATTTAGAGTCACTCAGAGTAAAAGATCGGTGAAATTACATGACAAAGTTGTTGTAATGATGCTGAAACACTATGTGAGTCACATAATTCCATCAGCTTTCAGTGTTTTTTACCTGCAAAATAAAAACCGACGCTAGAGGGGAAGGTAGAGCGTCGTTGTTTGAAGCTGCTGTACTTGACGAGTTGGGAGTGAGAGCATGTCGATATTAAAGGCTTTCATATGAAAAATCAACAGCGTTCCTTAAATAATTTATCAAAGGTCGAAGATAACGAAGCGCTTGTTGAGCGACGCACTCACCTGACGGTCGAGCCACTTCTCTGATGTCATCACGTGTTTCTGAATTGAAAAGATGAAATTCAATAAAAAAAAAATCGTTCTTAAAATGTATCACAGATTGCAGAAGACTGAAAAACATTTTACAACAAACAGTCGTACCTTTGTGCATTCACTTGTTGTGACATCACAGAGGGAGAGAATGGACGTGTTTTGAGCTCGATTCACCCAGCGGACGCTCAGCCTCTCCTGCGTCACCCATTTCACCATGGTGATGTAATATTCACTAGGGAGAGCAAGCAGAACGTACATAAGTAATATAAGCAGCGTGGACCAACAGATGCTGTTTTCTTTACAGTGCGTAGAGCTCGAACCTCTTTTCAAAGCTGTCAGGAGGCCTCAGCTCAGTCGTCGAGGAGCTGCCGTCCACAGTGACGACGTAGAGAGCGGCGGTGGGATTGATTTGCCCCATCTGGAGTAAAAGAACAGTGCGAATGTACAATTACATTCACAGGCCGGTTCAAATTGGATGTAATAGCCATGACACACTGCTTCACTGTAGTGATAACAATAAGCGCCGAGCAACACGCCGCTCTTGTTTTCTATTTTTATGTGCTGTTACACTGAACAATGCCAGTAAGACTAAGTAACAAGAGAATATAATGAGAATATAATACATGAAGAGAACAGACTGTGCTGGTGTATATACTGCAGGCCCCGGGGCCAGGCAGGCGTTTTCTTTCACTTAGCCTCCCTCAAAAAATATATAGCTCGTTAGTCTATGTGACACAGGAAAATACAGTACGACCCATCACAAAGGTGTCAGTATCTATTCCATACGCACAGCCATTTCTTTATATTTGTTAGTATTTTCATGTCTTCTCCAATCCTTCACTTCCTGCTCTTTTGGAGGTGTAATACCTTCTTGGAATAACTCTATTCTCTTCTAATGATGCCATAAAATAAAAAGGTAACACATCTGAAACTGCTTAAACCAACAGGAAATAGGGAGTATTTTTCTTTTCCTGTTTTCTAATACTGACACTGCTGCAATCTCAAAACAGGAATACTGTGTGAAAGGTAAATAAACAGAATGCAACGCTTTTTACGGTAAAATTGCAAATTACCAAACTCATAACTATGATTCTTTTAAACAAGTGCTACCTTAATTTATGTGCTTATGTAAAAATAACTAAAGAAAACCCAATCAGGCCCAGTTTGACCAAAAGGTTTGATGAATTGCTATGAAACAGATTCATGCCTCCCTCAGAAGTGACTGTTAAAACTTCTGAACCTTTTATATTTTTTACATGTTGATATTTTTGGTTTATGACCAAAAACCTGCAAAATCATTCCCATCAGCCCGAGCTGCACTTTGGTTTAAGGCTAACTAACAGAGCAACGCTTGCTAACACAATAAGCTGAGATGGTGAACACAGTAAACATGACGTAACAGAAGCACGTTGGCGTTTTCACTGTGAGCATTTTAATATTTAATCCAAAGTCAGTGATGTAAAAAGGAGCCAAAGGTCAAACTTGAGTAAAAGAAAAGACATTGTGTTAAAAAATTACTTTAGAAGAAGTGAAAGTCATACGAATAGAACAATAAAAGTCTTAAGGGAACTGATATTAAATGTGCTTCAGTGGCAAAACTATTTAATCAGCTTTGCATTTTGGACTATAAGTTGGAGCGTTGATCACCATTTAAGGTGTTTTGACATTTTTGATATTTAAAAGATGAAACAATTCATCAATAAATGTGAGAAGTAAGTGAAAATAATCAGCATGTCTTTCTCTTTTGTTGGATAAAGGGACTTAGACCCAGATATGTTCTACAACCTTCGTGTTGTAACTTAAACATGACTAAAAAACAAATATTTAACCTTTAACCTTTACAACCCAACAGGGTCAAAGCATGAAGCCTGCTAGTTATTCTCACATCTCTACATTCTTTTGCCTCCCAGAGCTCTTATACAGAACACTTTGTCTCAGTGACAGTAATTAGGTGATTTCTTAAGTGCAGACGCATGATACCCATGAAGAAAAAACCCTCCAGGGTATTTATTTTACTGCGTATTGACTCACGATGAGATACCCACACAAATTTATCCCCCAGTGACTGAAGCAGAAGTCTGTCAGGCTGCTGTACAGCGTCACTGTTCTCACCGACTAAAAGGAGGAGAAGGCAATTAAATCTCTGCTTCATTTAGTCCCACAATATTATAGCACTTACCACACTCAAGGGTATGAGCAACAGAATCTCTGTGTGTCTGCGTGAGCAGTTTTTACACACTGTGTGGGCAAGACAAGGGTCGAGTGTGGTGCTTTATTAACTAGATGCCTTCCTGTGAACCCTCTCCCCTCATCTGTGGTTCTCAACCGACAAATCGGGCTGCCCTCTAACTCGTGACCCCCATTTCACCAGTTTTCCACAACCCATCTCCCATCTTAGATACGCTAAACATCCGCATCAAAGGATGGGGGGGCTGTGTTAACTTGCCTTACTAAAGCATATCACATTCCTATCCCTCCCAACGCCACAGATCTCTGCAGCCATCCCTCTTCAAAGGAAGCAAGTCACTGTAGCATGAATTAAACAAGGAGAGGATTCACTAACCTGGATGGATGAACTAAAGCAGAGTCCCGGCAGTTGTATAATTCATAGCGCGGGGCTTTTACAGTGACGGTGCAATGAAGGTACATGCAGGTCATAGTGGAGGCAGGATGTGAGGGTTGTTGTACAGTATAAAGTGAGCTAAAATCATCAGGAGCAGTCAGATTTCACCTGGATACTGATGTCGGATTCACTTTTGGTTGTTAAAATGTTATATATTTGTACACGCCATCTTTTTTTTGAAGGAAAGCTCCATTAACACCTGAAATCACTGCAGTAATCCCACATTTAACTGGCTTTAATCAAGAGTTAATTATCGGTGCCGACTAGACTTTCAGTACTCTACCTTTGGATAGGGGTACTCCTTCCCCCTGGGGTACAGCGAGCCTGTGAGGCGGGGCAGCAGCATGTTAGGGACCAGCGAGTCATTGATGGTGAGGTAGGCCAGTCTGGACCCGTCAGGTGACCACCAGTGGGCCACCTGTGTGTGCAACACCTCCTCTGGAAAACCAAAAGAAGATAAATCAGACAACTGAATCCCTGTGATTAACATTTATCAATAGTTAAGATGGAAATTGATGATTGGTTTAATAATTGGTGGATTGACTTTGATCAACAATATCTACTTCTTAAAATGACCAACCCTACTCTGATTCTGACTGGCTAACACTCATTGGTCGGCCTCATACCATCGATAGGTGGAGCTAACCTGTTTTCGTATTTCTTTCTATAATAATCATACGCCGGTGTACGTTAAACTGTGCATTTAACTACATCATTCCTAACTTCGAAAACTTCTGGCTGCATGGCAACAAGTATAAAGAATTTTGTTCTTCAATGCAAGTGCTGTACTTCAGTGGACGTCATGGCAACTTAATGTGAAATTGAGATGAAAAAAAAAAACATGTATTATCACCGAGAAATGGAGGTTGTATGAAAAAAATGCCTGCTTTGTGTCTGACCTTGAGGCACAGATAGAGCGAATACCTTATCTGCAAACATTTGAGTCCCACGCTCAAGGAATTTAACATCACACAACATCCTGAGTTTAATCACACAGGGTCAAAAATTGAGACTTAAATTGTTGAAACCCCCAAGGAATGCCCGCTTCTGTAGGTAACATTTTTGAAATTGTCGATCCCTCCTTCAACTACAGATCCCTTGTTCCAGGTTGTATAACTCGGCATCTTCTCTCTTACCCTCATACAGCCAGTCTGTGATGCCGTTGAAGACGATCCCCTCTTGTCCAGAAGACGTCAGCCTCCATGAGCTGCTCTGAACATCCGTTTGGAAGTAAATGTTGTTTTCAAATATATATATCTGCAGGGGTAGAGCAAGAATGTTACTATGAATTTGAAAACAATGCCAACAAACTGCACTGGTATATATATAACTTATGTATGCATGGAACACCTACACACACTAAATGTGTAAGGAAAAATGCTATGCAGCGGGAGGATTTCAGGGAGCTTGTTTTTGTAATGTTTTATTCATTCAGTGGAGAAATACGTCCAAGATGTAGAGATGTTCTATAGACAAGTTAGATCTTTGCATTCCTGCTGTGTTTTATGCATCAGTCTTGATGGAACAGCACAGCACACAAAGACCGAGGTAATAGAACCTCCATGCTGAAGAAAGAGAAGGAGCCACATTACAATAAGTCTAATCTTGGATGAACTAAAATGAAGCTTAGCGTTAGTTCATGCTGGACACGGATGTCATACGCTCCAGCCGCCGGTCGAATCATTGTGACCAATCAGCCTCACGCCAATCACAGCTAATCTCACCACAAGGCGGTCCATTTAAACATGGCTCCCTCCTCACTCATAACTGCTCATACACAAAAGCTGCCACACGATGCTGCTGCTGGAAAAAGCTCGCCATCCTTGTCAGGGCTCAAGGTTATGGCTCAATCTCGAGCACCCTGGGGGGTTTTATCTGCATTGCGCTCCCTGTTTTGGCTCAGCATGCTGCTCGGTCAATTCAGGAAGCTTCTTAACAGCAGAGCCATCAGCGCCAAACATGGCTGTATTACATTTTTTTTGCAATAAATGGTGAGCTTGCTGAAGAAACTTACAGTAATGTTAGCCTGTCAAAGAGGCTAACACTGATGTCAGCGTGTTCTGGAGGCTATAACCTACCATTAGCATTTGAGCTTTGAATTTCCTGAACCATGCATTAATAGGTATTTTCTCCTCGACCGAAAAGATTAACACGTCCTACTGAAAGCTAAAATTGAACACCAATCTTGTACGTCTTAACAAACTAGCTAGCCAACCATCAGCTAGTTGTCATGGATGTCATACAGGGAGAGGAGACGGCAGTGAGTTTAGGAATCGGTCCTGTAATAAGACATTATGACACTTTTCTAGAAAGAGGCCCCCTGGTGAACTGATCTCACACGGACAACATGCTCATTGATAAAAACATATTCAGTGAGTGCGGGTATCTCTTGTGACAAATGTGCAGGGAGAGTTCACCGGCGATGAATACTAGTTGGTCATTAGTGGTGTGACACTCTGCTGGAGGGCCTCCTGGAGACCAGCTTCCACTGAGGGCAGGTGGAAACACTGAGGAAACGAGATAAATATGCTATCACATGGTTAATTACTTTCCCTGTCTGGGTTGGAGAAAATAATAGAGCGATTATTCTGCACACAATACTCTGCTCGGCGGAGGCATTTCTCACACAGAGAGCTCCGGCCGCCCAACAAGACGTCTTCGAGCTACTGCTTGATTAGTGTAACTGTTTCTGGCTTCTCTTCAAAATAATTGTTCAGTTTAAAGGGAGCGTGTCTTTCCTCACAAGTCAAAAAACAGCCTTTGATCAGCCTCTACCTCAGAGCGGAGAGGGCGTTATGAATGCAATGAATTATACATAGCACCGTATTACATAAGCCATAAATTAAACATTGGTTTTTCACCTTCTGCACGCAGCGAAGGTTTCTTGCTTTTATCTGACGAAACAAAACAGGAATCCAAATGTTGTTGCTGGATTAATTGTTTAGTCAGCGGGTGAATTTTTCAGAACCTCATATTGGAATTATAATAATTAAAGACGCATCCCAGTGTGTTGTCGTTACTTGACCTATAAAATACTCACCAGCTGCTGACCTTGAACGCCCCATGATGCAAACTGGAGAACCGAGTCCGACACCTCTGGAGGATTCAGCTCCCGCACCTCCCTGACGCAAGGACAGGTAAACATGTGTTACACGTGAACCATTTACATTTATTTTAAAGTCTCAGAACAGATACAGTCAGTACAAGTTTACAGTCAGTTCAGCTATTCCTTTAGATGAATAGACTCAGCATCAGCAAAACACATTTTTTCAATGTTTACATTTTTTTTTCCAAGCTTTCTGTCACTGGTATCTTATATTGTAATTATTCACCTTGTATACAGGTTGTAGATCAGGTATGATGCCAGGAAAGAATGCCGGTAGACCTAAAACACAATAAAAAAAAAACAAATTCAGTGTTTTTATGAACAGACCTTTCTTCTTTTATCCATTAATAATAATTAGGACCTCGACAGCCAAGAAAAACAGGGAAATATTCAGATAATCACGACTAATAGAAGGGATTAATCAAAAAGATGAATCATCAAAGCGGATATTCTTACCATTACGTTGGTCTCTGATAACAAAACACAACAAAACCACACGGTGCAAAACGCTCTGAGAGGATTTTGTGATTATGTTCTTTGATGGTTTTGGTGCACCAGCTTTTCCTTTTGTCATTTAGCTTTTTCCTCATTTTCCCAGTTTGTCTTTTATTTGTGTACAGAATGACGTTCTGCTGACAGTGATGGCAACAACACAGCACGGTTTTCCAGTGAAGAAGAAGTGAGAGTGATGTGGAAACAATGCCTCACTGTGCGCTGCAGTAACAATGACATAAAGGCTTCATTCCACACAATGCTACTGACAAGTCTGTCAGAACACAATATGTGATTCCACTGCATTATGGTTGATTCTTGAATCTGACAATAAAACCTGACATTTGCCATAAATATATATATATATATTCCCCCACATCTTTATATTCCTTATGTTCAAGCATCTGAAGAAACTACAGATAAATAGTCTAATAAGTAAAAATACGATACAAAAGTCAATCATGGATGAATTTACCATTTGCTATGTCTTTAATTACAGGTGCACTATTGTCACATGTCTAAGCTATGCATGCTTTATATTAGGATTTGAAGATATAAACAACATGAAATTGCAGTATGTCCAAAAGGTTGACACACATATTTGCATATAAATAATAAGAGAATGTCACACAATATTTCTTTCTCCTCGTTGTATAAAAAGAAACAAAAAACGCAGCAGTGAAAATGGGAAGAAAGATATTTTTGTGGATTGTTCTATTTGTGGATTCTCTCTTTTAACTTTTGAGATAAACATGATAAATATGTATATTTATATATTTTCTGTTGCATTAATATTACAGAACGAGCTCTGACTTTGCTGAGCTTAACGTTGCTTCTGTGAAGTTATTGTAAAATGAGCAGAAAAAGGGAATCTGTGGTTTGATGAACACATTGTGTTAACTGCTTAATGATGGCTGGGCTCAGTAAGCATCATTATGGAAAATATCTTCCTCGGAGTGAAACTACCGATGATTTTAACTTACTGAAGGCATGGAGGTAAACTGATACTGTAAGATGGCAAACGAGCATGAATATATTTTAATTTTTAACAATGCTACAGTGTTTTTTTCTTCATAAAACACATCCACTACATAACAATGCCAATACAAACATACTGTATATAATCTAAAGATCTGAAATGTGCCTGAAGCAAGTTGATTAAACGCTTTATAGTTGAAGCAACAAAGGCCAAGTTGTATAAACAGATAATTTACTACTGTTAATTAGCTGTATTGAAACTATGATTAAAACCTCACAGGTGTTAAAGTAGAGCTGGAAAGAATGAGAGCAGAACATAAACAGTTTAATTTTCTGAGTTATGTTTGATCTAATGATTATATTGCAATTACCTGCATGTAAGTGCATCTAAAGCTGAGGCTGGTAAGACTGTAGAAACCAGTAAGAACACGCAACATTTTGAAAGCGTGTCCACTCCTCCCGAACAAATGAATGCACACTGTCTGACGACCGCTCTCCTGCTCGCCAACAGAGAGGTGTGTTAACGGCCAGTTTGCTACTTTTAACGAGCTCTCTTCCCTTTTTTTTGTTGGATAAATGCTTAAATAAAACGTACCTCAGTCCTAAAAGGCTACCTGGCACAACAGCGACGCCTTACTGCTGAAGGATTTTGCTTTGTATGCTTTAAAGATACAACAAGTAATGCCTGTGTGATCTGAAATGTAATTATCCATTCAGTGTCCTTGACCAGGGCTGAGAAGTGGAGTTGGTTCCTGGATGCTGCACAGCGGCTGCCCACTGCTCCTGATACTTAATGTCCCTACATGGATCAATGAAGGATAACTCAGCAAAGCACATTTACACAACTCACGTCACCATACTTGAGATTCTACTAATCCTATCTGCATGTGCAACGAAACAACTGGAGAATATCCACTCACAAAGCTTTTGTTTCAGGACTCATTGAGATAATGGTTCAAAACGTGCAGAGTGTCTCCGCATGCTAATCAGCTAGAGCATTAGCATAACAATGTTACAGTAAGCTCACCCGGGAGCGGAATGATAAATACTGTAGAGCCTCTCCATTCCCCTCAGCTGAAGATCAATCGTGCCCAGAATGGAGTCTGCTGGGCTGATCTCCTCGACGCCTAGCCTTCAGTCCTAATTTGGACTTCTCTCCTCACTGCGCAAAAGGGAATTCTCCAGCAAGGAAAAATGAGATTGTATTGTAACTTGACTGCTCTTCTTCTCCTCCTTCAAAACAGATGTCAACATCCAGCAGACACCCCTAGTACAGTGGGTGACAGCTCTGTGATGACTCCTTGATAAGGCTGTCAGTGATGGGTGACACATGAGAGGGTCGGATGTTCAGAGATGTGAGGAGACAGATTCAGACGGCAGTGTTGGGTTTGATTGTGGTGTGTGTGGCGGTGCTCTGAGCAGACTGGAGGTTACGTGGCACTTAAATTATTCCAAGCATTTGCTTTATACAGACAGGATTAGCTGCACAGTCACGACTACGGCGGAAAAGAAGCATTTTAATTATTAACACCTGACACCTAATTGGTGCCTTTCTTACATCTGAGTCTAAAATCTGTGATTTATACACAAGCTGTAGAAGGTTGAGAGGGTGGACGTGAAGGAAACATTAAAATACGTGAGAGGGAAAAGAAAAAAGGTGCATGAATATATGTTTTAAATGCCTGTACAGCTCGCAAAGAGGTGCAATTACATTCTCAAGACCGTTAGAAGATAAAGACAGTCTTTTTTCAGAAATCTCACACATACATTGACAAAAATAAATTCTTGACTTCTAAACCTTTAAAAGAAGAGTCCTACTCTTTTTGAACACTTGCAGTAAAACACTATTATTAACACACAACTTAACACCCTTCAAAAAGGGCACAGATACGTCGCAAACACAATAAAGTAAACTGTGACAGATCCTGATCAGCCTTTAAGTGGTTCTAAGATGTATTGAGTGATTATTTAATTGACGCGTTGAAGAATAAATTCTAACGCGGATAAATGTGGCTCATTAATACTCACTTTGCGTTTACTCTCCCAGATCAACTCTCCTGAATGTTTTCGCAGCTGATTGTGGGGTTAATTAGTGCTATTTATTTCTTTTCACGCTTAAACTTCATTACCACACAGTTCTAAATGAATAAACAAAGATGCTCTGTGACAGCTGCGATAATCAGCACCTCAATAATTATGTAAGCGTACTAGTGCAAGAAAAAAATGCCCTTTATAATCTGCACAGAAGGCTGCTGACCATAACAAAAAAACAGAGCAAGATTTATGGAAACCTTTGACGCAGCAGTATAGAAGAGCAGAGAGCTAGCATGATTATGATAAATTCATAAGACAACTGGAGACAGTGGTGCAGCAGCAGGCCATTACTCTCCATAGATTCAGCCTGTCACTTTGATGATGAACACATCTGCTCCGTCCATCTCAGGAGGAGATAGCACCTCTAAGACTCCGCTGTCTCAATCCCAACAAGCACACAGAGCTCATTATCAAGCATGCTTGGTTCACCGACGCCGGGGTCTTCGCACGGCCGCCGGATTATAGAACGAAACAGCGAGGGGATACACGCTGTGTGATATGCAACAAGCAATTTCACTGGCATTGGACGGCAGTAGGTTTCTGGTGTGATAAATGAAATGTGCTACAGTGACTTGCGTGAAGCATAAAAGGCCTCATGCAGTTTCTTCAGAACAACAAAGTCACAGCTGCCAGTCTCTTTTTCTGACAGGATTTATGGGGATCAGTGTAGCAAAGGGGTTCAGGAACACTGTGACCAACACTGAACTCTTTTCTAAAGCTGCTGTCATAGATTTTTATTAAAATTAGCATTAAATACCTCTTTATTCTAACAGCAGTCACTGTTACAGAGTGTTTGGCCAGTAACCGATGTATCTCCACCCTCTGCTCATGCAGTGCAAAGACTCTTTTTGGTCTCCCTGCCCACTTTATCCAATCAGGACAGAGACTTCCACAAAGCGGCGGTCTGATTGTGAGCCCACAGAGAGCAGGATCCTTCTTTTTACTGCTGCTGTCTGTCTGGTGATTACCGCTCCAGGTGCATGTGGTGACTTAGAGAGTCGGGGGGGAACGACTAAATACAAAACTGACGGGAAGTTACGCCTTCAGCAGCTGTACTCTACAAATGGTAGAGGGAGAAGCACCTAGTTAGCACCTGTCTGCCTAAACTGATATCGTGTTATGCACTTGTTTTAACCAGCCAATCTCCATGCAGTCAACAGTCAGTGTATAGCAGATGGAAGTGAAGGTGAATTAAGGATTAATTTGGAGATCAGATCCATTATTCAATGAGTTGTATCTGAGATCTAGAGAGAAGCATGAAGGAGACGTCATAAAAAACAACTTAGTAGAAATCTTCTCCACCTTAAAAGTGCAATTCTTCTGAAATGGCCAGAATTCGAAGATGGCTTCAAAGTCCAGGGGGGGCAGTACGACCACTTACTGCTGCTCACTATACTTGACTTGCTACACTTTGCTGTAGCCATCTTTGGCTGGAGCGACCTCCCAGTGAACACAGCTGGACATCAAACTGGGACTGAGCACTGCCGCAGAGACAGAGGGGTGCCAGTTTGAAGACAGGAGATAAAGTAGAGAGGTGACTTAAAAAGAGTCTGAGCAGGACTATGAGTGCAGAGACGAGAAGACACGGCAGGGAGGGTCAGGAGAGGAATCTCAGAGGAGAAAGAGAGAGTCGAACATCAGCAGTGGGTAGAGACGGTGAGCAAAACTGGGATATTCTCACATCTTACTCAGCGAATTGAGGATTTATTTTGACCAAAGATTGTGGAGAGACAAACCAGTTTAAATTAAATGTGAGTTAACGAGACGATTAAGCTAATTTTAGTCCCGTAAAAGACAGAAACTTACATACAGAAGCCGAACGGTCGTATTCTTCCGTTTAGTAAGAAAAGGAGATAAAAATATCTCCTGTCTTGACATCTGAGTCTATTTTGCGTACTTATTAGACTAAGTAATAAAATTTCTGCTTTTTACACGTCCCAGATGAAACTGACAGCATCTGATTGTCACCTCTTGCAGTACAAAGCATTAAGGCTAGCTGGTTAGCATGCTAATTTCAATATATACCTCTGCAGCACTATTGTTTCTTCACATTCTGTTGATAGTCTTAATCTGTTTTTAATGTTTTAAACTAAAACGATATCTTACAAATGTCTCCTTTAATGTTGATATCAAACTGTGACAATCCCCCTTCAAAGCCACGTTAACGATCCATCTGCATTAATGTGACGATTAATGAAGAGGGAAGAACAAAAGAGGATTATCATAATCTAATTTGTGTGTAATTATAATCATTATCACCATAAATGCTGCTACATGAGCGATGATTTAAATGCATGTGTGTTATATGTAAATGTGCAAACTGACCAGTCAAGTGGCCTCATGTTTCTCTGTTTTCTCCTGAAGACGGTGCAGAGAGCTGCAACTCCATTCGAATAACGCGATGATTAATTAGGTCTGTAGTATATGTCCTCACTACACCGAGCACGGAGGGACTGTGCAGAATACATAACTCATACATAATTTACAGCAGATTCAGAACTCAACTGATGCAAGAAGTGCTTCAATTATCACGGCGCAGCCGGCTGAGTTTACAGGAATGTTGTTAACCTGAGCAATCGAGTAGCACAGATTTGGGTCTTTAGTCGCCTGATCTCGTAACAGGGACAGTTAATATCTTCATGCGAAGGTGCAGAGCGACGGGCTGTTGTCGGGCCTGTGTCAGTTCTCTGTAGTGTTGTCCACCTTCGTCTTTATATGCCGTAGTTCAGCTCAGTAATGTCTGAATACAGTGTGTGTGTCTAGGGATTTCAGTGTGAGCATCTTTGCAGGATGCTGATGACGGTTCTCAGTCATCCAGGTCACGGTAATACTAAGTGCGACATCATAGGGAACTGGATTTTTTTCAGTTTCTTGAAGAGAAATCTCTCATCTGAACTGAAGAAGCAAGCCAGTCCAGTTAGCTACAATACAGCACTTAGTATTTCGGTACACTCGGGGTCTTGCGTTACATCCATCTAGGCTTATTGCAGTCTTACAGTTACTTTAATCATTGTTATATTTTGTGCGTATTTATTTCCTCTATCAAAACAGTGTTTATAGCAATAAATCTGTGCATCTGCGTACATAAAAAGTAGATAACAAGTCAAACGTTTGCAAAATCTCCAGTTCCAGAAGTATTTTCATCGGTGTAAATGTAAAGGCTTTCTTTCTTTTAATATCCTCACATATTTAACTGATATCTTTTAATCATTGCAACACTTCAGTATGATAGGTGTCTGTAAATACTACTAAACTCAGGCCTCAGGTGTCGGCCAGAGGCACGAATCAGAGGTGCAGACAATTCTGAGTGCTTTGTCGATATAAATGGGTAAAAAAGCCGAAACGCTGGGTTGTATTTGCTGAATTCATATGACTCTGATCCACAATCTTGAATATTTAGTGGATTTACGCTGAGTTGAGAGTTTGTTTAGTCTTTTTCGCAGTTCTGAAAAGAATGGAATAAAAAGAAATTGTGATTTTTTTTCTGTAATCACAACAAGTCACTGTGGTTTTCGAGAGCCTCGCTCTCTCTTACAGATGGTGGCTAACAAATGTCCTCTCTATGCTGCAATGTTAATGAGTTTTCCAGGACTGTGTGCGCAGCCTGTTTCTATCTTTAGATCCCGACCTTCGAGGCCACAGCCCCTTATCTCTGCTGCATGGTCGGATCGCATATCTCAAATGCGGTGAGATTAATACAACGGACACAAAGAGCTACTGATAGGCTTGATATAAGACTTGGGAACGGTGATTATTTTGTATAATATGTTACGAAACAGCTGCAGGGCTGCAGTCTTATGCAATCTAAACAGCTGGAAGCAAAATATTACAAGGTTCCACTTAACAAATATATGAAGTACATTTTTAGCCATTTAATTTCTCTTATTAGGAGAAAGGAGGAGTTTTCTATGTTGCTGTTTTTGGATTTCAATCTCTTTCCTTCGCCACATCACTCAGGCAGCATATGAAGCAGAGGTGGACAGATCAATGCCCAAAGTATCGATACCAAAGTCTTGTTTTCAGTATTGATCCTGACAAATTGGACTTTGCTGTTCAAGTGTGTGCAAAGACCAGTGCTTCAGCTTGAAGTCAGTACAAGAGCTTTCAAGGAGACATTAATCACTTCATATGTTTTGTGGACAGTTATGGAAATAAAACTCATTTTTTAAAGATTTTAACATGCTCAGATCAGCAAATGTGAATGTTCAGTTTTCAACATCATTCATTATGCTACGATGAGCAAATGTGTGTTTTCCGCTCCTTAACCTACAAAATATGCTGCATGTTGTGGATGAATAATTGCTTCATAAATATCTGAAATATTCCAAACCAATTAGTTTTCAAGCACAGAAACTATGAGTTCATACGATGTCGGATGTGAGATGTATGACGCTGTTAAGCAGTATTTATCCAAATACTGTCTTTGCCGGTACAGCTTAACTCTCCCACATGACCTTTGGGGTCACTTTACGATTTATTTACAGCACATAGTTTGAAAAATGCATTTGTTGTATTCGAGAAAGATCTCAAAAGAAGCAGTAACAGTTTCTGCACTCCGGCGGGCATCTGACAGAGAATTCACACTTATTATCTGCCCTGGAAAATGATTCATTACAGTTTCCTGGGTGCCAGCGGGCAGGATCTAAATTTGGGCCTCAAAGAGCAAAAGTTTCTCAACGAGCAAAGTGTAGCAGAGCAGCGCGCAAACTTTTCTCAATTTGTAAAGGAACAACTCAGATGTAATGCACAGGCAACTTTTCCAACACTGTCTGAAAAATAATAATAATATGATCAGATTATTGAAGCACGTCAACAAAAAGTAGTTTGTTATTTCCTGGCCATGCTAGCAGCAAAACACTGGGGATGAAAGTGTCAGTCGGTCCACCACTTTGGTCCTAAGTGACCTTGAAATGTTCCCTTCAGGATGAAATGCTCACCTGAGGTCACCGACATGTCTGATACAATCAAGGTGTAAGACAGAGAACATGCTAAACATTACCTGCTTCAGATCAGCATGTTAGCAACGTCATTGTGAGTCTGCTGACAGAAGCATCTGGCTAAACATACTGTTGTGTCTAATGCTCACAGAGCTGCTGTGGCTGTAGACAATCAGTCTGTTTGTATTTGCAGAGAAGCTGAACCAATTTACAGTGTTATATAACCAACATCGCTGAGTGAACATCTATTGGTTTCAGGTGCTAAATACAAAATCCTTTTCTTGATTTCAAACTTAGGAGCTCACGATTGCTGAAGCTTTTGGTTTGAGTGCAGAAGCCATCATCTCAACATTATAAAGGGATTAGGCACAGAGGTGAAACTACCTTCAATCTGAGATCTAAACCACTGGAAAGAAGCAAAGCACTTCTAAAAAAAACTCTGTCAGTTGAGTGATTAAAGTTAAAATCACCCAAAGTTTAAAGCTCCAGAATCTGCTCACAACAATGGAAAGAGCCGCAACTGTGATAATGTAAAGCCGTGCATCAGGAATTGAGTATCAGCCCGTACTGACCTGATTGTTCTGATTCCCTCATCACACATAAACAATCCTCCATCCCATCGTCAGCACTCTGTAAACACCATGTTAAACAGTGAAGCAGACCTGCAGCGGCTGGGCAACAACACAAAAGCTCAGTGTTTGTTTTGTCATATTGCCATTTTAGAGAAAGACACGCTGGGACTGTCGGGGGCTCAGAGGGCTGATCCTCAAACCAGGAAACCTATGAGATGGGATTTGTTTATTTTATGGCACCCGAGAAAATTGCACAGAGGATCAACATAAACATCTTTTTTTTCTTATGACATCATCCTCTAAAAACATCACTGAGAGGCAGAACAACCTGTCTGTGGCAGCTATGAAAGGGGGGGAAAAAAAGTCTTCAGACTCATCAATGATTTGTGCAGAATACTAAAAGTCATCTCAGAATGTGGAAATGTAGCTACAAACTGACAGGCTGCTGTGCCCTTCCTTTGAACCGTGATTGTTCAATCACAGCTCAGCAACTTTGGATTTCTCTCACACGGGATGTTATTTCTGCCGCTAGGTGTCTCTAGAGTTGGATCGTTGTTTTCTGTATTGTTAAACGAGCACCATTGCCAACGAAAAATCTGTTTTGTTTTGCTTGTGCAGTTAAAGATGTTAAAGATTTATTCATGTTACGTTCAGTTCTACGACTTCCTTTTTTATTCTGACGCATCATCTGATGTTTCTTAGAAGTTACTGTATAGTGACAGGCGATATAACTATATAACAAAAAGGTCTAGTTACTTTTTAGACATTTTAATTCAGAAATGTTATCGTATCTTAAAAGCTGTGTGCATGAGGCTGCAGTAAATATCTTTTTTTGGGTTTTTGTGGGTCTTGTTATTCTTTTTCCAAGAGCAGAAGTAAAATGAATTGATCAAAGTGTGTTTATCTGCTCTAATGTAATCCGTAAATGTTCATGTGTGGCTAACTAGCTAAACTAGTAACCTAATGATACTAAGCAAGGAGCACTACAACATCTCACTACGTTTTTTTCTGCTGGGTTACAGGTGGTATTATATTATATTATGTGGCCCTGTTCAGGAAGATTCAGGAAATGTAAGCTTCAGTTACTCAAGTCAAATACCATGTCTGAAAATTAAGGTAGAATAAGTGCTTGACTAAAAAAGTATCCTGTACAAATAATGTGCTATTTACGAGTATGTATTTGTACTTGTGATGAAGGAAAATACTAATTTGATGGATGACTGGACATTGATCTAATCTTCAATTCTGATTCTGTTCTGTAAATAGTGTTTTTGATAAAAAATAAAAATAGCCACTTCAGGTAGAAGCCCTGCACATTCACATACATACTGATTTAGTCATTCTAATTGAAAAATACTGACTATAAGTTTTTGTTAGGTTAAAATCACTTTAATTTACAATATGGTGACTGGTGAGGATTCTGACTTGCTGTCTCTGACATGCAGCTTCAGCCTTTCCAGCACTTAAACAAGCTTCTTATTTAAAAAGAGTCAGCAGGTAACATTAAAAAAGTCAGCAGGCAACTTTGATTTTCGCAAACTCAAGCAGTGTCAAATAACTAGTGAGCTACAACTGGTAAAATATGCTAGTGACATTCATTGAGTCAGCCAGCAAAATCAATGTTTGTCAGCCCGAATCAAGCAGCAGGCTTTTGTTTATTCCTTTGTGAAATTTAAGACCCGCTGTTTTAACATGTTGTGAGTGCCAAATCTTAGCAAGTTATATTATAAACTGCAGGATTTCTGTGCTTGAAGCTTGACTGGCAAAGGAGCTGTAACTTGGCAAAGGGTAAAAAAGGGAGTTTGACACAGACATATTGTGCATTTTCACATGTGTGATAATGTCTGGAAGGTCTCAGACTTGGACGGAGACAATTACGGGACAGCAGGTGGTGACGGTGACCCTGCCAATGTATAGATTCTGAAAGTAAACCTGGGATGGCTAAATTAAGTGTTTGTTGTGGGCACTTGGCCTTAGCTGCCGGGAGAGCCAGGAGTGGCAGCCAACCCCGTCCGAGACACTCGGGTGCAGTGATGCAGTTATTTTTACTCTGTTGCCAGCTTGTCTCATAAGCCAGCCGCAGCTCACCCATGAGACTTGGCTGGCTTGAGGGGCTGGTTCAAGAGTCTAGCGGTAGCAGTCTGGGGAGTGCTGATGTGTATCGACGCAGCAGAAGGGGGTTAAAGTTTTTCTTCAAGGAGAAGCAGAAAGAAACAATCAGAAGAACAACTTGTATAGTTGCTACGATTAGCAAGTTAGCAGAGTAAACAATGAGACGTATTGCCGGTTTTAGATTTAGTTTTTGTTGTAGTTTTTGTTGTTTACAATACATCCAGAAATTAGCACATTTTAATCAAGTTTGAGTGTTTTGATATGAAAAATATAGTTTATCATCACAACAGCTTTGTGTTTGTGTCATTTCTATAAATGCAATCTTATTACGTTAAAAACCATAAAACATCAGAGCAGATCAAATTCCGCATCGATTTCAAGATCCTACTCCTCACTTTCAAGATCCTTCATAACCTGGCACCATCATATCTTGCTGAACTGATTCATATCCACAATCCCTCCCGCACCCTCCGATCCTCTTCGACCATCCAGCTCTTTACCCTATCTGCCAACTTAATCACCATGGGGTCAAGAGCTTTCAGCCGATCTGCACCCAGCCTCTGGAACTCCCTCCCAGCAGACATTCGCACTTCTGACACTGTCTCCACCTTTAAATCTCGCCTGAAAACACACCTATTCCGCGTGGCCTACTCTGTATCAGCCTAATCATATAATCACACTCCTGCCTATTCTCCATTCCACTCTATAGCACTATTCTCACCCTGGAAGCTCAACCCTGCCTAACCCGGCCCGGTTGACTTTCTATATGGTGAGGACTGCAGAGCCTGAACCCTGCAGACACTCTTTCTCATTCTCTATTGCACTATTCCCACCCCGGAAGCTCAACCCTGCCTAACCCGGCCCGGTTGACTTTCTATATGGTGAGGACTGCAGAGCCTGAACCCTGCACACCCTCTTTTCCATTCTTTACCCCACTCTACTGCAATTCTCACCCCAGAAGCTCAGCCCTGCCTAACCCGGCCCGGTTGACTTCCTGTATAGTGAGGACTACGGAATCTGAATCCTGCACACACCCTTCCCTTCCTATCTATTGCACTACTCTCACCCTGGAAGCTCAGCCCTGCCTAAACCGGCCCAGTTGACTTCCTATATGATGAGGACTGCAGAGTCTGAACTCTGTGCCGAGACGGCACCGTGTAACTGCATCCTCTTACTGATTTTATCTGCACTAAACTGTCCTGTACTTGTACTGTCTTTTGTTGTACTGTTGTTGTTATGTGCGGTGTCCTTGAGTGCTTTGAAAGGCACCTTCAAATAAAATGCATTATTATTATTATTATTAATTTTCGATGAGGATGTAATATTCTTTATAAAACTCCCTATGATTCATGCAAAATTACACACGAGCGAAAGTACATCAGTCAAAAAGCAGCTTGTGAAACAGGTTTACCTCTGCCAAATGTCAAGGCCAAAAGCTTTTTGATCCAGTAAACCTTTAGTGTCACAGGACGGGGATTTGACAGCTTGACATCTGTGTGTTGAGCATCTATGCAGTTAAGTGTCATTGCTAATGCATTAGCACATTGTTCACCTGCGTCAGTCTAGCGTCCGTCTGTAGCTGTCACAATCTGGAGTGGATTATGATGTCATTGTGTGTTCTGCGATTTAATACTTAAATCAGACGCATCAAAGCATTACATGGCACACGAGTCACTACTGGTTGTACTGTACTACTAATCACTACGAATGACTGTCGTCTCTTGTCTTTGACTGACGTTCAGTTCTAACATTTTTCCAGATTAATATAGACTGTAAGTGTAAAAAAGAAAAAAAACATACAGTAGTCGGCAGTAGAGTTGTCAGTAGAATACTTCCATTTGCCTCAATTAGTGTTTGTGGATATTCAGGCTGAACACAACCTTTACCAATAAGGTAGGGCAGCCTGTGTGTCATCTGAGAGGTGAAAAAAATATCTTTAAAGATCTCCTCTCCTGTGGAATTTGGTCTCAGAGGTGTTGAAAGAGACACTGTGAGAGATGAAACTAGGGACAAAATCGGGATATTGAAAAGTGAGAATATATTTTTATACTTTTTCTATTGTGGGATCAGAAGCAGGGAAAAGGTCCAGTGGGATGAATTTAATCATCTGAAACTAAGAATCGTGTTGTCATTACATTAGAACCAGTGTTTCCATGTTTCTACAGAAGCCCAGAAAGGACAAACCAAACACTGGCTCTGGAGGCGAGGGGTATTTTATCTGTTACCGATAATCGCTAGATGCCCATATGTCCTACACACTGTACCTTTAATATAAAAAGTAATTACAACTCTGTATTACAGTCACTTCTCTGTATTTGTGTTGCTGAAATCCACCTGAACACATTTCAGTGTAGAGTACTTTGTGACTTCCCGAGCTAAAGCATCATAATGTCTGCTGTTGTGTTGGACTGCATTGAACAGGTTTTTACTGTGTTTATTCTCTGTCACCTGTCATTGTGCCAACTTCCACTGACTGAATTCTCTCACTATAAAACATCCACTACTGTCCAAGGACAGAGACATGTTGAGCGTTTTCAATTCGTTCTGGTATTCTCAGTCATAGTTTTATGCAGTTGAGCACTTCTATGCTCATGTTGAACACTTTCTTTTCAAGCACACGCGTTCTGAAATTAAATGTCGCAGCAGACCGGCTCGCTGGCCTTGAATTTGATTGTGCGACTGTGTGGGTTCATTGAAAGCATCAAGTGGAACACATGAGTGTTTCAATTCAAGAAAAGAGCCAAAGAAAAGCTTTTAAACAGTTTTTCCAGAAAACATGGTTGATAGTTCTTTTGAATAACTCCATAAAACACTCTACAGGCCTTGTTAGCGGCAATAGTTGTCAATAAGCTTGTTGTCGAGTGTGTCAAAACAGTTTGTACATGCTGAATACGCCTCTGAACTAAACATTAAATTCACAAATTAGGTCAAGGGGTTTTTATGTGATGGTCTCAAAGACGAGGTCTTCTGCACACAGTGAGGAACATCACTGACAACAATCACATGCACAGAAGAGAAATTAGGTCAACAACACTTGGAGGACACATTTCCATCAGCGGCAATAACAAGCTTGCATCTTTTCAATGTAATATAGTTCAGGTTTAGATTATTCACCTGTCATACAGCAGATGACATCACCCATTCACACGAGAAAGCACACACTGTGTATTATTCAATTTATATTTTTCACTTATAAAAAAACATCTGGATTGAGATTTGTGAGGGAGGAGTGGCTGATACATGTTAACAAATTCAGATACACAAGTGAAATGGATTTGATTTCGCTGTTAGACTCTTACTGGAGTATCAAAAATCAGTTAATTGATTTGAGATTTTGGAGCTTCAAGAGGCATTTTTCTCGGGCTTTTGTAGGGTCCTCAACAGGGAATCCAAAAATTAAAATACAATAGCAACAACAACAAAACTCAACTGAACCTGAAGTGCTTATAAAAGGACAGTTGAGCCCCAAATTCAAAATATTTTGACAGCATTGGACAGCTCGGTTAGTTAGCTTGCCTCTCGACCCGAGCAGAGTCAGACCTGAGAATAATTAGACCCCATCCAAAGTGCTGTACGTTTACATTTACACATTTCCCTCTTAGAAAGTGTTACGTAACTCACTATTAAATCACTTCTAAGGCTTGGACATGAAGTTCTCCTGATTCAACAGGACTAAAGATGAATATCTGCGTTAGAAAGGTCGAAGCTATCAGCCGATACATAAAAACCTCACGAGAGAACTTAACTACAATTCCCAAATTGTTTTATTATGCTGGTGAGCAAACTTAAACTAACATCTGTGGCTTTAATCAATTTACAGCTGTGATTGACTGCTCCAACTAGCTTCTTCTCCCAAGCAAAGACGACCGAGACTCATGGCTCTTGTAATATTTAGAGACATCCACCAAATAAAATATGAAATGTCAAAACAAAGTTGAAATCAGAAACAAGACATGAACATGCTTCTGTGTTTGGTAACACAGAGGATCACTGGCCAGAAAACCTGGAAGCTAGGCAACATAATTACTCCAACTCCGCCTCTCTATAGATATTAAACACTAAGAGTGGCAGAAACATAACGTGCTCATCTATCATCATCATGCACACTGCTATAAAAGACATACAATAAAGTTTGCAGCAGAAACTTCTAGGCCTTTCTCTCCTCATTAAGAAAACAAGGTTCGTTGTTTATGACCTTTAAGCAATCAGGCTGGTGCAGCCAACAAACAATAATGTCAGCATGTTGTCATCTGCAGCGGTTGTGAAAGAAATGAATTCTGGAGGTGCAGAAGTGAACAACAGGAGACAATCTGGGGCCGTCAGAGAAAAACTTTTCTACGACACGAACATTTCCAGATTAAAGCAGACAAATGAGGTCCCAATGAGACAATGAGTCCACTTCCTGGTCCTCTTTAGGCTGCTCAATTCTGATAACATGTATAGTTTGCATTGCAGTAAATGTTGTTCTCCTATATATGAACCAAAAACCTTCTTTCAGTCGACCATTATGAAGGTTTTTCCAGCGAGACATTTCTGAACGGGGTGAACTCGCCTCACAGAAATCACTGTTGCAACTAAAACATCACAATAACAACCACATATGTCTGCAGGATACATGTCTGGATTATCTATATTTCATAATCAGATAAAACTTAAAAGTCTTTGTGAAAACGCAAGAATTGAGTTTCGCCTGACAAGCGTCTGGCAGAGTTCACAACACAATGAATTCTTTATGACTAGAAATGATAGAGAAAACAAATGCTTACTGGACCAACACAGCATCAAGACCAGTGCATCACGGTGCTACACAGATCCTGAACAGCGTCTAAAAGCCACCATACTGGTGAGCAGGAAGTCTGCTGCTCTGTGTGCTGCTTGTATACAGACCACAGCAGATGCTGAGTTACTTCCTATATAGTGACGAACACTGCCAGTACGCCAAACGCAGACTGTTCATGAATAAAGGACGTTAGTTGTTGTTATATTCATTGTTTGACATAAGATATCTGGCAGCATCAGTCAGTGCGTTTACATGACACTCGAGAAAACCAAATTACTGTGTTAGTCCGACTATGATTGGATTTTTAAGATGCATGTACACACCTTAGTCTGACTAAAATCGGACCGGATCGGATTTCTCATAGTCGGATTAAAACATCTAGATTATTCGATTGATAGTCGCATTACTCCTGCATGTATACGTTCCATCGGATCGGATCGGATTTTTGCATTCTGCGCAGGCGCGAGATTTCTTTCCCGGGGCCGTGAGCCGGAAGTTGAAGGACAGCAACGGCGGCATTTTCCTCCGAAATCACCGCAAGCAAGAGCGCCAGAGTGCATCTAGTTTGTGTAATTATCATGTACACCATAAACGAATGTAGAAAGATGTAGCTTCGCCTTGCTCTTCGTACGCCATCTTTCTCGAATGCCGAGGCAGTTTGTTGTTGTTGGTGACGTAAAGAGGTCAGCTGGAGGTGGCTCTGTGACACTAACTGAAATGGGTACAGCGCCACCAATCGTACCGGAGTATGACACGCTTCAGCCAGTAATTCGATTGTCTCACCGGCTTGTATACTGGACAATTTCAGTTGTCCGATTCAGTAGCATAGTCGAACTATAGCTGTAATCCGACTAAGCTGTGCATGTAAACGCACTGAGTGGTCCTTATCCAAGTGTATTTATGCTGAAAAGCACTTGTGGTTGCTTTTTTTTGTCATTTACAGGAAATTTCTATATTTTCTTGTCCTTAAATTCAATGAAAATACCAAAATATACAACACACTGCTAACCTTGGCTCCATCGTTGCAAGAAAACTGTTAAAAACACATCAATGAGCCACACACACACACACACACACACACACACACACACAGACATGCTCCTTCCTTACCATGAACAAACAGTTTATTTTGACTCAATCCTTCACACACCGCCCTGCTACCTCTGTGCCCAGCGGTGCAGGAGGGAGGCCACAGGATCACTCAGCCACAAACTGTTCTGCCTGCTGGCGCCTGGCAGACGGCGCCGCAGCACCGGGCTCAGTGACAGCTTCATCCTAAAGGCAGCGAGCCTGCTCTCCACTTCTCAAGCTAGGTCACTCCACTCGCACCGTACCGTACAAGGCTGCCACTTCACATTTTATACGAATGGAGAAGTGCATTAATTCACAGCTGAGCATATTCCCCGAGAAAAAGGCCCTGTTTCCTCCTTTTTGAGTAACATATGCTCAAAGCCACAGTGCCCGGCTGTTTTAGGAAATTAATTAGCCTTTCCTCTGGACTTGTTTTTAAATCTACCAAAACACAACCACTGAAATTCACAAGAAGGACCCAGTGACAGTAAAACTAATCAGGCTATTATTTAGCCTGTTTTTTTTTTTTTAGAAAGGGAAAATGTATTGACTTCTTTCTGAATCCACATCTGTCTGACTTCTGTTCAGCTTTCACTGTCTCAAGATCAGCTGTCCTGTCAGCAGTACAGTTCTTGAGGAGCTGATACATAAGTTGCCGCCAAACTTCCGATAATAATAGTTTTTTAACTAGTCTCCACAGAGAGTACACAGGACGAAAACAGTTTTTATCTAATCATTGGTTGATTTGATTTCTCTGGCTCAACATTGCAACCAGAGGAAAAAAATGGCGAGAGTGAGAGCAGAAAGTTCATGGAGAAAGTGGCTGTACTGATCCAATAAGTTTTTGAGCCTTCAGCTCGTCATCTGACACCATTACTTATGTAAATTAAGTTATGTGTCCATAAACCCATCCATCAACCCCCAACTTCTCCTCACACACTTTCTTGCACTGTCTACTTGTCGACAGACATTGTTTGTCCTCTATGACATTTATCAAAAATATGTTGTGGTAGCACACAAAACGACGGAGTATTAGTCACACTTGATTTCGTGGGACGAGGCTGCCAGCTCATCTTGGAAAAAAGTGCTGGGGGTTGCAAAGTGACACGAGCACGTCTCAGAGTTATTGTCAATTTTTTTTTTCCATTTGCAATAATGGAAGTGTATCTGTTCTCTGAGACGACTGAGTGACAGATGCTGAAAATACTTTGTGTTTGCGTTACCTTCCAGGCTAACCTCTGGCCCATGGGACAACTTCTAAAAATAAAAGCACTGAGTGATAACAAAGACTCGCACAAACAGATATATGTGCGACTCCAACACAGTGATGGAAACATATTATATCTATGAAACAACAGTGGTACATGTTTCACAATATTTGCTAATTTCATTCCCACATTGTTAAGTACGTGACTGTGAACGGCTCCTGTTTTATTCTCACAAATTAAACATTTCCTCTCATTTTTCTAAGACTTGTACACTCATGTTGGATCGATGTTGGCTTTAACTCACTGACTCTGAACAGCCAGACATCTCCATGCGTTTCACGTTTTCATTTCAGTTCATGAACTGCAAACTTTCAGTATCAGCAGCCGCAAGGTAAACACCAGTGTCAGAATGTATTCGACCTGAATATTAAGAGGCTCTCACCTGCTTGACATCATATCCCAGGAGGACAAAGTTCAGATCGGGAGAAACCGCAAACTTTGAGGCCTTAAAAGTTGCCTGTGGGATAAACGAAAATGTCTTCTTTTAACACAGCAAACCAAAATTGTATTCTTACACTGAGATACACTTAAAAACAAGCATTGTCTTAAGGAAAAGCCAAAAGTATCCTCACAAACTGAGATAAGTGTAAAAAGTTACAGTACAGATTGCTGCTGTGGATTAACATAGTAACAACGAGGCATGATGTTCAGAAAAGAAAAAGAGATTTTAGCTTCTGTTATCTACCAAGAATTATAGTGATAAACATGTGTTTTGCATATGAAAAAAGCACATTTTTCATGCAATATTCTTTCCTTTGAACCCTGTGTCATTTTGTTTATACCAGCAATTCAATTTTTATTTCAAACATCTCTCTGAACTTCGATGGAAATTAGTAAAATCATTCAAATAAATTGGAGGGAACAGAAAGACAGAAGTGAGCACTTACAAAAGTTGTGTTTTTCAGCAAGAGGTCCGTCTCGTTGCTGGTTGTGTTGACTTTCAAAATGTCTCCGTCCCAGCTCCGATAGATTATTTCTTCATCTACGACAGAAACAGGCATGAGTACAGCATGTAATTATAATTAAAATCAAATGGGTTTCTGAAGGCCCTCTTTAAACCCTGAAGCAATAACATCTGTTAAAACACTGTGAAATGTGAAAGCTGTTGAAAGCTTTAGAGACCTGATCTCAAATTTCAGAGTAAATGAGTAAAAGTCGTGAGTTTGTAAATGGGATTTTCTGTTTACCATTACCAAAAGAACCCATTCTTCCCTTTCTAAACCAAAAAATACACTCAGTTTGTTGCAGAAAAGGGATTTATTGACCGGAGGGGGCCTGTCAGCTCTGTTAGATTTAAGACATACACCTCCTCATTAGAAAAACGCCCATATAGGACTGTGAAAACAGCTTTTAAACGACTTAAATTATATTGCATGTCAAGCACTGACTTCTATGGATGTAGTTATTATTACTGCATCAATGGAGGAAGTGAGGACAGGTAGTGTAAAGATCAAAAACTCAGCAAAGATAAGGTTTAGGCAAGAAAATACCTTGGTTAGGTTCAGAAAACAAAGTGGGGGGGTGAGAATAAGGACACTATGTACATAACTTCATCAAAAAAAACAAAAACAAACTTGGGAGCAGTTAAACAGGTCCAAAACAATTCAGTATACAACAAGCAACAAAATGAATACCTAATGGATCGATGCGAGTGCCCCTGAGAAGAGTCTTTGACAAGAGAGAAGAAAACAACAACAACATAAACTCATTTAGGAGGATCTGTCTAAGACAACTCAGCTAAATGAGATAACACTTCAACATTAAACTGTGGAAACAATGACAGGAGTGCCTGCAACACCTCCAACAAGTCTAATCCCAAACCAACACAACAGCCCAGGGAGGACTGAATTCCATTAATGCATTTGACAGTTCTAAATCATTTCAAGGTCCCCATCTCATGTAAATGTCAATGAATAAGCTCTGAGGCATCAATCTCCGGCAGGAGGGCTATAGACTTGCAAACACTCAAAACGCTTTTGAGCATAATGACGGAAAAATAAATATGAAAGACAGATGATTGCTTGTACTCAACAGGCAGGAAAATCCTCAAAAGGCCTCTTGTCATTTAGAAACTCTTAGCAACTGTTTAAAAAAAAACACAGTCCTCTCTGCATATTTTATATGCCGTGCATGTATCAAATCAATGGTTACTTCAAAGCTTTTACAGCAAAAGTAATTGAAATCGGGGCCACTTTTGTCCTGAGTCGACAACAGTACCATCAATAAAAGCTCAGAGGATAAAGATGACATCCAGTCTCAGCTATGATTAAAAGTTTCCCAGCTATTCGTTGACTTGATACCGTTTCATAAGGCCAAGAATTAAAGGAAATCCCACGTTTTGCCGCTGATGACACTGTAACCCAATTGACAGATTACACTACTCTAGTCTCTGACCTTAACACACGTTTCACAATGCAGTGCCATTAAAAGCACCACTGGTGATGTGACATTCTTTATTCTGGATGCAAAGTGAACATTTGAAACACGAAGCTCAGTTTATGGTCACAGGGAAAAACTACCAAGAGAACTCTTTGGTCTCCATCAGCACCTGCAGTTGAAACCGACTGCTGTGGATTCTGGAGAGAACTGATGAGAACAAACTGCGCTGTTAATACGGGCTGCTGTATTTTATTATTGACGCACAATCACATTGCCTTAAATCGCATATCTTGAATTTGAGCTCTCATGTCCCCAACACTTTTCAACACAAAGTGACGCCCTTGATGGGACCTTATTTTAGACAAGTATGTCTGATAGCGTATGGCAAAATCCTGTTTTTGTTCTATACAAGGCTGGAAATGGCAAAGCATTTAAAAGTGATAATTATAATAATAGCTATACACCTGCATGTTTTGGTCATTCTAGTTTCACCTTTTCTGCAAATGTTTGCTTTTGTCTCCTTCCTATACACCATCATTATGCACACTGAAGTGACCCCAACAAACCCGTAACAGCTGCTCCACATTAAAAAGTCTGGGGCTGGCATTTATACACAAACTGAAGTCCCTGGAGAAGAGCGTCTGTGGTGATGGAGCAGGTGTTTAATTGGACTTTAAGAGCCTTTTTAAGTCTCTGTTGGTCTGATGGTCTGATTTAATTTAAGCTTCACTAATAAATCAACATTTTTTCAAAAGAAAATCCATTATGTAACTGCTGTAAATCTACAATATAGTGAATCATAGTATAGATTATCAGATTTTGACATAGGAACTTCCATTTGTTTCCACATGATCCTTTTTGTTGTTATTAGTTGTTTAGGGAGAGGAGCAGCCCGTTAACATATGTCAACTGTGAAAGGATATAAAACCATTAAAAGTTCTGCAGAGTTCGAGATCAGCAGACAGAAAAAAAGGTAAAGGATGAGTTTATCACTCAGCCATTACAGATGCACATTATGATAAGCTTTGTGCATGAGCATAAAGACGCATACAGCGAAAAAAAACAAGGTAATATGATACTTTAGTCTGGTTGATTGTTCACTCTGTTGGGTTCACTTGGGTGTACGCCATCTAGTCTAGTACATTAGTCTTCTGGTTTTAAAGATGCATTATTCATTGTTTTATATTTACCATGGAGACAATATTTACCATGGAGACAATGAGTATTGTCCCCCATAGGGACAATACAGAAAGACTCTACTCTATGAAGCGTTATGCATTTTTACAGCTCACTGTTTTTCTGGCTGGAAATCCTGCTCTCATCAACCCTGAATCCAGTCAGAACAAGTAGCTTTTAACAGCAAAAAAAGAATCCTTGCTGAGCACCAAACAGCAGTCAGCACATCGCTGGTAAATGGCAAAAAAAAAAAAATACCTTGGGTGACGGTGGAGTCCAAAAACGGATCTAAAGGATAGTGTCTGTTCATTAACACAGCCCCAAATTAGCTTTATTGTTGCTCTGTAACTGCTACACAAAAAAAAACAATAAAGTTTTAAACAAATCCCACACTTATACTCCACCTGCTTAATAAACCACAAAGACACCTGCTGTTGTTGATAAGCTTATTGTCTGCTCACTTATCAAATCATTATTCATTTACCAGAAGCAAATTGAATGGATTGCACCGAGCCGTTCATCTAACGAAGGATATGTAGTTTTTGACAAAGCCGACCGTTTTGTGGTAAGATTATTGGAAGTCTTTGTGAGACAGGCAGCATTTGAGGGAGGCGGATTTACAAGGTTGCTCTTTCAGAAGTGAAAAACTGAGCGTGACAGAAGCCAACGACAGCAGTCCTGTGAGGAGAAGGAAGGCTCGGACAGCTTGGCAGCACTAACGCAAACAGCTGGACTTAAACCATTCACCAGAGAGATTTAAAAGAAGGGAACAATTCCATCACAAAAAGTGGTAATTGACATGTTATTCATGATGTCTGCGGGGAAACAGTGTCTTGCATTCTTAAACGACACAAAGATAACAGATGGTGACACAAACATCTCTGCGAATCTCCCTGAAGGGTTTGATTTCCAATTATGACTCTGTGACTCAACATGGCAACACACTGATGGTATTGCTCTTTGCACTCATAGTTTTAAGATGTAGCATTGTGTTATACAGACAAATAAATCATTGTTTTATGAGTAAAACACACCAACAGTACACTTGATATTGATGATATATGATAGACATGATATTTTTCTACACTGAAATAGAATCTCATAAGATGTTTTTTCTGTTTGTTGTGGAGGAAGTAAAAAAACAGACCATCAAATAATATACTAGATAATTCAGAACAAGGTCTGCTTCGTCCTGTAACATGCTCTCTTATGTTTGACACAGTTGAGTAGGCAGTTACAAATTGACTTTCACAATCAAAGGTTAGAGAAACACTGACCTTTAAAGATTAAATTGGGGAAGCCAAATTAAAGGAACAATTCCAAACATCATTATAAACTCACCCCCATGTTGATGGATAGTTGGGTGAAGTTTCATAGTCCATAAAACATTTCTGGGCTTTCACAGCAAAATAGAGTTGCAGCATTCTCCTCAACAACTAGTAGTAGTAGCTTGGGACTTGTTTTTTTTAAAACATAAAAAATAACAAGGGGAAAAAATGGTTCCATACAGCTTGTCCGGTGCAGTCTTAGTCTGTGGATGCCCCGTTTTAAGTTTAAGAGAATGCTGCAACACTATTTTGCTGTGAAGCCCCAGAAATGTTTTGTGGATTACAAAACTTTAGCCGTCTTTCCATCAGCATAGGGGTGAGTAGATAAAGCCTGATTCATTTTATATTTTTTTTGCCCACCCAGCCCTGTCTCCTCAAATTCTGTAGCCAAACACTGGGGATATGCTTTGATTCTTGTTACTTTCACATAATGATTTCACATCAATCCTTCAATCTGCCAGACTTAATGTAAAGTTGAATATCCAAGCCAATATCCAAGAGTGTTGCACAAATGAAAATAATTGTTCCGGATGCAGGGAAATATGTCACTTTGAGGCCTAAAACTAAATTCAATATTGAAGACAGTGAATATTGTGTTGTTTGTTTTGTGGACTTGTTTCTTGTTTCTAATGTCTTCATTCGTTCCTCATCACTGCTGCCTGAGGACGACCACAGAGCTCAAAATGTTTCGCTAATCTGTATATCAGCTTGCCGCCTCTTAGGTTCATCCTGTTAAATCTAAAGCAGCAGTGAAATAAAACACTCATTGTATCATGAGATTTCCTCTGGCAAGCAAATCTGCTTCACAACTGTCTCTTTAACACAACACTGAAGTTATCTCGATCTGTACAGACAGTACGATGTTACAGAAACACTGGTCTGATAAGCAGAATATTTACTATATTTGTCTTGTGCATTAAGTAGGAAAGAAAAAGAGCGATGGAAACAGATCGGCCAAATCAACTTCAGTAACATACAACAGCAGTTATCTGCAAATATTGGGGAAAATAATAAACTTCAAAATGTTGTAACTGAATGTATATGAGATTTTGAAGAAACGTGCAACATAACCACATCAATGTATACTAAATTCATGTGACAGACAACTTTTCCAAATTCTGACATACTTACTATTGATCCACTTTGCATCAGGGTCGTGTATTTGGAAGTCCTTTTGAAAGAGGTCATCCATCGTCAGCTGTGAACCGGTGGGTTTACCACTATCATCTACAGGGAGATAAAAAACACACACATTTAATATACCGTAAACAATTAATCAACCGTCAAAACAAAAAACTTTTTTTTCTGAAGTTGTTAGCAATCTGTACATACGGCTACAAAGGTTTAAGTAAAATCACACGGTAAATAAAAACCCACACAACTGTTAAATAATATGGTGATATAACAACTGAAGAATAAGTAGCACTACTGCATCTTGATAAAGCATTTTTCATAAATGACTGGAAAACTGGAAGTTCAGTGACAATTTAAGTCGTAAATCCCCTTCAGATGTTGTCTTAAACTTCTTGTCTCACTTTTTACATCCTCATTATCATCTATTCTCTGCATAAACAACTGAAGTCTGGCTTGATTCACCCCAGACAGTGTCTGTGATTACCTGCTGTGTGCATCCAGTGTGCTCTGAATTACTACAAAAGCCAATTACGGCAGAACAAACTGAAGAGTTTGCAGCATACGTGCAAACTGTGAAAGTGTACTGATGAACTGTGGACAAAACTGAGGCTGAACACGGGAGCCTCACCTTTTGACAGCAGAACAATGGACAGTCCAATGAGCGAGAGCACCAACAGAATAACCAGCAGGGAGATGCCAATGCCCTTCCAGTTCCTATCTGGTCCAATAGGTCCAATGTCCTACACAAAAAAGAGAAAGAAACAATGTCAATAATAATGAATAATCTAATCAATAATCTAAATATCAACACACAGTGAGTAGCCTGTGGAGTTTTATGCATCTTCCCCAACTGAGGTTTCTTTGAGCAAGACAAAAGCGACTCACGTAGCAGTTGAAAGCAGATTGGGCAGATTTATTTTGTCGTATGAGTGAACATGATTTACAAGATTGATAAAAAATGCACAATGTCAGCCCATAGATCTGTGAATGAACCAGTGATTGTGAAGCATGTCTGAAGCAGCCGATCAATAGCCAGTGATGCCAATCAGTGGCAAGAAACTACAAGCCAGCCTAAACCAGAGCGGACAGTTCTGAATGCTGCCAAATCACCCAACTCCTCCTTCATAATCAATAGAAAATTCCAGAATCCTCTGAGGCTAAAATGAATATAAATAATAATATATGAATATAATACGCATTATTTATATATATTAGTTGGCGTTAAATCCCCTGAAATTAACAATAACAGTGTTTTCATTAATTCAGAATGAGCCTTACTAGCTACAATACAGTCCTCAACTGAGTCAGCCATGTTGCACCGCCATGTTTCTACCGTAGCGCAGAAGGGACAAACTGAACACTGGCTGTAGGAACGGGTTTCATGTTCCTCGCGGCCACCGTAGGGGAGTAAGAGACAAGGGGGGTGGTTAGTTGGTTGCTATCTGCAACCTCAACAACAGATGCCACTAAATGCTAATTACACACTCAACATTACTGCTACACTCGACACGTACATACACTTACCTGCACTACACACACAACAGTCGGATATGACAGCGCAGCTCCCCGGGCGCTAGCTAGCTAGCTAACATCGCCTAAATTAGCCATAATACAATACCAGTTTAAATGCAAATGCCTTTCATAGAACTTTACAGTAACAAAGTGAAAGCTATTCCGAAAATGTACTCACAAATTACCTTAAAACAGGGGGAACAGTAGCTGGATATGAAGGAGGAAAACAGCAGCCTCTCGGCTTCAGTTTGGCGCCTGCCCCCTACCGGAGCCCCGAGGCATTACCAACAGATCGACGAACAATCAAACCACACGGATGAGGATCTGCATCATCTATCTGTTTTACTACCTGCGTATCACTGGCAGCACAGCCTTAACAGTAACCAGCTCTACTACACATTTACAAACAGACGTACATTTACATGTCCTAAAAAGATATTAGTGTAATAAGGATGAATTAACTTAAATTTATAGAATTAAAAATTGTTACCTGAAGATCAATTAGTCATGTCTGCCTCAGTCAGGTCATACCTCCAGCTAAAGTCCCACTATACATGATTTGTATGTGCACTGCATGTCTTTTTATTCATACTATACAATTATTTCTTGGTGAATTCATGTCTATAATTGTTAGTTACTCTGCGTTTTACTGTTTGTTTGTTTTTTGCACCTCTGGTTTGATGCCGTACTGCATTTTGTTGTCAGTGTAGCTGCAATGTCAACTATGTTAAATCAAATCGAATCATATATAATCAAAAGAATATATATGACTTTGCTTTCACAGACAAAGTAATGTATGTTATTCCTAACCTGGAATCTGCTCATATCTGAAACTGACTTCATATAAAAAGGGGGGAAAAAAACCTCATCTTGTTCTTGGTTCTACTTAATTGGTTTTCAACGTAATCCAATCAACCTGGATTACGTAGGAAACACTGCTGTTCTTGGAACAAACCCTGAAGGTTGTAAAGTCGTACTTGTTCTTACTGTGCTGAACTTGATGAAAGAACAGCACAATCCTCTGAAGACAAGGCCCATTTTTGGACGTATCTCAAACTCTTTATCTTCCCCGACATCAATTATGCAGCCTTATTTCATTTGCAGTGACAGAGCAGTGTTATAAATAAATCTATCATGCTTACAGAGCCCCGAGCTACTAAAATGCCGTCTGTGTATTTATGGATCTATTTGCTCTCCAAGTCTTTTAATTGGGAGGATGATTCAAAGATAAATATCCTGGAGCGGTGCCAGCTCCACCCTCCCCCCCTCCAGTTCTACTCCACAACTCCAGCCCTACACTTCGTCCCTGCGGCGTCGCCAATATTACAATTCTGGATCGCTCACAAGAGAAAAGTAATTTTCCACCGAGAAGACTTTTCCTCGGGTCTAGATTCAACATCATTTTCTTTGTGTTTTTATCTGTTTTGTTTAGCCTCATTAACCGGAGCGACCCTCATTACACGTCCGGGAACATTATTTGCTGTTGTGGTTTCTTCATCAGATGAGCTGTCGGGATGTTATTTTCCTCCTAGTGTACATTTTCATGTGTTTCATGAGTAAACCTTTGCATCCCCTGCTGTGGAAATGTACTACGAAGAGTTGTTTAAACAAATTTCCATGAGAGAAATCCATCAAACTCCTCAATGTAAAATACAGAAGGGCCATTAAACTCATGCTGCTTTTTAAGATGCAAAGTCTTGGTCACACTGTTCATCAGCACCATGCAAGAAGGCTTCTTGGTAACAAGGCAGCACAGCAGAAACCAAATACAGTGATACTGTATCACATCTGCTAACCTGTCAAGAGGGGCAAAGTGTTTCCTCACACATGCTGTTCCTGACATTTTCTCCTTGACATCTGTGTGATTTTATGTCTACTGAGATGCTCTCAACTATCTGTGGCATTGTGACAGGCGCTGCTCTGAAGATACACAGCTGCAGATACTGAACTGTACCAAAAACAGGTCACGAAGTGTGTTGAAATGTGAAGTGTGTTGTGGAGCAGCTGATCTCCGGCATAATCTCCATCTGAACTGAAGTCTTCATCACCACTGTCAAAAAAAAAAAATCAGCAGGAACGTGCACAGGGTATGTTCTGGATATCACGGGGAAACATGAGGAAAACCCAACCGGCTGGCAGACGGACTGTTCGAAACTGAATAAACTTCAAACAGGAGTGGTTTTTGTGTAACTTCACACTTTGGCACAGAAACAACTGAGCACAAACAACAGCAGCTGATCACTGTCACATTGTTACTTTCCAAATATCGAGGTTGAAAGCTTGAAGGCTGCTGGTTTCAGCTCTCGATGGTGCTCATTGTGTTTGAAACCAGATAGCTGCTGATTAGATAAAAGATCAAAACAACTAGATAAAAAAACTAGATTGGATAAAAACAACAAGCCATCCTCTTCTCTGTGTCAGTTACACAAAAAGGGACCCAAACTCAAACAGACACAACGAGCTTTAGTGAAGCTGAAAGTCCAAATATGACATTGAAAAAATCCCAAAAGGCACACAATAAAACAGAAGTGTACACCACAAAGTACAAACCAGAACAGCACAAGGACACAGGCAGCAAACGCAGGTCAGACATAGCGGTAAGGAGACAAACGCAGGAGTGGTTGAATTATGGAACACAGGTCGGCAGGAGAAAACAGTCTGAAAACCAGAAGCGGATAGTGGAACATGACACATGAGGATAAATAAAACAGAAAACAACTAAACCAAACAGTCAAATCATGACACATTCAACCTTTACAACAAGCCTGAGCTCTTGTGACTGTTATGGACCATTTAGCAAACCAAATTCCATAAATTCAACTGCGTGTCCAGTGGTTGTCACGTTCTCCTGAATTCAAGCAATGTTAAGTGTTTTTATTTGCGATTCCCAGCAAACGTTTTGAATAATATAAAAACCAGGGATCTGATCATGCTGCATACTCAGTCCTGATTCATAAAGAACATGTTTTGTATTCCTCCTTTTGCTGTCAGTCAATGTTATCTTTTACATCTTTGTGCTAATGTGACAGTTGGAATTGTGCTCAGCCATCTCAGTGTTAAGAGTATTTATCACTGTCATACTCCATCACCCAGGAGACAGGAAGGAACCCTCTCTGCATCTCAGATGGAGAAAATACATTGTACTCACTGTTACTGACTGGATGTTCTGACTTAATGGGGTCATTCGGGGCAAAACAGCCCATGAAAAATACAGTTTAAGTGGCAACGAGTAATTATGGAATCAGTATTTATCTGTGTTAATAGACGGCCAAATAAAATCCTCAGCTGCTTCTGTTATTTTGCATTATAAGGTCAGTCGCTGGATAGAATATTTTTTAAATGTTGATTTAATTGCACTTGGCTGGAGAAGCTACAATGAGGGAATAGTGCCAGGCTTGCAATGTCAAGTGCCCCGATTGTGGGAAAACAACAATGCACATGCCCAAAAGCTTCTGGCATTCAAAGCTTATGGTATAAATTTGATGCCAAGTGGGGCTCTCTGCCTGTCGACATTTGCTCATTGTTGGCAGAAGTTAGTGCGCCTTTGAAAGAAGGGAGCGACTGCAGTTATTAAATTCATCAAATATAAAGACTGCTTTTTGAGGGAAAAACCTGAGTTTAGGCGCCCGTTGCCGGATATTGTTAGAAACCGAACTGCTGGTAAAAATAAATCACAGAAACAACGTAAGAGTGGGTCTGAAGGAAATAGCTTGTTTGTCAGAGAATAGGTTTCTTTTGCTCCCTGTGTGTGTTATTATTTCAGTTCAGCATTCAACACAATCTCACTCATGAAACTGATTGGAAAGCTAAACACTCTGGGCTTGAGACCTCCTCACAAACGGACCCCCGACGGTTCAGATTGGCAGTCAGACCTCCACTCAGCACCGGAGCCCCGCAGGGCTGTGTGCTCAGCCCCCTCCTGTTCACACTGTTCATCCATGACTGCACTCCCAGACATCAAGGGAACTCATCAAGGATATTGTGAAGTATGCAGACGCGGGGGCGACTCCGCCATCATCAGCCGCATTATAAACAACTATGAAAGTTCATATCAGGAGGAAATCAACAACCTTGCAGAGCGGTGCACGGAGAGCAATCTTCTGCTCAATGTCAGCAAAACCAGGGAGCTGAGTGTTGACTTTCGGAAAAATGGAGGCAAAGACACACATCGGTGGAGCAGGTGAAGAGTTTTGGGTTCAACATCACACTAAAGCACAGAAAAGGCTTTACTTTCTAAGGAAACTTGGGAGCAATAGAAAGCATCCTGACTGGAATAATGACAAACAAGCATAGTTCGTGCACAGCCCAGAATAGGAAGGCTCTACAGCGGGCGAATAAAACCGCCCTGCTGCTGTCTGCTAAAAGAAACAGAACAGATGGATTTTCATCATGAGCATCAGGTCAAAGAGTGAGTACAGAGCAAATCTTTCAAAAGGTTTGCACTTAAAAATCGGTTTGATTTGACAATAACCTTGCCTTTACCAAAACCAGGGAAAACATTTCTACGAGTGCCGCCACTCGCATGAAACACATTATGTTTGACTTAACAAAAAAAACATTTGAAGATCTGGGAACATCCTTGAAATGTAACATCACTGCATAGAAAAATTCAACAACAGTCAGTTTCATAACGGAGCAGTCAGAGTGCTGCAGGAGTGGGAAAGCTTGAAAGTGCCTTGAAAGATTGATGGGTTAAAAGTCAGGGCATGAAGTTAATCCCTTTGTGACTTCTTCTCTGTGGGCTTCAAAACAAGTTATACTCCGTTCTGTATGTCTCCACTTCAGGGTTTAATCGTCTACAGTTCTGCACCACATGCCTCACTTCCGATGGCAAGGCCAGGCCAAACCTATAAAGAGGGTTCAGAGAGCTGAAAGGCTTTTGAAAACAAGTCTATTCCAATTAGACAGTAAATTGGAATAGACTCGTGCTGCTTCCCTCCTGAAAGATGCACTGCGTAGTTACAGGGAAGACATTTTAATCCAGAGAGAAAGATCTTCACTGACTGATATTTTAGGAATAAACAAACTGATCTTAAAGAACAATACAATTTCAGTTTCAATGTCTTCTCTAAAACTACATCACGCCCCTTTTTGAAGTTTTTGAATTGCAGTTGCTGTAATCGCGGAGCTTTGGGGGATGTTAGATGAATACTGTGCCTTACTTTTCTTCCAGGGAACTGAAGAGGCCAAACTACAATACCTCTTCCAGTATCTTTACTTCACGTCTCCTCGGCTTCATCCCTGCCACTCTCCGTCTTAACGTGACTGTGATAACGTGTTCCCTGTGATTCTCAGTCATCCCGTTAAGCAGGATCAAGATGTACTGAGTTAAAACCAGCTGGTCTGCAGTTGCCTTTGACTTCAGAGTGCTTCCATGTGTCTGTGTAGACTCTGCTCATCCCCAAATCCTTCTCCAGGTGATGCAAACTCAGGCCAAGCCGCACCGAAGACAGACTCAGCGTGAGACACATCGTTCTCTCCATCGCTACAACTCAATCCATGAAAATAAAGTTACACTCTCTAGCTCTGACAAGCGTAGCACTGTAGGTATATAAACCTGTCACTCTATGTGAAGTGCATGCACTTTATATCCCATATTTACTTTTCGTTCAATAACGCTGTAAATAAAGTTGGCGCTGATGTATTCTGCCAACATGTGACCCGATCCACTCAGCTTGATTTCCAATCTTGAGTGGCCTCGAATGCCCCTTTCCAGAGTGGCGTTGGCCTCCCCGATATTCAACTTATTCAACCTGACTGAATTTAGCGGGCTTGTCTGTTGACAATGACAGGCTAAAGAAATGGAGCGCCTCAATTCAATATTTCACTGAGCACTTTGGCGGACGGGAGCAACATTTACATGATGAATTGGCAGAGCGAAATATTCTAATAAATATCCCAAAGGCTGAATTTGAGAGATAATATATCACCTAGCTTTGAGCGTGAGCCGGGACCACTTGACATTTCTGTCATATAAAAGCAGGGAGGATGGCTGTGCTTCAGCGGTTATTCAGGACACTGAATATTAAGAGAAAGCGCGAAGCGGGAGATGTCGTTTTGGTTGCATAAAAAGGTTTGCGAGGTTGGTCTATGGACTGTTGTAATCTCTGCAAAGGAACCCGGGGAGATAAAGCAGTCAGGTGCAGATCGAGCGACGATGGATCATTACTCATCTCAGACAGAAACAGGATCATCTAATGCATGCAGGTATAAAACCAGCACGGTTTTAAATCCGGAGCTGTGTTATTAATTCCACAGATCTAAACAGTACACATACATATCTACAAATACAATTAATAGAATTAACTATTTGTCCAACTCTCCCCTCTTTTTCATTGTCTGTTTTATCCTGTTGTTGTTGTTTATGTTGAGTCATATTGGAATAAACAATAAAAAGTCAAAGTAATGACTTATGAGGCTGCACCTGCTGAAAACTGCTGCGGCCAATTGTTTTAGGAGACTATAGTCTTATTTCAAAATTATACATCTCAGGCGTAAGACTGAGGTCTCATATTTGTGACATTAGTGTGTTAGCTATCACTAAGTTTAATGCATTTGTTGTTTGGTCATTATAATGCCATGATCAGCTTTTCCACATTTTCTCAAGATGTCGTCCTTAAATGTCTTGTTTTGTCCACAACTCAATAATATTCAGTCAGTTCTGTCATAGACAGAACTAAGAAGCTGGAATCAGAGAATTTCTTATGTTGCTTTTCTTTAAAAATGAATCAAAATAGTTGGCGATTGATTTAAAAGTTGACAGTTGGTGTTTCTGTGCAGCTCTAGAGTCTGCTGCGTGCAGAATTTGTGATGGACTAAAAGATGTTTTGGACAAAGTCATGCATAAAGAAAATCAAAGTCTCCATTTTGTTGAGCTTTCTTGACCTCAATGTTTCCAGCAGTTAGTCACAAACTTCTGGAATCATCTGAATCCTCGCGTGCAGAAGCTCTCAGCTTGCTAACATTTCCTGGTTCCCTTCATTGCAGTTTATTTTTGAAGATTTTCATGCCTGGATGAAGCAGGACCATGTCTGGTTCAGCAATCGTTCCTTGAATGTCCTCAAGTCGACGTCTAGTCTCCAGATTTTAACTCCATCAAATCACCACAGTGTCTCGCAGGCTTAGGTGGTTGGATCATTTTGATGGCAACTGTGAATGGGAAGAAAAACCGTAGCTCTCATCAGGGGGTTAATATTTTGTTGGATTTGTTGGTCCAGAGGTCAATATTTTCCCACCACCGCTGCACATGAACTGGCATCTTGATAAAAGAAAAACTTCAGGTGTGAACCCTCAGACTCTTCTCCTAAATTATCCAAAACATGTTGTTGTAGTGCAAATCAAAATACATATTAAAGTGACGCCGTGATCCAAGTTTTTTGCCGAGCCTTGATACCAAGTGCAAAGGCTGGAGGCGTGTTTCTTCAGTATAACATACCTGAGTCGTTTCAGCACAGAGTGGAGATACAGCAGGCTGCGTCGCATTAGCACCGGAGGCTGAAGTGCTGCCTGCTCTGTGTTTCTGAGTGCGTTATCGAGCAGGCGCAGGCTGCCTGTATCGTAGCATGTGTGTGTGTGTGTGTGTGTGTGTGTGTGTGTGTGTGTGTGTACTGAGGACCATACAGGAAGTAGGGCAAGGAGTTGAAGTGCATGACAGCGACATAAGACTGCAAACCGTTTCTTCCACTCTTTATCTCAGTGTCCTGCTTCTCTCTCCTGCTGCTTCTTTAATTCCAGTAAATCTTAATTCATGCAAGTTTACAATGAAGATGCCAGAAACTCCGTGTGTGTACTGCAGAGCTGCGGCGAGAACGAATAAAAGGTGCCACGTCAGGAGGTTGCAGACGTTATATTAAATCAACACCTTCCATTCTCGTCTGCTCATCTCATTTTCAGGTTGTATCATCGAGGTTCTGACCTTCTCAGCTGGTGAAAGGTATAAAAATCTCACTTACATCTTGCAGATTTAATTAATTCTGACTTTTCTTTCAAATTTTGCTGAACTCAGATGGATGCAACAAGATTTGTTAAAATGACACCGTGACCCCAGACACAGACAGGAATAATACATCGAGGCGCACCTGAAGACTTCACTTTTATATGTTATTCAATTTACTGTTGAGTCTTTCAGCTCTGGTTTGAAGATGTTAAATAATATTAAACGTGGTGAAAGGCATGTTAAACACTTAAATGCAGGATTTCATAACCAAGACATGAAACGTAATGGTGACCAGTGATGTAAATCTACGTAAATTCTGTTAGTAAGTAAACATTTTAGGGAACGACACTAACAAGAGAACTTTTATTCTCTCAACTCCACGACAGTAATTTCACAGCTGTAGTTTAAGTGATGTTAGTTATTTGTTGTTCACTGTACAGTTTGTAAAGCCCACTGAGACAGTGTGATTGTGATTTCAGCTGTATAAATACAATTTCAGTTTTACTTGTAATTGTCAGATTCTAAAAGAGCTGTTTTCCGATGGGAGGAGAGCTCAGAATTTACTTTTGAACTTTTGGGATGAAAAAGTGGATTTATCTTCAGTCCTGTTTATCAACCCGACTGCAGCAGTGATCTGTGGAGACGACCTTCAGTGTCGGGTGTTTATGTTCGGATTCTCTGGCGAGTGTTGACCTGAAATCATAAACGCGGACACACAACCTCGACGTGTGCTGTTGGCGTTCTTATGGCTGAAGGTAGAGTGATCTGACTGGTTTTTATTCACTTTCACAAGTCTCTTTGGATTTCCTACCTCGCTCTTTGACTCTCTCCCAGAAGTCATAGCGACAGGCGGGCAAACGAAACGTAAAGTTATGTTGAGTAAACTTGTGGATTTCTGTGGTTTGAACATTGTTGGAAACATTTGGGAAGATGTAAGTAGACGACTCGACAAAATTTTGATCCCAGAATTCTCACAATTCGCATGTTAAAGTAAATAAGAATACTTGAGACTGTGAAACAGTGAGCTCGTCCAGCCTTTGCTGTGTAGTTATCTGCTTCTAACTAGAGTTATCACGGAAAAGGAAAATGTCTTCACCATGAAGACGTTTTTTCCTCTTCTGCCTGTATCAGTAACACATTAGTGTCTTTAACCTGTCACATTTCATGGATCCGAGTCGATGTCCAGTATTTAACGCCGAGCGCTGTCGGTGCGCTCCACTCCTCACCGTGAACAATCCAGAATATTAAGGAAAGAAAAACTCTCGTCCACATTTAATGAATTAATCTGACGGGTTATAGCAAAGTGAGTTTTCACGCGCAGGCGGCTTCTCCAGACTCATTTGCAGAGGTGAGCCGAGCCAAATTGAGGTCAGGAGAAAGGTAGTGGTGTTATCAGCCAATCCATCTCCTTTCAATGAGCTTTTTTAATTAAAGGAAAAGGACAGTCAGTTAAAGGTAGTCTTCTTATTCTGGATGCTGGCTGGAACAGGACAGGACGGCAATTTCAGTGAAAGGCAATCAGTGATTTATCTGCAGTCTTGCAATTAGTACAATTTTCTTTATGAAAATAAGGTCAGACAGAAATTGTTATCAGTAAGATAGGCAGTTCAATTAATGTCCTGTTCTGTCTGGACTTGAACAGTGTGGTAGATTAATGGAAGGTTTCTTCAGCCTGTCATACAAAGACTTATTTCTTTTTCTTTTTTTTTTTTACAGTATATCCAAAAGTTTCTGCAACATTGAGGCTGTTATTGTTCCGAATTATTAAAAGCTTCTGGCTGCGCAGTGTTCTTGTAAACAAACAGAGTCGTGTCTGCATTTGTTTTCGCTCCAAAAGATTGGATTGTGTGAAGTCCTGCAGCCCGACGAATAATTCAAATGAAGACATTACATATTTAACAAGTAAAACTGTTGAAAAAATAATTTGAAAAGATATCTAATGGAACAGAACAACAACAGCTTCTCCTACAAAAAGTCTAAAAGTCTAAAATTTAAATGTCTGCAAACTGTTCTGCCTCTCAAAACATGTCAAACATTTAACCTTTGGCTCATCGTCTTAAGCTTTCCTCTACTCTAATCAAGCTGTTCTAACAACCTTCCTGTGGTGTTTGTTTACTACGTGAACACACTCCAGGTCAGGTACGAGGTGTCAGGTTCACGTCCCTTGCTCCAGATGTTGGAGAGAATCGTTATTACCATCCAGACGTTTAAGGCCTTAACTTTGGAAATATCGCCGAGGGCAGACGCTCAATTTATCAAGCCTGACAACAACACAAGTGTCATTTCAACCTTGAGCAATGACCAGATAAACCAACATTTTAGTCCTTGATATCAGGTATTATTTGTGGACCTTCAGTTAAGATGACTGCCTTTTTCCAAGGAGAGGAATAGAAGGACAGCTTACCTGAAGTTGAGCAACTAGACCAGTGAAATTCTAAAATATGATGGTAAATTCAAGAGCCTTCCGTTTGTAACAGGTTAATCCAAAATCAATATCACATTCTCCACAGACTCTGACGAACATGGACGTCTCTCCTCTGCACAAATAGCAGGAAAGAAGTGGGTGGTGGTTGTGTCTGTTATTAAAAGATATGAACGCCTGAAAGGAAAGAACTCTGTGCCATCTTCCGTATGGAAATTGTAAAAATACAAGGTTGATTTTGTTGGACTTTACACGCAGGGCTCAGACTTTAGCCCTCAACGCTACACTTTGATAACTAAGCTTCTTTTTATTGGCCCTTTTCTGTAATCCACAGGAGCAAAATCTGTGTTGCAGTGGCACAGATGAATGTTTAAGGTTCTCCCAACTGAAGGTTTGATTGCTACTTTTTTGGGGACTAGGATATGAAGGGTTAAACCAATTATACAGTTAGATATGTAAAGACACGTTCGCACTCTCAACTCGGCAAATTCAGCAGCCAAAATGCAACCAAGGCTTGTTTGTGAATGTACTCGAGTCAAACCTTAATATGAAATCACAATTAGGACGAAAGAGGCACTTTTAAGATTTACCGTATTTTCGATTTCGGCTCAAACTCATTTTCAATGGGAGTGCTACGGGCACTTTAACAATAGCATCAAAATCTCTATTTTTAAAACACTAAGAAGGCTCGACACAACATGAAACTTTGCTCGTAGTATCACCAGGGTCTCTACACATGAACACGAGCATTGAGAACATTGTTCGTGTACACAGAGTTTACTAAAAAGAAGGTTTTTGAACAACTCACATTAGCAGTTGTGTTTTCCGAGAAGTGTCGATCTCAGAATGTGACGTAACCTGGAGGACAGTTAAGGTGGAACTACTGTCTTCCAGCAGCAACTATTCACACAATATCTCACGTGACTTTTCCGGCTTTTGATTTCAGTATTGTTTCTTATATGAGGCTCCTTTTTCAACTTCAAGGTCAATATTGTTTTTCACTAACGACAAAAAAAATGAATTATCCATGCATTTATATGGAACTAAGCTTTAGGAGCGTTCCACCTTAACTGTCCTCCAGGTTATGTCTCATTCGGAAATTGACACTTCTCCACTGGCACGACGGCGGAACAAGCTACTGCTAACGTGAGTTGTCCAAAAACCTTCTTTTCAGTAAACTCTGTGTACACAAACAATGTTCTCAATGCTCGTGTTCATGTGCAGAGACCCTGGTGATACTACGAGCAAAGTTTCATGTTGTGTCGAGCCTTCTTAGTGTTTTAAAAATAGAATTTTTGATGCTATCGCTAAAGTGCCCGTAGCACTCCCATTGAAAATGAGTTTGAGCCTAAAACGAAAATACGGTAAATCTGGTAAAAGTGGCGCTTTTGACGTGATTATGCGTTTACACGAAGGTTTTTTCTGAAAAAAAAACAAAAAAACAACTAATGAACTAAAAATGATGCTGACTGGCTTCCTGTCGATCAAGTTTCAGCTCTAATTTTCATTTTTCTCCTTTTATTTTCTTTCTGATGTGTCCAGTGTGTTTTTTCATAGCGATGCTATCAGACTTTCTAATGCCTCTGTTTATATTTCAGTATAAACTGTATGCACTTTGTGTTTTGCACAGGATAAACTGGGGAAATGAGCAAAACTCATTACAGCAAAAGAACATGACATGAAGGTAGCAGCAGACTCATTACTGTTCAATCGTTCTAAAAGGACATTTGGTATTAGAGATATATTGATGTAGAGTGTGAGAACACTCATTATATAGTAAATATAGCAGCGACTGGTTACCACCATCCTTTCAGGAGAAATGTTAATACAGTTCCTGTTCAGCTCCTTGTTTAATGTCACTAAACTAACGAGCAACAAGCTTCTTTCCACAGCTTTAAATCCACCGTCAACACTGTGGAGGCGCTAAATTCCTGTCAAAACAAACTATGGTTCCACCAACATAATGAGGTAGTTACCACGTCGTCCACTAGTGTGTGTATCACCTGTCTCTCCTCACCATCTGCTGTCATCAGAGGCATTATGTGAGGGTTGGACCTTCTTACAGAGCGGCACAGAGATAAGATAGGATGCTGTATCTGACACAGAGGGGAAAACGATGCGGCGCCACCTCGCCATGCAGCACATCTCATTACCCCGGCCACCCTGCCGACAGCGCGATCATAATTAATCTTCATTGAGCCACTGGGCTGTCTGGCTGACAGGCTAAATGATTAGGGCGGTCGAATGGGTGGATAACAATGTCCTCCAATGTGGCGTTAAAGTGGGATTCGATGGCGTTTAATAGCAGGTTGAGGAAACACAGCTAGTCGTGAGCTCACAGGCGACTGTTGACTCTCAAAGAGCCGAGCAGCAACAAGAAGCTCGGCGGTTCGAGTCCAATAGGTTTTATATAAAGTATTAACCGTGCGGCGGTGACGTGCAGTAGATCAACATCACGGCAGAGCAATTTACTCACTCCTGCAGAGGTGTTGAGAAGTTTTCATTAAAACAAACACACACACACGGCAGCCCACTCGCTTAATTTAAATATCAAATAATTTATACCAGCCTCGGTCTCCACAGATCCACAGATTTGTTTACATCCTGACAGTAGCCAGAGGGTGATCAATTCACCAGATCGATTGTAACTCCTTTTGAGCTCATCAGTTTATTGCATTGCAAAACAGCCTGGAGGAAAAACAATTTATTCCAGCAGTAATGGCATGCATTTATGCGTATAATGTGATTTCTGCACAGCTCACAGCCAGTGAAGCTTTCAGACTGTTTGACAGTCTTCAGTGAGAGGTTTGAACCACAAGCTCCTCTTTCAGAGGGCCAGACAGCACAAACGTCTGTCTAGACTGCAAATCTGTGAAGGAAACAAACAGAAATAAAAATAAAGAGCCTTTACCGCCTTTATAGACTCTGAGTTAACACATCGTTCCGTCCCATTAATTGCAGTCGTTGCACTGAGGTGTAATACGCACTCCCACAGCGGGCTGAAAATGGATGTCACAGAACACTATTTAACCTGGTTACAATGTAATCATCGTCATCATCGGCTCAGAACAGCTGATGGCTGGCAGCTATTATATGAAGCGTATTGTGAGCCTTGATAGCTTTGAGCCTACAGCAAAACACCATTCATTATGAAGCCTTATTCATTCTTAAATATAGATTATTTTTCCTGAAGTTGTGAGTTAATTCCTGACTTTGTTGGGAGCCGCTTAAAACATGACAGGTGAGAGAGGAGCAGAGCATCTATAACTGAGGAGGAGGATGAACAGAGGATGTGCAGCAGACCGGGGAGGTCCAGAGGGTGAATGATAATAATCCCACTGAGACCAGGACACACAGCTCAGCTGTGCGACAAGAACCTGCTGCAAATCTCTTCACACCTTCAGATCTTTGCCGGTACAACTTAAAAAAGATCAATCTCCCCCTGAGAGGAGGACTGGAGTGGTGTAAGACACCATCAGGCAGCAGCTACGGGAAACATCTGCGAGGCGGCGAGGACGAGAGACTGAGTGAAGAACGGAAATGAAAACATCTGTTGTCTGCGGTCGCCAGGTCAAAATCAGCAAACTGGGAAGGGGTTAAATTCATCAGCCGAGAACATATCACACACACACACACAATACAAACAACACAAAGGACGAACATGACGTGACCACTGCCAATCGAAACCGATCTACGTAACGCAGACGAGTCACTGGCTTCCTTCCTCACTTTCTGACTCTCTCGGAGGTTAAAGTGACAGACGACCAAATCAAAAGCTCCACTGCCTCCAATAAACTTGTAGATTCCTCTGAGTTTTGTAGGAAACATCTGGGATCATGTAAATAAAGAAGTCAGCCAGTTACATAACAAAGATCTAGTCGTTTATACGCATTTTAATGCAGAAATGTTATAAATCATATCTTTAAGCTCCATACTTTGATAATTAGTGAAAAAATACTTACATAATATAACATAATTTATACCAAGTTATTTACTTTACCATTCAGACTCATAAGTTAATGCCTTTGTTTGTCTTCTGTGACCTGAAAACATCAAGTTTGGTGGTCAGTCTCAGCGTCTCTCCTGATTGGCTGCTGACATGTCTCTCAGCTGGAGATTCATTCTCATTGGACGACAGGAGAGGAGGCTTAACCCACGTAACTGTGTCGGTCTGAATCTGGTGATGATTTGATGTAATTAAGTTAAACTCAGAAGTTTGTCAGTGACATGTGTATAATTACAGGGCGGACAGACAGCGAGCAGGGCGACAGCTGAGTCACCTGCATCTGCCGACTGAAAGGGCTAAAAATGAGGTCTGACTCAGGGGCGTCTCGGCTGATCAACGACATTTCGGGGGCAGAAGTAATTATGTCGTATTCGCTCTACAGATTCAAGAAGTGTGTCATGCTACAGAGTAAGAATGCGTGGAGCTCGACTGTGGGCACATTTTCTGCTCACGTACCTTTTTTTAAATAAATACTGTAATGTTTTGTGTGCAGTCCTGATTTGATTCACAGCCCCTGGACTTCTATCAGGTCATGAACACAACTCAGACATGGCAGTGATGGTTTGTTTGCTCCTGGAGGAACTTATATAAACCTCCTCCCTGTTTAACAAAAGCTAATTTACACACTGACTATGTTTCTCTCTGATTTCATCTCAGTGACATTTGTACTTAAACCTCTCAGTGATGGATTCAACGAGACGCGGCATTGTCACGTGGGAGAACAATTAGCCCAGAAGCATTAATATGCTTAAAAGCACATTAATTTCCTTTCCAGGAGCAGGGTAAAAACAACCATTTGAAGACGTGGAGAGTCAGATCCAAAAGCTGTTCGGCAAGCTTCATTAAACCCAAAGAGAAAGTGTTGTGCGTTCCCAGAGACACTATTAACCCAGAATTCATGCACAAACACGTTTTGTTTTGTTGTCCCCGCTGACCAAACTTGAAAATTAAAAACAGACGACTCTTTCAACCAGCAGCCGGCGGACTGAACTCATTAAGTATTCTGCAGGTCACTGGGTCATGAATCTTAAATGAACAAGTACTACGATTGGGGAAACCTGCTTAAAAGGCTGTTAAATAATTCTAATAAACGAGCATCCTGCAGCCAGAAGCAGGTCAGCGGAGTCAAGGTAAAGCTTTGTGTTGAGATCGCCAGTAATTAAGACTCATCTGTTCAGCATCCATGTGAACAAATGTAGAGTAGTTGGATAATTTCATACCGTGCGTGAAATAAAGAGATTAGAACTCGGTGATAATCTCCTGCCACTCACAAACAGGAGGCTGTTTTCATCCCGTCAACACCTGCACATCTGTAATCACTTTCACAGCGCTGCGTATTCAGGCAAGTCAAATTAAGCACAATGTCCCCGTTCATTTATCCGCTGAATGAGAGTTATGTCTCGACGAGTCTGTAATGTAGTGAGACATCATCAAACACAAATATTTCTCTCCGGAAAACAAACGCAGTCTAATAAACCGTCACTCCAACGCAGTCCTGCTGCCTCCGCTGCTGCACGCTTATCATGTTATCACGGTGACAAATAACCTTCCACTGCTGCTGTCTACATGTTAATCAGCTGTTACTCACACCGCACAATCAACAACACATCAGTGAAACACTGGAGTTATTTGGCAGCAGGCGCATATTATTGCATTCCTTTCAAGGTAAATCTGAAGTTATAACAATCCATCGTTCATTTAAAACATCATTAAGAGTTTCTGGGATACCGTTTGGTTAAGATTAAGTTTGGTGCATTCATTCTGCATCCTCCACCTGCCAAAATACATTTTCAAGTAAAACAACAACAAGAAATAAACCAGTTTGAAAGTGTGCGATCCACAAATCCACTGTGAAGAGTCAGTCTGAGCATTTAGGAAGCTGCTGATCGATATACAATGCAGGTAGGATGTGTCACACCTCAACGACTTCCGCTATCATCTTGAGAAGAAACGACATTAATTAAGTTTCTAACAAGTCTGAATGTTTTCACAATGTAGTCTTAAGAAGCTTATGATCTGCTGCTTTCTACTGTTGTCCGTTGTTCCGGTGCGTTCATGATGACGAAAGTGACACAAAAAACAGAAAAAAAAAACAAAACATAGAAAGGCAAATTCTGCTCCTGGGAATGGGAAACTATTTGTAAAACATGCATATACAGGCTGGTTTAGTCAACAACAAGTATACTTGGTAAGCTTGAGGAAAACATCGTGTTTCCCTTAAAATAACTGCTTTACTACTGACTACTTGCTTCTCATGAGACCCAGGCTCTTTGTAAAAGCACCCAGCCATCCTCTTCTGACTCTTTCTACTACTTTCATCCTGTGCTCGCATCACTGTCGCCACTCTGCAATGAAATCGGCCTGAATTCAACCATGTATTCAGGACTTCTGTCCAACATCGTTGTTGATATTGAGACAGGGTTTCTCTCTCCGTAACTATCAGCTAAAACAACTGTATACAGTGATATTAAGACCATGTTGTGGTTGTAGCTTCTTAAGTCTTCCACGCAGCCAAAAGAGTCAGTTAAAGGTTGATCCAATATCATTTAATGTATTAGTTTTGATAAAATATTTACCATTAGTTTGATTTGTAACGTACAGCTCTGGAGATCTTCCTCTCTGAGCGTCGGTGTTGATCACCTGACATTTATCACGTTAGCAAAAAAAAAATCCTTTTTCAACAACTTCCGTTTGCACCGAGCTGATGAAACAAGAAACAAATCTCGACATGCGCAAAACCACACAGCTAAACTTTAAAATGCAAAGCTCCTCAGCGGTGTTCACTTGGGACTTAAATTATGGACGGACTAGCAAAAATCACTGACCATGTAATATTAAAGTCACCCGGCCTCCCCTCGAGAAACAAATCCCCTCCAAATGGGGCTTCGGAGAGGTTTAAAACAGCAAGAAATCACAGCCCGAATGGAAAAAAACTTACATTACTTTGGACTTTTCATTAGCCGGCTGATGATTAAAGTGAGATCATCTTCTAATACTCGCCGCTGCGTGTGAAATCAAACCTCCGGCTTTCACGTGCATTCGAGTCGGTCAAGAGCCACTAATCCAAACTGAGCGGCTGCAGAGTTTGAACCAGCTATTCAGAGTTTGAATGAGACGGTTCTGAAACTCAATAATTCATCATCGTCCGTAAAGTGGCAGCGGCGAGGAGAAATTCTGTCTGAGCAGCAACTTGTGACAGAACACAATTAGACCTGCTGTTAACGACTCTGCAGATGAGAACAGCTCTCGATCTGTGAGGTGTTTAATGCCCCTCACGCTGGAGCTCATCCAGCTAAACTGTATTTCAAAACACTAAATCATTACAGCTCGATCCAACAGGAAAATATCCACTGGTGACACGTTTGGTTATTTATGAGTAGACACATAGCAAATATTGTTTATCTTCCAGAGTGAAACCGATGCATTAAAAAAAATAAACCTCCTCCAGTTTACCGCGACCGACGCACTCCAACTGTTAACAAACATGATTTATATGTTTATATTTAGTCAAAGAACCACTTTCATGGTGGCTGAAGATGGTAACGATGATAATGTCCGGAATAAATTGCATTTCACTAAACGTTTACAGTGTTATTTGAGAGATGGTGTGATTAAAGGGCACATATCTGGACCTGATGTCAGTATGGACTCATTCAGAAACTGGCATCTTGTATTTATTTGCAGTGTCCGTCACTTTGGTTCAGACTGAAATATCTCAATGAATCCTGAACTGAACTGACGCTGGCAGGTTGCCCTCATCAGAAAAATTACCATAAAGGTCGACTTTGAAAGCAGCTTATTACAACCCACATGTCTTGTTAGGCTGCGACCTCTAGTGGCTGCAGTCGTTATTACAGCAGGAAGGAAGTCAGGTGAGGTAGGAAAAAAGTCTGCACAGGGACTGTAAGTCACTACAAACCCAGTAGTTTGACAGTTACTGGTAATCGACCTGTTCAGTTGTTTAGGTGTCAGGGTGTGTCGGACGTTGGTGATCATTTGAAAACGATACAGTGACTTTGGTAAAAGTTTCTTACCATCAACCCAACGTTTACTACCACCCGCCATGTTTTAGGTTTATATGATGTCACATTTTCTCCAACTTTCTGATTTGTAGTTCTGACTTCAGAGGACGTTCACGTGAACTTTACCGGTCAGAAAGATGTTTTTCAGATGATTCCGACAGCAGTTAATCTTATTGTGTGTAAACCCACCATTCATCACCCATTGGACGACCACTTGAGCCTCAAGTTTGTCATTTCAGCAGTCACCATCCTGTCTTTTGCAACCGTCCTGACCCCATCAGGACGATTGCCTGGGGCTGTAGAAGCAACTTGTTACTCACAAGGTAGTCACGCCTTAAAGCAAACCTGCCTTCTGGTCTAATTTACTCTGAGTGGGATCATAATTTACTAAAAAACAGTGATTTGAGACCAGAACTCATTAGGAAACTGTTTACCGAGGTCATAAATCAAGTGAGAAGTGGGGTCATTTTCTCATAAGCTCACATTAAGTTGCAATTATCTTTGGAACCAGTTGGGTCGCCCCCCTAGTTGGCCATTAGAAAGAACACAGGTTTAAAGCACATCATTTTTAAGACCATATTTCATACAGTCGATGTTCAGAAGTCTATTTCTGCCTGCGTTAGTTAAAACACTGAACATCTTTGTCGTAGGCTTTCTGTGGGTTTCTTTTATTAGCATATAAAACTTCACACTTAACTACAGCAGAGATAAAAACTTCCCTCTGTCACACTTCAGATATTTATAGTCGCCGGTGTGTGACTGACCATCTGTCATCGCAGGTGTTCTTTGTGCCACATCAGTAAAGGAGAAAATGTACCGCAGTTACGTAACCTGCCGTAGCGCTCGCTGTAGACAAGTCAACAACCTCGTACCTTTCACTCAGCGCACAAAATGGCTGACGGCGGATCTCTCTGCAGAACGCTGCGACGCTGAACCATCTGTTTCTCTCCGTGTGACATTACCTTTCCCACATGTTCACCACTGGCCATAAAGACTTCATCATCATCATCTTTGTGTTTCCTCAAATGAGTGTCTCATGTTTTACCTCGACAGGAAGAAGTTTATTAGAATTAATAGACTGCTGAGGAACATTTCAGTCCTCCATGAAAAAAAAACAGCCATTTGCTTTGTTTTGCATCAGCATTTCAGACTGACCGAATCAGATCAGGGCTTCAATTTGTTCACGTTCGATCATTTCGATGACACGAATGAGGGGAAACTAATTTGTGCGTGTGCTCGCTTTCTATTTGCAGAACTGCTTACTGGGAAATCTTTTATGACTCACGAGCAACACAGGAAACTGCTAAAACCTTCAGGAGGCCATAAAAACATGTAGGGAAAAACACAACCGCTTGTTTTTGATGCTTTAATAGCATCAACAATCTTGTGATTCTGGTAAAATAGCACAGGAGAGCATTTATTTGGTGCTTAGGAATGCATTTCACCTCATGCCATGATTTATCTCTTTGGATAGGTCTATCGCAGGCTGGGTGCAACAATTAGGTGTGTGGGAGGAAGTGTTTAGAGCACAGATTAGTGCTGAAACCTCCTTATTCTTTGCAGACGTTAGTAGACCCCTGAATTATCCAGAGTGTGACTAGAAAAGCTTAAAAGGGGGCAAAGCAGGGGACACAGATGCAGGAAGGCTGCCGGTAATCAACCTGTGTATGGCCAGATGAATTATGCAAGAAAAAAAAAGTTTGTCACGCTTAAAGCTAACAACTTTTTGTACAATGGGGGAAAGGAATAGAAAAAGTGGTGACTCCACTTTCTTTCCTTCAATCAAAAAGGCTTTTCTTTTAGATTAATCCAAATTGTGAATATTGTCCTGTGAAGTCCGACACTCGCTGCCTGCAAACCTCGTTCATCAGACAAAAACAGAACTTTTTCTGACAGGAGACATATTTCTTCTTCTTCCTGCCCAGCGTCGTTGGGTATGATTGGTTTCCTAATGTTGCTGCCTAAAACATTTAAGTGTCTCCACCTTTTCACTGTTTAGTTTTCACGCCGGGAGCACAGCAAGCGCTCCCAGTTTGGAAGGCCGATCGGCTCTGGATGTTAGCACAGTTTCTATTTCTGCCGTTTTATTAACGCAGCTGAACGCCAGAACAGAAGGAAATCAGTGATAAACAATACGTTTTGTATGATAGCAAAAGGTTTTATAGTAAACAAAGATCAGATTAATCTGAGGCTATACGGGCAAAACAATAATAACCTCCTCCATAAACGCCTTGTGTCCTTTTGCAGTTACTTTGCCATCTCTTTTTTTTACAAGATTTATTAAAAATGGTCGACGTTTCAGTCACAAAGAACAATCTCAACTTTTTTTTTTTATAAATCTATCAATGCAGATGCGGAAAATGTGTTTGGAAAATTACTCTTTTAATGCAATTTTCTGTTATTTCCATTAATATCACCAACATTAAAAGCTTTGAATCAGGATCTCCAGGATTGAGCTCGTCGAAGCAGCCGAGTGCACAGTTAACTCATAATTGGGGTCTTCAGCCCCCAATCATATCAATCCCATGCTATGTTCCTAATGTGGTGGAAGGAAGAGAGAAGGGGTCGACTCGTACAGCTTCTTTATAAATCTGAGGCAATTAATGGCTGTGACCATGGCAACAAATACCTAAAATTCACTGGCACATCATCCGACTCAACTGTTTAATGATAACTGCAGCGGTATTAATGTTTAAAACAGTTAGCGGGACTTTAATCCTAGCAGGTGATCGTTAAATAACAGGTGCTGCCACTTAATGGAATAAAGGTAGAAACTGTTCCTCACCAGCTGACCTCAAATGGTTTCCATTGCTGTCAGAGGAGCACCTGTGGCGTCAGACTGATCCATCACAGACCTGCAGGAACAGATGGGCTCCACTGCATCGTTAGTGTCCGCGATCCGCCGGGCGTCCGCGCCATCATCGCTGTCTGATTCGCATCCCGCCATGAATATTCATGATTCATCCACAATGCGATGAAAGCTAAGGCCAAAGATCCGCCGAGCATATGTGGTTGGATATGGATCAAATTATCGTCCTCGCCCTCATTTGTCACGGGGTGTATTTTGGGCACATGACCGCGACGGTGTGGGTGAGACGCATCTGCCAGGTGATGCAGATTTAAATGATTTTTATTCCACATTCTCATTCATTCTGAGACGTCCTCCACTGTCATATCGGCTGGTGGGACTCTGTCGACCAGCAAACTATCAGCCTGGAGAGGACGACATGGAGGAGATGGACTCCTCTATTAACCGACTTGTCACTCATCATCTCCTGACCCGCCCTCGCACGAGGAGGGGAACATGGTGCTCGGACTGTTTTGGTAGTCTGCGCCTTCCTTATTTTGTTTGCTGTCGCACATTTTAATCTGCGCCGCTGATTGCTTTTCGCCTGCATTGGCTGACAGCCCTACAGAGCCTAATCACAGGGCCAGAGTTTTATGTCACTGCTGCCCAAACATAATCAACTGGACAGATTATGCTAATGCGCTCACATCCAAAGAGCAGCGTAAGCCTCAGTTCTCAGATAGCAGCACAATCCCAGTCAAAGGCATGTGACAAAAAAATCTTCTTTTTTTCCCGGGGATTGGTTATTTCAACTCCGTGGTTTTAAAAGTACAGTGTGAGTGTTTAGTTATTCTATTTTCTCTGCCTTCATTCACCGCGGATCCAACAGGAGGTCACAAGCTGGCACATTTCAGCGGTGCTTTGTAAATGTCAGACTCCAGGAAGTCTTTTCTCCACAACATCTTTGTAAATGGATTACAGGCATTTCTCCTATTCTGTTTCTCTATTGTCTTGCATGACACACAGCTTCCTGCCGTGGCGTTAAACACACGTAAATACTGCCTCGGGCATGCATGTTTCAGCTCTTAGTGAGGGGCAGCCGCTTACCGTGAATCTCTTTCTGTCTGTCTGTGTGTCCTTCGCCTCTCTCAGAACTGTTCATCCGATCAGCTTCATCCCTGGTGGTGTCAGCCAACTCACCAGGATGTCATGTCAGCAGTTATGTCCAAGACTGCTGAATGACTGAGTCCCAAAAATTCATCTTAAATTTATGCAGAAACTTAGTTAGTGAATCTGGTGATTGGGTTATGTTTGACGCTGAGGAGAAAGGTATGTTAAATCAGGTTATGTGTGATTTCCCTCTCTCCTTTCTGCAACATGCATACACTACAACCCATATCATCCCAAATTAGTGGAGTGCAACAACTTGCTGTAGTAATGCGTTGCAGTAAATCAGTCTGGATGAGGGTTTGCTATTCTTCAGTGAGACCTGGAGGTGAGATGTTAAGTTTTATGTCAGAAGTAGTTTGCTAGCTAGCGTAAGAACGTTTACCATTACTTGGCAGCACCGTCAGCTGCTCTAGTTTCTTTATGTTGCAACATTACGCTGGTTTAGGTTGATTTTCCATTTTTCTCTCAACACAGCACTGTGCTGATGCTCTGGTTAGGGTTAGACACCACAAATACGTTTCTAGGATGAGGAAAACATTATGGTGAGATTAAAATACCTGTTGTGGTCGCCACGATCAAAGATGGAGATTGGCAGCATTGCTGACATGTAATAACGCCAACATCCAATTCACCTCCCGATGTGAAAGTCAGCTAATAATCATATAATGTACACGTGATACGCCACGTTGGGTACAAATATTGGACGTATCATGTTTAGTGGCCATGATGAGTCTGGTAGCAGTTCAGGAGGCTGAAGACTGGATCTGTAAACGCCTGAACAGTAAGTTCAAGAGAACCTGCAAAAATGTTAAAACCTCTGACAAGGAAAAACCAAATAAATATCTTGGCTTTGTAAGAGTTTCCATTTTCAATTTCTCCACTTCACAATAGGATAAAAGTCCTTGACCATGAAATTGTATCTATGTGAAGATATCCTACATCAAGCGCATACTTGGCTGCCTTGTGAAGGTTACGCTGAACATAACGACCGTCTATTGGAGTCATTGACAGCTGATACGCAGTGATACAAACACTTTAGAATGTTTTCTGTTGACTGTTTCATGGTCGTCTAACTGTTGTCAGAGTTCCTTTACGGCATCGTTGCTTGAGAGCAGACAGCTTTTTAAAAAAGACATCTCGCCATTGATCTGACTCAAAAAACACTTTGTGAATTGATGTACAGAATGAATGCAGTGTGAGCCTTGAGCAGTTGCATTTTTCCAATCTTCGGTGAAACCCTCCTCACAGTTTCCTTTATGTTTCACAGTGCATTCATGATTTAAGTTAGAGACGAAGGGCAACAAGCCATTAGAGAAGCGACAAAGTCATTAAGTGATGAAAAACAACCCTGTGAATGCCATAAAGGCTCAGCCAGCATACAGTGGAGAAACTATGTCTCAAGTAGAGGAGAAGAATTATGACTCTCAAGTTGATAGTTGTGTGAAGCTGTCATGACATTTAAAAGCTTTCAGGAAGGAGGTCAGGTGGGTGAATGAGCCGACTAAACACGTGAGTTTGACGCAGGAGAAAAACATGTTCATGCACCAGTGATCATATAAAAACTGATGCTGCAGGAACAGAACAAACTATGCATTTACATAACAATATAGTAGCCACAGCATACAATATAATCACAGTCAGAAAGGGCTTCATCGCTTCTCTTATACGCACAAACAATCTGAGTACTTTACCCATCATGTAGCCAGAGATTATCAGCCTTGTTTACAGACGGTTGTATTTCGTGTCAGTACGTGTGGACGTACTTCAACGGCAGGAAGCACGTATCTTCTCAGATGTGTAGAAACATCACTGCTAACATAAAAGAGAAGCTAATTTAACTAATAGGTGCAATATGTAAGAATTTAACACCTGTTGAGTTCATTTGCTAAACAAAAAGGGAGAAGCATATCAGCATTTAAGTGTTAAGTTATTGTTAATTGCTGCAACATGTAGCCATAAGCTCAGTTAGCCATGCAGCTAGCAGTCATATTAGCTTGACAGCAGCTCCAAGCTAGCATGCTAATTTCCAAAGAGATCTCTGCAACACGCAACGGCTCGTGTCATGAGTATGTCATTTGTCATATTCGTTGATAACATAAGTTAATTTTGAATGTTTTAAACTAAAATGCGTAGGTTGTTTTGGAAGGCCCTTGTGTTTTATCACTTGTTCAAGACAACTTATTACCTTTTCTTTCAATTCCAGACTCCCAGAAACCAATTTCACACCACAGCCAACCCGAACACCTCCTCCGTCGTCCCACTGTAAGAAGCTCTGTCTTCTCTATGCGTCCAACTGGATCAGTACAGCCAACTGCTATTTCCTCTACAGACTCTGACAACTGATGCCAGTTGCCCAAAGTGGCTGAATCCCAGTCTCAATATTCATTAGACTTTTAGTCGAAAGTTATTTGGGTTCTGGGCTTCAGCCTGTTTGGAATTCTGCTCCTGTACTGACCGACTGGCTTTGATGTATCCGCACAATTTCATGGCTTGCAAAGATCCATTTTACTCTCTCAAACTTTCTAATTGTGTTTTAGCTCCTGTTCTTCTTTCTGCCGAAGAGCTCCGGCTAAAATTGCACCAACGTTCTGACGCGAAGGCCAATAATTAATATTGCCCGGCGGTCAGTCAGGTTTGGACTTCGAGCAAGCCAAGGGCGTCCAGTAAATAACAATCCTGGGTTTGTGATTTCATTTTCGAAAGATTTCTTCCACTATAAATGTAATGTTCAAGCTTGGTTTTTACCTCTGATAATCAAAAAACATAGATGTCCTTGTTCGTCATCATTGTGGATTTAAAATGCATTACAGCGTGTCCCCTGATCAAGTGGTCCTCTAATGCACCAGCTCTTGGGTAAAGTTTTTTTTTCTCTGCACTAAGCTACATATCCAAAAGAGTACTGACCCTGTGTCTGCACAGACAGAACAGTAGGTAGCAGAGAGACCTGGAGGAGGTTGGAAAATGAGTCGCGTGGCCTTGCTACTCCTGCTCATTAGAAACATGAAGGAAAGAGGTGGGACAATACACCGCCAGCACTCAGCTATGCGCCTCTCGCTCTCCTTCAAACAGCACATGTGCACATAGACTACGGCTACGGGATGAATAATAGATCCCAACATCAAAGTGGCGACTCTCTCTGCAGTTTTCAATGCCCAGGGCTTGACGAGACCAGTCCTCCGAATTTCTGCCTCTCAGCCACAGCTCAGCCGATGCTCTCAGCACTGTCCGGCCCTCGAGACGACTTGTGTGTGTGTTAGTGTGTGTGTGTGAGTCTGCATGAATGTTTCATAAGGAACAGACGTATGTGGCATGCATATGAATATTGGCTCTGGCTGCAATATTCAACATCGCATGAATTATATTTACCTGACAGGCAGATGACTGACCTCTAAAGGACATCAGACGGTTTGCAGGAGAATCCACCATCTTGCACGTGTTCAGAGGACCAGAATTATTTTATTGCTATAAAATAATAGACCATAATCTGTTAAGTCCTTTGCCAAACAAGTCGTGTCTGAAACTCTCTTTTCAGATGCCTTTTTTTGATATTACTCATGTATATTATGCAGCACTCGTACATTTAAATGTCTGGAATAAGTTTCAGGTTCTGGATGTGTTCAAGTTAATAATCCATGCTCCTGATCTGAACTCACTGATACTCTTAATCAGATGTCCCCGATGATGGCAACATAACGCATATAAAGCTGCTCCGATCAAATTCTGAAATTGACAGTGACTGAAATGATTGTGTGGAGGGAAAAACGGATCTTTCAGCTCATTGTTTTGGTTCATCACACTCCAGTAGGTGCTTGTAGCTCACCTTGAATCGGCAGCTGGGTTAAAGACTTCACTCTGTGCGCTTGTTGCTGACCTGTGTTTCAAACCAATAAGCGTCCTCTGAGAAACTACTGGCGGACAGGATGTAGGTGTAGCGACTGTTCCTTTGAAAACAACAAGACAGCAGCGCAGATGCTGCTCCAGGATCAGTCACATCAGGAGAGTATATTCCACTGAAATGGGAACAAACGACAGCACTGAAAGCTTTTCTTGATGGAAATTATGTTTCCATTCTTCTCCGGTGAGAGTTTGATTTGTCAGCTGGCGACCAGAACCTCTGACTCTCATCTTCTCCCACGCTCGGTGTGTTAAAATAATTCTATAGAACTAAACTCGGAGGAAATGTGAGCTAATTTAACGTGAGATCATCGAGGTGCAATGTGACAAAAAAAAACATGACGACTGTCTTTGTGTTTACATCGTGTCTTTAGATGTCTTCGTCTGATTCCAAAGAAAGAAGCTCTCTTTCATGGTCACAACACTCGATCATAAATAATGCATCACCTTTCAGCTCCGCTCTCCTTTTAGTTCATTTGGTTGCAAAGAATGTTTTTAAAGTTGCATTATGGGAAGCAGACTGAGAACAAATTCACAATTCATGTGATTTACTCTGTAGATATTTTTCTTTCTCCTGACATCTCATTTGCTCAGTTTTCCCTCTGTGCTGTGGCTCAACGATGCAAAATAAACAGTTGATGAAATATATTCTGACGATTTATAAAGTTCTTATAGCAGCCATGTTCCCTAACATTTGCCTCAACTTGAATATCTAGCAGGACTTCTCTTTTTTCTCCGCCCGTCAGATGCAGTATTCATTGTTGTTTCAGTCGTGCTTCGGTCCGCCGACTCCGGGGCACAAAACTGACTCTTTTCATCACTCATTTGTTTACTTTGTCTCTCTGCTATTTCATACCGAGGGATGCAAGATGCAGTGTGTTTGGTTTATGTGAGCGTGTGCTGCTGTTCATACTGTTAGAGGAGTGGGTGGATGGAGTCAATGAGAGCCTCTGGGATTTAATCACACCGACCAGCAAACCAAAACAATGAGCTGAGAGCAGCTTAAAGCTGAGACGAGATACAGAGTTCGATGTTGATTCCCTGTGGGACCCGCAGCGCTCTCAATTTACTGTGCTGGAAGTCATTTGATTCAGTAATATCAGATATATAATATATTGCTTAATGGGGATTTATCAGTATAGGTTAAGGTGTCATAATGTAGTCGAACCACAGGGAGCAAGTTGTCTAACAAGGTCAACTGACCATCAGTCAAAACCAACAAAACTAACCAATTAGAAGAGGAAGCTGACAGGAGACACGTGTGAGTCAAAGTAAGAGTCCGAGAAAACAACTTCAGATTGACAGTTCATCTGAACTGTAGTGATGAAACTCATCACTGACAATTAAGTTTAGCTGTTAGTAAAGTGATAAAGGGCTGTGAATGATGCATGGAAGAAAGTTTTTATGTGTAACGAAGGCAAAATCCTCTTGTTCAAAATCACAAGTATTTTCTTGACATGGTTAAAATTAACGACACTATGATTTATATACAGTGTATTACAAATTGATGCAGAAGTTCCATTATATCAGGGACCACATCCATCCATCCATCCATCCATCCATCCATCCATCCATCTATCCATCCATCTACAGCACTTTTGTCCATCTGTTATTTCCTCAAGTGACATCAAAAAAATATGATGTGGTACGTTAAAGATTAAGATCGTAAACATAACTGTGTCTGCCTCAGCTTCCAGACTGACCAGGTTGTCAGTTGTCTTCCTTCCTTTTCTGCTACTTTTGCTCCCTCTTACAATCCGGTTCCAAAAAAGTTGTGACGCCATTAAAAACAGTTCAAAGACGATATATTTAGCGCTTTTCCTCACAGCGATTTCTATTAATTTACTTACAGTTACGTCACGTACAAACCATGGCACAAGTTACACAAGCAACATGGTTTTCTTGAACCATGAAGTTTAAAATTGACAATGCCACATTGTAGCTTCACAATTAAATAGAAAATATGTTAGTCGACTGACATCAAGAATTTGTTGGCCACAGAATTTGCTTTCTTCGTCAATCCAGAAAAAGAATTCCCATCAGAGCTTTGCTGATCGAACCAATTTGTAAAACTGTTGTCAGCAAACACAGTTTTCTGTTCTTTTTTACCTTTTACACAGTATCTAAACATTTTTGGAGACAAGGTTGTAGTATGAAGGACTGCATGACTTTTATTGTGAAGGAGCCACGTGAAGTGTTGGTCATCGACAGCAGTTTTAGCTCAGATAAATACAGTGAAGGCGACCTGCTCTGCTGCTCTGTGTCTTCTTCTGTTGTCCTGAAATATAATGCTATCCCCGAGCCGCTCTGAAACAGTGAAAAACCTCTGCTGGCAAATGTGAATTTCAAATCAGACATGCTGCACAGCTCTGCAGCAGCCCCCCTGCTGTTAGAATAACTTAACAGGCCGGAGACAGAGGTAGCTGTGTAACACATACTGTATGTCTGCTTCGGCTGCAGCGCGTGGACACTGTGAAGAAAAAGAAAAAGCTCAGACCATCAGAGTGTTTGAAAAGAAAAGGCTGTTTTTTCCTTAAATTTTAGAGAAAGCACATCCTCACTGTGTGTCCTGTGTAGTTTGAATAGAACACAAAGGTTTCTGTCTAACACCGCTGCGCCTCTCAGGTGAGTAAGACAGAGGAGGAAGTGACTACCAAGCAGAAACCTTGACTGCAGAAAACATAAATTTCCATAGATATGAGATAAAGCCCTTGTGGTGCCTTTTGATATTTCAGGGAACATTTCTTTGCCCATTTGGTTTCGATAAGGTTAAAGACAGTGTACCAGATGGAGCAGGAGCTCCAGTTAATGTGTGTTTCCCAGCAGGGATTCAATTATTTGCAGCAGATGACTGACCTCGTATGCAAGCTGGAAATAAATGTGTCGGGGATCATCCAGATGAGACTGGAATAATAGACTGGTGAAAGAAAAGGGGGCAAAATAATCATCCAGCAGACGGATGAAAACAACCGGCCACTGTGCTGCTCCTCTGAGGAGCTGTGCAGCTTTCAATCACAGGGTGAAAGAGGAGCGCCGGCCCCAGTGGTCCACCTGAAGGAGCATTTGATTACAGATTGTTAGGTGGATTCCTTTCCCTCTAAGTTGAAGTAGGGAGAAGATGTGATGTCGGTGCAATGAGGCTGTGTGCTGAGATGTAATGAGATTGAATGGATTAGAATGAGAACCTGTGACATATTATTTTGACCTTTCGCTGGATTTTCATCGACGACCTGCTTAACCGGGATCTACTGAGGTTACGTATGTAACGGCAGGAAGTCACAACAACAAATATGCTGGAAGCTTCAGAAGGTTTTATTTGTATTGCAGGTGTTTCGGCGAGACGGCATTAATCAGTGCAGACAAGATCTTTGTGTCCCAAAGTGATGCTATGCGCCATTTTGACCCCAACGTCTGTTTCTATTTTCATACCTCTGCAATGAAAGCGCAACATGGACAAGGGACGGTTGATTCATGAAGTTGAAATGAGGAGTTATCAATCCAATACTGTCTCCTTGTACTACGTAGGAGCCTGAATGAGGTGCCAGCTGGCTGGATGGAGATAGCCAGGGAGCTAAACTTTGTGAAAGCACACCGTCTTTGCTCACTGCTGGCTACTGTAGAGTGAAAAACACGAGAAACATATAGATACCACAGCACAATATGTGTGTTCTCTGTTTTGCACAGCTGACAGGTACATGGTTTGTTTCAATCATGCAGTTAGAACGAGGCATAATAAGCTCAATACCTGCTCAGGATCCAAAAGCAGTGAGACAACTGGACTTTCAATCCATCAGATGGCGAGAAACATGTAGCAAGTCCTCTGAATTAAGCAAAATTATGTTTGTTGATGCACTCCAGAGAGACACATCGAAGCTTCTGGTCGGATCTGTTCATTTGTGTTGAAGTAAAAGAATTTGCTGAGCCCCTGTCAGCCATTTGTTTTAAAGAATTTAGTCCTAAACAGAAGCAAAAAAGCAAGCTTTGCTGAAATGACTTATTTTATTATCTGTAGCTAGCTAGCTAATTATGCTAACATTAGATCCTACTGTCTCCTAGTGAAACGCGTTTTTGCAAAGGAAATATTCACGTCACGTTTGGTCTGAACACGGCATAAAGATCCAGGAGCGGCTCCCTCATCACCAACATCTCTCATTTGTAGCACAATACATCAGCAGAGCAGGAGTGTAAAACACAGTCAGTGTCATCATCCTGGCTCGGTGGGAGACTCCACACACTCTAGACATGGATGGCCAGACATGTCTGAGGAGTGCAGTAAATAGATGAATAAATGGAGCATGCACAAGCCTCCGAGTGTCAGAGATGTGCTCAGAAACACACCAGTCCGTGAAAAGGCTTGACGGATGGAAAGCTGCAAGACATCCCATGGTATACCCTTCCCCTGCAAACAGTACCCAACTTCTTCTAGTTTTGAACTTTTCATAAGAGATGTCTCAGAGGGGGTTATACATCAAAATGTCTCCTTCAGGACGGCGTGAACACACGGTAGGGCAGCGCCTGAGTTATTACATGGAAGCTGCAGGAAGCCAATCTTTTTTCAGCCAATGGAAAAGATGAATTTGTCAGTGCTCTGTACGTCTGTCTTCGTTTGTGTCTGATCTCTCTGTAAATCAGCGTTTTGTGTGTGGGGGATAAGATGATGATGGAGACAAACATGGCAATATAATAATAAAAGTGTAGCTCCAGAATTAATGATTTACAATAATATAATGTGAAACATGTGACTGGTAACGGACCCGAAGCGTTTCTGCCATGGTTTGGGTTTCTGGTTTAGTCATTTCCTGTTTTATTTTGTAGCTTATGCCCTCATGTGTGATGTTTTACTTTCCACTTCCTGTCTTTGTCTTTGTTTTATTTACCTGCACTTTGGATATTTCGGAAATCTAGCTTTGTTTATGAAGCTCAAAGCTCTTCAAATCAAGTCAACATACTTTAAAACGAGGTTGGAAGCGGGTAATGAACGGCAGAAGTCATGAGTTTTGTTGGCCATTGTTACTCACATGTACTGTAAACATGTCATTCTGGGACGCGAGCAGAGGTTTATGGTCTTACAATGAATGCTAACATTGCTTTGTGTCATCTGGATGTATAATTAAGCTACTGTTTGCAAACACAATCACAATATCAACTTTCTATTCTTGTGGTTTGTCAGTTTTACGGATACACCTGGCTTACAAAATTAACCCAAGGCACATTAAAATAGCTGCTCATTATGTTCTTCATGTTCTCTACTATAAATTAAACATTTAAGCGGTTTGATATGAGGATAAATACCGGACCGAGTTTAATAGCTTGACTCAGCTAAGCCCACGAATGACAGCAGAACTACAGTCCATCATGTCAACTGTGACACATCAGGTCAAAAACAATTCGACATAACATAAAGTTTAACATTAAAGTAATAATTAAGAGTGAAGCTGTAGAAGAGATTATCTTAGCTCTATTAGATTATGACATAAGCGCAGCACCACCTATGAGTGGAGCTAATCAGCGGTCCCAGGCTGCTAACTAGCAACAAAATGCTAATTCTCTCCAAGTGATGTTACGCCTGGTGAATGCCGGTTCAGCTGGCTGAAGCTCGTACATCGAACTGGAACGGAAAAAAATGGAAACCTCCCACAGATCCCGGCTGCTAAGATGCTAAATAACAACTGCTCACTATCTGTACACATTTAATGACCAGAGAGCAATATGAGAAGCACAAGCATCCCATCACAGTCCCTGTTCTCACCTCCTGACTACTGGAATTCCAATATTCACTTGTTTTCTTTCATCGGTACGGTTCACCAACTCCTGAGGAAAATATTGAACTCCCTTTGGCTTTTAAATGTTCAGCTCTTTCCACCAGCCGCTTGTTTACTCTGGTTCTCTTCCTTTCTGTGCTGTGTTGTATAATCTGTATGTGTGAGCTTGTGATCTGGGAAGTCAGTGACAGCTGCTGGGACTCAACAACTAACACAGACCAGTGAACCAAAACTATGAGCTGGAAGAGTCTGAAAGCTGCATCGGGCTGAGGTGATTGATACTATTGATACTTTACTGTTTGTCACATGCTGTTTTGCTTCACTCCTCTGGGCTGATATATGCAGTCCATAAATATTCAAAATAGACCATATATTTCCATCACACTCTAAAGACTAATGTTGCTGAAAACCTAATATGTAATTAAGGTTTCTTACAGCAAATCTATAGTCCCCATTACTATTAATCAGGATTTTCCTAATTGTCCAGACTGGGACAATTACCATAAATTAATAAGCTCCGTGCCCACTGCTCTCCATTGGGGTCCTGTTCCTGCCCATTAAGGATTTGACTTTACATAAAAGGGGATGCAGAGACAAAGGCAGAGGGATGTTTCTACAATTCCTTGATGTCTTTTCACAGCTATAAACACCGTCGGTGGACACGTGTCTGTCCTAATCCTGCCACGGCTAAAGCAGAAAAACAAACAAAAGCCTCGTTGAGTCATCCTCTCCCTGCCTGCAAACAGCGGCTCCCCTTTAGTTTGGTATTCCTATCAGATTCTCGCAGTAATATGATATGCATGAGGCTGGTGTGATCGAGCTGGAGAACTCCCAGCTCCCCGGGGTTGGGAGGGGCGGGTTTGGATGAATTTATAGATAGGCTATCTCCTGAATGCAGCCTTTGATATCTGTGCCAATGAATTTAAGCTCTCCAGAAAGAGATATGAGGGAAGCGGGGGAGAGCGAGGGGCAATCTGGGCCCAAGTGCACAAACTCATTCTTCCAACTGACAAGTTGCTGATATCCTTTTCTAAGCATGGCATGCTTCATGTGTGAGCTGATCGCTGCTAAAGTCTTGAAATGTCTGTCTCAGTCACCAGGATACAAAACATTTGACTGTTCAACAAAACGTGTCACATCATGTTCACGTAACATGTTTATGACCCAACCTCTTCATGTCTGGAGGTGGAGGGGATGCTTACAGGTGACAACATTTGTAAGTGTGATACCAGGTTTGTACAACAAAACAATATTTTTGACTGGAAGTCGTGAAAGAAAGTCTCCAGCCATGTTTGTGACGACAAAGCAATGTGTCTTAATGAGACTTCAGGACACATCCAGCTGTTTTTTGTGGTTACAAGACAGTGCTACAAGTATCTCGAGCCGTGTTTAAGAAGACAGTACCTGGTGTTTTTGACGAGACCTCGGGACATCTCCAGCGTGTTTGTGGCAAGAAAACCGTGGGTTTTTAAACAAGACCTTAAGACACATCCGGCCATGTGTGTGGACACAAAACCAGTCATTTTTAACAAGATCTCCAGACATCTCCAACCTTGTTTGTGGCAACAAAACCAAATGATTTTTACAAGACCTTGGGAAAGTTTCCAGCTGTCTTTGTGGCAACAGAACTGGGTGTTTCTAATGAGATCTCACAATATTTAGAGCCATCTTTGTTATGACAGACAGGATCTTTGTAAAGAGACCTCGGGGCGTCTCCAGCTGTGTTTGTGCCGACAAAACCAAGTGTTTTAACGAGACCTCAGGATATTTTCCAGTTGTGTTTGTGGTGACCAACCTTAGCGAAGGGGTTTTTGTACCTTAACCTAACAAGAGCATAAGCGCAGCTTCATCGCAAGATAAAATGAACCTAAAGAAATATTAAGTTGCAGAAATCAAGAGGTGAGAAGACCAACGTTAGATAAGACTCATGGGACTGAGCTCCGTCTCTGGATGGACACGACAGAGTAGGCCAGCAGATAATCCCTGAGTTTGATAACCTAGTTACAGATTCAATCTCAGCCTGACAGTGAAACACTGTATGAGTATCATCTGATCACCGTGACAGATGTGGCAGTCTACTTTTTACATTATGATAATAAAATTAGGTCCGTGTCCCTGAAGAAAACAGACGAGAGCTCATACGGTATATTAATAATTTTCACATGTGCCTTTTTATAGTTCTTCTACACACACTTCTGCAACAACTCTCACATGCAAACAGGAAAAACTCAGTTCCAGTGATTTATTCTCCTCATTAATTGCACTGATATGCACTTCACTAATGTACCCAGCAGCTTTTGCTCGGTGTGACACTGCCCCCTACTGGTCATAACACATCATTACAATAATCCCTCCTGCAGATCTAAATCATGGTGAACAATTTCTGTCTCTGCGGCTGCAGTAAGCTTGACAGTGTGATTTATAAGGCGCGCCTCTGGGTATGACAGCTACATACATTCAGTGATAGTTCACCTATTTGAGCAGGGAGGATGTAAATCCATCACGGCTGCAGTGAGTACAGGTGAAGTGTTTGTCATAATCAGAAGGGTCTCAGTATTTAAACAAACCTTCTTCATGTGATAACATCGGCCGTGAAATCAATCATCATACTGGAGGGAGAGCAGCGGCAAACATTTGACTCACAAGCAGTTTATGTTTTATAGATAACTCTTTCATTAAAGCCTTAAACACGTGATGATGATAAAATACTGTAATTAATTAATCGTGCATCATTTAAACTGACGAATGTGAGGTGATGTGAGTGCAGCAGGAAAGTTATCTGATAACTAATTATAACAGTAACTCACTTTGAATTAGAATGAGGAATAAAAAAGAGGCTAAAGTTAAGATATGGTGTCCAAATATTACATCTGTAAAATGGAAAGTCATCTATATGATAAGTACTTGAGCAAAAGTTCTAAAGTTTCTTATTATTAATGTACTTTAGGATTAAAAAGCACAAGTAAAAGCACATTTTTCATATATTTACATGTATGTATTTGTTGGATATGAGTGGACCAATTGTCAGATATGATATTCAGCATTTTTCTGATGTTAAGAGTCACTGTTTTTTATCAGATTGCCAATAAAAAAAATGAGAGACCACAGCTCGGCCATGAGATCAGCGGATGATGACAAACCTGGCAACCCTCAGAGAAAATTGACTCAATTCAGCCGTCACCAGGTCAGACGGAGCAACACTGCAGAGGAAATAAACAAAATAACTACGTTCCTCACCAAAATAAAACTCATATCCTCTAATAGTCACACACACGGTGACAAAACTTAATATTTACTCTGAGTAAAAAATGCAAAATACTCTAAATCAGATCAGTTTTTGCTTTGAGGGAAAACATATGAAAGTGTACCGAGCTCCCACAAAATATAACGCTTCTTTTATTATTTTTCATCCCACTTCTTAAAGTTTATCTTAAAGTTTATCTTGAAGTTTATCCTCACACTACATACCAGTTTTTGTTTTAAGGATTTCTTCTTAAAAAATGTTGCATATATATATATATAAATATATATATATATATATATATATATATATATATATATATATATATATATATATATATATATATTTTAATTGTAAAGATTCAGTGACTTGCTTTAGTCTGCAACACTGAACTTAATCGCCAGGATTAATGTTGTTAATGTTTATTTCTACAAACCATACATATGTTAAAACTTCTTCTTGATCCAACTGTAAGTTCCTGACAACACTGTGTTAAGGTCTTGTTAGGGTTCAGATAAGATTTTGGCTTAAAATAGCTGAATTTGTCGCCACAAACACAGCTGGAGACGTCCAGACTTCCCACCAAAAACATTTTTTTTCTCGTCTCAGTGATGGCGGGAAATCGTGCGATGGTCTCACTAAAAACAAACAGCTTTGTCGCCACAAACATGGCTGAATATATCGTGAGGTTTCGTTCAGAATGGGGAGTTTTGACGCTTACAAATGTTGAAACACAGTCTCAAACTGCAGTCTCTGTCTCTGACTGACTCCACCTTCCCGTCCACCTACTGATGTGAAAGTCAGCTCATATTCATTCAAACATGAAGAAGAAATGTCAATACGGTGCGAGTGACGCGTACAAATCTGAACATATCTGTGCTTATTCAGAACATTTCATCCTGGTGACTGAACTACGACCACGTCAACTGAACAGATTTGAATTTGCCAACACATGCAGCGGCAGTGTTTCTGCTTATTATACAAATGCATACGTTTTTACATGCATTTGCATTAAATATGCATGTATTAAAGGGACAGACGTGTGTGTTCTCCGAGTTAACACTTGGTATTGCAGTGAGGCTTATTTCCCTTGTCACTGTTAATGATGTAAGACCTGCTAATGCATTGAGTGCAACACAAACAACCGCTGGGCTAACCGGCGACCTCACCACCATCCGTCCGTCCTGCAGCACAGCTCCCATCACACCAGCTCCAGATCTATTAAGTGGTCTTGACTGCACGCGCCCCGAGGCCCGGCTTTTATGTGACACTCAACAAATGACATCATAGATCCTTCAGGTGTAAAACGAACCCCTCCATCATTAAATTGTGTGATTTATAAATGTCTGAAACTCAGCTCGGTGTAATGGCTTTCTCCTGGCGCACTTGTATAATGAAACTCACACTTCCTCTCTGTTTTAATGCATTGAGGAAGTTTCAAGGAGCTTAAAATGGAAAGTCACAGAGTGGAGTCTGAAACTTTTGCATAAAGATTTCAGATTTTGGTGAAGAAAGTTTTAGTCAGTAAACTGATTCTGATGCTGCGGGGGAAAACCAACAGTTTCAGCTTCTGCCTCGGGGGTTTCATTCAACAGGGGAGGCATATTAATGTTTGTGAGGTTTCTGCTGCTCAACAGAAGCATCGCATGTGATCTAAGAAATGTTCTATACACTAACACACACAAGGATGTGTCCTTCGATGTCAGTGTTTATCTCTAGCACTCATGCATTTGTCCACCCAATAAAAAGATAAGCGTACGAGAGGACGAACTGCTACATCGTGACTCAGAAGTGCATATTCTAAGCCTGCGGCCATCTTTAGTGACTCGGATAATGAAGCCCCCTTTCCCCTCACAGATTGTTTACCCAAGGTTAACCTTCGCTCAGGGCTGTACGATGGTACTAGCTCAGGGTTAACTGTCAGTTTGAACACACAGCTCATGTTTATATTCTAGTATAGTTTGTTACCTGTAGTCCCGTTTCACATCGGCACCTTTTAGCTCCCCGTGCTGACTTCATTTTTAGGGGACAACCCCACAAACTCAAACTCAGTAAGCCCACTCGGAAAGTGCCAAGACTGTGCCAGTGTGAAACTGTAGTTTGAGGCTAACGGCTTTCCGAAGCCTCCGGCTGTGGTGGCAGTGTGCAACTCTAACTCTAACCCAAAGAAAATGGGAGCAATTTTCCATTGAACCAAAAGTAAAAGAAGCTTCTGTGCACGGCTGATAACCAGGGAGACGCCAGAAGGGAAGACGAGGAGGAGGTCTTACTTTAGAAAATGTTTTCTCAAAGAGTGTCACAATAATAATAAGTCGTAGGGCTGACCTGAAAGCGTTGTCATGGTAATTGACATCCAAATTAGAGCTCAAAGGTTTTTAGAGACTGTTTGTTGTTTGAAGAGGAAGCTGCAGTGAAAAAGAGGCTAAAAACTGATGAGGAGCAAAGAAACGGAGCTCCTCCTCACGAGGGAGCTCAACGCTGACGTCTCCTCTCCCCTCCGGTCCTCGTCAGCCATCAGTAAATAATGACCGCAGGTTTGAGGATCAGCAGGTCGCTCTCACTGCCCTAGTAACTGAGATGTGGTGGCAGATAATGTGCTACAAGGTTTAAGGTTTTGTTTGCTAGTTCGCTCACTAATCTTGAGGTAATGCTCATTTAGCAATTTAGCCAATCAATCAGCCGATACGTGCACGAAGAAGGCGCTCTGCTTCATCAGCTTCATCAGCATGCCTGTCCAACTCCATCAATCCATTTTTCAATTACATGGATTCACTTCATTCAGAGCAACTCCACAGTTGCTTTATTGCTATCTAAGGTGCTGAAGGGCATTCTGGGAATTGTGGGAGTACACTGAATGCAGACCAAGGATGGACCACATGCAGATAACTTCAACGCGTGCTGTCACGTTCCACGTTTCTTGTTCCACCTTTTCTAATTTTGCAACGATACTTCCAGCGCTGCGTCCTTCTTGTTGTTTTATAAGCGAGTGAGTGAGTGAGTTTACAGAGACAGAGAAACAAAGCCCCCCTGTGGATTTAATCCTGGAGCATGTTCTCTTCTTCAAAGCCAATTCATCTTCATGCATGTCTGCATCCTATGGAGCTTCTCTTTAGGAGGATTAGCATAATGAGGCAGCGCTGCAGCACATTAAACAGCCGCTTCTCCAGCTCTTTCTTCACCTACATGCCACTTCTTTCCTTTCACTCACAGAGAGGATGACCGCCACACTCTGCAGGACGTCCACTGGCAGCAGCAGATAGCACGCACAAGGTGTGGGGTTTTTACTGTGACATTGGGTGTGCACATCATGCCTGTAAACTAAAGTGTAATCAGATATAGATACACAGAAGCAGCGTGGATTAGGAGTGTCTAAGTGGAGGTGCAATGAAGGACAAAATGGTAGATAATAAATGGAGAACACGGACGGTATGTGGAGCGGTGCAGAGCTGCTAACGGAGGCTTAACGTAATCAATATTGTTTATGAGAAGGTGTGTGTTTGTGTGTGTGTGTGAGACAGATAAGGGCTTAAGCACAGCACTGAATATCAGCAGGAAGCTGCAGTCACCTGAAGGTGAACAACATTGGTTGGAAAAAGTAAGCTTGGCCAGGACCTACTTAAGATTGACAGTCCTCTGCTCTCCAACTATAAACAGATACTTAAAGGTAGAATGAAAGACTCAACCTGTGATCTAAAACAACCTGCAATTATGAGGTAATTATGAACAACAGGTGTTTGTGAGGACTTCACAGATCAAGTCTTAATCCTCTTGAACTGCTTGCGGACTCAAAAGGGGACGATAACGTGACGAATAGAAAACCACACGACTGCATCTCACCACTCATCCAGACTTGTTAAACCTCATTGCAACACGTTGCTTCAGCGAGTTGGTGCAACAAGCTAATCTCCGTTTGTTTAAGTCTGCTTCCCCATGAGATGACGTGAGAGGGATCACACGCGCTCCCAGCTTCAGTCCTCAAACACAGAGCCATCTGCATCGCAGCAAGGAGCGATCTTTCTTAATTATTGAACCAAATTCGTCACTACACTTCCTGGAGTCCTCAGCAAGAAGCCTACCAAGGACAGATGTGTTTCTGTTTCTCTCTGGGTTTATTACAGTAGGCGGTGGTAAAGCGCTTCAACACTGGATACCATCCATCATACAACAGGAGAAGAAGCTGCAGTAACATTAAACTGTTTGTTAGCTGTGTGCAACATAGATCCGCTGAGTATAATTTCTCTCTCTATATATATCTTGATAATATCGTTATCATAGATTCTTCTGGCCACAATATTCGTCCAGAGCAGATCTGACATTGGAAATTCATCTTGACATGAGTTTGCATCAAAACATAGAGAAGTCTATACAGCTAATCATCGGCTGTTTTCATATTGTGTGCAGTTTACAGAATCTTTTGTGATAGAACAGAAAAAACAAGTTATTACATTTGTTTCCTGCTATTTTTTTTCTGTTTTGTCCTTCAGCTGTTTTCAAATGTTTTTTTCCTTTCAGGTGAAAGAACATTTTGTGTGTTCGCTCCCGAGAGTGGCACTAAAAATACATTTTAAAAAACGCCACCAGGAGAGAAGAGAAGAGAAGAGACTGAGGCTAATCTTTTTCATAGTCTCTCTTCCAGTTTTTTTTTTTTTTTCCATTTGTTTTCAGGGTTTGTTTTGTGTTTATAGCACATTTCACAGTCATCTTCTCCAACAGTCCCTCCCTTTTTCCAAGTTGCCATGGAACCCATCCACACGTTCTCCCCGTCGGCTGAAAACAAAACACGTCGGTTCTGGAAAGAAAAAAAAAACCTTTCATGGGCTCACAATCGCTATTAAGAGTGGAGATGAGGTGCCTTCCGTTCCAGTGGCTGACTTATTCAAATCACCCCTTCTGCCAAACAACTGGAACGATAAGAAAAGCATCCGTATCTTATTAGGTGTTAATCATAATTGACAGGTATCCAACAACAGATTCCGTGCACGTGGGTTTATGTGCGCAACATGCACAAACATCTGCGTCTCCTACGGTTTGTTGTGAGATCGTGCTTAACCAGCCGGAAAGGAAGTGAAACAGTAGGAAGTATAATCTGAAGACAGGAAGAGCAGCGGTGCAGCTGGGCGGAGCTTTCGATTTGCACCAGCGGACAAGAAATTACAAGTTTTTTTTTGCAAAGAAAAATAATAAATATTAATATTGAAGCTGGTGTGCGGAGTTTTCCATTGAGCGGAAGAGGATATTGGAAATATTTGGAAATATTCACCACAGCCGATTCTGCAGACTAATTAGACCAACCAGATCAACGAGGTGTGTGATGTAGACAGAGAGGCAAGACTGCAGATTGTGTCTCCAACGTCACACCCACAAATGAGACGGTAGCTTTTGGAGAATCCCTCCAGGAGAGTTCTGGAGTTTACGTTGTTTTTCCGAGTCAGAATCAAGTCATGTGTTTCTCCTCTGCTGGACAGTGGCAGAAGGTGCTGAAGTATAATTATCTCAGGCTCAGCACCTCAGCTGGTGAGAACCGTCTCAGTGCCGTTCTATAGGATCTGGTTTCACACCCTCTCGAAAGCCTGTTCTGTATTAATGTTGAAACTGGGAGGTGCGGCGGAGAGAACGGCCCTCAGAGCTGCACTTCCTCTGATTCAATGCTAAAATTATACAGTTGAAAAGTAATTTTCATTTGCTGCCAATCCAGCGGTTTAGGCGCCATCTGGCGCTCCTAATGAGCTCATGATGACTCATTACCTGCTTTTGTTACGCTCTTGAATGGCTCTGAGATGGAAGAGATCATACAACATCATTTACAGCTGAAGTCTGAGTCGATTTTGGCACAACCAGGTTGCGGAGTATAAAACGTCTGACTTCACAAACACAACGTCACAAAGGATTGCGTACAAATAAGACAAAAAGAATTCATGTTGCTCCCAAAGAGTGAAATGTACCTTTAACAGCACTGCAGAACAAAAACATCTTGGTGTGTCTTTTGTGAATCGGATCATGAGTCACGGCAGAATTCAGTTGGTCGTGATGAACAATTCATGGTGCTTTCAGTGTCCACAGTCCACTCTTTGCAAATTTGGTAAACTGTATAAGTGTCGTCACACCTAAACCTTCACTTTCTGGACTTTGGACTCAAGAGGGGTGGAGTCCAGACTTTTGGGTTCAGATATGAGATTTAATATTTTATTGTCACACTTTTTATGTGTGTGTTAGTATCTGCTTTATCTCTGTTCTTTGTTTGTTGTTTGTTTCTGGCTGCACGTGTGTGTGTTAGTGTCCACGTTATCTCTGTTCTTTGTTTTAGTGGCCGGTCTGGCTGCATATGTGTGTGTTAGTGCACCTGAGTTTGCTAAACATGAGTTTTATTCTCCTCGACACACAAGTAACTTGATGAGTACGTAATGTTACATGATTACAGTCAGCATGATAGTTTTTTTTAAGATGTGTATCACCTTTAAACTCTGACAGATCTGAGACATGGAAGACATGGAAGAATTTTCTCTTTTTCCTGTAATATTTTCTATGTGGACAAAAATGCTCCGGGCCTCTAAAGTGGTGCCAGAATAAAATCTGTGTTTGAACTCGTGTGGTTTGCTGGTCAACAGAGGGCATAATGCTACCGTGGAAGGAAGCATCCTTTCAGAGTAAAAGACTGTAAGCACTTCTTTACATCCGTGCACTTCTGAGGCTTCAGCTGAGTCAGTCTGCAGTTTGTGGATGGAAATTGAGTTTTCCGACTGTCATATTATTCACATTTGGCTTTTAAACTTTAAGATAAACTGCACTTCTTTCTTGCTGTCTAAATCTCTCCGGATCAACAATTTGAAGCGTCAGCTCTTTCCACAAAAACTCTGCACAGAAAACAGTTCAGAAAGCGTGAATGGATTGTTTTATAAGTCGTGCGGTGGAAGACGGTCTGAATGCTGGACTGGGACTTTGTTTTATGTTGATCGATTTGAAGTTGAATAAGAGATGAAGGGATTTGATTTGGAAACCTTTAGAGCTGAACATGATGAATGGGGAACACGCTCGCTGTATTTTTTACTGTATGTGACTTTGTTAGAGAAGATGGAGGCTGCTGTGTACTGCAGCTCAAACCTGTACCGACAACTCAGATGCACTGTTTGCATTATCTCATCCTGAATATGATTCCTCGATCAAGATCTAATGGGAGGTGCACGTCAGGTCTAAAAATACAAACCCAGCTCATTACACTTCATACTCTTTCCCTGACAAATCATTCAGCTGCTCTCACCACTCCTCCTGACCCAGATTCACACTCACTCCCTGATAAGTGATATTTCTGTCCGACTAATAATGCCGTTTGTCCACCCAGAGCGAGAGGGGAAGCCCCTCATACGTCAGGATTGAGATCTACGTCTCTGAAGCTCCGAGGCCTCCTCGCATCCCCAGAGTCTGATCTCCGTCCCCTGGGTGAGATCTGGAGTCTCTGCCTCTCCCTCCTCCCGATACCACTCTGAGTTTGGATGAGATGTACTGTGAGCCGTTCTGTTTTGATGTAGTCGAGTTGCGCTCTCCATTTTTGACAAGTTCCCCTTTTCAATACGTCTCTGTTTTCTCGCTCACTATTTTTATTTGCCTCTTTTTAAGTATTCATAAGCATGTTTGTCCTCCAGCTTTTTGGGGGCTCATTAATAACAACTATTTATGGAAGAAGATGCAAAATAACAACAAAGACTAGAGTCTGAATTAAAGTCAGCCTTGAGCCTCCCTGAGCCCAAACAGAGGGTGCAGGAGAACCTTCGACTTCACGAAGAGATAATGAAGAATATCACTTGTTGATCATCCGACCTGCAGGTTCGCTCTTCAGGATTCGTCTCACTCACGTAACTCAATCATTTTGTCTCTCTGGAGACGCGTACACAGACATTACCTGACTCGACTCCAAGTTATGGAATAAAGAAAAAAACTAATTACATGTTGAACCCGCACAGCACCGAATTTAATGACAGCTGAGAATAATTAATCTGTTTTGGGGGGGAATCTGTTGGTGTGACCCGGTTTTCAAGAAGTTGGCTGTTTCTCAAGGCTGTGTTTGTGCGAACAATGCAGCAACCTCTGAAAAATTCATCCTAACGGGGCCTTCAATTAATGCCGGTGCTCCGCAGACTGCACCAGCTTCCACCAAACTGAAGGAGAAGCGAGAAGGGACAGTAACTCGCTCATAAATAAAGATGAAAGAGGTCTCGTTCTTTTCATTCCCGCAAATGTGAGGGTTATTATGAGCAGGGGAATATTCTTCTGCCTCTAATGCTTTCACCTAATTTCGAGAAAAAAGATTACAGGCCCGGAACATTTTTTGAATAAAGAAGGCAAATAAATTTGAGGTATTTGTGGAGAGAAAGCTGCTGCAATCAAAAGAGAAAGAGAGAACAAGGTAATTAAATTGAGAGGTTTGACGTGATGTCTCCTTCAGAGTGACCTCACTTCCAACTAATCAAAAAGTGATGGTTGGAAAAATGATTCATTTTGTCTGAACATAGCGCGATTAAAAGGGCATATTTGTTCAGTTTTGCATGAAAACCACAAACCAGTCACCAGAATAGCTGTTGAAAATGCAAATCGAGGTTGTGTTGAAACTTTATATTTCTTCAGGTTCAGTTTTCACATTTATATTGTGACAACTCTTGTGCTCTGGTTAAGTTTAGGCATTAAAAACACTTGGTTGGGGTTAGAAATGGATCATGATTGGGCTGAAACTGAAGATGTCTCGACGTCTCGATGAAGAAAAGGTATTTTTAAAACTACGAAGTCAGAAATATCCTCCGGTTTCTGATTTATAAATGTTGAAACACAGTCCTGAACTGTTGTCACTGGCTTGCACATGATATGATTGACATTTTTGTCAGGTGACTGGGCTGGAGAACCATCGGGAGGAGGCAGAGAAACAACAGCAACTACACAGCGTAGCAGGTCTGACAGCTGATTACGCACTGGTCTCAACTGAAGTGATGTCATTGGCCCACAATATCTATTAAAACCCCACAATATCTGTTCTTTTATAACTCCTTGAAATGTCCTGTAATGCAGATTTCATAGATTCGAGTGTTGCATAATGTCTAAACGAAATGCTCAAACCCAAAACAGCATTACGTAAGAGCAGTTTGCATCATGCCATGAAATCAACTGACATCTTTAAGACACTAATGAGTTTTGAATCAATCCGCACTTAGCCGGCACATCTGGTATATATTGTAAATGCGGCTGTAATAGACTTAAGCTTAAAGCCACACAAAACCTTGAACCGGCAGATAAACCTCTGTCATAACTATTGTACTTTAGGTCTCTATATCTCTGCTGGAGGGAAGAACAATCTATTTTTTTGTATACGAAGTTGCTCTAGAATCTCCCATCGCTGCTCAGTTGGGTTGAGATCTGGCGCCTTTGAAGGCTACGAAAAGATAAATCCATTTCATCTGCCGGGTGACGGTGAGAGTAACCTTTAAAACTGAAGAGTCGTGTGAATTCTCCTGGTGAATCAGGAGTCAACCGGCGTGATTAAGAAACGTGTGCTGTACATCCTGCTGCTATCGCACAGGTGACAGGGCGAGCGGCGCGTGGGCGACGGCATCTGAGCATGAGATTCACATCATCTCTGTCCTCATCAAACATTCAGCGACCGCCTCCTGCCCGGCACGGAAACATCTTCATCTCTGATGTTCCTCACAGTGTCAGTCGGTCAGCTTCCCTCCACATCACACCTCAAAAAATAGGATTCACAGTGAAAAGCTCAACATACCGTATATTGAAAAAAAAACCTATATTCCAGGCAGCCATAGTCAAGTGTGAAAGGTTAAAGAATTTCATTTCTGCTCATCGCCTCGCTGCTTCCCGTCCTGTAGACCTGGACATGAAAAGATTCCCTGTCAGGGTTCCAGCGCTCACATTCTAACACCAGCATCAGTGGATTTGTCAAAGAGGGACAAAAAAATATATACATTAAAGACACAAAGAAAGGAAGGAGGAGAAGGAGGAGAAGGAGGAGGATGTTTTAAGACTGGAAAAGAATCCGGAGTCGGTTAGTTGCACGTGATTTTTCCGTCTCTCTTCTCGACAAACACTTATTATCTTCCTGTATGAACCCTCTTTACATCTACGTAATGACTTGGTGACTTGTGCGTAACCTGAACGGCTCAGATCTTCACTTACTCTTTTCTCTCAGAGTGCAAACCGTTTTCCACTCCATTTCAACATGAACTCTTCCCTCGTCATCCATCAGTGAATCCTCCCAAAACGGTGTCTCTGCTGCACGAAGAGGAGCGCAGCCGGTGATTGACGGGGAGAGGTGCTGGCCCTCGTTGAATGGCTGCCTGATTGCTGAGTTTGGCTCGCAGGATTTCCAGAGGGGCCAATCGCAAAGCGCTCAATTTGGGTTGCACGCCTCGCTGAGTGTTTCAAAAGAGCAGAGGGAGCGGATGGATGCGGACGCCCGGCAGCTTTGAGCTGTTTAGAATACATTTATTTAATTCAATCACCTCTGAGAAAAATCTAAAAGAAATAAAAAGGATCCCGCAGAATAATGGTGACCAACGTAAATATGATCTTTAAAGCTGGTTTATAGATGAACATCTGGAAACACTCTCAAGCCTCCGTTACTCCAGCTGAGCACATTAACACCGAAGGCAGCGGCAGAGATGGACAATCGTGCCTCAGACAGACGACTTACGATACTATCGACATCCATGCCGTTAATATCGGACAGAAGCAGTTTGTTACCGGGCTGCGTGGATTACTACCTTGTAATCAGAAGAAATGCATCGTCCGCAGAAAAATGCGTTGCATGTCGTTGTTTAGCGGTTTTGTTTCATCATCACCGCTCACACGGCATCGTTTATTGGCAGTCGCCAACCCGATCAGCAGAAAAAATCTTGTGCAATGTACATTTCTGCAATTTCACACTTGCAAATGTGAAAACACAGTCTGGAATATCGGTCGACCAAAACCAGAACTAAAGGAGAGAAAGTATTACATTTCTATTCGCCAGAGACACAAACATATCTCAAAATTAACGATAATGTTGCTCTGTAACAGCTGGCTGCATAAATAAGCGGCTCAAAGTCAAACATACCAACTTAGAAAGACAACAATATGTTGATGTTGCGTTAGCGTCTGTCTGCAGTCGTCAGGTTTAAGGGTTTGGGGAATTCTTTCTCATTTTTAATAATTACTAGTATTTTTTTCGAGCACTGGAAGTATCACCTATAATCATTTCCCCCGTGACCTCCTCAGGAAACCTGTGGATAACATAAAGTAATTCTAGAACTGTTGTTATTAAAGTCCGCTTTACGATCAAAGGTCATTCCAGCCGACCCCCAAATATCACGCAGCTAACACAGAGTGCACTGAAATCCTCTGGAAGCCACGTAATCAACATGCACTGAGAATAAAAGACTCCACACCTGCAGTCCAGACACTGACTGTTCAATCAGACCTGCACGTTCGCCTTCTTCAGCGCTGAGAGCTGCTGGGAAACTGCCACCGCCATCGCCTCCCTTCAGAGCAGGACTCAGATTATCTCTCCAGCTGCTTCACCGGTTTCACCTCTTTCATTGTCACGGACGCCAAAAGACCCGAGCAAAACTAGAAACGAACAATCTGCTTTGAAACTTCCATCAAAAGTGCTCGATGAACATCAGAATGTGAATTATGAAAACGTATTTTTAGAACGAGTCGCCTTCTGCTTCTTACATAACGACGAAGGTAAAAGTGACGCTCAGGTGCAGGTGAAGCTCCTCGCTGACGAACTGTTTCTGCTGTTTGTTTTTCCAATTACAACGTCCCACTGAAATCTAAGAAGCTTACATACATCAAACTGCAGATGCAGCTGGCAGCGGTTAAGTAAGAGTTGAACCAGTTTCAAGGATTGTTTTTCAAATGACTTCATCGCGTGGAGGACGGCCAGCTCCGTACAAAGAGCTGACAGCTGGATTCATCCTCCTGTCTGGAGGCAGCGCGCCGCGTCTCTGCCTTCTTTCAGTACCGATTCAAATCCTGTTGTGGACTCTCTGACATCCGCCTAGAACCATACATATATTTACATGAAGAAACACCTCGTCAAAGCACTTGTCATACACTAAAAAGCGCTCGCACAATTATAGTCCTTTGCTATCTCCAAAGGTTGGCAGAGGAAAAAAGACAGAAAGCTCCCAGTCTGATTGGATTTTAATTCAATCACTTTCAAATCTGCGATGTCCCAAATTTCCCAGAATCGCTTAGAAAAATATTTGTCTGTCGTTACATTCGTCCTTGTTTGATGCATCTGTGAGCTTTCAAGAGTTTTCGCAGTCGACTGAATGTCTAAACACCCTCGGAGAACTTGTAACGGTGTCAGACTTTTGGTGAAAGGTTCTTGTTCAGTCACATTTCCCCTGAAACACTCTCAGCGGGGAGCAAGGCGCCAAGAGCCTGGCTGTTTTTCCCATCTGTCCCCGCGGTGGGAGCTCCCCGCGGTGCCCGGGCTCCTCCCCGGTGAGCCCTAATGTGCTGAGAGGATTTCCTTTAATTTACACCCTGGGCGCTCCCTGAAGACGCCATTGTTAGCCTGTGTGGATCTGTGTGCCTCATTGCTCTGAGCGAGTGGACTATAATGCTGCTACACTTCGGCTGAGCTCATCGTTTATACTTGAAAACATCTGATGCCGTCCCGCGCTGAAGAGAGAGAGGGAGGATACAGAATCGTGCTGCGTTCATGTTTTGACGTGCTTTGAGATGCTCACAGCTGCTGCTCGCCTGTTGATGGACCGTCTTTGTCAACCTGCTGATCTTCGAGTTAACGACTTAATGGATTTGCTGGTTCGGGTTCGACAGCTGGTAATCCAGACAGAAGTGGGCGGGTCCATCTCAACCGGCCAAACTCTTACATGCACTGCTTTGGATGGAAAAAGGCTGGTGTCACAGAACTAGAGCCGCTTTTCTCAAACTGTGGATGGTCCGCGAGTGGATACTGTATGGGAGCGAGCAGGATAGATGTGTCTTTTTCAATATTAAATCATCATGTATGCACATTCAAACACATCGTTGTCAGACTTTAGAAATGTAACCGAACGTTTTGCGACGCTACCTGCAAAACATATTTACAGTTTATCTCAAAACTGACACTGAAATCCTGCAGTTTGGAGCCACGCTGACGTCTCCATCTAACTACGAGACGATGATGAGTGAGTAGGCGAAGCCAATTTGCCAGACAGTCATCTAATTAGGTTGTATACTTTTGAAGTAAGCCGATTTTGGAGCCTCAAGTGGCCGATCGAGGAACCACATTGTACTTCTGCATTGGCTTCAGTTCTCAGGTCCTCAGATTGCGGCTTGTTTGAACTCCGAGAGCCTCTTTGTGCTGTTGCTTGTGAGCGATGGCTGATTTCAGTGTAGACACGAGTAAAGACCCTCTAACAGCTGCTTCGACAGACCGCTTACTGATGTCGTTACACTTGTTAGGTGTAAAGATTATCTGCATAACCACCACTGGATGTTAGTCTGAACAACCAGGTTTCATTCTGTCCCAAATGCTTTTCTGTTTTGTTCTTTTTGAGACACATGAAGCGTAAACGGGACTCGGATTGGATTTTCCCTTTTTTATGTGCCTTATCTTAACGGCACAGTTTACAGAGATAAGACGGACAACGAGGTGCCAAAACATATGAAAAGCTTCAAGCCAAATCTTAACCAATCACGCTGTGAGTTACGAGCCAAACGCCCACTGCTCCAGAACTCCTCGTGTGCCTTTCATCTGCTACTGTTCCCCACAGCAGATGCGGTCCGGCCCCGCAGCACCCGTCATATCCCAGTGACATATTGCTTTTGATAACAGCATCCCGACTGGGGGATCCAAAGAAAGTAAGATAATGGCAAAGATAATAGCTGTGTAAAGCTGTGTGATCCAACTGTGGCTACGCTTACAAGAGAGTCGCAGTACGCAGGGATGAATGTTTAAGAAGCTCTTTCTCGGCTGCGAGTCTTGCCTCGAGTGCTCGGAGAGTCCGCTGGGAGAATATCAGTCTGTAAACCGGTGATCCACAGGATTACTTTGTCTCTGCTTACACCAGTCTGCTTTCTTGGCTTACAACAAATCTACATGTTGGTGAGAGGCTTGTTTGTCTGAGGAACGTAATCCTTTTAAATCGAGCATCTCGGTAGAGATGAGCACACTGACTACTGGGAAACAAGAGTGATCAGTGGCAGGTTTTTATAAAAAAATGGAGGCAAATAGAAGACAGGAGGGTAAAAGAGCAAAAGATGAGATATAACAGGGGAGAAATCCACGGTTCCAAAATACAAAAACAACAAAAAGGCAGGTTCAGGAAAGAGTAACACCAGAACTGAAGACAAACAATCCTGTCAGAAAGTGGAATTTCCAAACTGTGTTGAAAACAATTTTCATATCTTCAAATCTGACACAAAATAACGTCTACACACAGAATTTCTTTTTGTAAAAACAAGATTCTTAAACAGGTCTGACGCTGCGTTGATGATACGCAGATGGTTCAGGATGTGCCGTTAAGAAAATCGTTGCTTTCAGAAGACAAATTACAGCGTTCACATCCACACTTTAATGGATAAGACAGGCAAGAAAACGAATAACTGGATCGCCGCCAGCAATGCATGCACATTTATTTCTCTGTCAGAGCCCAAAGGGGGGGTAATGTCACTATTGTCCTCATATTCCATTTTCTGCAGCTGGTTTTAATGGCGACAGAGGGGCTGCGTGTACTGAGACAAGCTGAGTGTAGCATGCGGCCGAGATGATTGAAATGAACGTATGTTCCTCAGAGAGAAGCGATCGTTTCACAGCATTAGTGCTGCTCCAGAAACAGCAGCGTCGGTCCATCAGTACATTAACCTGTCAGACTGGTGCGAGTGATGTCTCAGCATCAGTTAGATGTATTTCTGTTATATTTAGAGCGGTCGCTGATCACACGGATCCACTGACTTTACAGGTAGTGCAACAAACAGGAAATGCTATTTTTTTCTCATTACAGGAGACTTGGAATCGATCAAACTCCCTCAAAAACCTCAACTGCAAATCGTGCTTTATATTTACACACTGCACAAGCTATGATGATGATCTCCAGCCGAGTTATTGATGGCTAAAACCAGCTATAATCTTCTAGGTGGGCAGTCCATCTACAGGTGTTTCATTGGCGACGAAAAGCGGGTGTTTTTCACGGGAAGGCAAACGTTTGCAGCTGTTAGTGTGGCACCCAAAACCGGCTATTTCTCCCAGGAAGCTGGGGCGTCTACAGCCACGTTATTGGCAACAACAACTGGCTATGTTTCGCAGAAAGTCCAACGATCTCCAGGTGTTTTTTGTGGAGATCTGGGCGGCAGCAGGTTTGTCCGACTGGGCTTGCACACAGGAGGGTGGCTGGTTCAAGACCACCTCCGCTGCCGAGGTGCCATTAAACCCAAAACTGCTCACACAGGGCAGCCTCCGACCTCACCTCACAATCTGTAGTATTCTGAGAAAGGGATTAATAAAGCGTGGACACTGTCTGTAGACCACAGTTATAAAGAAAAGATTAAAGATTAACCTCAAACCGAACACACTGTTCTCTTATTCTCTCATTCTGTTTTTTCTTTCTTTTTTTTTTATCTCTGACTTGCGTAAGAACTCCCTAATAAGGATCATGCAGTTTTTATTTTCCCGTCCATACTTTCATGTATTCTTTAAGCCTGTAATCACAGTTTCTCTCCAAAAAAGTCAATGAGACGGCTGCAGCTGAGTGAAACATTAGCCGAGTTCTTGCATCTTTGCTCTGAGTTCTTACTGCTGGATTACAGAGCGCTGCATGGTTGAAGGTCGCACTGCATCGCTGCTACGCTAGGACTCGTCCAACCCTCTCGGGTCCTTGCAGACAGGTCTGCTTTCTGTCCCCGGAGACAAAAACTAAACAGAGAAGTGGAGTTCAGTTTCAGTGCGCCAGGAAAACTCGAGGTGTGCTCCAGTTTTCCGTTTGTTTCAGAGAGAGGCAGAGGAAGAGTTTTATGTTTGCAGCTTGCTTTTAAATAATCACATTTCGAAGTGTTGCAGTGTAATCTTTCAGTTTTTTGACTGAATCATTCAAACTTCTTCTCTTTTCTGTCTTATGTCATTCTGTCTCTCTTTATATTACCTCGTGCTTCTTTTATGTATCTCGTCTTAATGCTGTGTTATGTCACACTGAGGTTGAAACAAACTTCAAATGTATGTTTCTAACCATCACTGACGCTTCTATCCGCCAACTTTTTGTATCTTGTGTATCTTCACTGGCTCGTTCCTACGACAGAAAGAGGAAGCTGATGTTAAAGAAACACGGTCCTCGCATGAAACTGAGCTGTCTGTACAGTAAAAAGACGAATATTTCTGACACTGTTGCTACGTGACCAGAGAAGACAAGGAGAAGGTGGCTGTAATCTTCAACAAGAACCAGAATGGACTAATAAACACTCCCGCTGATGAGTGACGTACTGCGAGTTGCTGCGATGGTGCTTATAGTTTTCGCTCGGACTTCGTTTTGAAACAGGAAACGGTGAGTTTCTCTTGACTGTACTCTTTGTGTCTGTGGATGCATGTGTACAAAAATGTGGCAGTACAATCCGACAGCCCTGAAGTCCTTTGCTTTGCGTCATTTGGAGGAGTCACGGGTGCAGACAGAATGAACAGAAGTTTAACAGCTGGTCATTTGGACATCATCAACTCTCTGCAGAGAGGCAGAGTGGATTCAACACAATGAAGCCTGAATGTTAAACTGAATGTTATCATGTCTCTTCAAACTTCCTGCACTTAATAGATGCACTACTTATACGTCTATCTCTGTATCTTTAAACATGTTCACGTGTATTAAGGCGTTTTTAACATTTCTAGAATGTGTGTGACACGATTCTGGCAGATAAACTAGATTTTCCAACATTCAGCTCTTCTGAAGGGCACCTGTTCCTTCTCTCTCATTAAAAAGAAAAATCCAGAATATATGAATATGCAATTGTCACAATCGTGCTGCTTAAAAATCAGATTTGTTCTTTCAGCGAGCGCAGTGAAGCTCAAACACTCAACTGGAGGAGCAAGGAGACAAACACAGAGCTCCCGCCCTCCCGTCCATTATCTGCTCCATTTCAAATCCAGCTCGACCAGTTATCAGCGGCGATGTGCACCTGCTCCAGGCTGACTTCACACTGTGTGTGTTTGCTTTGTGTCTTTGCCCTTACAGCCTCTGACTGTGCGACAAACACTGCTGCGTCTCCATCAGCGAGGTCCAGTCTCTCTTCCAGCTGACAGCCAGCTGATCCAGCAGTTCAGTCAGCTGCTGAGGCTGAGATGAGCATTAAATCACTTTCTCTGGTGAGAGACATCATGTTTTATTCTTCCCTGCGCGCACCTATAGGTCTGCTTTTAGTCGCTTTCACCCGTTTCACTTAAAGAAAGACAAAATGCATGCGTTCAGTATCCAGGCTGGATATTAAATGTTAATATTTGACCTGCCACATCTGTCCATATATTCAAAGTCCCATAAATCATTTAAATCGAGTGGATGCCAGAGAGAGGGGGAGGAGGGGGGGAGGAGGGGGAGGAGGGGGGAGCGTCCTCGCTGTTTGTCCCTCCTGTTAAATCATTTATCGAACATCGTGGCTGCTGAAGGAAACACAATCACATCAGATGTTCACACACACAGTTTTAACACACACGTCCCTTAAATCTCTCACAACTTCCTCCACGTGGTTCCAGCTTCTCCCCGCCGCAGACAACTTTTACTCTCACTTCTGAAACTTTCCTCAGACGTTTCAAACAAACACACAAACAGTCTCAAACCAGAGAGCAGCGGACAGCCTTCTGTCTTACCTTCCCATCGGCCGAGTAGCGCCGGCTGTGCTGCGCCGCTCCTGCGCTCTGGTTCATGTTTCAGCACCGTGGAGAGCTCCACACTCAGCCCCGGGTACAGAGAGCCAGTCAGTCCGCTGATCGATCACCTGCAGCGGGGTGATCACACGCACCAGCCGGTGAAGCCTCTGGAACTAGTTAACTGGTTCGTTTGGAGCCGTTCACTGGTCCGTCGTCCGTCTCCGAGACACGCGCGGGTTCTCAGCCAATGATGCGTCGCGCGTAAAGACCGGTGCGCCAGCTGTGAGCGCGCGGCAGAGAGAGAGAGAGAGAGAGAGAGAGAGAGAGAGAGAGAGAGAGAGAGAGAGAGAGAGAGAGAGAGAGAGAGAGAGAGAGAGAGAGAGAGACGTTCATTCATCCGAGAGCGAGTTAGCCCTCATCACCCGGGAGGAAGAACAGACTGTTTATAATCCGGTCCAAAAAAAAATATGCTTCCCGTCGCTGAGGAGAGTTTCTGGAGCGCGAATTAACTTTTGTTTTATCACCGCAGGAGGACGGATTACATAACCCGCTGAAACTGATGACAAACAGCTTGATGCATTTTAAAAGCAGCATGTCCGTGGAGAAGCTCACAGGGACAGATCTGTGTTATCTGCTTCTCTGTGCTGTTCACGGGACACTTGATTGTTAATATGCATTTTGAATAAAACCCTAATAATCATGTAAACGTCAAATCAGTTGGAGCAGATGATGATGTCATCAGCACCATCTGCTCACTGTCTCTTCATGAACTGAGAACTTACTTAAAGCAACATGATGCAACTTTTTCACCTTTTTCATGTTGATGGTTCAGCGTCTTGTGACCGGCTGAACGCTGCTGTGTCTTATTTCAGGGTCTGCATCCTTCGAAGGACCCAGCCTTTGGGGTCTTCGAAGAGACCTTGTTAACCGCGTCACCGCATTTCCTGGTTGCGTCAGATGTTTTACCCTTATGTCGCGATTTCTACGGCACGCGATGTCGCCACTTTCTCTCTTGCTTTCTTCTTTTTCGGGCGCGCGAAGAATCTTGGGATATGTGAGGCCATTGGAGGAGCCTTCAGATTGGGACAGCCTTCGAGCAGCGTTGTGACGTAATTGGCCTTCAAATGCTCCTCTGAAGGATGCAGACCCTGAACTGAGACACAGCATCTGTCACTTGTGAGAGGGTCGGATCACAGACATGTTTACTTCAACACTGTGATGACGTCATGACTTTTGTTTGTTGTCAGCACCTACATTATGTCTGACAAACTGCTACGGACCTGGGATTTGTGTGTAGCACAGTGGTGTTGCTGTAGGGGGCGCCAAATCGCACACAGCGTAACTTGCTGAATAACGAAGCTTAGCATCAGTTCCTGCAGGACACAGAAATGGCAAGCTCTAGTTCAGAGTCCTATCAGGGCTCAAGGTTAAAAAAAAAAAACTAAAACAAATGCTTTGTCTTGTTCAGAGCTTCCTGTTTCGGCTTAGCTTTGGCTTTCGGGTCAATTCAGGGAGCGCCTCAAGAGTGGAACCATCAGTGCTGTGGACCGAAACTGTTTCCATTTGTTGCAGTAACTGGTTAATCCTCTGACAAGAGTGTTCCTGACTGAAGTGTTTAACCAGGAAAAAGCCTCGTTTAGAATAAAATCTCTTCTCCAAGAGCGATCTGGTCGAGAGGGCTGCAAAAACGTTGTCTCGACTATAACAGTCCGGTCACCACGATATAATGTTAGCAGTTAATGTCTCTGCAAACCACAGACGCGTCCGAGGTTGACATCTGTTTTTTCAGCATTTGTGAGCGTGAAAGAGGAATTTCAAAAGGGGAAACGTCGGGACAGTTTCCAGCTGTGTTTGTGCCGACCAAAACACGTGATGTTTTCCAAACCCTAAACTTAACAAGACAAAAAACTAGAAATGTAACTCTACACAGTTTTCTATTCTGATGTTCCCATGGACTCTGTCTTTCTACTCAGATTATAAACCGACTGACTCAAAGTCAAAAATCCCCACTGAGCTGCGTGATGCTATAAAAACGTGAAATGTGTTTATTTCCTCTGACTAAGCCCCTCTGCCCTGTTTCACAGCAATCTATCAGAGCAAATTGAATTCAGCTATTTGCCAGCCCGGGTGTTATAAATCCGGTATACAACGATATTTCTTGTGGTAGCAGAGAAGGAAGGTCATGGTGATTAGACTCAGTGTGAAGCCTCTTCATTAAATGTACAACCATGATCACAGGAGCGAGGATGGGATCCCTCTGGAGCCCAAGGCACTGATGGTGGTGGTGGTGGTGTAAAGCCTGCAGGGTGGAGGAACCTCTGAGGACATCCTGAAAGTCATGACGCTGATATGGAGGGTGTTGGGTTTGTGCACCAGTAAGTCAGAGAAGAATCGAACAACGCCGAGAAAATGTGCTGTTCTAACCTTTGTTCTGGCGATTTGTTTCTCATATAACAAACCAGAAATGGACAGCTTACCTGACTTTCATATCAGGAGGTGAAGGTGATGTTGGTGGACTTACAGCTGATAAAAGCTGCCAAACCAGTGACCAGAGTTTGAAACAGCAATTTGACTTTTTGTAACTGTGAGACTCCTGAACATTTCTGAAGAGTGAGCGCTGCTTTTCAACACTTGCAAGCTTGATTCCACTGATTTTCTTAAGCAGACATCTCGACAATTTCCAGGTGTTTTCTGGAGCAACAAAAACATGAATTTCAATTTAAAACATGCTCTTTTCAGAACTCCAACCAAGTGGTTGCTGTGCATAAAACTAACCAGAGTATCATCAGCACATCGTCGTCACAAGATAAAGTCGTAAACTGAACCGAGAGGAACATAAAGTCGCTTCAAGGAGAAACATTTCAACATATCTGTGAGTGTCAGATGGTTTGAAATTCACTCTAATTTTAAATGTGCACATCTAATAATTATTCATTAGCAGGACACATCTGGCCACTGACGCTGCTGGTCAGACTTACTGCTGCTCTGAGCGCTGCTCCGTCTTCAGAGGTCAACAGCAATTTCCTCTTTGTTTCCCTGCTCAGATTAGAGGAGCCCAGCCGTTGGCATTTATTGTGAAAGGTCTTGGCCACTCTGTTCACCCTGTTACCTAAAGCAGTCTTGTGCTATTATTATTACACGGGGGACAAAAAAGTCCAAATAGATTTTCAGGACAAGGAGCCGCGTGCCGTGTTTGACTGCTGTGACGTTTGAGGATAATTAATTTGAAGCGTGCTCTGAAGACTTGTGTAGTTTGAAGGAGATAAGACGGGTGTCACACAGTTACACCCTCTGTTATGTTACACAGCGACGGCACGGTGGCAGTCAGCTGTAAACCATCCAGCAGAACGGAGCCGGCGTTTTCTCAGCATCAATAAGTAAAGGCCTCCTCTTCTGCTGAGCTTATCACAGAGCACTTTGAAGGCCGCCGCTCGCCTCCACTTGAAAGCATGAATCCAGTTTTAGAGAGGAGGAGACGCGACCTTTTGATGCGTGAAAGGTCGAGGTGTGTGATAGGAAATGTGTCACTGTCCAGCGGTCCGACGACAAAATGTCACCGGGGGGAAGTTACAGCGGCGACATGGAACAAGAACAAGCTGGAAGTTTTGAGCGCAGGATTACAGCGCCGTGCACGAAAACTTTGAGGAGATTAAGAAGAAAAATAAAACTGTAAGATAGTAAACGAGGATGTGGACGACTCAGACGTCAGACTTTGTGATTATTTCATGACTGGTAAGATGTTTATGAGACACCAAAGATCCACAGAATAACAAAACCCACCTGCAGAAACTTTAAAGGGTAACACCACCAACTTAATACATGAGCGTGTGTTTTCAGGTCTTGCAGAGTACCTATGCATCTGTTAAAAAAAGTATTACAAAGCCTTTTGTGGCATGTAATCCGATAAACTGCCTCCAGAGAGGTCACTCAGTGGCTGCATTGAATTGTGGGTAATGTAGGTGACCTGTCTTTTGAAAAACAGAAGAAGAATGTGTGGAGTAAAAAAGGGTCCAACTGTCCGTGACGAGTCCAACATAGGAGTGCAGAGGTAGATCAGTGGACTGCTTTTCAAATCCTGACGACTACATAACCCACAATGCAACTTGGCGGAGTTGGCTTCAGCACTAGCTCTCCTCGGTGGAATGCAGTAGTTTTTATTGTTATGAATTACAGCTGAGCTTTCTCTGAGGTGACAGTCCAACATGTCTGCTGTGAAACGGTCTTTTAATCTCCCAGCATTCATAGCTGTCTGGAATCACTTTCACTCCCTGTATAATACACGTAGTTTACTGCTGATTGAAATTTCAGAAAGGTATGAATAACGGCCATGTTGCATCACTGACAGCCTGCAGGACTTTAGTGGACGTACCATGGATACGATTGTTTTGCAAATGTTTTGCACATTTTAGACTGCGGACACTGAAATAAAACTGTAAAACTAGATAAACTGCACAATGTAGTAAATGTTTATCTGCCCGTAGGTCTTTCTTACTTCAAGGCCCTTCAGCACTTTTGACTTGAAAGTAAAATTTCCATCCAACATCCAAGTAAATCTCCCCCAAAAATGTGAACTGTGCATTTAAATCCACATTATGCGAATATCAGGAGTCGAGCTCATCGAGATAAATATCAAACCTCAGGCACACAAACCTCATGTGGAAAAATAAGCCAATGCAAGTGTCTGTTTGAAGAAGGTTGCGGTCTCGTCATCGCATGTATTATGTTGGATTTTTTCGACTGCACATGAGGAAATGCCAATAAAACGCAGAACAGGTGGATGACGTCACAGTTTGCTCTGTTCTCTTCAGTCAGCCATGACAGTGTGACAGGACCCTGAAACTGAACCAGCTAAATATAATCCAGCCATCATTCATGTCACTGATTCACTGATTCATGTGAAATGGTTCTCTGTAAAAAAAAAGACAAGAAATGGATGCTCCTCCATCACAGATCTGTTCAACCTTTCTAACCACTCCTCTTTAATGCTTTTTGGGCTTTTTTCCTGCGTGTTCCGTTTTTTTTTAACCTGCAAACCTTTTTTGACTTTTGCCTTCGAGCTTGTTTTGATTACCTACAACTGACGTCTTCCTGCTTGTTTGACAGAATAAAAAGCTTTGCTTTCAGCGCGCCTGACTCTTCTCTGAGTCACGCTTTTGAGTCCAGACCTGAGTGTAGTGAGCCATTACTGTAGTACTCCAGTTCACACTGAGTGTTTTTATTTTCTTTGACTTCTCTCTCACTTGTACAGCAGCTCTTACAGGTGGACTCACGCTGCTTTTAAAAAGAAAAGTACAAAAGTGAACGAACCCGTGCGATACTTTTCATTTAAAATGGGATGCAAAGATCAGCAGAACTGAGTGAGAAGGATCCAAACTCGTGGGTGTCGTGACTTGGACACAGAAACACATCTCGAGGGCAGAGCGTGGACGCAGAATGAGCTTTCAGATTCTGCACAGGACTAAAATTATCACCACTCTGTGTTCACGCTGCTCCGCGGAGCGCTCGGATGTGTTTGATGTGGAGACTTCCAGCAAATCGCGTTTTCCTCCTGTGCGCACACTTCTCGAATCTTCTTCCCCTTTTTCAGGAAATCCACCGCGCTGTTACATGAAATCTGTTAGAGGAGCTGGGCTGCTGTGGTGGATGTGCTTACAGACAAAGCTCAGTGCCCTACAACACTCTGTGCATTCTTTGCCCACATGGGTGCCAAGTGTACTAATCCCTCTGACTCTTTTATAATCTGTGGCCTGAGGATAATGTGCCTTCTATTACGTAACAATGATTTTCTTTTTTCCTCTCTTCTTCAAATCCTTTTCGTATTTCAGTCACTTGTGGCCGCTCTATTTCTGCTTCCTTTGATTGAGGTATTTTAATACAGCCGGCACAGTCTGTTTTTCTCTCTCTAATTTATATTTGATCATGTTTTTCAGACACCGAACAGAATCTAAATTTATATTCAGGCAGCGGCACACTCGCTCACGCAGGTTCACTAAATGGCCGCGGCGATGACGAGCACGATGCTCCGGCACAGCACAACTTTGACTTTGTCCTCTCAGAAATTCCTTTGAATCTGTCTCATGTGTTCCTGGCCGCTCATTCACACGCAGCACGTGCTTTCTTTCCTGGTGTGATGATCGATTCCTCTTTGATCTACATGACAGAAATGATTCCCTGCTGATGCAGCCCGGAGATTTTTTAGCGGGCGCCTTGTGGAGGAGCGAGTTCACCGGGCCGTGGTGGGAGAGCGAGTGCTGCGTCAGGCCCAACTCACCTCCTGATGTCACAATCTGTCCATCAGACTGCAGCCGGAGTGCAGAGTGATGCGCTGCCTCCACTTGCTTTCTACAGCTTTCGTGGAGGGGGAAATAGAAAAGCGAGCTGCATCTCTCCTTCAATTCTCCTTCAATCGTCACTCATCTTTTCATCTATTCCCACAGAGAGTTTGCATGTTTATTCGTATGTTCTGCACCTGTCACTCTTTTTTTTTTTTTTCAAAAAATCCTCAGCATTTCAATCCCTCGCTGAGGAAATGCAATTTACACACACACTCGCACACACGTCTGATGTGTTACACCAGCTCGACAGCCGCTCGCAATCATTAAATAAATCTCCACCTCCACTACCCACAATGCCAGACGGCGTTATCTGTGCCGGTGGTTTCATTAGCAGTGACCACATCCACTGATGTGCTTCCTTTCTACGTCTCATACAGAGGAGGGACATTAGTGTGAGATGGATGCAACTGTTTCCCCCCGAACGGATGAGATGGACAAAGTGCTCGCCGTCTTCCTTTGATGGATTCCCAGAACTGTCAGAGCTCCTGGTGGAAGTTAATCATCGGACTTATTTATTCCTTTTGAAGGAGGTTGTTATTTCCTCCAACAGAAAAGTATCACTGCAGTAACTGTCCAAATCATTAGCGTCTATTTTTAGATGAATCAGGTCGTTACAGTAACAATAACACAGCGATGACAACGTCAGCTTGTCCTCGATCTAATTGACGGTTTTCTGAGACACTGCAGGTTTATTCTTGAAATGATTCTTTCCATTTCCAGATGAGTAACAGTAGAGCGACTGCAGGTCCATGGAAAGGAGGAGACAGGATTGATTTATGGACGTCTCTTTCTCCAGCGGACATAACACATCTGAGGAGACAGTAAAATACAGGCTCGACATCCTGAGGCCTAAATCATATTCATGAGAAAACACTGATTTATGTCTCAGATGTATGAGCGCTGTATACTACCTCCAGATAGAAAGATGATTAAGTCGTCTCCTCAAAACCTCGAGACCTGAGAAAATGTGTAGCCCACGTGTCAGGTTGACATTTACACAAAACGTGTCGTACCACGTTCACGCTACATGTATGTGAGCTCACACTGTTTTCTGTTATGCTGTGACCTTCAGGGACACCGTAGTCTTCAGTGCTAGAAGGAAGATTTTCAAAAATGCAGCCTGTGCTTTCTTTGAATTCGCTGTGCGATGAATGAACACAACAGCTGAGTTTTATTTTTTCCTTCCAGCGTATTGATCTGTTGACCTTTCAGCAGTCCCAGATTGAGACTTGCTGTTATCACCGTGACATCAGAGTCAAGCGGGGCAGGTTATAGGGAGGCGGCCATGACGGGTCAACCCAAACCAGAGACTCTGATCCGTCCTGTGTGGGGGAAAGAATCCGGTTTTGGTTTGATATCAGTGAAACACGCTGAGTCTCGTGCTTCAAGTCTCCAGCGACCACAGCATGAAACCACTGGATGTCCTTTAACACGGGCCTGTGGCGTTTCAACATTTTTAGTGTGGAACCACTGGATGCTGTTAAGGAACCCTGAGGACAACTTCCTTACAAAATACGGGTGTTTTCAATGTGACGTTGTGACATTTGCATCCTGCTTCCAGGCATTTGAAGCTAAAACATTATCTTACCCTAAACCTAACCAGATTAATAAAACTAAACCTAAAGTATTGTGCAGTTGGAACATATCCAGGGTTTGAATAAACGTGCATTGCCAACATTTACCCAATTGTGTTGCATCTGGACGGGTTGATCCTCAAACAGCATTAAAGAAATCAGCATCAGTCGCCGCTCTCGACCTCAAAGACTATAAATAACTGCCACCAGAAGGCTCCTCCTCCTCCTCTCTGCACACAATCAGCTCTTAAACAGAATCGTACATCATCATCATCCACTTGTGAGCATTTACTTTGGCGTAAAGAGGACGTGTGGGACCGTTCAGCGCTCTGCTCGCGGTGAATTAGGCGGGCCGACCTTCCTGCCTCGGTTCTGATTAGCTCTTCGGCTTCTCTTAAAGTGGGAGCTGATCTAATCAGAACGTCGTCCATGCAGCACCACGATCCAGTTCTCGTATTGTTTTTGTTCCTCTCTCACATTACCATTCTGTTTCAACACGCAACCCTTCAAGCCTGTTTCCAAGCTCGCTCTCAGGGGGTTCCTCCCTTCACCTTTTCATATGTCGCCCCATTAATTATGAATGAGACAGAGGTCTCTGAGGAGAGGCGGAGGAGCGGGGATGGTAAAGGGCCAAGGGTAGGAGGAAACTGCAGGGCTGTGCACCTCCTTGAAGAGGAAATACAGCGAAGGTCCTGCAGCGCTGCATGTCCGAGAGCTCAGTGTGACAAACACCAGGCAGCCTCTCTGTGGTGCAGCCACGCTTTCTCATGGAGCTCCCAGTAAAATGTCAATTCTGACTTATTACATAAAACCACGGGCCGGTCCGGATCTGCAGGAGGATGTCAGAACGGAAATAGAAAACTAATCTTGGATATAAAATAAAACCCTGATGGAAAATCATTTATCGTATGTCGACATTTAAGACGTTAAATGGTGACAAAAACAAAACCTAACTTTTAATTGCCAACAAACTGTTTCAATCTACGGGTGCAGTTAAGCAGCCTCCAACTTAAAACTGTGGCAGCAAAAAGTTAAACAAAGTGTTCGTCAGTGGATGGAAGTAACTGATTACAGCTACTCAGATTTCTGTAATTAAGTCATCAAGTTTGTATTTTTACTGGTACTTACACCGTACAATCCACTCCGTTACTTTTAAAATCATAATTGACGACTCCACCTTGAATTCCTCCAATCAGAGACAACCTAGAGTGATGTCACTCACTGTGCTCATGCTCAGTTAGTTTCCCTCCATTCTTGCTAAAAATGGAGCCACATTTGAAACTTCCTGACGGTGTTGTCTACAAAAGGTTGCTTGTAAGGTAAAAAAAAAAAAAAGACTTTTCTTTCTGATGTACTTTTTTGGATGCTGTTATAAGATCAAATGTCTGAGAACTGGGGACTCACATGACTCAACATGACTGCAAATGAAAAGTAAAATGTTCACTGTGCATTGCAAATTATCTTTTTTTATATGAAGATAGTCAGTGGAAACGTGACGGGGGAGTCCCATTTCATAAAACCAGTTAAATACTAATAGTTATATACTAATATAATTATTTCAGCCACTGACATGTTAAAGTTTATAATATAACAAATTGGTTATTCCAGTGAAAATGGTTTTTGATGTATTGCTAAAAATTGCAAAAAGTGTCACACTGTCCCTGGTCTCCCCAACTCAAGGTACTTTTTACAACACTGGATATCAAAAACATGAAAGTATGAAGTGAACGTAGAAGATTTCTCCTTGTAAGTATTTGTTTAGTATTTTGTTTTTTATTTTATTGGGTTTTATTTGCATATCTATAATCCATGAATTTGATATTAGAGTTTTATTAAAGTCCGCAGAGAAGTTAATTTACTGAACAATGGAAATGGGTGCGTGGGTATATCATAATATTCAGAATTACTCTGACAGTAAAAAATGAAATATTGATATCATGATAATACAGTTACGGCTACAAACTCTCCACGTACTGAGAAAAAGAGGAAAGAAAGCTCAGTAAAACAGATGCAGATGAATAAAGAATGAATATTGTTGGTATAAACAAAAAGTGAAACATAAACTGTGATGTACTGTAACATAAATGTGACTTGTCATTTTAAACCATCAGGTTCGACCTTGAACTTCCCCCTCGCAGCAGCAACGGGGTCACATCTCCTCTTTTCTGTGGATCCTCTGCTGCACGGAGGACCGACGCCGTGACACACTTCACTGTGCGTCGGTGCGGCTGACAGGAAATGATTAATGCACGGGTCTATTTAAGACTCTTTGTAATTACAGAGAGAATAGAAGGAGAGAAACTGAACCCACAGAGGGAATAACCCTCGCGGAAAGACGTCTGTGATGAATTGAGAAGTGAGATGTATCACAGAGAAACGTTATAATATTTTAATGATGTTTGACCTCGTGGTTGAGTATTATATGTTCAGCTATGGAAACAGTATAACCGCAGTGATTATATGGGAATAAAAGAACCACGCTGGGAGTTCATGGTCACGTCTAATTTAGTCGTTTTCATTTCATATTGATAACGCTTATTAAAGCACAACGTCCCCTCTCAAGATCCCATTCTCATTGAAATGACTTTTGTCACGTTGTAACGGCATACTTTAGTTTGAGGTTTCCGTCGTTTTAATGACGCTCGCCTTTTAGACAAGATAAAAACAAATTTAGCCTTTTAGCAATCGTAGAACGACCTTCTTAAACCGAACGGTGGCGTCCACAAATCAAATCATCGATGCATTTCGCTTTTTGATTTTCTGTGAGCTACATTTCTGACTACATTCGTCCGTCTCGCGGTCGAAGTGCTGCTGGATGATACCAGAACCGACTTCACAAGACAAGAAGTTATAACAGCAAAAGAGAAAGTACATTTGTTCGTGTGTGTGTGTGTGTGTGAAACCTCTGAGCAGCCTCCATTTTATTACATCACTGTAAGTCGAGCTGTGTTGTGTTTGTCTTTACTTTTCTGTCTCCACTTTCAGCTGAAGGTTTTTTTTATCATAATCATCATCACACATTGCAGGAAACTTTCACCTGCAGACACTCGTGACGTTTCTCGTGACAGGATTTTGTTTTCATCTAGTGAAACGTCAGAAACACATTATAATGTTAAATTGATGCAACAAACACCACAACAGACACCTGCAGAATAACAGAGGCACATTAAAGCAAAACTTTAATATCTTCTTAATGAAACAATAATATCACCACCAAGACGCGAATTAAAGGTAAAATTAACGACCACATTTTAACTGTTTTTTTTCGGCCCAGGAGCAGGTTCTGTCTGAGCTCCAGAGGAGCACACGGATCACATGACGGGCCGGACCGGAGCAGAACCAAACAGAGAGGCAGCAACGGTAAAACTTTAATGTCCCCGAGAGGCAATCTGGCTCACAGACAGCAGTCAGTGGGAATAAATGAAGAAGAAAACAGCAGTGAGTAAAACTGTCAATCAATAGAAAAATCAAAGAAGAAGAAGACCGAGGAGGAGGAAGAGGAGGAGAAGATGAAGAAGACTGAGGAGGAGGAGGAAGAGGAGGAGAAGATGAAGAAGACTGAGGAGGAGGAAGAGGAGGAGAAGATGAAGAAGACTGAGGAGGAGGAAGAGGAGGAGAAGATGAAGAAGACTGAGGAGGAGGAAGAGGAGGAGAAGATGAAAACGACTGAGGAGGAGGAGGAGATGAAGGAGAAGATGAAAACGACTGAGGAGGAGGAGGAGATGAAGGAGAAGATGAAGACGAAGCAGAGAGAGGAAGAAAAAGATGAGATGTAGGAGATGATGAAGGAGGAGGAAGAAAAAGATGAAGGAAGAAGAAGAAGAAGAAGAAGAAGAAGAAGAAGAAGAAGAAGAAGAAGAAGAAGAAGAAGAAGAAGAAGGACACAGCAGCCACAAAACAACCTGAAGAAAAAGCTCTCAGTATGTTCAGAAAAAAAAATAGATGAAAAATGTCAAAACATAAAAAAGAATGTGACATCTTAGAAAAGACGACTGGCAGGAATATCAGCTACAACTGAGTCTCCATCACACAACAGTCACGTCAAACAACACGACCAATAGTCACATTTTTGTGAAATACAGACGGTTGAAAACTAGAATTAGTCGGTGAGGAGAGCCTGAGGACGATGAGAGTGAGGTGAGAACCACTCACACAAACACTCTGGTCTTTATTTGCCTAAAAATAACGTATAATAAAAGTGTTCACATGTGACAGCAGCCTGCGCGGAGCGATGATCACAATTAAAAGCTGAACAACTGAACTTTGTGTTCTCCGCTGTAACGGCACCCTGGAGGCCTCGGCATCCTGCTCTCTGTGAGCAAACACAGTAAAATCAAGTGGAGCCGTTAACTTTAATGATTGCTTTAAGAGCGGAGAGGATGTTAAAACAGGCCGACATGTTGGTGAAGCGCGCGGCGTGAACAGCAGCAGGTCACCCACTGATCTCCTGACCGGCGGCCATTTTTATATCATATGTAATTATGAACCACGGGGAGTGAACACTGAGCCAATCATGTTCCCGCTGGAGGAGTCAGCAGCGGTTATGACACTGTATTGAGCGTTGAATAGGTGCTGCGTCAGCAGATCGCAGACGGACTTCAAATTAATCAATTATCAGTCCAGTTTCACACGCGACGCTCGAGTAGAACCGACGCTGATGGAAAGTGGAGTCGGATTTTATGTCCATCCAATACCATTACAATATACTGTTCCGTTCAGCCGGCTGAGGAGCCGATATATCATCTGTTCAGTTCAATTTTCCCTCAGTAAACAGAACCTCTATCACTAATTGATTAGCGTCGGGCCTGCGAATGGATGGAGAATAAAGATGTCAGCGGCTGGTTTGACATTCTTCATTACACAGTAGTTGTTCCACCACGACATGCTGAGCAGTGAAGAGACGCTGACACACCAGTGATGTGACGTTTGGCTCGGTGTTGTTTGTTGTCTTTTTGTAGAATTGTACATGTATCAGTCACTTTGTTATCGGATTGTGACATGAAGTGAAAGATTAGAGCCTCCTCCTCTCTCAGTCGCCTGTGGACGATTTGTTTATAATCTTGTGAAGGAGTTTCCAAGATTCGACTCGGCCGAAATAAATCCTCAATTCACCGAGTCAGACGTGGAAATATTCCAGCTCTACTCGCCGCTTTCTCCCACTGCTGCCCTCGTCTCAGTGCCTCTCTTGGCTCCTCTAACCGAGAGCAACAGCAGCTAACAAACTTTGCAACGGAGTCTGCTAACATTAACTAGCGACCGTCTTCCAGGACGACACAGCAGGTCCACAGAGCTTCTTTAGCTAGAAGAGTTACGGTTGTGAGTCATCCAATCTGCCAGAATAGAACAAAAGAATTTTTTTTTTTACATTTTATTCAGAAAATTCAATTCATTCAGTCGTTCATTTGCGCTGCCTCTTGTCCAGATGGACCCACATCGTGTCCTTGGAGTGATATAACAATCAGGACAGTCTTATTTTTATATGTGAAAATATGATATTTGTGTTTATATTTATTCTTGAGCACCTCAGCAGACAAAATATGAGTCTTAATCAATCAGTCGGGCCTCATTGTGACGTCCTTTCTGTTTTAAGACGGATGGTGAAGCGATCAATAAAGGAACCCCTCATCCAGCCCTCCTGATGGAGGCTGGCGGTGGGGGACGATGTGATGAAGATAAATGTCAGGAGATCTGGATGTGATGAGGTGGAGGAGGGTCGCAACGACCCGCCACTCTCACCACAACGACCGCCGCTCACAGCAGAGAGGAGATCAGATTTTGTTGGATGGCAACGACGGGATTGGTCGATTTAATCGTGGCTAAATGTGGTCGTTGCACAAAATGTGTAGCTGAGAGATCGTTGTGAAAGAACGTGCATAAGATAATATTCCACGCTGAGCTTTATTTGTGTTTCTGGTTCGGCATCAGATCATCCTGACTACAACAACTACCCTTAAATGTTTAAAAATGTCCAGTTCTGACCGGTTCTGTTCTTCTCCCGCCATGTTTCAGAGATAAACAATCACATTCATCGGTTGTGTGGCACTAATATTTTGCTTTGTAACGATTATCCTAAAGGTTTAAACAGCCCGCTGGATGTGATTGATAATCCCTTCTGATCAGGCCAGTCTCTCCTGATTGATTTGGTTACACGAGGCATTTCTGTTCTGATTGGGATATTGTTCAGATTAATATCGGCAGAGGCAGACTCAGGATGTTTGAGGAGCAGGGGCGGAAGTATAATTAGAAAAAAGGGCGCTTAATCACGTTTCATCTACCACGGGGGCGTCCGAGAGAGCTTGTTGTGTTACGTATGCAGGAGTTTGTCTCACACACTCCTGTCTCCTGTAGGAGACGTACAAAGGAGTTCTTCTGTTTTTGGCTCCGTCTTGAAAAAAGAAGAACAACTATAGTATAAAACTTGTATGGAGCTGTCTCGGGACCGGAGCTGGTGCAGGCCATATGTTTCTCCGCTCAGTCGGGATTCATTAAGTTTCTCTCTGGATGTGAAACAATGAGCCCCTGAAAAGCTTTATGCACATTGTTCACTCTGCTGTTTGTAAGGCTGCAGAGTCACAACAGCAGGAGATTCATTTCAGAGGATTCATATTTACAAAAACGACACCCACGGAAACAGAAAACAATATTTTGCTTTGGCTCGTGCTGTTTGACGTGATGGTCGATCTGGTTTCTTCACACGCCGGCGCAGCCCTGCGCGACTGTTTACTGCTGCTTCAAGTGATCGTATAAAAGCGCCTTCCTCCGTCGACACGTATGAAATAAATCACACTCTGCTCTGTTGCAGGATGTCTGTCACCTGTTCTGTCGGATCTAAAGCTTCCCAGCTCCTCTCAATCTTCCCCGCAGCCTCCGTTGTTGTTCTGACTTCTTGAAGCTATTTCTGTTTTCCACAGTTATGTTTACTCCCACATCCCGCTGGCACGGTGTGTAAATAAATTAGCAACATGCACCTGCAGTGAGTCAATTTATGCAGCGCTAATATTCAGTCTGTGCTGCTATTTTGGGCGAGTTCACTCTCTGTGTTGTCAGATTTACATCTCTGCCTCTGAAAACAAACTCAGCATTCAGTAAGATGTTTGTAGAATGTGACGCAACTCAAGTAAAGAGGAGTTTCTTTAAGATAGTAAAGTATATATACTAGCTTCTCCAAGACAGTTTGAATATTTAATAACAAGGGCAACTTAACTCAAGGTCCAGTTCAACCGATTTTGTTAAATTCTCACCTGAGACAAAACACCTTTGGCGCTATCTGAGGGAGGCAGAGCTCCACAGAAGAGGGAGTGATGCCAAGACAGCCGGAGCAAAAACAGTCGGCTCTACTTGTGACCTTCATCGTATCAGAACAGGGCGCCATTACGGTGGCCGACAGCTGCAACACAACAGCAAGTTAGAAAACACGATTGCAATCTATCACAAACACGACGACATTAACCAGAAAACACATCACGATGTTGTCAAAAGAAAAGGGCGGGACTTGTACTTGTTGAATCTGATTGGGTAGATCGGTGTCACTAACAGTGGGAATGCGCAGACGTCCTCACCGGCAATCATACAGAAGAAGAAGACGCGCTTGGTAGTATAATAGTCCACATGGCGACATTTAACGTTACTGAAAACGTTATGAACGACATGAGCTGTTGAGAAAGTTGATCGATGGATTGTTGTTGAAGCCACGAAAAAATGAAAAAACAAAAGACCAAGTGAAGACAGAGACGATCTAACACGGTCAGAACTGCGCCTCCACCCTCCCAGAGGAGGAGGAAACACAGAAGAGGAAGAGCACGTAACTAACAGCACTGAGCTCCACTGACCAGGATCATGACTCAGAATATATGGAGTTAACTCTCCATTAGTGACCCTGGAGTGCAGCACGGCTCTTTGCCTCGGTCCATCTGTCAGAGCCTGGACGTTATAGTTACTGAGTGGGTCTCAAAACGATGCTGGAAATATGATGGTCTGCAACCCTGATACCACAAAAGTCAGCATGCAATCAGTCGGGAACAAACTGTGTTTACTGACGTGTTTTACCTGTGTGATGTTTTGTGGGCTTATATTTACGAAACGTAACGTCAAACTGCTTCGGGATCATGAGACGGTTCACCGTCGGCAGCATGAAGCAGCCAGAAAAAGTCCTGTGATCGCTGTTTGAACATGATTACATGCTTTTGTCTATTAAAAAAAATATGTACATACTGTAGTGCTGCGAGTAGGAGGGAGAGAAACAATCAGCAGTTCACCAGGAAATAAAAACCCAAGCTGTTAAACACAGAGAGTTAAACCTCTTCCACACCTCCACATCCTCACTGACAACATGTCACTGTGCTGCTATTTCTGGACATCTTCATCATTTATGCGTCTCTGCCTCTGAAGAATCCCAGCAGAGGAAGAAATAGGGTGTGTTTGTAAGACGTGACACATCTCGTAGTATTTCTCTCTCCGAGCGATGCGTGATCCTCCAAAGAAGATCGAAACACTTAAATCACTGATGGGAGGGTTAAAGACAGGAAGACAGCTGCTGACGAGGAGATGGTGAAGTGTGCGAGTTCAGATCAACTTGTGGAAGCAGGCGTTCGAAACCGTAAGAACCAAAGAATAGTTCATGCAGATTTGCCGATGCAGCGAGCACAAGAGACAGAGACAAGTCCTTACCTTTGAAGAGCTGTGAAAGTCTTACTTTGTGTCCATTCTTCAATAATTCCTACTCCTTTAGTCCTCCAGGGTCCTCTGATCAAAAGAATCCAAAATGGCTGTTGTGTTGTGAATATTGTCCCGTGAAGTCCATTGCATTCACCTGAGCCTTTTTTTCCACAGGAGACACAATTTCTTTTCCTCCTGTCTGCTGTTCCTTGTGTCACATTTCATCAAAAAAGGACCCAAACACGACGCACACAGGTTAAACAACGCACAAAGAGCGGATATCCAAATTCCCAGAAAACAAAAAGAGGAAGACGAAGTAAATCCTGAGGAGAAACACAAAACTGAAGACAAACCAGAAACCAGAGAACACAGACGAACCGACGATGAGAGAGAGGAAAACACAGGGGTGATTAATTAATGGAACGCAGCCTTGTTGGCGATTATTCTGGTGTCAGTGACAGAAAAGTAATATAATCAGTGCCAGTAATCACTCAAGTTACATATTACTTTCAAATGATAGCAGCCAGTAATATGTAACAAACATATCTATAAGTCTGAAACTAAACTTTGCGTCCTATTTTAAGCATTTTAAGCAACTAAAAACAGATGTTTAATTCACGTTCGCTCTGTCAGATTCTGGGTTAGTAGAAAGCAGAAGTCTCAGAACTTTTCTTCTATCAACTTTTTGAGGATTTGAGCCAGACATTCATGATTGTTTTTTATTCATACTTAACGAACAGGAAGCAGAAAAAAGGGCGCCCAGAGTTCAGAGGAACCTTTTCATTAACTCCAGTCATCCACAAAGCTTCCTGTGTTCAAACAACCAAATGAGGAAGGAGGAATCAGTGTGCATTTTGAATAGAAGGACACACAAACACACAACATGCAGCTCTGAGAATCAAATCTTTCAATGTGAATCATTTTCAGCGGATGTCTGCGCTGCCAGTAATTGGACGTCTGTCTGCAAAGTTACCTTCACAGAAAAAAAGTCCCATTTTTTGCTTTTTTTTTTGCAGAGTGCAGATAAGATTTTGCATTATTGATGCACTCTGAGTGACTGTCATCGGCTGCCGCGGCCGTCATCGCCGCCAGACGGCCCACTAACTGTAATCTACGAACTGATGCACGCAGACTTTGACTTCAGTTGACACACGCTGAGCTGCAGCGGCGACTGGCAGCCGACCAAAGAGCTTCTGTCTGGTTCTGCTGCTGCAACGTATAAAAATAAAACAGCTGTACGAGGAGCAGCGGTGACACACTGTACTGCACGGAGAGATGCAGATCTGCAGTGACGCCGCTGCTGCATCTGCACATTTTTGGTCCATTTGCTCGGTTGCTTGTGGAGGATTTGTTATTTTTCTGTTGTCAAAGAAAAAAACAAAACTGGAGACTCCTTCTGTAAGAAATGCTGCATCCAAGAAGGAGCGTCACTACAATGAAAAACAAACTAAATCACTCAACAATCTAACTAATTACACCCACTGTGCTATCTTTAGCACCACTGTCAGCATATTTAATGGATTATCTGTATGTCCTCATTTAATTACAGAGCATGAGCCAAGACTAACTACAGAGAAAAGAAAAAAAAAAAACAGCCCCCATGCAAACTGGAGCAAGGCTGCTACTGACACTTTCAGTGCACAAATTCGGGTCAGTTGCAAATCCCTGCTAAGCCACGGATCATCTGGTGGCTTGTTGGAAGTTCTGGTGTCCTCATATCCAGGCAATGCATCCAGCTGCCACAGCCAGTCCCCTGGTAACGCTGCCTGCAGCTCTGGGATCTGAGGACGAGGCTCCGGACGGACTCTGCATCACGTTTCAGAGCGGCTCAGAGCGAATGAGGGCTTTTATTGGGCAGAAGGATTTGATTTGACTCAGCAGTTGTGGGATGAGCTGTCTCATCTGAGGACCCGTGTGTGAACGTGTCTCTTCTTGTTTATACAGTTCTATAGTATAGATCTTTACACATCCATGTAAGAAGTAAAGTTTTTCATGGATGTCTTCATGAGGTAATAACACCTGAATGTACACACAAGTTGAGGAAAAAGGACGTCACCACAGAAATAGTTTGAAGTCAGGCAGGAGAAGGAAACCAAACTCAGATAAGAGACATCCGAGACCTGCTGAGCCGTTTATAGACACTGAAGGACTGACGACTGAATGAGAGGCAGGTGTGTCAGCAGGTGTGGATGATCTGAGAGTGTAAAGAGGTGAGCAGGTGTGTGAGAGAGTCAGGTGGGAGTCCCAGGGCATCTGGTGGACAGGTAGAGAACGGCAGCTCTGGGAAGATACTCCTGGGGGAGGAGAGACGAGGCTGGAGGTTTGGACAGAGGGCAAAATAAAAGTAGCAGCATAAATACAAATAAATATTACAAACACATCACACCACTTCTGTGGTTTTAAGATGTGGGAGTTTTGTGCTTCAGCGAGCTGCTGGTTCAGTCTCTGTAGAGTATTAGATTAAACTTAATCTTGCATTATATTGTCTTGTGTAGGAGTTACCATAGTGGACGGATGTTGCTCATGATTTGTGTCCGTCACAACACGCTGGAGCAAACTTGCTCAAAGTGAATCTGACAGAAAATTTCAGAAAACACAAAACTTAAAGGGGGAAATCACCAATTCTACAGAAGAAGTTCAGTTTATCCGTCATGAAGAAAACAACAGTATGACCTGATAACTGCAATGAAAGATGTGAGATGCATTCAAGGGGAATGTAGCATTCGACATGACCAATACTGGAGGGCAAAAGTCAGGATATCACTTGTGAGTCAACAGATGGTTTGTTGCTGTTGTTGTTGGACACTTTCAGCAAACACTTGGCAGCTGATTGGATGAACCATCTGTCTATCACCGGCTGACTTCAATCAATCAGATCACCAGCAGAACCAACTGGTAAATCAAACTCTCGATGGAAAAAAAAGACTTCAGCCAGCTGCTGTTCCTCGCACACTACGTCAAACTGGATGCCTGACAGGATTGCTTCTCGTATGTCCTCACAAATCCAGAAATGTAATGATAAACCTCCAGGTTTCCCCTTTGACATTTAGCAAAAACTTTGCATTTTGTGCCACGTTTGATCCCTGCAGCAAATAATGTTTTCCGGCCGGCTCAGTGCAGTCAGAAAGATACAGCATGTGAAGAAAACACAGATTACCGTCCTCCTCTGAGGACTCAAATAATCTACACTGAATATGTATTACAAGTTTTACGATATGCTGTATTATTTATATTAAGATAAAAACAAAAGCATGTAATGAAAAAAGTCTGTTTGTATCTCAGCACATCTTTTGCAGCTCCCTCAGAGACACTCAGCGTTCAGTACATCGATACATCTTTAGTTTTATATTCAACACGGTGGTTGTTAGTGTAACGGGAGCCCTACAGTAAGTGAGGTTTGCTTTTATAGTGCAAAACACTGTAGAGTCGGTTTATCATCGCGCTCTCACACCTGCAGTAACTTCAGACGGACGCATCAGACGGAGTTCACCTCTCTGTTCTGTCTCTTCTGATTTATGACTGCATGAGTGCAAAGTGTAACCGGCTGCAGTTTTGAGGGACCGACATCTTAACCTGTCATCGTCTGTTAGTGATGGAGACACCTGAGACGTTAACTCTACTTTATCTACATTTAAGATTAACTCAACGGTGTTTTCCACAAGCAGGGCCGGAGACAGGATCGTCCCGAGGGAGTCCAGGTCCCCCACATCCCCCCATCTACGTTTACTTAACAAGTTAACTGTTTATATTATATTTTCTGTCATTTTATCATTTTATTTCCCTCCAAGGAGTTACAAATGTTTGAAATCTAGTATTACAATTTTATTTGGAAATACTGAATCCATTATTTGTCTGTTTTTTTCTTCTGGCCTCGAGGTGGTAGCTGCTTATTGTGATGAGCCGACAAATACTAAAATCATCCTGTAAAATATCTATCGGGTGTAAGTTTCGAGTTTCAACTGAATAAATGTAGAGAAAGAGAAAAACACAAGAAGGATGGGAGGAGAAGAAGGAGGAGGAGAAGAGGGGGAGCGTGGGTCAAAGTAGAAGGAGAGAGAGAGGAAGAAGAAGAGGAGGAAAAAGAAGAGGAAGAAGAGGTGGAAGAAGAAGAAAAAGAGGAAGAAGAGAGGAAAAAGAAGAGGAAGAAGAGAGGAAAAAGAAGAAGAAGAGATAGAGGTACAAGAAGTAGAAGAAGAAGAAGAGATAGAGGTAGAATAAGAAGAGGAATAAGAAGAGGAAAAAGGGGAAGAAGAAGAAGAAGAAGAAGTAAAGAAGAAGAAGGAGGAGGAGGAGCAGTGTGAGGTCAGGTCAGGGTCCTCAGTGGAAGTTATGTTTCAGTCCACATGAGAAAGATAAAAGCATCAGACATGAGCGTCACCACCAGCAGCTTCTAAACTAGTCCAGAACTTTAAGATTCGACTCAATTAAAACAGATTGCATCTTTTATTTGTTCACAACTTAATGATAATACATTAAAAAAGCCTTGAATATTTTTTTTGACACCGATCAAAGAAAATCAAGGCATTTTTATAACCATAATTCAGCTGAATCACATTTGGTACGTAAGAACAGTAATGAAATAAAGAAATCTCTGCTGGAACGTGTTTCTGATACAAACACTTTGTGAAGTTTCTCGTCCAGCAGACCAGAAGAAACAAATCAGCTCACATTCTTTAAGTCTGTTGTCCGAAACCAGACGGTGAGGAGCGTCTCTTATTTTTAGAAAGCTTTGTTAGCGCAGACCCAGAAGGCTGATCTGTAATAAACAAGGAAGATGCAGTGAGTGTGTGTGTGTGTGTGAGTGTGTGTGTGTGTGTGTGCGTGTGTGTGTGTCCGTACTTGTCTCGTCAGTGTAGTTTTCAGGTCACTATCACATTAAATCGGGCACGGCCGGCCTTCTGTGAGAGCTGAAAGCTTCACAAACAGTTTTTGTGTGCATGTGTGGGCTGCTGCTGTGTGTGTGTGTGTGTGTGTGTGTGTGTGTGTGTGTGTGTGTGTGTGTGTTTCAGTCTTTGAAATAAAGCTGCATAAAATGTGTGTGCGTGTTCTCCACAATCAAGCCCACAGCGTTTGTGTCAGCTGAGTACGTTTGCGTGCACTCAGGCATCTATGTGATATTTAAACGACACAAACAGTAAACCGGTCATTTAAATGTGTGAACGAGGCAGATTTTGAAGTGCTTTGCATAAAAGCCTCATGTAAATGCAGCCATTAACCATTTGAGGAGACAATGTAAGTGAACCTGTGTGCCAGGTGTCAACATGCAGCATCAACATGTAGCCTGTAAGTGAGTTAATTTACATGTTGTGCAGTAAACAAGCAAAAATCAAAAATCATGCACAGACACTGAAAATGCTTTGATGGACGTACATGTATTGTTAAAAAAAAACATGTCACTTCTGCTGGAAAAGATTCAGTTGTAGATGATTATAGGCAATGGTTGCTTTAAAATGTGTTCGGAGACACAAACTAATTACCAAATAATGTAGTTAGTAACCTATTCCAAGTATCACAGTTTTAAAGGCGACATCTTCTGCTCGTTTTCAGGTTCATAATACCAGAACAGGTTTAGATGCTGTAATGCTTGTAGTTTCTGGGCTTTCTTCATCAAAGGTGTCGGCGTGTAGTTTGATGATAAAAGAATTCTGCGGGGGCGAGCCTGGGTGGAATGATAGAGCAATCTTTATTGAAACAGATCTCAAGCCAGCATCCGACCCAGAAGCGGCCGCTTTCTGGTGTTCTCAAATCTATGGCAAAGTTCTGCCCAATGCTTTGACCTCTGCTCTATCAGAAATCCTCTCGAACCTTCAATCTTAGGAGATCTACAAGTAACCATCTAACCCTCACTTCCTGCGGGTCAAACTCAGGTTAAGTACTTTATGGTGGCCTTGCCGCCTGCTAACATTTAACACTCTCACATGGAAAACAACTCCTGGACCTTCACTCACACAAAGAAAAGCAATTAGTCATCGTTAAATCTAAACTAAGTGAACTCAAAGATCAGAATGCGTTGCCATCCAGATACCTCTCGCTCAAACAACACATCAGTATTCTCAGTCTGAAACACTGTTTTAGGTCTCCTGTCTCTTTAAGGCCCCTCCCTCCTGAATACCCAGTCTGCTCTGATTGGTCAGCTCACACATGCCTGAGTCAGCACCGCTAACAACAACAGAGCAGCTGTGCTAAATCAAGTCTTCCACGCCAGACTAGCTGCTAGGCATAAATTATAAAGTATACACGGTGACATAGTGTGATGTCACAAAGTCACAGAAATAAAGGAAGGACTACTAACGAGGCGTTCAGGAGCAGTGTTTTCTGCGGGAGAGTGGAGCTTCTGTTGGTACAGACTTTAACCTTTTTACCTTTCAGGACCTTTTACATGCACAAGAACAAAAACAAGAAAGGAAAGAAAGGATAAAAGCATGATAGGTCTCCTTAAAAATAATGTAACTTGATTACTTTCTGATACTGGTCGGGTGATTTGACTTTTATCGATACAAAAGTGTGTTTTCTGTAAGATTAGTACAGCATTTTTTATCTTAAGATGCTATCAGCATTTTAACTGAACATAACTGTAATCTAATTACATCTTTTTCTGTAACTTTAAGGGAATACAGTTATCTTGATTTGAATTCTACTCATGTAATCTGTTACATGTTGCATTACTCCCAACGCCAGATTATAAGAACATATGGAAAAAACTGAGTGTGTTGAACGTGTGTTGTTTTCTCTCCCAAGCTTCTGTTCAGTTATTAGACGTCATTAACGCCTCCATAAACAAAAGCATCCGTTCTGTTGTTCTGCCGATTCTGTTATTATTAGAAGCAAAGAGAATGAAATTGGAGAAATTGGATAAAACAGTGGGAATGAGGCTGGGCCGATGCAACAAGCCCAGCAGGGCGCCGAGCTGCAGGCTGACTGAGCTTTGTAGCTGCGTCGTCTCCCCACGGTGAGTTTCATCATCCTGAACTCAGCTGCTGTGAACAAGATGGCCATTTTCAGTTTCTCCCTTCAAGCCTGCCAGATGATGTCTGCTGATATTTTTCAATTTTCAACGATTATTATGAGAAGAGTTAAACCTACAATGAGTTTCGAACGCAAAGTGCGTCTGTTAGACGTCCTGGGGATGAAACTCAACGTTCAGGAACAGCTGGGAGAAATCCTACTGATTCTACCTTTAACTTTAACAGTCTTTGAATTATATATAATCTTATCTTTTGCTTGAGGAAAGAAGCTGAATCTGTTCTTAATAAGTTTGTTTCCACACAAGTATCTGAACTTCTACTGGAGGAAAAGCTGTGTGGACGTTTGCCACCTCTGGAAAATACAGAATAATGGAAAATGTAAACTTTTGACTCGTGAGATTTTAACATTCACAGCTCTCCATCGTCTCTAGAGCTCTCGACACTTAAAGTCTGTGTTGGACAAATTAAAAGCAAATGTGAAGCTACACTTACATCTGCTCCACTAGAGATCGATCCAAACAGACGAGTGTTGACGACTGAGGGGAGACAACTGTGAAGATTTGAAGTGCGAGGAGCCGATGTGTGAATTATTCAGATGTGTTCATTGTTTGTAGGTGTGTTTGTCTAAACTGCACTCTGGCACAGATCATTCACCACACACACACACACACACACACACACACACACACAGATCATAAATACTGCATCTTTCCATCCCTTATGGGAATATCACAAAGATGTTGACATGCAGCCGCCCACCATCTGTGATTTTCACCTCTTAGAGAGAACTTGAACGGCGATGAACGGCGCCGCTTCTTGGCGAGAGAACACAACAAACCGGAGGATCAAAGCAGTTCGGGGGTTGTGCCAGAATGAAGCAAGATTTAGCCGAGGCGAGCTTCATTTTGGATCTCATTCATGGGGAAAAACCCTGGGAAACACAGCAGCGACCGGGCAGCGAGGATCAAGGAGAAGTAAACATCTTTACCAGTTTAAAGTCCACTCATTTTACTCATCGAGTGTGTTTACAGGTCTGCAGGAGTGCGACTGTGCATCTGCAAAGTCTGCAAAGGAAGCTGCAAGTAATCCGGGCAGCTGTGGCTCAGGGGTAGAGCCAGCATCTTGTTATCGGAAGGTTGCTGGTTCGATTCCCCTGGTCTGCATGTCAAAGTGTCCTTGGGCAAGATACTGAACCCCAAACTGCTCCTGATGTGGTCGGCACCTTGCACGGCAGCCACCGCCATCAATGTGTATGAATTAAGAGATATTATCATGTTTATTCCAGGTATTCTTCTTCCACCTGTCGCCTACATTTCCCACAATGCAACTATTAGGATTTAAAGCTTTCCTGAACAGTATCTGAACAGCAGGGATTCACTTTTCTCAACCTGTTGATATAAAGACGGACGACAGATCCTCGAGAGGTGAAGCCAAAACATCTGGATCGACCTCCCTGCTGGCCCAAAACAAAAACAGTCAAATTCATTTTTCCAAAAGATGATTTCTGATGTATTCACAGGTGAGACAGATGCCAGTGGAAGGGCTCCCTACAGGACACTTTTTTCCCCAACCATGGTGGCAGCAGGCCTCTGGATGTACTGAGACACCCTGGAGCGCGCTTCTACATCACGGCACCACCAGAGCAAAGCAGAAATCCCTCCGGCAGTATCCTATTTTTCTCTGAGGTGTGGATATATTTAGTTTTCTGACAGGTGTAGGTGACAGCCACGGGGAAACAAAGAGAGAGAGCAGAATACCTTTATTAATTCAAAAGAAAAGTCTTCAATAAAACACTTTTGTCCTCGTTAGAATCTAAATTATATAAACGTTGAGGTTTGAACTTGAGATTTAAGGACCTCGGGCCCTGGTATCGCTTTCAATGCACGCAAACAAAAAGACAGAACAAAACATTTTCCTCACATCTTCTTATGAATAAAAAATAAGCTTTTTGTTTATCCTCCCCCCTTCCTCTCCTCCTCCACCCTTTCACCCACCAGGCAGCGCCTCAGAAAACATCTCTAACACTGGAAAGGTGGAGACGGTCGGCTACAGTAATGCGTGTTAGATTGAGATGACCTCAGCGGTGGATGTAAAGTGACAACGCAGCGTTTGACCTCATTTTTACACAAACAAATGAGTCGCTTTGTCTAAAACAGGAGGGCAGGTTTCCTCTCCGCTGGGAGCAGCAGTCAGGCTGTGATTTATAACAGCCGGATGATTTCAAGTCGGCAGAAGTAAACCAATCGGATGAATCAATAATATTTGTTAACGCAGCTTCCGAGCTCGGAGCCCTCGCCTGGTGTTCGGTCACAAAGTCAATGGATGGAAGTCAATTATGACGTTACACTGTGTGGCGGGAAAAAGGGGGGTTAGGTTACGTCTGCTTTAAGTGATGACGATGGATTATCTGGAGAAGTGTCCACATCGTGTTCTGTCTCAATTTAGGAGCGATATTCTGTGCAGGTCTAATGAATCGGGTCGGGCCGAGACAAATGAGTGGAAGCAGGATAAATAGAACGAGCTGCTGTTCTTTATTCGTTAAAACCAGAAGTGGAGGAAGTATTCACATCCTACATGTTCAGATCGGTAAAGTTATAATACCACACAGTGAAAGTCGGACGAAGACGTTCTCTGATGTTTTTAGTATCACTGCTGCAGTCATGTGTTATTTAACTGCTGTAGATGTTTGAGGAGGAGCTCATTTTAACTCCTTTATGTGCTGTTGGGTAGATTAATCTACATCAATGCATCATATTCTATATACTGGCACAGCTGTCCTGTCAGAAACATGTTTCATGGTTTTCAACTTCTTGAGTGACGGCAGGAAATCACAACCCGATCACACAGTGGGTGTGGGGTGTTTGGTTTGTAATTCCTCGCAGGAGAGAAATACAATGGCTTTGCTATAAATTACAAATGCTTTCCGGTTGTCCTTCTGTCAGTCTGATTCATGTCAATGTAATTTGTCCATCTCAAGAACGCCTCGAGGGGGATTTCTTCAAATTTGGCTCCAGAGTTCCACTTGGACTTGAGGATGTTGTTATTATGATAGATGGCAATTTTGTGTTGTGATGATTAAAGACGGTGAACCCTAACATGGCTCCGGTTTCCCCAGATGAGCTTGAATTCACACGAGTTTTAAAAACCTTCATTTTTATCGATACATCGCTGTTACCCCGCTGCTCTCAGTATACGCTAGATAGAAGAAGCAGCCAAGCAAAATGTCCAAGAAGAATATAAGTTGAATGAGAGATGGGAACACAAATACATGTTTGTGCTTCATGGAGTCACGAGACGGTGACTTTGACACCAAACGCTGAGCCATGCGAACTTTAGCCGCCAAGAAAAGTAACAGGAAGCCTGAGAATTAAAAGACAACCTGCGACGTCGGCACAAACTGAAGCGGCAGTGATTCCGGCGCTGCTGTGGCCGAAGAAACCGCCCGATCTTCAAAGCGTTTTTCAGAAGATATGCAAAGACATTCAACCAGAAAACAGGCTGTTCACGGAGTCAGCGTGTCAGCAAAGACCAAGTCAGCGAGCTCATTAATTATGTAATGTGAAATCAAGTAGATTCGTCTCCACGGTCGTACATTCACAATCAGCCCTCTGAAGGAAAACACAACGCTGATAAAACTGAGTTTGACACCTCTGCAGCAAACTCTATTTACATATTCAGAGATCAGAGAAGACCATCAGCTATATATAGAACGAGACACATCGCAGCTCCATATCATTAATTACTACACTTCTTCTTCTATATGAGGGTTTTATTAAGCTGCATTTCCCTTCACCGCTCCCTAAAAGTCTGTTTGTGTTCGCTGCTCTCTCTGTTTCTCTCTCTGTCAACATTTGCTTGGTTGTTCTAATGAACTCATTCTCTCTGAAACACACAACACACATGTTCACGTGTACAGACTGAACTGCGAGCGAGCTTTAAACTGAGAGCTGGGTTAGGGTTAGGTAAAGACCTGAGGGGGAGTGATTTCTGTAAAGGATGACTCGTTATGAATCCCACTGATGCTGCAGACTGAGGGGCTAAACGCTCAGATGCATCTGCAGCAGAAGAGGCTGTGTAAATAAAGAAATCTGCGTATTAGAGATGTGTGTTTGTTATTTACATGTACAGCTGACTTTATTCTGTCTCCTCTATCGCCATCCTGCAGGCAGGCTGAGAAGAACGGAGGCTTCAGGAGGAAAATCCAAGGATTTGTCTCCTGAAATGTCTGTTTTATAAACTCGTGATCATCCCTGCACTGTAGGCCGCTCACGACTCCTGCACGGTTATGAAATCCACCGATACGTTCGCGCATTAATGTTTGATTGGCTCAAGGATTCTGTTTCAGGATTTTTAAAACTGTTCCTGCTTTGCATCCCTCTGATCCTCCTCTTTGCATTAGACGACATCACAACAGGGATTCTGCTCTCGACACACTTTGATTACCCGAGATTGTGACCAGAGCGTCAACTCGATTATCTCAAGCACGAGATGAAGAATCTGTTTTACAGATAAAGTCTAGATAGAGAGGGATACACAAAAAAAAAGATAGGAAGATAACAGAATGTAGGACTGGGTGGTTCATGAAGTTTGCAGGAAATCAGAAGTATTGTCTCCTCTTTCTAAACTCTTTGATGCTATTTTTAGTTTACAGTGTGAAACAATCGATGGTCTGAAGCACAGGGAGGTCGAAGAGCTGCAGAGCTGAGCAACGCTGCTCGCAAGTGGATGACTGGAGTCACTGCAGAAACATGTGCAACACTCCTACAGTTCACTCAGAGCTGCCAGTAGATCGATCATGTGGGTTATTTTAATGAAACATAACTTTGCTTCACAAGACGTCCCATTTACAAACGATGCCTAATGACTCGATCTGGCTTCCTCAGATTGAATGTTGGAGAATTTATTTCTAACAGCTTTTCCTTCCTGTTGTCGCTGAACAGGCGCGGCAGGTTCCAGCAGTAATTCTCTTCAGGTGGATTGACGCTTTTTGAAGTACAGAAATGGTTTGAGAGCTCTTCAGGCTGCATGTTGCTTTTCACAGCGGGAGCTCGGACTGAACCAACGCCGCCGTCGCCTAAAAGCACACAGTTTTTGGAGCTGTCCAGTTGGAGCTCTGATTCTGATAGACACATTAAATACGCTTCTCACATGGTGAAATAACTGTGTCACTCTGACTGAAACCACTTTTGAATTTCTATTTTGAATTTCTTGGCTCATAAAATGTAGTTTTAGAAGCAGAGATTATTTATTGTATACATGTGAAACACTCGCTGTGGTAACATGAACAATATTTCTTTAATGTGATTGAAATCATTGTAATTTTTCCAACTTAACTGTTTATAGAGACGCTAAATCAAGTGATCTGATGTCAACATAGTGCAGATCTATTGCATGTCTGTCCGTCCTGGCAGAGGGATCCTACTCTGAGGTTTCTTCCATCTTTATAAAGCAGGTTTTTCCTCACTCAAAACGCAGGTCTAAGTGTGATTTTGTGATTGTAATTTGGGGCTACATGAATAGAATTGATTTGATTTGACCAGGCTGCATCAGATCAGTCTTTTCTGACTGAGTTGGTTGCATGCGGTGTTATTGTCATTGGGAGAAGCTTTTTCAGTATCACTGAAGATACAGTGGATCATATATGAGACAAACAAAAGATTGAAAATTCAAATAATCTGATTATTTTTTATTTAACAGTGTTGTCTTGAATCAATCACATGTTTTAAGCCAATAAATTATCACTATTCTGCAATAAAATATAAAATATGTATGGACATTTTTGTTTTGATATCATTGCTGCGTTCATGCGTACGTTGTATTTGCCTCTGAGATGTCGTGCAGTGGGAGAATAAAGGTGCGTAAGATCAAAACACTCAAATAAAGTAGATTAAATTCAAAGCAGTATGCTGTACTCACTGCAACATGTTCTCTCGTGTTGCCTGCAGAGATTCCAACACTTTAAAATGACTGTTCATGTTTTAATGTGTAACCAGGAGGCGCACAGCATTAAACTGAAGCATCGCGGTGTGATTTTCAAAGACGCTTCAAACAGCAGGTGGAGCATTATCCGGAAGAAACATCTGAAGAACTACCACATTTTGAGAGGCAAATTAAAGCTTATAAAGAGAAAGAGGTGGTGATGTGTTTGAGGACTGTCTTAATACTGTCAAACTCTAGAAAGTACAGATGAATACATAAAATAAATAGCTGAATAAAACATTGAATTGAAAGACATTAAGCGGGTGAGGACTTAAAGCTCGGGACTAGATGATCAGAGGACGCAGATGTTTCTCCATGGCAACGTTTTAGTTGCCATGGAGAAATGTCAAACTAATGGAAGCACGTTGCAGCTCTGCCTGTGGAGCCTTTTTTGGAAAAGAGTATTTATGTAGAGAACGACATTAAAGAAAATGGAGCAATCAAACAGGATTAAAACAGAGGAATCCAGCATCGGCAGGCAGCAGCGGATCAATTGTGGATTTAAGGAGGAAGGAAAACTGTTTCTAATGTAATCTAATTTATTATTTAATCAACTCCATTAAATTATTCCTTTACTGTCTTTATTAAAAATGTTATTAGAGTGGTGGTTAGAGGTCACATCTGTCGTTTGTGCCTTCTCCACCTGGAGGCAGCACTTCCTCTGACGTGCTTGCTCATCTACTGTTATTAGACAGACGAAGAAGAAAACGTTTCCGGCGCAACAGCTAGGCATCAACATGCCTACTGCTGTGATTATGGAGGAGAATTATGATAAATTGTTAGAGCAGTGTGAAGCTCAAGAGCTTGAGGTAAGCGTTGAGTCGCTCCGTATCATTCTGCTAACAGTAATTAGTCTCTTGCAGCTGCCTGACTGTTAAGGGATGGGTGTTTCTGACAGTTAGCTAACAGTTAGCTAGCTCATGACAAGTTCAGGCTAACATTGTGGCTATAAGAAGCTAGCCTGACTTTACTCCTATGGCGCTAGTTTCTCTTCTAAACACTGTTGAATTAAGTTATTAGCTCGTAAATGAGCCGAGGATTATCTTTATTTTGGCAGATTTAGCATCTATGTGCTGTTACTGCAGCTATTAGCAGCCACTAGCTAGTTAGCTAAGAGCTCTTCGTTCTGTTGGTAAACACAGCTAACGTTACAGCTAACACTTCTGTGTTGTTTTATAAACACTCCACAGTTAGTCTCACTGTGTGTCAGTTAACGTTAGGACCGACTGTTAGCTTTTACAGATATACGTTAGTGATATTGTTTGGATCAATGCTATTACATTAGCAGAAGCTACAGAAAATAATAATATTAGCTAACTGGCAGGCGAAAACAGTACAATCTGTATGTTAGCTGTTATTCATTAGCTAATAATCTTTCGAATATGCGACATGGATTGTTTAGGGGAGCAACAATAGCTTGTGTTTCTATTTATTTTCAGCTTCAAACTTTAATGTCACACCTGCATGTGTTTCTAACAGGCTCCAGGGGGCATTGCAACACCTCAAGTCTACGCTCAGCTGCTGTCGCTTTATCTACTTCACAATGACATGTAAGTCAAGTCTGTCTGTCTGCAGTGGTTTATAGGTTTCTGTGTTATTATGTGTGCATGGACCTGCTGTATGGTCCACATTCTGCAAAATATCCTGCTGTTATGCCTCAAAACAAACAGTTGGGATGATGTTTTTTCTCTTCAGTTTGCTGTGATATTCATATTTTCATGCAATGTTACATTTAATCCACTGTGTATTCACCTCTCATCTTCGAAAACCTTGTTTCTTACATGTTTTGCCTTGTTTCACACACAAATACTGCAACAACTCTGGGACCATAATCCACATATTCCAATAATGTTTTCATATTTTAAAAATGTATAATGGGGCCCTGTCTTGCACTGATCAGGAGTAGCGCTTGTAACTTTGTTGTATTTTGTAAAATTATGATAAACACATGCACAACAACAGCAAAGACAGACAATATCCAGAAGTAAAACCTTGATTGCCAGTTTTAGCTCTAAAGGTCACCGCTCGCAGGTGTTGCAGCTTAAACATGCAGTCAGGCTTCATAATTCATCATAATTCAAATGTCCCTCAGAGCCATAATCCATCTGCCTAGTTTAAAGTGAAATGACACAACCTCCTTTAGCTGCTAGAAATAGTAATACCTTGAGTGAGCGTGTTCCCACAATAGCTGGCTGAAATGGATGACTTTACAAATAATACACTTGGTTTAAGTAATGAATACGTGTGTGGCACCTGAAGTCTCACCGAGAACTCGCTGCTAACAACTTTATTATATGTCTTGTCTAACTTGTTAATGTGGATCCAACAGGAATAACGCCAGGTATCTCTGGAAACGGACTCCCCAAGCAATAAAATCGGTAAGCATGCCCAAGCATATGTAGATGCTGTTATGGAAATACACTATTTCAGTGTAATGAATCTCATGTCCAACTAATGCTTGCTATTTCTTGGCTGTTTCCAAAGTACCTTCATATCACCAGGTGATGTTAATGTCCTGTTTCTAAACTGAAACTTATGATCTCAGTAGATACTAGAAGTCTGATGAGTCTGAAGTCGGGCTGCACAAACATTATGGAACAACTAACATTGCAATATTTTGGGTTTTCTACAATATTTATTGCAACATGGCCTTCAAGTTCATCATAAGAAATATAACAATGATAATAATAATATTGTAAGAAACTGAAAGTTTATTTTCCCTGATTCCTACAAGGAGACACAAATAGGCAGTTCAGAATGTTTGCAGTGGAACCTCCCACTTTATAAATAGAGGCCAGGACAAGGACTTGCTCCTCTCTGACTCCATAAACCTTCACCTCCTTCACCTTCAACAGTATTATGATGAAGAAAATGTTAATCAAAATGTTATTGTGCAAATATTTTACATGATTTAAAGTCTGTAGGTCCTTAAATTGTCTTAAATTCTATAAATATTAGGCTTTAAAAGTTATTAGATAGTGTTTAAATTTGATTTTGAGCTCTTAATCATCACACATATTTATCTTATTGTATTTATACTTCTTTTAATGTCTTTTTTTAAAATGAGTCAAGTTCCTCTGTGTGAAAGTCCACAATTCTGGTGTTACAAATACTTAAAGCTGCCTCTGAATTTAATACTGTCTTTTTACTCTATACTTAAAATACTTAATTAATTAATAATAACAGTAATCTCGATACAAAACCTTGAATAGAAACTGAACGTCCAGCTTTAATGGTGTACGTAGAATGACAATGACCCGGATGACTGAGAACCTTCATCAACATCAACGGTCACATCGTTCTCTGGCTAAATGAACTGAACGATTGATTGCAGCTCTTGTTTCCTGGTAGTTTATGGCTCCAGGCAAACTCTTAAATCCATAACAGATTGTCACTTTATAAATAGAGGGCTAGATAAGGACTTCACTCCTCTTTGTCTGCTGTCTCCAAACACCATCAGCTATGGAATAGCATTAATAGTAATCAGTTCATAACTCCCTGTCAGATGAGAAAAACCTTATCTGTGTAAACATAAAATTATTTGGTGTTTTAAAATGCATGTGACAAAATGGAATCACTGTTCAGTATCTGAAGTATTTGGGTGTGACTGCTCTTCATAGTAGAATTGAAACCGCCGCCTCGTCAAGTGTAGCGTGTTGTACATTTTTGAGATGCTTCTCCACTTCTTGTGTTCAGGCGAACCCTGAATTAACAGCTATTTGGGCCGTCGGCCAGCGCATTTGGCAGCGAGACTTTCCAGGGATCTACACGTCCATCGCAGCTTTCCAGTGGTCAGAGAATATCCTCCCAGTCATGGAGGCCCTTCGAGGTAACAACAACAACTCTTGTGTCTAATCCGACATTTCACTCTGATTACTTTACATGCCATTTAGCTGTCTAGATTATGAAAACACGTTGAGATAATATTTATACGCCTTGCACATTTGACTCCAGGCAAACTGTTGCAACATGTCCTGCAGGGGCACTGAAGTGATTTAAATATTTACATTACATCTGCAAGATGTGGAGTTAGAATCAGCAGGGGGCACCAGCTGAGCACCGTTACAGCTATGATGCAACTCGGCAGCCCAGGAGAAATAACATGTTGGAAAATGAAGGCTGAATTTAGCTGTTTTTATCACAGCAGTGTAACATGCAGGTATGATGAAGGCTCATTCTGGTGGACACAACACGATACTATGAATGAGATATCAGCTAACGTACTCAGACACAGTGATGATCTTTAATAATGTAGCTGAAAATTTGATTGTTTGTGTTGTGACTTGATTTCACACGTCACCTTCTTACATCAAACCTCCCTCTATGAAATTATTTCCCCAATGCTCACGATCGTCGGACATCAGCGTCATGTGGTGGTTCACTTGTGTAACGGTTTAAGAATAGCTGCTACCTCATGTTTACTTGGTGTTTATCAGCCGCCGATGCTGACGTACAGTTATGACATGAGACACTTGAGTGTGATAGTTTCCTCATAGTGACCGTGGAAAGATCGAGTGTGTGTCAATCAAAATACAATAATGCTCTCCTTTAAAAAGTGTTTTAAAGACTGTTTAGGCAGCACAACTTTCCATTAAGGGCCTGTCTATATGATAATAATGTTGAGATTGGTATTTACATTATTTGCGCCAAAAATAACCTTTTGCAATATAAAAAAAATCAGATCACAAGCACCTGGCAAGTCCCAACTGCTTACTGGCCATGAATTTTAGGCTTTAAGATGAGAGAAATAACAACAAACAGATGTCACAAATTATTAGAGCCCAAGTGATTATCTTAAAATGTCTTAAAATGTTTGAAAGCCCCAACATACATTTATAAATAAACAAAGAAAAGCAGGAACATTTTAAAATTTGAGAAACAAAGAACGTGTGATATTTTTTCCTAAAAAAAAAAACAACAACAAATGACTTAAACTCTATGTAATTAACGTTCAATAAAGACATCATTAACATCAAAACTGTCAATATTCTTTTGATATCATTGGTTAAAATGATATTTTCAAAAGTACATGAAAACAATAAAGTTACTGTGTTTTCTGTAGTCAACAAATAGCATTCTAGGTAAATGCCGTAGATCAAACAGTCAAAACAACACTTGAGTCGCAGGATGTTGACATTGACTTGTTTACCATGAGACGGAGCTGCCTCTCCTCTGAGACAGTCACATGGACCCTGGTTGTCTCTGCCTGCCCACCTCTATCACTGCAAGCGGGTAAACAGTGCCCACTGGGACATGTGACACATGCAGCGCTGGGTAGGTGGGGGCCAATTCTTTGAAAAGATCCCAAGGCAGCAAGCCGGCAGGAATGTGTGCTCTGGTTGGTGGGAAGGATCGGGTGTCACCAGCTGTGAGGGGCTGGTATAAAGGACAGAGCTGCGAGCTCTCCACCAGAATAGATTCCAGCATTTCACCAGCAACTGCACACACTTGGGATGAGTTCAGATTCTGGCCTCTTTGAAACCAGCGTTTAGTTTTCTCTTGTGAAATATAAGGACATTTACTGGTCTAATAGTAGACAAAGACTTCTGCATTATGGACGTCCAGAGGACAGGATCCACCATTCGGCCCCCGAGCCCCATGGATAGCCTAGAGAAGCAGCTAAGCTGCCCCATCTGCCTGGACATGTTCACCAAACCCGTGGTCATCCTGCCCTGCCAGCACAACCTGTGCCGTAGCTGTGCCAGTGACCTCTACGACTCGCGCAACCCATACCGCTTTTCTGGTGGCGTCTTCCGCTGTCCTACCTGCCGGTTTGAAGTTGTGCTAGACCGCCACGGTGTGCATGGGCTCCAGCGAAACCTGTTGGTAGAAAATATCATCGACATCTACAAGCAGCAGCAGGAAGGCAGCGGCAGTGGAAGCCCAGAAACCACCCTGAAGCCTAAAGAAGGCAAAGAACCGATGTGCCAAGAACACGAGGAGGAGAAAATCAACATCTATTGTGTGACCTGCCAGGTACCCACCTGCTCTATGTGCAAAGTGTTTGGCCAGCATAAGGACTGTGAAGTGGCGCCTTTAGCAAGTATTTACCAGGCTCAGAAAGGTGAACTGAGTAATGCTATTGATACCCTGGTGGCTAGCAATGGTCGCCTGCAGGCTCTGCTCAACCAGATGGAGGACGCCTGCCGTGCCGTGCAGGACAACGCTCAACGTGCTAAACAAGGGCTAGCTGAACGCTTTGACCTGTTATATGCTGTCTTGGAGGAGCGCAAGACCATTCTGCTCGAGCAGATCGGTAAAGAACAAGATGAAAAGGTGGCAGCTCTCCGGGCGCTGGCCCAGCGTTACGGTGAACGACTGCAATCGAGTACAGAGCTCACAGATACGGCTGTGAGGGCGTTGGAGCAGGGTGGCGCTGCTGAGTTCCTGTTAGCCTCCAAGGGCCTTATCACGCAGACCAAAGATGCAGCTAAAGGCTCACTGGGGGAGGAGAGGCCAGAGCCAGGCTTCGAGAAGATGGACCACTTCACTCTGTCAACAGAGCATGTTGAAACAGTCCTGTCAAAAATGGACTTTGGAGTGGTCGATGATGATGAGTTTGAGGATGCAGAAGATGAGGAGGAAGAGGAGGAGGAGGAGGAATAATGAAAAGTGTTTACGGACTTGTAGGAAATCATCTAATGTGTGCTTTTGAAGGTTTTTACACAAGTGTTTGTGGCGGGACTGATGTTGAAAGAAATGTTAAGGTTACGGTGGATGTGGGCTGAAATGGCTTGCCCTTTCTTTCAGTGCAATATTTAAATTCAATGTCTCATTCGTACTTTTTCGTAACTTGTTTTTATACTTTTGTACTTGTAAGCCATTTGAATGGAAAATGGGTCTAGATAAATGTAAATACGGAATGTCTGAAGATTGATTACACATCATTTTCCTCAAATGTAGCTTATAGAAATGTTTTTTTCTCACATTGTTTAAAGGTTTTGTTGAATTGGCGGTCAGCTGATCTACCTGTAATCACCCAAATCTGTCTTTATTGGAACGTGGAATAAAGCTGCATGAAGTCAACCATCCATTTGCTTTATTGCTAAACAAAGAAAGAAAACATACAAAGACTTGATATTATTTTGGTCATATGGAGTTTCGTTCGGGGGATTTCCATCAAAATGTCCCCCAGTCTGTTGCTGCTCTTACTTGGCAATAGACTGAATTTAAAAATAAAAGCCCTTGCCATGTCCTGTCTGCTTTGCCTTTGCTGGTGAAGAGTGGGGGGCTATTTTTAAAAGGTGAGAGGGTGAGAGATGATAGCAGCCTTGGAATAGACTGTCAGAAAAGGACAGGCCAGGTCCTGTTTCTCCTCCATAAAATCTCCCGTCCTCCCACTCATGGATGTCTTGCTCAGCAGCTCCAACCCAACTGCACAGTGTCAGAAGGGCAAACTAAGAAAGGCCGGTCCAGTTGCCACACGAGTCATTTCCAAACGGTCAAGAGGCCAGTGGTAAAAATACACAACTGCCTGGGTGGAGGGGGGGACCGGGTTTCAAAAAGCCCCTTCAGATGACCTGCTTGTCTGTGTTTGGAACATTTGCTCCGAGACCTCATTTCTTTTCTAATGTGAAGCCAGTCCAGGTGCAGGAAAGTTGTTCCAACACAAGAAGCAGTTTTATGAAGTGTGATCAATGATTCTCGTTGAACAGATGGGAGTTTTCTACTGACTAGAGAGAGAAAACAACCTCTCTAGTTATGTATCAGAGGCGAGACACCGCAATGACAAAACAATCATAATTCATCCACATTTCTCTGTAACCACCCCATTAAAGAAGTCTACTATAATCATCTCAGTGCTTAAAGAACAAATAATTACTCTACGAGCATAACTTTGATTCAAACCAGACCAAAATAAAAGTTAAGTACCTTCAAACGCAATTGATACATAAACACAGCCTGACTTAGTTTCCAGGTTAATGTTTCTCGTTCTTTTTTCCCTCCTTTTAGACGAGTACAATAACAGGGAGAACAGGAAGCTCCTTGGACGGCCGAATGGGAAAGTGCTCTTGACAAATCTCCGGCCTTCCCCTCACAGCTGTCTTTTCTCATCCCGCTTGTTATTGTTACCGCTGCAACAGACCGAGGGCTGACTGTTGGTACACATGAACCGTTGCTAGGCTATAAAACCTGAAAGGCCACAACCCTGAGGCTTTTACGTGACAGCCAAAGGAGCAACAGCAGATACATGCCGGTGTACGTAGGCCCGTGCTGTAGCGAAGGCCCGGTCGCTCTTAAAGTTATCTCCACAGACTGCAGCACCGTGTCAAGCCGACCCCGGTAAATGGGGTCAGCCAGTGCCTGCCAATAAAGACTCGAGTGGTTTGTTGCGTAAGCATCTCACAGCGCCCATGATTCATTAACAAGATCTATTATTAATTATGGAAAAAAACAATCAAATCAAAAAGTTCTTAACAACAGAAGCACCATTTGATTCAAAACACATCCAGATGCTAACAGAACATAGAGGAAGACAAACCAGATTTTATTCAATTCCCAAACCAACTTCTGTCGGATGTTGAGTTGCTCATGATTTGTCTGCTTTTCTGAGGAAGCGACTTCATAAACTCAAACACACAGAACTACCAGTCTTAAAGAAAACTTCACCCAATAATGAAAATAGAGTCATTATCTCCCCATATCCTCTCTGGAAGACCGGAGATCCCAAACTGATTTGAAACGACATTGTTTGCACCCTCTTTCAAGCCGGAGCTCAACTGTAACTGTTGAGGAGGATGTGAGGATGTAAATAAAGTCCTTTCAAATCAATTTGGGATCTTGTGGCTTTCAAAGACTTTGAGGAGCTGAATGGAGCCATTTTATGGGGTTTTATTGTAATGTAGTTGAACAAGTCCCCAGCTACTACTTCACAGAACAATCTGTGTTATAGTATGGTGTGCTGATGATGAATTGTGGAGAAGGCATCAGCCTTGTTTTGCTGTGAAGCTCCAGAAATGTTTGGTGGACTCTTAAACTTCATACGGCTTGGATTTTACCTTGTGAAAAGGGCCTGCGGCGAAAAAAACATTTAATTAAAAATGTCGACCTCGAGCATCTATTTGACATTTTACCAAATCACCTGTGACCTCTAAGGATCACCACAAAGTAAAACTGTCCCTGTCACTGTTGATTAATTGTCCTTCACAGTTTACAACCTCCAGCACTGTTACTAATTAGCAGCTGTGTTTACAAGAAACTTAACTCTTCAATTCCTTGTTAAATTTACAGAGTGAGCTGCTGCTGCTGCTTCTGTGTACTGTATGCACTTTAAATAGAAGCAGACCGCAGCTGTAGCATGTGCGCCACCTGTACCTGTCTGATATCGGTGTCGCTGTGGTTCATGTGTCCTTTTCAGAGAGCACACGACAGAGGGCGTACAGTCTAGTGGCCCAGGCGTACACTTCCATCGGAGCAGAAGACTTCGCTGCCTTCGTAGGATACTCTGTGGAAGAGGCCGTAAAAGGTGAGATTGAATGTACACAACCTCAACCAGGGAATGTTTTCTAGTAAAATAAGAACAGCTGTAGTATTGCAGTATTTCCACAGGGGTGTAATGAGGTCAATTTGTATTACATAAGCTTTAAAATCTTTGCTGACGAGGGTGTTTTCTTCTCCTTTCCCACCTTCTTTGCCCAAAGGTGTGGTGAGCCAGGGCTGGCAGGCCGACCCTGCTACCAGGATGGTGATGCCCAAAAAGCCAGGTAGGTGGCAGTGTTGCTCTTTGAATCTTGTACCCACCATCAACCCCCCTGTTCGGTTTCTCTTCATGAGTAACTCTGCACCCACTGTACTGATACTATTCCTCCTAGATTTAATTACACACATAAAAATGTTGAGAGCAGGGATTTAAGAGTGATTTTAATCTGGATGAAAGATGGCTGACATTTTAGATTTTCCTAGAATCTCTTGAAAGTTCTGATTTGGTAAATCACTCTGATCCAGTTGCCATAATTCCAACACTTGCCTCCATCTGTTCCTCGTCTTGTCCTTTGCTCCCTGATTTCATCAGTTTGTTTTTTTTTTTAATCACGTCATCACATGTCCTCAAGCACAGAGAGTCCTGCATTGATCCATCTCATTAGAGAAACCTACAGATTAATGTAGCGAAGGAGGAGGCCGCGCTCTGTAATCATCGGACGTTGCTGCTGAAGCATCTGCTGCACACATGTCCTACACAACACGCTAACCCACTCACCAACCATCCTCACGTGTCGGCTTTTTCCCCTCCTTTCCACACCTTAACAGTGCCTGGTAATTTTGGTTCTAGGGTTGATCTCACACAGGAAATCCTTCTGGTTGGGTTAAAATGTAAAGTGTTGTAATGAACTCCAGGCTGAATATCTCACATGTGTCATGGGGGAGAATCTGTAGGGAGTGTTGTTAAACAGATCGGGGGGAGGGAGGCGGTGAAGTCACTTGAAACCAGCGACCTGCTGAGTCTCTCTGAGCAGAGACACGTGGGCTGTGTCCACCGAGCTGAAGCCGGGGAGATGTAAGAAGATCGATAGCACTTGGCACAACGAGGAATCCCCGTCTGACTCAACTTCTCCTCTGTGTCTTTCTCCTCTCGCTCTCTCTCTCTCTCTCTCAACAGATCCTCCCCCCGTCTCATTGGTTCCAAATGAGCAGCAGTTGGCCAGACTCACTGACTACGTGGCTTTCCTCGAGAACTGATAACCCTCCACAACCACTGCCACCCATTTTTTTTTTTTTTTTCGCTTGCTTGGTACAGAGGGGGAAGACACATTTCAGATAGACTCTTCCTCCTTCCTGCAAAGACCCACTCCCTGATAGAGACGTACCAAAAACACACCCAACATCTTGCATGAAAGCTGCAAGCTCTTCTCCAACACGTGCATATTTATGTTCAATGACTAATATGAAGCTTCCCCTGTTAATTCATTGGTTATATTTCAGACACACTGTTGTATTATATTATTTTATGCTCTCTTGGTCTCATTATGGGTCTGATTCTGAAGGAGGTATTACAGGAATTATGTTTCCCATCACTGTCGGTATGTTTTTATCAACTTAACAAACCCTTCACCCACAATACAAATGCAGACTAGCATGTACAGTACATCCGTTCTGTTTCAGCACTTAAAGGTTGCCTTGAAACTCATTCGTCAGGTTGTAGAAGTCTTGGCGTGCATGCATCAACGTGTGGATTTCAGACCTCATATTTTGAAGTTTTATGTTTTGACTGGTGAATAAATATTTTGCTGTTTCTAATTCCGTTCTAGTTCTTTTATTCAAGACTGTCTTCGCAGGGCAGGCTGCGCTCAATCAAGGATGAATAATAATGTTCGGCCTTCGGGGTTTAACCGCGTCACGTTCGTCTCACATGAGAATCAGAACAGTGCCTGGGCTCCATTACCTGCGTGGCACTCACACATCATGAGTCTGTCCACACATTTCTGCTGCGGTACAAGATCTTTCTTCATGGCGTTTGCCTTTAATAAGGATCAATAATGACGATCTGTGACATATTCTACAGACCTAAACATTGAAAGCGTAGTGAAGCATTCGTATGCTGTCGATATGACTAACCACACATCTTTTTCAGGTCTAGTTTTTGCTGAAAATTGCACCTGTGATGCAGAAAAATATGCACAACTCCAAATCTGTAGATGTCCTCATGCAGGCTGTGTGGCCGCTCTATCTTGTTGACATTGTTGATGAAATGATAAACAGGAGGATCAGCGTTGCACAGCCACCAGTCATGCAGTGAATGGGGCCGGGGCTCAACATTTCAACTTTTAGAAACATGTGCAGTGTAAGAGAGGAGCACATGCCGCCTGGGCTGTACCGGGAAAAAAGTGTTGTGCTGGTGACGTGTTGTCAGCAGCGTGTCTCGTGTGATCGGCTGTTCACACACGGGAAACTATAATGACTGAATGCAAGTAAATACATTTAGTACTGTACTTACATTTTTGAGATGCCTGTATCTACATTTTGTGCATCACTGCATTTATTTGACTACTTTAGTGACTACCGGTAGTTGTTTTGCAGATTTCATGAGGCCTCAGAACCGAAGTAGCACATTTGACAGACTAAATATTGAATCAGATATTCTGCTTTTCTTTTATTATCAGAATCACGTCTTTTAATCTGATTGCCGATAAAAATATTTTAAAATTAGCAATATTGGCTTTGATGCGATGTAACCAGTAAGTAACTGAAACTGAAGTTATCAATTGAGTGTAGTGGAGTAGAAATACAACATTTATAAAGCAGCAGGAAATGCTCTAAGTAAAACGGCTGCTTCAAAATTGTACACAAGTACAATACTTTAGTAAATGTACTTAGTTACTGTACATTATGCTTTCATACATGTAAATACATATAAGCTGTACTTTTGGTTGTAGTTTTGGTACTTTTAACATCAGATGTGAGTATAAGTATTGTTCATATGGGTGAATTTTACTTTATTAGTATTATATTTTAACCTTTACTTTTACTTACTCAAGTTTGACTTTTGGATACTTTTGACAACACTAGGGAATCTAATAATGCACGAGGAAGCACATTAATGCTGTTGCAGCACAAAAGCAAACTATGAGACTCAGAGCAGTTTAGGTTCAAACTTGTTAACCTTAAATGCTCTGGATATTTTAAGGAGTTGCAGTTACATCAGCCTTGAAGTCCCGGCCCTTTTATAACGAAATCTGAAATTGCTTTGTTATTTTGCTTTAATTAACATCATAAAGAAGTTGTGGACATTTTATTTTGTAAAGGCGTGTCTGGCTGCCAGCTGTTCATCAGCTCTACAAAATAAAAGTCTGGTGGTAATTGTTTTTTTTGTTTTGTTTTTTTCTGTCCTGACTGCATCCTGTTATGAAGAGGAATGTGAAACACACGCTGCTTACTTACTTTGTAGTTATTCGATCTGCAGTGTCGCTGGACATTGAAGGGAAATGACAGACATTTGATGTGATTTAGTGTGAAACCACGTCCAGCAGGGCCATCAGGGCCATTCCCTGCATGTCTGTGGAGGCGAGGAACTCATTTATTTCCTGACATGGTTTGCTTTGTTATGAAAACGACACATTTGAGTCGACTGCACACGTGAAGAATCGACACTGTCTGTATTTGCTGTGTTTGCTCTTCTTTGCTCTCCTTGTTAAATCTACTTAAGTGACAATCGAAGCTTCGTCTTCAGGTATGAAAATGGAAATCTTTATTTTTGAACGCATCATGCTGGTTCAGATTTCCCCTCTCCTATATTTAGACATGATACAGTATATGTGTTTGTGCATTTGCTGTATCAACACGTGTTGACTTGACCCGTCCAGGCATGTGTTGAAGCAGCATTGGCCCGCTGACAGACGGTGAGCCAGGATCAGTCAGCACGAGCGTGAGGAGGTAACTGAACCGGATCACTCTGCTGTCTGTGGCTCTGTTGACCTCCACTCTGTCACAGCGGCACTAAATCTGAGTACAGCAGCACATGTACACACATACATACATACATATATATATTTATCTGACTGACGAAAGGCTGAGCCGAAGCTGCAACACCAAACTTACATCAGATTTTAAGATTTAAACGAGAGTCTCTCCATGTTAATTGAAAAGGTGTCAGCAAAACTTTACATCTGATATTAAGAAGCAATGAATGGCCGGGTAAATTATGCATCCAATTAGTGAAAGTGATGTTATCAATGAGACATGAAAGCATCAAATGTGCATTTTTAGATTTATCAGAGTACAAAGTAATCTTTGAAGTGCCATCATGAAAAAAAAGACAAACTGTATGTAAACTAATGCAAAAGGCTTTTTACCAGGATGTTAATGTAAACACACATTATTATTTGCACCACATAAGTGATAATAATGCATAATAATTTACACTTTGTATTAATGATTTTAATCAGCAAAGTACCTACTGTCTGAAGTTGTCATATAAATGTAGTAAAACATAAACTTTAGTAGAATACTTGAGGAATAGTTAGATTCCAGGACTGTGTTTGTGCACGGGTTAATGAATATATAGTAAATAATAAAGGGATAAAATAATTCCTCAGCGCTTTAAATGCACTTTAAGTTTTTGTACAACTCCTGTTCAGCATTAAACTCTGGACATCTTCAAGGAAATCCATAAAGAGAACAAGCTCATTTGAAAACTCTGATCTTGTAGTTCATGTGGGTATAAATCAGTCTTCACAGAACAGTGTTGCTGCTCCACAAATGCTCTCAGATCATTAATACTGAGTAACTCGATGCTTGTGGATAACCAGCGTCCTTTTACAGGTTTGTGTGATATATACAATATGTCAGGGCCGCGTTGTGAAGCAGCAGGAGGAACGCTTTGAAGCGAGGACACGAGGTCAGACTGCTGCATTTTTCACTGCTGCGGGACCAGCAGCGACTTTAATAGCCACATGTTGGTTGGTTCATTCGAGGCGAGTGAGGCTTTTTTAAAATCGTGATCCCTTCTTCCAATGTATGCGTGAGCTGTATGTGTCAGCCTGGAGGTAAAGTTCCCCTCGGAGGTAAACAGCAGTAAACACTGGCTCTCGTGAAGGCCAAAGGTTGTGCAGAGGTCAGGACATCTGCCGGACAGAGTGCTGAGCTCTGATGTGATTTTTCATTTTCACAGGTTGCTGCAGTTTGTGCCAGATGTTCTGTAATTGATGACCCGAAGCCTCTGTTCCAAAACCAGTCTCATCTTCGCTGAGTTTCTCACAGCTCACCATACGAGTCTGAGTCATTCACATGTTTCCACTCCAATCTGCTGCCTGAGAACACTGTTTTTTATTATTTCTACAATTACCTTTGTTTGCAGTGAGCCTCCAGACAGATAGCAGATTTTAGAGACAATTAACATGAAGAAACGGAGAAGCAGAAAGTTTGGACATCTTTCTTTTTTTGTGGTATGTTTGAGTAAAACAGCACAAAGCTCTTGGGATCTCAGTGACCGAGTCAATGTCCTCTGCGCAGATGCTCTCAACGAGTCGGGGCTCTTCTTCATGAGGTAACGTTTTCCAGGGGTCAAAGGTGACGTCTGCCTCGCCTCACTGAACATGCCACTGACATGATGTGACAGAGGACTGTGAGGGTGGTGCACGACAGACATGCTAAAGCATTTGTTTTTCACCCCCACCCGCGACAACAGTGTCTGTTGTGTAGCTGCAGGCTGCATCTTCAGCTGCTTGTACTGTATGTTAGCCTACATTTGTTTACAGTATGGCAAATTGGTAAGTGTTAAAGGAAAAGTTCACCCAAAAATGAAAAGAAAACACCTCTTCCTTATAAAAAATCATCATGTTGTTTAGTTTTCTTCAGTATATTTCACAGTGATCTGAGGCACAATTCAGCCAAAAAATATAAACGCAGTCAGTATCAACTCTCCCTTACGCTGATGGAAAGTCAGCTGAAGTCCACAAAACATTCCTGAATCTTCACAGCAAAACAGCGTTAAAAGCATTCTCCCGAACAACTGATGCAGAAAATAACAACCAGAGTAAAAAAAAATATGTGTAAAGGGTGTAAATTACATCTTGTTTAGTCAGATTTGAATCTCGGGGCTTCTGGACACATCGATCATACCAGATGAGCTTTTGTTGTCGTTTTCTGTCCGTTCTGTTTAAAAAGAGTCTCCAGCTACTTAAGTTGTTTAGAGTCATGATGGATGCTGCAACACTGTTTTGCCGTGAAGCTCCAGAAATGTTTTGTGAATTATGAAACTTCAGCGACTTTCCATCAGCGTGGAGCCAAGTAGATGATGACTAAATTTTAATTTTTGGGATGGACTGTTCCTTTAAAAGAATGCTAAATTACCTACTTGTACTTCCTGTTTGTAATGAACCCACGTCTGCAGAGATAACTATGACTGGATTACTGTGATACTGAAGAAAACATAAAAATGTGATGGATTTAAAGCCGCTCCTGGAGTTCTGAGGAGGAGGAATCCTCTGAGCAGATTTACGGCTCCACATCTGCGTGCTCTGATTATGTTTTTGACTTATGATTCAGAGAAGTTAGATGAATTTTCCGGTAAACTGCAGCAACTGGACAGTCAGCGTTTTAAAAAAAAAAAGATCTTTATCGCCTCCGTGAGTTGTGAATCACAACCACTGCTGCTTCTGACCATCATGACCAGAAGAAAAACACTCTTAATGTAAAATCTTCTCATGTTTATCATTTGTTCTGCTGAACATTGTTCATTCAGAGCTTTAAAATCAGGCACATGAAGTTTTAGTAACACACTTTCTGGGAAAATTAATGAATTGGCACATGATAGTATGACTATATATACATTACACATCTATAATCTATTATCCTGACATGTATTTGACACTGCAGATTATTTATGAATGAGTACTTTGTGCAGTTTGGCTCATACTTTGATGACACAGCTGTTCTGTCTGTGGCTACATCAGGTGGAGGTAGGTGGAGAGGTTTCGTCTGACAGGAAGTTCCTGAGATGAACCAGCAGGGGGCGGCGTTCACTGACAGTTGGTGTGATCTCAGAGACGTGACACACACACACTGCTCTCTATTAGCAGATAGTAAAAATGCATCTTAGAAGTTTATAAAACCTTCATCAAACGTGGCAATATTTGGATGAGAGGAGAAAAAGCTGATTTCCTGCTTTTTTCTTTCCTTTTGCTCCAACTCTGGTGGGGCTGGGCGGGGGCGGCGTTGTTTAAATTTTCATTAACAGCAGTAAAAGCTCCCTCACATCCACAGAGAAAATGTTTCCATGTGGGATGATGAGTCATGAGCATGAGACCGAGAGCGGAGTCCAGGAGGATGTGGGAGACTGAAGAGAGAGAGAGGGTGATGAGAAAAAGAGGGAGATGGGAGAAGAGGAGGAGGAAGAAGAGGTGGTACGAAGGGCCAGTAGGAAACCAAGAGAAGTGGGTGGGAGGAAGAGTGGAGGAAGCACGGTGGAGGCACGGCTGCAGGAGCGCCAAGTGGATGAATATCTGCTGCAAAGAGGATGTCAAACAAAGATGGAGATAGAAAGTTCAATGCAGCAGCTGAGGTCAGAGTGAATTTTCCAGCAAGTTAAAGAAAACAGAAAAAAGTTCTGTAAACACAGAAATGTGCAGCTTTACGACACGCTTTGCAGTTTGTCTTTTTAAAACCCAAATCCAAACAGATTCCAGTGTGTGGGAACATAAATCACACGTTTGGCCTGAAAGCTTTTTTTTTTTGAAGAGAAAAATAAAAGTTCCTCTCTAATACACAGACAGAAAAACACTTAAGGCCAAAACAAATCTGTGCAGCATCGTCCGCGGGCTCATGAGAACCAGCAGAACGTGAAAATTCATTCTCACGGACGGAGAATTAGACGCAGTTTTCCCGCTGCAGCTGTTTTCCACGCCATCTGACCTCGGTAAGAGTTCCCAGATAATGACCACGGGCTCCTCACATCTCTCATCCTGGTGCTTTCCTAATCCAGTATTTAAAAAAAAGTCAAGATATCCAACAGAACTCGACTTGGCTCGAGCTTTCCTGCTGCCAGCCAAAACTTCACCCCGCGTGTGTCCTGCTGCTGGAGGACACCTTTGTGTGATTGCAGGAAATGAAGGGAAGTAAAACGAGCACAGATCAGTGCAGAGAGGAGCGAGGATGCTCTTCTTTAAAGGACACATGGAGTTAAGTTTAAATCCCCCCCTGGATGCCAAAAGTGTTTTTCAAATTAAGACTTCTTCAGCGTTACATAACGGTTTGTGGAAAACATCAGGCCGCGGTCAAAGAGACGCAGCGCAGACGGCTCCTGCAGTACGAAGCCTCGGCCAGCTGGATCGTACACGTTTCTATTCCTTATTTCTTTTCTTCCTTTGCCTTCAGAAACAATAGAACATTTTGGTAATGATCTGTATCTCTGTCTCACTGTCAGCAAATCCCATGAAAGTACTAAAACCAACCGTGAATAGATCCTCTTAACAAGTACTGTCTGTGTATCTGAAGCCATACGTATAATTTCTCCGAGCCATGGAGCTCCATCGTCGTCCAAAAAAAGTTTTATTAATAAACTTCACTGTTGTCCTGGTTGACACACACACACTCAGTCCAACAGACACCTTTCTGCTGCCTCAAATACTCACTAAGGAAACAAAAGTCCCCAAAATAAACTCATGTCTGTGGTTTTTACCCAACGCTCAGCGGTGGCCATGCTAGTGGTGCAGCTCGAGAGATGGCAACGTTGGTCACTTCGGTCCAGACTGTGCCAAATTTAATAAAGCAGGTCAATTATCACGATATTTCAGATGTTCATTGCCCCCTCAGGGTGATAATAACACACATTCATCAGGACATTTTATTTGTGCCGACACTTTGATTTAAATACCTGCGAAACCAGCGACATTCCCAACGGCTTCAGCTTTAATTTTAGTACGATGCCAACTCGCTTATTGACTGAGACGGCGAACAAGATAAACATCAGTTTTAAGTGTGCACTGTCAATATGAGCATGAATGTACAGGAGGGAACTGGAGTAAATGTTCGCAATGTACGCTTAAGCAAAACCACTGATGTGTTGAAATATGAACGTGTCAGTCATTTGCAGAAAAGTCAAGTGCTAACATTTTATTCTGACGACAACGCTGACAGTATCCGCACAATTTATCTTCTTGAAATAAAGCGCAGGAGTTTTAAGGTATCGCAAGGACTTCATCACATTGTTGGTTTTGGCACTTTTGTAGGATTTGTTGAAAATAATAAAAACAGTCATAAACTCGAGTCTTGTTCTCTCAGGAGCACCAAAGCTCTAGAGGAAGCATACAGTATAACGTCTCATCAGGACGTCACTGTGTACCATAGCGTCTCTCTGCGCTGTCGGTTTCTTTCACTCACCATCCTGCAGCGTTCCCACAGGATGAATCCAACCGTCTCATTGTGGTTCGCAGCGCGCCACAGCTTCTCTGTCCCGTGTTATTATTTTTCACTTTCTCTGAATTCTCTGGATATCTGACGGTACGAGTCACCCAGCGGGCTCAGGAGCCCAGCGTCACGTAACGTCACGTTACACAGACACGTAGGAAGTTATATCTGACGTGAGGTCGTCAGATCTCCGCCTCCCTTCTCCTCTTTGTTGGAAAGAAGATACGACCACAGAGGTTGTTCTAGTTCTTTAAGCCTGGTGTTGAGGAGCTCGTTCTGCCTTTTTCCCTCCACCACAGGCTCCACCAGGTGCAAAGGCACAAGTCCAACTCCCTCCTTCAGGAAGCCGACTGCAGTGCTGTGAGTTTGATCTGTGTGCCACTTCAAGTCTGAGCATTTAACCTGCACATGCTGAGAGAACGTTATCTTTAATGTACAGGCTCACAGAGGAGGATAAACATTAACACCTATTTTACACATGTAGTTCAGTTTGCTCATCATGTTTAGTGCCACGCCTCAGGTCCTGGTCTGTGAGAGCCCTTTTCACCAACATGACTCAGTTGAGGTTTGCGCACTGGACCACTCGGAGCATTTACATCCCTCAAAAACGTGCTACTCTTTTACATTTTGTCGTTTTGGTTCCACTCAAAACTCGTCATTTTCTGTGTTGGATTTGTGCTCACAGAGCTGCACTGAGAGGCTGGGCAGGGTTTCACTCTCTCACTGGAGCTGCTGACACACACACACCTGCAGCAGATTGGCAATCAGCGCCTGTTAATAAACTCCGGTCTTCACTCTACCTGCTGCCAGGTGATTTCGTCAGTACTGAGTGGTACATGGCCCTCGCAAGCACTAATCTCTTGTCTCATGTTGGCTGTATCCCAATTCAGGGTCTGCATCCTTCGAAGGCTGGGTCAGCTGTTGTTAAATGGGACGGTCTCGCTTTTGGAGCATTTCCAGGTTGCGTCACCAGATGTTTTACCCTTACGTCACGATTTCTGCCACCCAGGCCAGCGCAAGTGACAATCTACGCCACACGATGTCGCCATTTTCTCTCTTTCTTTCTAGCGTCTTTTTCGGGTGTGCAAAGAATTTTGGGATATGTGAGGCTGCGAAGGATAGTAGCGGTGCATCCTCCGAAAACAGGGAAAAGAAGGAGCATTTGTGGGCTGCATTTGGAGGAGCCTTTTAATTGGAACAGCCTTCGAAGGATGCATCCCCTGAATGATACAGCCGTTGTTCTCTGTGCATGTTACTAAGAGATAGAACTTAGTTGCATTATGGGAAATGTAGGATTGAGCATTTTTTATAGCCTGATGACACGACTGAAAGTCAGGATGTCTCTGCTGCTTCGATTTCAGTGTGTCACCAGCTAGTTTCAGTTTAGTGGAATCGTAACAATATACTCTGGAGTATCAACTTAAATTAAAGAAAAAGAAAAAAAATGAACCTTGACCGAAGTCTCAGGACTTTAACATGTTGTAGCTCATTTCCCATTGTTAGATTATTAATGTTTATAAGCTGTTGTTAATAGAAGCTTGATAAATATGAAGAGCATCATGTAGTTTGTCTCCAAGTCTTAAAATTTTAAGCTCCTCGTGTTCACAGAGTGTCAAAGTTTAAGAGGTACAGCTGCAGAAGATACGAGTGTGTGGTTGTTTGTGTGTAAGTTTAGAGAATGTTTGTCTGAATCAATTTCGTAGAAGCTCTGCTTTAAACGTTTATGGGAAATGTGTTCAGACTCCCACTTTACCCAGAAGTGGAGACTACAGGAGGTTAACTCCCACAGACGAGGTCACACACTTCAGAAGACGAGGCTACTTTAAACGGTCCAAATGTAAAACAGATTTTTATGTCATTTTCATTTTTCCCTTTTAATTACGTCGTGGTCGGTGTGACTTTGATTGGTAAACATGTCTACGCCGCGTTTAAGATCAATCGCAGAATAATTACAATACGAGGACTCGCTTTAATTCTCAGCTAAACTGCTGCTCCCCAATTAAAATAATCAAAAATACATTAAAAACTTGAGTATGTCTGTAGAATGTAACTGGTTTCACAGGAAGGACATCTGGAAACATTTAGGGGTTTTGAGAAGTTAATTCCGTCCAGTTTGTGCTCGTTGTTTGCTGCATTGCTTCATTCACTTCATAACGTGTTAAAGACAACCTGATGGAGCCGCGTGTCGAATACGTCACCTAGAAACAAACACCAACAATGAGCTCGCTCTATTCCAAAAATTCTAGTCTGTTTCACGTCCAAACCCACAAAAAGACTCATGATTAAATTTCTGCCATTCTCAGTCAAAACAACAAACACATTGTAGAGTAGTGTGGCATCATGGGAGTTGATCATGGGATTAAAAACTTTCTGACGTCACTCAAGCAGAAACGTTCACAGGCAAAGTTTTATCCAAGTCACATTCGCCGACCTTCTTCCTCGTTCTCTGATGCATCATCTGATGATCGATGTGACCCAATGAAACACAGATGGTTCTGGGTTTGGACATTGTTAGAAAGATTTGGGACTCATTCTCGTCTTATTTTAGACATTCAGTAGGACATCAGCAGCAGTAACGTCACGTCATACTGGAGTAAACTTCAATATGGCTGCAGAAAGTGAAGTTACACCCCTGGAGGTCAGCAGAGAGAGTCACTGACACCAACACTAACCCATTACACTCAAAACACACAGTCAGACTCACAGTGGATTTACAAAAAAAACGATCAAAGGACCGAGCAGTGAGAGGAGATATCGCCATTCTTCTTCAGTGTCAAAATCGGCACTTCATGATCCACAATGCAACTCAATCGCAAATAATTTGTTCTGAGATTCTGGTGTGTTAGTCGCAGTCACTCATGTGCAAAACAGCATCTTCAACTGTGGTGAACTTCGCCATTCAAAGATGTAAACCCGTTGTGACGTGACCCTCTGGTTTGCCTGAGGAGCTGTCATGTTTTTAGACACTGCTTTACCATCTACTTTACCCTAAATGGGAGCATAATCTACTGAATGAACATGATGTGGTGTTGAAGAAGACTTTAAACTAGAGTTTGAGATCATAAACTCATCAGGAAACTGTTCACTGAGGGAATAAAACAAGGGAGAAGTAGGATCAGTTTCTCATAAGCTTACATAATAATCAGACCTCTTTTGAAACCGGTGGCCATTGAAAAGACCACTGTTTTAAGTCTCTTCTACACTGGCGCCACTTTTCAGTTTCATCCATGTTTTATTCAGGCGGTGTTGGTGATTAATTTATCCCCGAGCTTCAGGCAGCTGCAGACGTCTGGTTTCGCTTCACTTCCACAGATTTTTTCCAAACTTTTATTCTTCAGCTGTAATTGACGCTGATTCAAGTCGCATCACTCAGGGACACGATCTTAAACACCTGTAAGAAGACTTTGATGCGAGCACATAGCTGACAGCTGAGCTAGCCGGTTAAATTGCTTTAGGAAATTCAATAGAGACAAAAATCTGGACTGCAGACGGACGCTGCGAGGAGTCAACAAGACTTCTTCCAGAGGGTCGGCGCACACGTGACTCCACGCTGGTCGACAATCTGGCATCAATATCGTCAAGCCAAAAAACTTGAACTGACAGAGAGAGCTGGTGTTGTTCTCTGTTCTCTGAGTGCCAGTTTCCCTCTTTGTTAGCGCGATTGTTTCCAGTTGTGAATAATTCAACAACCCCCAACAAGCAGAGGGCAAGTACAGAAACCTGTCACTGCCATTTAATTTGCAAAGCCAATATCTGCAGTCTCACCTCACATGAACCGTGAATGTAAACGTCCGCTCAGATCTGAAAATATTTGTCACATAACACAGATGGGGACACAGCCGGGACGTGACTCGTTATCAGCCCTCTTCTTTATTTGCAGACAGATAAAGCCGTCTCGGATTAATCGCTTCATCTAATTAACTTCTCTGAGAACACGTTTCACACCACTGACTCGGGATGGAAAGAATGTTTCGTGAGGACTGAAGCTGAACTTCAGTTTTACTGCCGGCTGATTATTTTTTCCACTTCATGCTGCGATGGTTTAGAGAAAATAGAGACATGAAGGTGACACGAGATGCATTTAAAAACAGCTGTTTTTGGAATTAGAGATGACAAAATTGTATTGAAATAGTTTTAAATGTGTCAAGAGAACCGGTCGACATGACACAGCACTGCCCTGTGTTCAGCTCTCTCACACACACCTGTCACCTGAGTTTATTGTAACTAACTTAGTGGCTGCACTCTCACAGGTGTTTCCACTTCTGCTCAGCTGGGAGTTGGACAGAACTGTGCTGGGAATCACAGAGATCACCAAACGTCCTGTTTCCACCGCAGGAACCTTTGGAGAAACTCAGGAGCTGCGTTTACATGAGCACAACATTCCTGTGTTTGCCCTCGTTTTTTTCTGATGAAGCTGTTTACATGGCAAATTAAAATCAATACCAACCAATATTCCCGTCTACATGCAGCCGCACACACAGAATAATAACAGAATGATGCACGTCCTATTAAAGCACCGTGAAAAAGGAGTAAATTCCTTCATAGTGCAGTCGTCCAGCTCCCGTGGCGTGCTCCTCGTTGTGACCCTTCTGGAAGACTCTGCAAATCTGTGCTCATCAAGTGATCCTGTTTACAGCCATGAGCCAGAAAACACTCTGCAGCAGGCGGCCTCCTCTTTAATGATGCACGGCGAGCTTCCTGCAGAGATATTAGATTGGTCCTCAAAGAGATCATCAGTGAAAATCTTTTAATGTCCCGGACAGCTTTCAAAAAGTTGTGTACAACGATGGTGTGAACGATGAGAACGAACTTGTGCCCTCAGAGATATGAGTAGCGGTAACCCTGCGTCACAGGTGAAGAAGTTTTTTGCAGAGGCCTGTTTCAGCGTCTTATCCCACTGCACACATGTCCAGAGGATGCTCCTCAAAAATGTTTCTTATCTGAAAATAATAAAATAATCATACATTTGCATGCAAACAAGTTTTCCACCGACCCAGGATCTACTAAAAAGTCCCTGCTTTGTGAGTAACGCTCGAAAAAACACTCTGAAATCTAATGTGAGCAGCCAGACTGAGACACATCTGTGGAGATCTGACCTGAACGTATTTCAAAACCCCCTAATGTGATTTGCAAAAATCTAATTTCATCCCTCTTTTTTCTTTCCAGATTCATAAATTGAATCCTGAAATCCAAAAAACAGAAAGACTTTGAGGGTCAAGAAACACCAGCAGTCAGTCACTCAGTCAGGCTGTAAAGAAGCATCAGATTATCTAAAACACTTTTATTTGAAGGTAAAGCTGAAAGTGGCACACGTTCATAAATCAGCATGTGCAGTGTTATCATAACAGTATAAAATAATTCCTGGCCAAAACAACAAAAATAGGAGCTCAATTATAATAAACTGGAAGCAAAAATCTATCACACAAACACAGTCGTGTCCAATCAGCAGTAAAAGCTTTCAGCCTCATGTTAATACCACTGAAGAAGAAGCGCATCTGCGTGCGCTCACAAACAGCCGGCTGTAGTGTTTTGTTTCCACCGTCTACATTTTCATGGCAACCTTCACACACAGGCGAAGGATGTCAGAGTGAAAACATCTGTCGCCCTCGGGAGAATCCGAAGAATGCACTCAGAAAAGATTCGTCTTATCAGAATGTGTTTTTAATCTCTCACTCTGGAGAACGAGGCTGAATCCTCTCGTGAAGACTCCCGTTACCTCAACTGGAGGTCAGGGGCCTCGAGGAGCCGCAGCGCCGCGAATACACGGGAACCTTTTCACCTCCGTGATGTTTGAAGTCTCTTAAACGACCTCAGAGATGACAGTTGTGGCTCCTAACAAACATATGTTCAGGCCACATGTGTGTTTATGCTTTTTCATGTGTTTTTGCCTTTTTTTGAGAGAGCGCAGACAAACATCTTCTGATCTGTTCTGCGTTTGCTGTTGGAAACCTCAGCGGGAACTTAACGATGTGCAGATCATTGCACCAGACTAAAAACACATGAACGTGGGAGAAAGTAGAAATAAAAAAGACTGTAGCAATAATCTAATTGTACTGGGAGGTGTGTTTCATGGAGCATAAAAACAATGAATTATAAAAAAGTCCACGTCATAAACAAACTGACTGCAAACAGTTACCACTCGTAGATGTTTTCACGTTCAGATTTCAGAGAACGGTTGTGTTTATAATTCCATCAGCCACCTTCTTAAAAAGTTCAGTGTTGAGATCTTTGTGCATTTCTGAAAACCTCGCTGCTCTCCAAGTCTTTCTTAATGTTTCAGAGCAGGTGTGTTTCTCCCCCCGTACAGAATTATTGGCTTGTCTTGTGTGAATGCATCTTTTCCCCCCAGCTGTCTGGAAACAGACACGAGGCTGCGTGGCACAAACTAAAGTCAATACTCAGGATGAAACTGGGAAAAACTGAAGGTGTTTATAAAGAGGCTCGGGTACCAAGAAGAGGCTCAGTTGAGATAAACAACAAAAGAAACCTGCAGGCATCAAGCTGAGATGCAAGACAATTATTCTGATTTGATTCTGATTCTCACATTTTCCCTCAACTGGAAAGAAAAACGACAAAAATCAGAACAAAACCTCAACAGAGCAGAGTTTCTGTCTGACAATCTGTCTGGATGATTCCTGCAGCGTTTAAAGGACAGAATCAGGATCAGAATGACCCGAGTGTGTCACCCCTCTCCTCTCTTAAGCCTTCACAAGAGGGCGTCATCACACCCTGATTGGCTGTGAGGGGAAACTGGAATTACTGCATGTTAAAGGTGTAGATAACGTCTTCCAGTGAGGCTTTAATGAGCTTTATGAAGTCTTTTTATGTTTTTGGACAAACATCTCTGAATCCTCAGATCGGGAGTCAGAGGAGGGAAAAACAGCAAAACATTATATGTTTTGTTTTATGGTAGTTTTATACCTGGAAACGTATCAAAATATTTAATTCACTCGCTTTATTCAAATACAAATACATCCCACGCCTCCTCAAGGCTGTGTGATGTCAGAAATCTGCAAGTTGAGAGTTTACTAACATGAATTATGACTTTCAGTGGCGTTGAGTTGTCATTTTTCTTGCAGGAGGTCAGAAATGTTCAAGTCCAAAGCTGTTTGGAATAAAAGAACAATGAAACATCCATACTACAGCCCTGTATCCTGATATTTAAGCACCCAATCGTCTCCCAAAACAGCTTCATATGTCAACAAATCCAAACTGTTTGGGCACGATCGACTGATCCACTCGGACCTGTAACGAGCCACTGATGTAAAACACCTGTTGGCTGTCAGGAGAGCAACAGCATAAATGTTCTGCTGAAAAGGTGATTTGTTTGATTTGTTGTTTCAAACTGTCTTTAGCACAAACTCTGCCTCTGCAGGAGCCAGAAGAGGCCTCGAGGCTGGAAAAGTCACCGTGAACCTCACGAGAGGACGTCATGTTGCCTGGCTGATACTGAATCCAGCGGGTTTACAGTGGAGTCAGAACACGCTCCCTGAAAGTTGGCCGTGTTTTAATATTTCCTTCCGTAATGATTTGTCAGATAAAACCCGAGCTGACTGATGAGCTTCGGATAACAAGCCTCCTGGATTAGAGAGTAAATTAAGAGTCTTACATGAGAATTTGTCCGGCCAAAATAAAGAATATCTGTTTGTATTTTTACACCAGGGCCCGCTCCAGTTTTCTGCTCTTGTTTTTTCGGGGAAACAGACTAAGATAAGTATTTATTTTGTTTGAAAGAACACTTGAGATGATGAAATCGCTGGATTTGCAAGAAGCTTCCAAACATTATCCAGGATGAACTTCATGTTCAGTTCGGACTTTACACTGCCTGGATTTAACCACACAAGAATATTTATAGAAAAAGAAATATAATAGAATTTTCTCTGGTTTTGAATAGAATGTAAAATGCCGACTGGCAGATATTGAAAACACTTTTATCGTGTCGTTGGATTTGAGTCATCCTGTGGGAACGTGCCGACCGTGCTGACCCTGCTGTCACCACAACGTTATGACATTCTTGAGGACAGAACAATTTTTTTTTCCAGGCGAGCAACATCTTCTCCCTCTGTTCCCCTCGGATCATTTATGCCCTTTCATGTTTGACGTTTAACTTGGCAACACTCGGTCCAGGGAGAGTCGCAGACTGCGCACTCAGCATTTATCCCTGACCATGAATGGGCAGTAGCTGACAAGCATGTCGGAGATGCCACAGAATGCCCAGTTTTAGCTGAAGGGGGCCAGAGGAGGCGGTGGGAGAGGGAAGAGATGAGTCTGCTGGTGGTTTGTGCAGTGACTCAGGAGCTGCAGATAGTGGGAGTGCATTTACAGCTCTGCCGCTCAATGTGAAAGTCATTACAGGCCCCTGACTTTTATGGCTCTTGTGGAAAGATGCAGAGCCAGCGGTGTGAGTCATGGATGGAACGACTGCATGTGTGCAGCTACAGCAGTAAAACCTCCTCGCCGCTCTCCCCTCCTCTTGTTCTTTTGGCCACATGGAGCATTAATCCACCAGCGCAGCTCCCACGCTCGTACTCCCACCTCGCCAAGTTCATCAGTTGGAAAGTAGTCGAGCAAACCGCAACTACACGATCCTCCACCGGCAGCTTCAAGGCCCCATAAAAGCCTCTTTTTCTTGGGTTTCCTCGCATCAAAACACAGTTTGAAACCCCCAATTATTATTTCACTCGTCTACCGAAAACTTCATGCAGATCAAACCGACGCACTTTGGTTTTCAAAGTTTCTCCCAGACTTGTTCAGAGAAACCACTCATTTCTCAATTATGTCTCTGAACAGTTTGTGGCACAAAGCTCTGCGACGGTCTTTCAATGTTTACACTGGCACTCCCAGGACCTTATATGAATCATCGGCACGCTGAGGCGACCACACAACCACGGGGTTCGGTGAAGGCAACATATGGTGGAACCAAAGGAGACTTTCAGTTTACTGGAAGAGATGAATCGCCTGTTGTCTGTTCAGCTCCTGATAATATGACGCTGTCACCCAGAGCAACAACAAAATAACAGTAATTTTCCAGTTGAATATACAGTTTTGATCTGTAATTTTACATGAGATGTTTAATTACAGATATTTCTACATGATAAAAAACAATGAAGATACAAATGTATATACACAGAGGGCTGTCATTAACTCTCAGCACCGTCAAGCATCACAGCTCAGCACACGGTGGTATTTGTGAAACACGTAGCAGGAAAGTTGATTTAAAAAATACACTCAACATTTTTGTTGTGGAAGCGTCCATTATTATACAAGACATCTGTCAAATAAAGGAGACTTTGCATGCTTCTTTCCTTTCCTTCAGGGTATTATTTCAGTTCTTGTGTGTGTAAATATGCTGAAAGCTGAAAAGCTCAAACTTCGCACCAACAGAAGCTCGTCCCTCCCACAGAAAACACTCCTCCTGAAACACCTCGTCAGTTCTCGAATATAATACATGTATCTATTAAGTTGATTTTGGGAGATCTGCAAGTACTTTTATGTGGAAAAAAGACAATTTCAGGGTTTTTCAGTAACAGACTTTTCATAATGTTTTACTTGTGATGTACAAATTTACATTTATATATTTTTTCAACTTGTTGGTCTTTTCATGGTTTTAGTCTTAAAGTGAAACTCTCGCCAGAGATTGAATATGAGTCCAACCTTCGTGTAAAAGCATAATTACGACGAAAGAGGCACTCTAAGATTTACCGTAGTTTCGTTTTTGGGCAAGCTAATTTTCAATGGCCGTCGAGTGCGACCTAACAGGAAGGTCCACCATTACTCTCCTGCCTGTTACTGTACGTTCAGACTAAAGGCGCATAAAGAGGAAAATGATCCCGGAAGTCATTCATTGTGTATTGGGAGCCAGGCGGACAAGGAGGGAAAGGTGGAAAAGGCGGATTACGAGGAAAAAATGTTAAAAATCCTCCAACTTTATGTAATGAGCTATGACGCGTCTTGGTGGAAAAGCCATGCGATAACCAATGGGGATGTCTCGTCCTGCTGTCGTCCCTCGGTCAGGTCGGTCCCAGAGGACAACCTGCGTAGTTTTGGTTCCTACGAGACATTCGTTCCGAGATGGCGCTGGAAATGTTGATTGCTGCCGTAGCAGAACACCCAGTCCTCTACGATTTGACCCTGTTCGCGCATAGGGATTAGAGTTTAGATTGGGCCCACAAAAATAAGCCCGGCCCAGCCCTGTAATTATGAGCTGACCACTTTTTTCAGTAACAACGAATCTAACGCGTTAATATTTCCAAACCAGTAATCAGATTATTCAAGTCACTGTGCGTTACTATTATTTTTGTCATTTTCCTTAGTAAAAATATATATTTTTCCTTTCTTCTTGCGTCTCAGGGAGTGATGTCACGTGTGCAACAAGTCACGTTTTCGGCATGAGGACAACTCACTCACGTGTTAGACCATACAGCGACTCAAACAACATGGAGGGAGGAGAGAGATGCGTGTTTTGTATCTGGAAATACAGTCATTATTTAGAGTTATTAAAAAATACAAAACACAAATGCTTGATCAAGGGCCTGGCCTGAGGATAGTGGAGGGAAATATCGACCCGGCCCGCTGATGTTTGTAAGAAAGGAGAGAAATTGTTGCATACTAGCGTTGCAACGTAGCATGCTATTTAAACAAAATATGTGCAACCTTTTTTCTTTTACTTTAGAGCTCACATTCTTTATTTATAAAACCCCCAAATGAAGGTATCCACTGGGAAATCTACTGTGGAAACTCTGAGCTGCGTTCACATCAACAAAGATCTACAAAAAATGCCTGGACGACCCCCAGCGGGTTATTATGTGAAACCGTGCGTACTGAAGTAATGGCCCAGAGGATCCAGAAACCGCCCCGACAATGGATGCAGCACATTCCTGCTTCCCAAGAATGTCCGACAATTTGATAGAGAGGTTTGAAAGAGGGATAGAAAAAAAAAAACAACGAAATAATAACGCTGGCGGTCGGGCTTGAAAGGGAGGAGAGGTTAGAGGAGGATTCCCGCTCTTTCACATGTTCTTTGTGACCCACTCATCACCTCACGGAAACCTTAATAACGTTTCGCCCCGTTTAACGCCGCTGAGGTTATTTGTTTAATGCACATTCTGCTGCTGGGTGGCTGCATGCTGGAGGAGAGAAGGTGGTTTTCGTTGGCGTGTGCTGAATGCTTCGGCAGTGTACCAACCACAGCGAGCTGCCGTTAGTCACTTTCTGCTCATTGTGGAAATTCTGACACAGAGTTACCGGTCGCTGTGGCCTCTGTTTTTACTTGTAAATGGGCAACTGGCAGGTTTTCTTTTCTTTTTTTTTTTGTCCTGTATTCTCTCTACTTTTTAACTCCTGTGGCCCTGAAGTAAACCTAACAGACTGTCACAACAAGGAGAAATTATAGACGCATTTAAAGTGACAAGAAAAATGTCCTCTTGGAATGATGCAGCTGCAGCTCAACAGAACCACAGCACAACATCTGAACGTTATTCTGTCAGGATTGATGCTAATTATGTGCAGCTGAGCAACGTTAGAGAGATTTTAGTCGAAACATATTTTGGCTCAAACTCCAAATGTGCCATTTTAGATTTCTCATGTTACAGCTAGTAAAACTTTTTTATAACCAAATATATTGTTCTAATACAACTGTTTTGGCCTTGATCACGCACAGTGTCAGCTTTTATTTGGCATAATGTTAACATGAAATACTATGACCACTAGCTCCAGCGTTGTGGGGGTGCACCATTTTTGTTTCTTTTGTTTAAGTTGCTTGTCTGTCACAGTCAGTCATGTTTTTGTGGTGGATTTGTGTTTTTTGTCTTGCAGAGGTGCACTGAGAGGCTGGACGTGTCACTGGAGCTGCTGACACACACACAACCGCAGCAGATTGGCAATCAGCGCCTGCTGAAAAGCCCTGGTCACTCGCTGGCTGTGTCTTAATTCAGGGTCTGCATCCTTCGAAGGACCTGGCCTTTGTGGTCTTCAAAGGTAAGTCCTTCGGAGAGACCTTGTTAACCTCGTCAGTTGTTGTTAAATGGGACGGTCTCGCCTTTGGAGCATTTCCTGGTTGCGTCACCAGATGTTTTACCCTTATGTCACGATTTCTGCCGCCCAGGCCCTCGATAGTGGCGATCTACGCCACGCGATGTCGCTATTTTCTCTCTTTCTTTCTTCATTTTAGGGCATGCAAAGAATCTGTATGTGAGGCCACAAAGGATAGTAGCAGTGCATCCTCCAAAAAAGCGAAAAGGAGGAGCATTTGGAGGAGCCTTCGAATTGGGACAGCCTCCACCCGGCGTTGTGACGTAACTAGCTTTCAAGTGCTCCTCTGAAGGATGCAGACCCTGAATTGAGACACAGCAACTGTTCTTTGCCTTTCTCAAAGAGAGCCTTCAGTGATCCACCTCGTTTCCACCTCCACAGCCATCAGCTTTGCCCTGAGCTTTCCTGAACTTATCACACAACGCCATCCACCAGCGCCGCCGTGAGCTACCTCTACCCCTCCTCCTCCTCCTCCTCCTCTCCGACGGAGTCCCCAGCCAGAGCCTCTCTCTACTCTAACCTGCATACTCCCAGAGGAGCCTCAATAAATCTCCTTGCACTCAACTCCCTGCTTTGTTGTCCCTGCTTTTAGCTGAGATTCCTCCTGTTAAGTGCACCTTCCTTTTGAGTCTGTCATTCTGCAGGGTTGTGATACCCTTCTGGGGTGAAAGATGGCTGTGTGTGTTACAACTTGACAAAAAAAAGGTCTGCGTTGGTGGTGGTATGTTGCCCCAGGTCAAAAGGAGCTCGGACATATGGAAGGAGCTCAGAGTAGAGCCACTGCTCCCATTCAAAAAGATCCAGTTGGAGTTGTTCAGGAAGCTGATCAAGATCCTCCTGGGTGCCAACTGGGAGGAGACCCAAAACCTTCTGGAGAGATTCCACATCTCATCTGGCCCGGGAACGCCTCGGGATCCCCCAGGAGGAGCTAGAAAGCGTTGCTGGGGAGAGAAACATCTGGAACAACCTGCTGAGCCTGCTGCCGCCATGACCGACCTCAGATAAGCGTATGAAGATGGATGGATGGTTTTGGAACGGTGATGACAGCAGCTGGTAATCGCGACAAAGAGAGAGAAGTGTGTTACTGATCAACCACCATGTCAGCCTACATGTTAACGTATGTTCGGTGTATATAATGAGGTTTGCATGTGTGTACATGTCAACACGAGATATAACACTCATGAAAAGTCCCATACAGCTGTTTGGATATTCATCACATCTGTCCAGAAGAACAAATTCCCACCCACGGAGATGAGTGCGCAGCACAAGTGTAAATATGTCAAGTCTCACCACTAATTGCAAGCAGTTGTTCTCAGTTTTGGTTTCAGGATTTGAATAATCATCTTCAAGATGGAAGTTTAAATGTGTTAATGAGATTTTACTCGTTGCGATGTGGGACATTCAAAACACTGAGTCCCAAAGTGCCGGAAGGCTTCAGCTGCTCACCGTGCAAAACCCAAACTACCAAATCAGATTTCTCACTCATCGCGAAAGCTTTTCTCGTCCAAAAATTGTTCCACCCGTCTGTCATAAATATTTATTTGTGCACTTCATGCTCATAAGTCTGTGGACACCTGTACATCTCATTCCAAAACCGTGTGCAAAGTCAACCACTGATGTTTGGCTTTAAGGTCTGCCAGGTGGTCCGGTTCATCTCAGATGTGTTGGATGGGGTTCAGGTCCAAACTCTGTGCAGGCAGGTCAAGTTTTTCCAGTCAAACCTGAGAAATCCATTTCTCAAATGGACATCGCCATGTCGAAACAAGACAGGGAGCAACAGAAACGTTGACACTGAAATGTAACTGGACCTACTCACTGTGGACAAGTGTGTAAAGGTTGTTTTCATTAAAATATGATTTATTTACTCTTCATTACAAATGTGCTCCATGTTGGGGGGGAAAATGTTATGTACCATGGCGTCAAATGAAGTGTTGAAATACTGAAGTGAAGTGATGATTACTGGAGAAAATCTGGTGAGTTTACCAGAACGATGAAGTCACTCAAACACCCAGCAGAAATGACATCTGGAGGTTTTACTGTGGTTGGACAGAGAACACGTTCCCAGGCCTTTAAAGTTTGAAATGTACTGACCAAATATTTAATCTTCTCCTCTCCAGACAATGACACAATTTCCACTTCTCTTATCTTGACTTTGATAGATTTAATTTTGACCTCTGAGGGAACGTCTGCAGTAGGTGTTTGTCCGAACCGTCCAAATCTGCTGTTATTGTTGCTGTGACTTGTGTTCAGCCTGTAAAACTCACGATGGATTCAATGTTAATGTTTGAGGAGTAATGACAACTGAACCTTAAATATTGTGGCTGTTAATACGTACAGTTGTGAAACGAAAAGGCCAACAAATCAAAAATGTTAAAACAATGTACTGGACTGTCACTAGAGGTCTACGAGATCAGGAATTGTAAATCCAAATCTGGATGATATGAAGACACTCTTCCAACAGATCATAAAGACCTCAACACCCAGTGAATTGTGGGTAATGTCGGCACCAGGTTTGGAAAAGCAGTCTCACTGGTCGAGCAGCAAAACTGTTGTGGACGGTTTAAAAATGAATGATCAGAATCGATACAGTCTCTGGAACCAGAGATGTTACTTTTTTTTATTACATGTGTTCTTCTTACTTTTCAAAATGTGTTGCCTACGTTACCCACAATGCAGCTGAGCCACTGAGTGACATCACTGGAGTTACCAGGGGACCAACATCAGACTCGATTTAAGAAATCAATTCACTTAATAGCCAGAAAGTTCATCTTAACTCCACCTGAGGAGTAAAATAATTTGAATAAATGAAAAATGAACTTTGGAGAAGTTTTATTGTCTGGTTTAAAAAGACTCTTCAGCTCCTTTTTGAGCTCCACATGACGTCACACATCGTTTTTTTTGCTTCTGCACATCTGTAACTGTCCCGTGTGTTTAATTCACAACAAGAAAGAAAAGAATCAGTTGCTCATGTTTATTAGAAAGTCTAATTCATTTTTATTTCCCCTAAACCCAGATGAAACACAAATTTCAGCAAAACCAAATGAAACAAAAATTAAAAAAAACAGCTTGACAAGTACATTCCTCTTCTCGATGGCTGGAACGTGAGTGTGTGTGTTTGAGGCAGCGGATCCTGAAGTGCACTTAACGTTTCGTCAATGATTTAGCATCCGAGCAGTCGTTTTAAAATACACACACCGCCGTACAAGACTTGTGTAAACATTAGTGTGGACTGTGTGACTGTAGCATAGTGAAGGAATGATTCCACAGGGATCAAGTGAGCTTAAAAACAATATAAATCAATAGAAGCCGCTGTTGCTATGTGAATGTGGAATGTAAAAAAAACAAAAACAAAAAAAACACAATACAAAAAAAAAACGGTACTGCATCAATTAATGCCAGTTCTGCACGTACTAATTTATCTCTGTCCAAGATATTCATATATGCTTCTTGCTTAATCATAAAACTGCATTTAAAAAAAGAACTTGTATGATGTCATTGTTCCAGGAAACTTGACTGAATGCACTTTAACATCTCATCTGTAAAACAAACATACTATGTAGCACCAGTAGGTTAAAACAAATCATGCAGCAAATCGTGTTGCCTTCCTTCTCGTCGTGAAAAAGACTACTTCAAGAATTTTGGGGATAAAAGTCCATGTTTGTGGAATCCAGTGCAGCCACCATTGCTTCGGTATTGCATCCTGACAGTGCGGCCATTTTGGATGGTTCTCCTCAGAATCCCCTAAACGGAGGCGAAAGCTGGCCGTGCGTCACTTTGGTCCTATGTTCTTACTGCAGCGATGACGCCTTGGTTGATTTGTACTGGAGGTGAATGGAAAAGGAAAATCATGGTAAGCCAGTTTATGTAAAGAAGTTTCTTTATTTACTAAGATGATGTCCTGAAAACCTTTTATGACTTAGTCCCCATCCTTCACTTACTTCAAGGTGCTACATGTGAGAATTGGCTGTTGGATTTACACTCCAAAGCTAATAACTGTTTTCTCTTCATACATTCATGACTGTAGCTGCTATTAGCTAGTTAGCTTAGTTAGCTGAGCAGCCAGCTTGGCGAACTGAGCTGGACGATCAATCCAGGCTGTCGTTGAGATATTGGACAGTTTTACCTCTTTTGTGTTCCAATGATTATTTATTGGAGGCCACATGGGAGGTTTGGAGGGATGTATTGGACATTCACCAAACTATATAACATCTGTACTTGAATGTCCCACAGGACTCGATCAAACTCGCTCTGCTAACTGTCTTAAGCTACCAGTCCCACTGGGTCGACTCTGGACTTTAGTTTTTTTGCACTGAACACGTGGAATTATCAACAGCTGACATTCTTACTGCGCCTGAGCTATTCAAGATGATGATCTGAACACTTCACCTCAGTGTGCAGTTGCTTTCACAGAGTAATGTTTTAAATCTTGATATCATTGCTAAAATAACGATTTGAATTGGACCAAATCTAAGCTCTTTATAACTATTTTATAAACACATCACATGTGTTTTCATATACAATCTTAGCAATTAAATTTGTTAAATAAATGTAGTGGATTGTTCTTCAGTTATTTTATGTTTATGTTGATTTTCTACTGGCAGACGCTGCTTACCAACTTGGTTTTACATCGTGCGTACAGATGAAACTTGTTTTTATGGGAGAAAAAATTATTACAGGTCACCATTAAATTGTTTTTCTTTGACAAATTAGGTTAACAGAAGACAGTGAAGCAGTTTTTGTCCACATGACTCATACTGTACACTGTGAGTGCTGTAATTGTTTCCCCTGAGATGGTAAATTTGTTAATTTATGTTGGCTACTGTGCGTGCCAACTCACATGGCATGATCTTAGTTTATTTGGCTCGCTGTTTCAGATAACTGCCAAAATAAGAATTAACAGCACAATAAAGTTTCTTTTAAAATGTTTTGTTGCAGCTTTTATGATGTTATGATCGATTGTTGACTCTATTTACAGTAAAGTGTGTCCTCTACTCTAGAAAAGCTGTCATGCAGCTGTTTTCCCATCATTTGTCAGTGTCCTGTGCTTTCACATTGTCACTGGGAGATAAGACATTTACCTGGTTTTCCACAGGCCTTCACACACTGCTCGTGCGTGTCGAAGCGGTTCTGGTTTCCGCCGCAGCCTCCGTACCAGAAGCGCGTGCAGCTCTTGCTGGGCGCGTCGAAGTGCCACTTGAGGACAAATTTGGCGCACGTACCTTCCTCTTTGGGAAGCTGGCAGATGTCCACGGCTGTAGAGGCCGCTGTGGGGGGAAGTGACAAAGAAAAACAATCAAGAGAAAGTATGAGAACACATGAGCGCACATACGTCTGGCAAGGCTGCCGCTAAATTAGATTTTTAGTATGTACAACAATGAGCGGTGCAATCAGCAGCGCATATATCATCACCATTATACATAATGAGCAATAATGAAGACATGATTGCCGAATTTAGCCCATGACTTGTTTGTGTTGTGGGATGGAAATCAGTATAATCCTCATAAATGTTTCAAGGAAAAACCAAAAGCACTTCCATCCCCGCAAGACTTTTCTTCTTCCACAATCACGAGGTATAGCACATTTGGTTTAAAGCAGACTTCGTATTACTGTAAGGATGGCGTGCCAATTGCCTCCAACGCTGATGAGGTACTGACAAATTGAAGTTGCTCTGTGTGAGGACGGCTGCCAGAAAAACAATGAAGCAGTGAACAAGGCTTTCCATTCATTTTCTCCGTGGTTATGACTTGGCTCGCTCCTGTGACAAAAGCGCAACCTTCTCATTTTCCACGTTTGGCACTTCGCTTGTTCCGTCAGTCGTTTAGATCATCGGAGGGGCAGCCGAGGAGGAGGAGGTGGGTTTGACACAAAGGAGTGGTTGTTTTTGCAAAGTGAGCAAAAGATTATGGAAGTTATGTAACAGCGATATAACATGCAATGTTATATGATGTCCAGATATATGCCCTACATCAGGGGGGATTCTGCAAGGTTTGATTCAAATTTTGAGGATTTGAGGATGTGGATTTGCTTGGAAGGAAGTGCTTTCTCTTTCCTATAGGCTGGCATTTGCATATCATAACACGTGCACAAGCATAATTGCCAGTTATGTCTTCAGAACCAGGAGCTGAAGGGAAAAGACGGTAACACAATACTGCAAGTCTACAGGAAACTATTCATGCTTTGTGGTGACGGTATATCAGATCTCACCAGGGGCCGGGAGGATCTCCACCTGCTCAGTCTGCTGCACGTTTGGCTGAGGCTCCGGCTCTGTGGAAATATGAAAATAGCTTAAAGGAAGAGACTTTTACCAGCTGTGGATTTTTTTTAACATGTAATGCAACGTGGATTAAAATGACCACAGTCGTTTACACAGATGTGAACCTCATTATCTGACACAAGTGATCCGCGTTGGCAGGTCGCGTCTCTTTTCCGACTAAACTCCCCAGCGCACTTATCGCCCATCGGTTTTAAGATGTAATGCACATTTTCCCCAATACCTCATGTGATCGGTGACAGTTGAAACATTATATCAGGAGTAAGATTTGGATTTCTTTAGTTTCTATGAATTGTGTGTATTTAATTGACAGTTTGCTGAGCCCTGCCTGTCGGTAGCGTTCATTAGAGCAGATAAATACATGTTTCACTTCTGTTTCTCTTCTTTGGTTTTTTCCTTTTCGAGCGGTACGAAGCCAAATGTCGAGTTTGCTTAGCTGTGGTTGGACTGTGAATTTCTGGCATAAGGTTAAGCAAACAGTCATTTGTCGGTTTCTGTATCAAGAGATGAAGCTCATAATGTGCTGCATTGTCTCACACCATCACCATCACACCAGGCGGAGGCTCGTCCCCTCAGAGGAACCTGACTCTGACAGACACTCACCTGACCTCATGCAGTTTTTCAAGCAGAGGGCCTCAGTGTCGAACTTATTGTCATTGCCTCCACAACCTCCATACCAGAACTGTGTACAGATCCCGTTCTTTCTGTCAAAGAACCACTTAGCCTGATAGTCTTTGCACGGCATTCCGGGGTCATAGTCAAGTGAGCATGGGTCTGCAAACTCATTAACTAGAACATGCACAAAAAACAAAAACAAAAAAAAAAAACAACAGCAGTGAAGGAGGACAGACAGGGAGAGAGGATGAGTTTGTGTTAGAAATTAATGTACATATACACATCTGTATGAGGCAAACAGCAGTTACTGTGAGCTGGTAGTAGATAAATAAATATTAACATTAGAAGTTCAGGGGATTTCTAAAGGGTCCAATGGGGTAAAATGAGTGCTGATATAGTTCATTGTTAAAGCACAGAGGAAATAGCATTCTGCATAATGACTATAACATGCTGATTAAGGTGGTTTGGACAACTAAAAACTGACAGTCAGTGGAAGGAAAAGGGTTGAAAAATGGGTTTCCATGAGTGAACTGAAAAGTTAGTTTGTTGTAACTACAGTTTCTGTTAGTTCATTCAGTCATCCGGGATTTGAATGGCTGTGTGGTCCAGCTGTGTTATCTGCATGAGACCAATTCGAGATATCGAACACCAAAGTAATTCTTCACAGGTTATTATGATAGAAATCCTTGGAGGTTTGGCTGCATTGTCAGTAAACTCCCTCCTGCTGCAGAGTGTTAGCAGAGAACATACTCTGTGCTCACACTGGGGTATCAAAGTACAGCGCAAGACAACGTTGCTATTTTATTAATCAGCTGAATGATAGCAGGGGAGGGAAAAGCCGTCCTCCCTCCGTGTCTTTGTTAAGAAGCAGCAGCTGTGAGGTTTCACCCCTTAAACAAATTTGTGCACCATTAATCTTCTCCAGTACTAATAACACAATGCATTTTTCTCCGAAGTTACTCGGATACTGCGACCTCAACTCTTCTCTTTGTCACAACATATTACAGAAAAGATTAAATCGACAAACCACGACTCCACGAGCTGAGCTGTAGATTTCGTAAGTTTTCCTGAACGAGCCACAGTATGTTTAGGCATTGTGCTAGTCGTGCTGATTAATGGCACATTTGTGTTGTGGTTGAGCTGAAATAATGCTGCATTAGAGCACAGCTTGTTATGTTCTTTGAGTTGAACCATCAGGTTTTATTTATATGACCAACTCTCTGCAAAGGGAATGCAGCCAAACACAACTCCACAGAGGCCATCAGCATTAATGCACCAGGCAGATTCAGAGTAAATATTGAATAGATTTATATTCCTACATCTCTGGGATGAGTTAAATGTCATATTTACACTCCCAGAGAATCACTTCAAGCTGAAACACCCCTGAAGTACAAGTTACTGGTCACTTCATATCAGTTACATAAAGAAAAAGAAACATTTTGCAAGCTGTAAAAATCAGGATATGTTTACATGCATCTTTTCTACTAAAATATAAAGATATGCACGTGCATGCACAGTCACTCACCAGTTTCTGGTTTGTCCAGTGGCGCAGTGTTTACAGTACGGGTGACTTGGCTGGGTGGCTTCGCCACTGCTGCTTCTGTAAAAGTGAAACCAACAGTCATGGAGCAGCTGCAGTGACAGAGTGAAGGCGAGACAACTGTGTTTTTAAGGAATAGTTCATGCAAAGTTGCAGCATTCTCCTAAATAACTGAGGAAGCTGGAGACTTGTTTTAAAACATCAAAAAACTGACGAGCAACACACACAAAAAGGCTCCATACAGCCTGCAGGAGCCCCAAGTTCCCAGAATTGATTTGAAAAGACGTTATTTAGACTTTCAACACGTGGCTGTGCTGTGTACTCACTTCAGACAGGGTGCAGCCACAGTGAAGATTTCAATAATGTCTTTTGAAATCTGGAATATTAGGGCTTCAGAAGGTTTGCTGTATGGAGCCAATTTATAATCATTTCTTATCAAAACAAGTCCTCAGCCACTTTGTGTTTTTTAGGAGGATGCAGTTACATCATTTTGCTCCCGAAGCACAAGGGTGAATACATAATGACTGAATTTACACGTTTATTTTCGTTTAGTTTAGTTTTGTGTTTAGTTTACTTAACTGCAGAAATTACACCCCCCTCTCTAAAAAACTACAATGCATAAATAAGTAAAAAGGCATGTATATCACTATCTTTTGTGTCATGGGGCAGAGAAAAATAATGTTTATTGCTCTTTTATATAATATTTCATCTTGTGGTATATTAAGAAGTTTACAACATGTGTGTCGTGTGTTTAAGCACTTACTGGTAGTCATGATGCCTTTGCGGGTGGAGACGGCGTGACCCTCTGCAGTGTGAGCAGTGACCACGGCGAGATATGTTTGAGAACTCTCTAAGTTGTCCACAGCAAGCTCGGTTCCTGAGACGTTGGTCTTCAGCACCAGGGCATGGTCGCTCAGCCGTGTCACCATGACCTCGAAGTAGACGAAGAGCTTGGGGTCCGGGCTGCTCCAACGCAGTTTCAAGCTGCTGGAGGTGACGTTGGAGATGTGCAGCACATCTGCATCTGAGTGGGGTGAGACAAGGTGGTGTCAAGGCAGGACAAGGACCAGTAAAAGAAAAGAAAACAACAGGAGGCAAGAAGCCATTGGGGAAAAATGTCGGAGCGATGGGAAAGATCATTTTAGAGTAAATTTTTTTGTTGCGATAACAAGTCAGAGAGAAGTGTGAACAAGGGTGCTGACTGCTGATTTATGTGCAGCTAGTGTTAGCGGTTAGCTCGGCATGATTCACCGCAAAGAAAACAGAATACAACAGTCCAACTCAAACAGCACTTTAAACTGACTTCGCCTGCTGAAGTAGTTTAAAATGTCCATAATCTTACCTTTGTGCTTTCTCTGATGGACTGCCTGGTGATTTTCATGATGTTTCTGATGTTTCCTGTAAAAGGGCCAACGAACGGTGGATTAAACCATCAATGTTTCCAGGAAATTAACAGCAACCGACGATGCGTCCATAAAGATCTCAGGATACACTTACTCCTGTTGCTGCGATGATGATGTGAAGGGGTTTTTTCGTGGCTGGTCGCTCTGGAACCACGAGCAGTTTTTGGAGACCTCAGGCGACATGTAGAAGGCATTTTCAACTGAAAAGAGAAAATAACAGACCGCAGCATGTCATTCACAGTGACTTGGATTAACTATGCAGGATTTCCTCTAAAAAGCTCATGACCAATGGGAAGAATTTGGTGATGTGTCTCTCTGCCCTCTGCCTGTATTTTCTTATTTCCGTGCTGTTGTTTTCATTTATTTTTTTGGTCTTTTGTGCCTTAAGAGAGACAGGAAATGGGATGATTAGGGGGTGGATGACATGCAGCGGTGGGCCACAAGATGAAATTGTGTCCTGGTCTGCTGCGGTGAGGACGCAGCCTCTGTACGTGGGGTACACGCTCTACCAAATGAGCTCCTGGACCACCCCGTATTTTGCTGTTTCAGGGATGTTTCTGTGACCTGATGGCCCGGTGGTTTGTTACACAGAACCACCTGGGAAGAAGCAACTAGAAGCAGTTTGGAAATCAAACTCTTACTGAAGTTTTACTTAAATCTTTTCCATCTACAAAAGCCTTCAGTGTTGTTCTTTGCTCTTCAGTTAAGATAGAACTGATGTTAGCAGCATCTACAAAAAGCTTTTGAGGAGCCACCATTGTTCTTTCAAAATGAACAAACTCTTTAAGAGTTTGACAGCCACCTCATGTTAATGATTCTAGATTAAGTTGCTTCCTGCACATTCGGATGGTGTGTTTACAAACATAAAGGGAAAATCCTGCACAGTGTGCCTTTAAACCTAAACTTATAACTGAAAAAAAGTGAGCACAAAGCCATTAAAAATTAAATGAAAGATTAATATCTATCCTGAACTTACTGCTGATATACTTTGGCATCAGCTGGCCGAAGTTCAGGATGTGTTTGTCGTAGAAGTGCGAGATGCTGTCCAGCCGCTTGAAGAAGACATCAGAAGGCTCGCTCGCCATGTGTGACAAAACACGGGCATCCTCTGCAGTCAACTTCTCACCCACACCCAGGATGACCAGGAAGTAGCCTCTGCACTTGACCTCAGTGGCAATACGCATCAGCTGCGCCTCCTCTTCCACCACACTTCCTGTTACGAAGAGCACCAGGACTTTCCTGTCTCGTTGCAGAGGGGCCTTGTCAAACACCTGCTCCACTGTGGACTCGATAGCTGCTGCCAGTGCCCGGCCACCCTCCAACTGCGGCGTCTTCTCCAGCAGGAATTTGACAACATCCTGACCTGAGTTGTGCTCGGTCAAACCGATATCCACCTGGATGGGAGATCCAGTTCTGTTGTTGATGAACCCGTAAGGTGCTTGCTGGATCACAGACACTCTGGCGTGATGAACAGATGACGTGGGATTTGTAGACACGTGTAGATGCTCCACTATGTGCGCTATGTAGCGTTTAATCTCTGTAAAGTATACTGGGTAGGTCGTCTCTGAGCTGTCCATGACGAAAGCCATGTCGATGTCAACATCTGTGGTGGACGATCTCCTGTCTCGGCCGGTCGATGGGGGCACATAGTCACACATTTGGTCCGGAGAACAGGTGTCTACAAAAGGAAAACACATAATGTAACTTTAATTGCTACATTTCAAATCATTAAAAGATGTATCGAGATTTTCTTTTACCAACCCAAAGAGACTCAAAAATAAAATTTTCTTACAAATACGACATGTAAGCCAATATAATGTCATACTCCTGGATTTTCTGTGCAACAGGTATGCAACATAAGAAACATGAAATGCAGTTACTACTGGATTATCGAGGTAACATCAGATCAGATTGCGACACAGCTCTTTATAAAAAAGGGTATTTTTCAGTGTAAATTAGAAACTATGAGCTTTAACTGTGATGTCGGTGCTGGTGTACAAACACAGAGCTCTTACCCAGGCAGACATGGCAGTTCATAACCTTCTGGATGACTGAATCGTACTGTGCACTTCCAGGGTTGGGAAGGACAATAACCTGGGCCAGGGCTGTGTTGTTGACCTGGTGAGAAGCAAAACATTTTTTAAAAGAAATATTTGACTTACAAATGTACGTAATGCAACTTCCCTTCCGTTGTGTTATCTGCCCTGTTTTATTTGTGTTACCTGCAGTGCTCTGCTGAGCGCTCTGTCCTCACGATTGACCAAGAACAGAGTGGCGATGCCAGAATCATGGAGGCGAAGAGCTGCACTAGTGAGTGCTTGTGCCTGACCGGCTGACCCGGCACCGACGAAGAAGATGGCCACCTTCCTCATGAGGAAACCACTGCGCACTCTCTTGAAGGTGTTCTGGGCCAAAAAGTTCATGGCGTTTTCCAACTTGCGCTCCTTCCTCGTCTGCAGGGTCTGCAGTCCCTCGATTTGTTGCAGCAGGGCACGTTTCTTCATTGAATCAGCGAACCGGACCACGGTGGTCACTTCATCGTTGTACAGGGTCAGAGCAACACGAGCTCCTCTTGGACAGTTGCTCTCAGAGATGGTGATGTCTTTGACGAGGCGCTGGACTGTGTCACGCATGTTGTTGAAGGATGGGCGGCCGTTGGCCTGAGAGACATCCAGGGCGAAGGCCAGCTCAGTGGGGTAGAGCGGACATTCCTGCTGACCTGATGGCGTCAACATACATGATTTTACTCTCTATACTCGTGCATACAGTACATACACAGTCATGTAAACATTAATTGTGCGACAGATAATTTGTACTTACCAAAACAGCAAGCTGGTAGAAAAAACAGACAAAATGTGGTGAGACATTTTTTTGTAACACTCAAACATTATTGCTTTGCATTGTGATGTACTCGTGCTGATAATTATTAAATCATACTTACGACAGTTGTCCCTGATTTTCTTGACCAGGTCACATTGCTGAAGACAGAGAGACATTTTGGGAAAAAGGTGAAAAAGATTTTGAAGAGTTTTGCTCTGTTGATCGAATACAATCTAGTGAACAGTTAAATACAACAGTCTGACGTAAGTGCACGTACCACGACGCCTGGTCCTCTCGGTCCTTTCTGACCCTGTTGAAACAGCAGTAACAGTTGTGTGAGCAGCTGGACACGTCTGATCCTTTATTCTTTTACATTTCTTAACAGGATTATTTTTGTTAAGAACTTAAAGCTGCTACAAGAAACTTTCATTTTGTGTATATTCTGGCGGCCCCTGTGGACAAAAGTGGTATGAGCAGTACGGCATCACGTCACCAGCCGGTGCATGCACCAGATTTGGAAACATTTTTTAGGGTATGTTTGCACAGCGACGAGGTTTGTGAGATTACTAACTGTAATATGATGATGGTGTGACAATGTATTAGTTGTACTAAGAGCTTCTATTGATTTTGTTTGCTCATACAGAGTCATCAGTATAAAACTTCCTTGCAACCGTGATACTATATATTATATATCATATTCTGCTATGGTGGCACCGTGTCAGTTAAATGGAAAATACACAGCTGTTAAGAAAAGAGTGGAATTTAAATTTGCTTACATGTGGCCCGGGATATCCAACCTCTCCCGTCTGTCCGGGTGTACCAACATCCCCAGAGATACCCTGGAAAGAATAAACAGTGAGAGAAAAATGATTCACTGCAGTAATAGTTCAAGAAGAGCTTGACTTTAACAACTCACTCTCTTCAAAGACTATTCAAGCATGTTAATGCAGCCCGATCACTGCCAAGACTGCATACTGTAAGTCTGAAACAAATCCAGTCCTTTATTTTATTACCAAAGATATGTGTCCAGTGAATTCCAGTCTAGTTGGAGGACTTTAAGTGATACCATGCAGTACTGTACCGCTGCACTGTACCCCTCCTATCTTTAATACATGAAATCTAATCTAATGAAAACATACCCTCTGTCCACGATTTCCTCTGGGTCCAGGTCCGCCCTTAGAGCCGGGGTCGCCAGCAGCTCCCTGAAATGATGGAAGTAAAGAGAATTATTGCAAATGACGAACATCAAAAGGAAGGCACGTTGCCAAAGTGTACAATCTAACAGTTTAGTTTGAATCCTCTGTGTTTTTCTTTACCTTCGGTCCTGGGAATCCTGGGAAGCCTTCATCACCCTGTGGCGGAAAATGGATGCACACTTTAAGTATTATCTACATCATTATTGTTGGTGTATGGTTCTATTGATATTGTATATTTAAATGGACCACAGCCATGATCAAGGACTTTAGAGTAATTAACAACAATAGTAGTTACACTAACAATTCAGTAACTCTGCTTATCTTGATATCATTCCTGTCTGCTTCTCCAAATTCAATGTATAAATAACAATGGATATTTGAAGTTAAATCTAATTGTAATGTTAACTTAAGAATGAAGACACAACTTTTGACTACCATATAAACATATATATCACTAGAGGTCAACATTCACATGCCTTTCTTCCATCAGGCCCTTGAGTGCCGAAGCCATCTCTGCCATCTTCACCCTGTAAGAAAAAGAAATTGCTCTACTGATTTGTCTTCTTCATAAGACCTTGTAACCAACGTTCAAGAGAGAGCTCAGCAACAACAACATTGCCCTGATTGAAAACACACCACATACATTATCAGATATAAAACACAAAGCAACATAAGTCTTGTTTTAAACCGCACATGACAGCGATGCAAATAAAAACCTCCTCAACTCGCAGCCTGAAGCAGACGTTCTCCTGCCAGCAGTGTTCTCTTTCCAAAGGACGGTTATTAAGTAGATCAGCAAATGACAGTCTACTTCTATATCTTAGAGTACAGACAGTTGGTTTCATAAACAATGAGACTAACCATGCAAGTGATATTTTGGGTTAGGTCTTATTTCACAGTACATGCAGAGAAAATGTGGTTTAATTTCTTACAGGCTCTCCACGAGGACCAAGAGGTCCAACAACACCCTTCGGTCCTGGCTCTCCTGGCTCTCCCTACACAGGCAGAGATACAGAGAATGAGACAGAAATAGTTAAAAGACGTTCCAAGAGTTTAAATTAAGAGTGAAATGTGACATTTTTTCTTTAAACTGCAGGGTCAGATTCTATAGATTTAATTTCATTATATGCTTCTTCTTTTCTTTCATTAGATCTCAAGCAGAGCCTCGATGTTTTCTTATAGCCCTTTCATGTTTGCTCAAAGAGATTTCACGTGTGTGTCCAGTAATGTGAGAGAGCGCGAGGCTTAGGCCAGTGTGTTTTTAAATGAAACAAGGCTGTTATGGAAGAATATACTGTACGCCAGGCTAAGTTATGTTCCACTCAGTACCTTGCGACCAAGAGCTCCTCTCCTGCCCTTCTCTCCAGCGGGACCTGGGAGTCCTCCGGGACCCTAGAAAACACAACATTAGGATGTTGGAAAACATTCCTTTTTCTCAACATGAAGTATAATGAGCACATGATTATCAGTCCTTAAAGCAGTGTGCCTCTGCAGCTGCAGTGTGTGGTCTGTGTCTGCTCTATGCTCCCCGTCTGCATTTAAACCATTTAAAGACATTAATGCTGGTTTTAAATGTGCTCAGTAAATATGTATGATTTGAATTAAGGCAAAACATGAATAAAATGCAATACTTCACAAGCATCTGTATTCACTGACACATGTTTTACAAAGTGTTCCTGAGCCCATGTAGTAATATCGCCACATCTTTGCATGTTCACGACATTTTGCTGGCATCAAATTCAGAATAAGCAATTATTCACACAGTTCAATGAAACTGATGAGGTAAAACATTAAATAAACTGTCTTTTATCACTTGAGTGTATGTCACAAAAGATTTGGAAATGATCACAGGAACCTGATTTATAATAGAACTTTAATAGGTTCACTCACTCTGGGTCCAGGGTTTCCATCTTCTCCTCTGCCTCCTGGTGTGCCAATCGGTCCAGGTGGACCCTGCAAGGAGATAAAAACCAGACATTGATGAGCCACCAGTTTCTTTCTCATTTTACATGGACTTCAAAGAATGTAGTAGAGAATGAACACACATTTTCTAGATGTTTAAATAATCCAGACCCAGCTCCGTCAAAACATTTTGTCATCTTGCTAAAACCAGCCAAGAAAAATATCAACAGTAATGACAACATTCACTATGATATATGTTTTGGCAAGAGAATTAAAGAGTGACAGACTTACTCTAGATCCTCCGACACCAGCCTCTCCCGCAACACCATCAGCTCCTGGCTTTCCGGGATTTCCCTTCAATGACATGCGAGCAGCACAGTGTTACTTATTGCAGTTACAAGAGTTACTGAAATACTACATAACAACTGTATTATTGTTATCACCAAAACGAGACTTACAGCCTGTCCAGGTGGGCCTCTTCTGCCATCGGATCCCTAATGAAGTTTGAGTAGAAATAAATTAATAAAGACAGTGGTATCTGAGAATTAAGCACAGATTATGAACACATGGTACAAGTGTTTACCCTTCTTCCGGGTTCACCAGCTGTTCCAATCGTTCCATCATCACCTGGCTCTCCCTGTCGTTACAGAGCAGATATTAGAGTTAAACAAACCCACACAAACGCAGCCGTGTGATATTAAATGAATTGGTGGCAGGAAAATGTGTGAAGGGGGAAATGTTACCGGTGGTCCAGCATCACCAGGGTCTCCTTTAGGTCCTGCGCGGTTGTTATCTATTCCAGTTGCACCCTGTTGGACAGACATCACTTTTTCAATTTCGGCTACTTTTAAGCACCCTTAAATACTATTTGCCCAGCAGAGATGAAAAGAAACATTCTTATTTATTAAAAATAACATTCTGAAGGATGGATGTTTACAGTCAGACACAGCAGTTTGTGTTACTGGCTGTTACTGAGAGTCTAGTTCAAGGCCACAACAGCAACAGTATCTAATCTGGTTTGGTTCAAGTATGCATGTTTAACACAATGTCACTTTAAAGATTATTTTTCAGAAAGTATTTTGCATTATAACCAGTTCCCATCATACTCACTGGGTCTCCTCTGATTCCCATTTCGCCTTTGCCTCCTGCTTGTCCTTTGGCTCCTTTGGGACCCTGGAAGCAATGAACATGTTTAGTGAGCATTCGTCATTACTGGCCATTAGAGCTGCAACTTAATTAATCAACGAGTCGATAGAAAGAAAATTAGTAAACAACTAGATCTATAATCTATTAATTGTTTCAGGTATTATTCAAGGAAAACAGTCAAACATCTGCTGGTTCCAGCTGTGTGAGGATTTACTACTTTTCTTTGGCATCCATGATAGTAAATAAAGAGTTTTTGCGTTTATGACTGCTGGTTGGAAAAAAAATAAGTAATTCGGCATTTGATCCCGCAAAATCGTGATTCATGGATAAGAAAAATAATTGTTAGTTGCAGCAATTCTGACCAAGATAAAAAAAAAACAGTAAACAAAATGAATTGCTAAAATGGCATCCAGACACTCACTGATCTTCCAGGATTTCCTCTCTCTCCTGGGGGTCCAGCCACTCCACTTTTGCCCTGAAAGCATACATCAGATGCCAGTTAAAGCCAACAATCATGCATAAACCAGAGCAGATTAAAATGTTTTTGATATCTATCTTGAGTAAATTAGTGACACGCATCTTAAGGCAAGAAGTGGTCATACATGATTCTGCACATTGTGTTACCTGTAAAACAAATGGACTGAAAGACAAAATCTAATGTAACACACACTTACCTCTTCTCCGTTGATTCCATCAAGGCCAATTTCTCCAAATTCACCCTGCAACATAGAAGCAGTTGGTCAGGTTATCATTTCTTTTTTTTGTTTTTTTTTTTTTTTTTTTTTACAGTTTGAATGTAATAATGAGAAATTCATTAAAACAAAGAAAAACACTCACCTTTTCTCCTGAATACCCACGACCACCCTGAACAGAGAAAGAAAATGTTGTTGCATTATTATATTTGATAAATAACAAAAGTGACAATTTACAAAAACTAATATGTTTAAGCTGAATATTAAAGTTAATATTAAAGTGCTTACCTTGACACCTCTCTGTCCTGGACATCCCTGGAAACCCTGGGTTCCATTCACACCAGGAGGACCTCTCTCTCCCTGTTGTCACAGAGTAAAATACAGGAGGGTTTTGATTATCAAGGCACATGAAGTTGTGTCATGGGAACATTGTCCACATATTTAAGCAAGGCATTCAAACTTACAGGTCCGCCCTCATCTCCAGGATGTCCTTGGCTTCCTGAAAATCCTGGACCACCCTGAAAGACAAAACCATCAACTGTTAGCTTCTGATAAACAGTTATTTTCTGGTATGATTAAAGAAATAGTTTTTTTTTATAGTTTAAGGTGTTAAACAAATATGTTTATCTGTTTTGACTTTTGATACCTTAGACCCTGGAAGTCCAACTGCTCCTCTGTCTCCTCTGGTGCCGACACATTTGCACGGCACTCCACAGCACTCCCTCTCTGCAATGTTGTCCTACACAGCAAAAAATGAGCAAATATTAAGTAAGTAAAGGGGGGAAAAAAAGCTCCCAAAAGTCATTAGTCTGACTGATTAATACTCACCAGTTCTTCCATAAGCTCATAGTCCAAGTCCATGATATTGACTCGTAGGGGTCTGGTGTACCTGAAGCCACGACCAAATTCCAGTTGCAGAGCCTCCTCAAAATTGGGCACCCGCTCCAGTCCGACCAGGATGAAACTCTTTACTCCTGTTTTGTACAAAGAAGAATTTCAGGACTAGATTCATCCTCACTGAATATTTTAGTGTGATGTTGGAATAGTTTCACAGAGGTTTAAGGTTCAAGGCCCATTTTGTGTCATCCTTTTTACCTGACTTCCGAAGTTCCTCAACTCGCCTTTTCATTTCAGTAGCTGGGGCATCAACACCATCAGTCAGGTGAATGACAACCTTCAGGGAAAAATCACAGTTTAGTTTCATATGTTGTTATATTTCCCATTAATCTTCAGTGGTAAATTAAATCTAGAGATATCCTGAGGTAGTTCTTTTTGTTTGTTTGTTTTGGGCTGTGATCCTGATACAAGTCCTTCAATAATTCCAGATTTTGATGATACTTACATCTACTTAAAGGTTGAACATCTGACACAGTAAAATAATAGTTGTAGAGCTGTCCCATTTTGCACACTTTTATTTTAATGATTGCATTTGAGACAATTGAGACCAGGTTCTGTTCAAAATACTTTAAAATTATCAGCTTAAATTACTGATGCAGCAAGCTGTCAAAACAAAACACAGAAAAGAGTCACTAACAAATACGTTCACATACTCTAATATTTCCTGGCATGCAGGCAAAAAACAGAAGTTTGCAATCAGGATGTTATGATGGAGAGAAACAATACAATACTAGCACGCTTAGGTGGACTTAACACAGTAGTTAAGGAATGGAAGGATCTTATATTAATTTGCTTTATGTATATTGGCAAATGCTGATCCTTTCAAATATGTCCAGAGTGGCTACCATGCTTAGGATTTGCTCAGGATATCTCTAGTTGAAGCTGTTTGAGTATACAACCTTGATAACGTTGTCCTGCCTGGTTTTGAACCTATTGGTGTAGGCTGATATGGTCTTGCCATTGAGGACAAAGGGGCCACGAGTCCGCAGGGCTCTGAAGGCCTCAAAGAGCTCATCAGCATTCTCTGTGAAGTCCAGCTGGACAGGTTCGGAGGCGGAGTCCATGGCCAGCATGCCCACTTGGACAGAGGGAATCTGCCCAGATGTGCAACTGATAGCTGCCATTTTGGAAATTCTCTGCAGAATAGCACCCATCTTGCTCTGGAGGTTGGTCTGAGCACTGAAGATGTTCTGGGCATTAACATCGAAGCCCACCAACACCTCTATGTTGCAGGCTGTAAAACAGAGCATAGTTTTACTTTTGTGAACCACAGAAAACAACTATTGCTATCTATTGCAAATTAAATGTAGAATATTTCAGCTATAATATCCATTGGCAGGAAAGCATAATAATATGTCCCTTACTTTTAGTAGTATCTGGTGTACCAGTACACAGCTTTCCCTTGACTTCATCATCCAAAGTCTCCAGAATTTGCTCGTTGAGTTCTGAAAGTTCCTGAATGGTGCTTGCTCGAGCCACAGTAGTAGACTCACTTGCCAGGTTTTCTAACTCAGCCTGAATGTCACCCACTCCTACAGCAAAGACTCTTACACCCTTTTGCTTCAGAGCAAGGGCTGCAGATTTGCTGTCATCAGCCGAGGGTCCTCCAGTGATAACCATCAAGATCTGAGGAGTTCCTTCATCCACCCTACTGCCTCTTTCTTTGGTAAAGTGAACATTTTGAACGTGGCGAATGGCTGCACCGGTGTTGATTCTATTTCCACCTTTGTAGTCTGCTCGGCTAATGGCTTCAACAATTTCTTCCCTGTTCTTGTGCGTGTTGAGGTAGAAGACGTCATTCACATCTGCAGTATAATGTGCCAGGCCAAACCGCAGATCGTCTCTCTCAGTGAAGAACAGATCGATAAGATTGGAGATAAAAGCCATCACTTCATTGAAGTTGCTCCTGCCAAAGTTAATGGAGCCATCCACTAAAAACACTATATCAGCCTTTTTGGGTGGAGGTAGTCCTGATATGAGAAGGAAGATTGAAGAGGAGAAGGTGAAGAAAGTTGACAACAGCAGAAGAAATGAAGAAACAGTTATTCATTAGACCATATTATTAGTTAACATGTGTTCATTAAATATCTGTAATATAATAACATTTATTCACAACTTACCATTTTCTGTATCCCCATTTGGGTAAGGGGGTGTGGGTTCATCTGGGATGGTCCCACTGAACCTGGCAATAAGCCTCTCCTTGATTGCTGGCAGACTAGGGAATGTAGGAACCTGAAGGACATCATCTGGGCTGGTAGCAATTTGTGTTAGCTGCTTTGTGTTAGCACCACCAGCTCCGACACCAATGCAATTGACGCGGTTGCCCTTAAGCAGAGGTCCATAGAGGGAAACATCTTGAGGGGAACGACCACCTGTGAGGACCACAAGATGCTGGGAGGCCTCATATGGGCGAACGCCAGAGGAGGGTTTTAACTCATTGTCTATGACATACTGAATGGCATCAGCCAGATCTGATGACCGGCCACCCATCTGACGAAGCCTTTTGATAGCAGATATAACAGCAGGCTTGTTGTTGTGTGAGTTGAGTGAGAACTCTGTTTTAACTCTGTCTGCATACTGGACAACGCCCACACGGACTTGATCAGGCTGCACCTCAAGTTGTTGGACAATGTTGAGGATGAAGTCACGGATATGAGCAATGCCAGCAGGACCTGTATTGTCTGAGCCATCAATAAGGAAGAGAATGTCCTTTTTCCCAAGACTTATATTGTCTGAAGAAATAAGCACAACAAAGAAAAAGGGAGACTTTATTTTGAGGTAAACTGGAAAAGATTAGCACATTATTTTAAAGATCTACCACTCTAAATCCATAACAGAATCAAACTCTAGCGCCAACTTGTGGACAGGAACTTTACTCATGCATGTGTGCCATAATGCAGTTTTTTTTAAATTATATTATATATTATTATATAATTATGTGAGAAATTAAAAAGTTGCTAAAAAGCAAATGAAGACAACAACTTGAATACAGATAGTATTTTCTTACCGACGACCACTGTGGGAGGTACGACGATATCAGTGGTGGATATTGTTTTGACTGAATTAATGATCTGCGATTCCACTCTTGGAAGCTGCTGGAAACTGTCAACTGTAAATACAAGTTCAGGCTTCAGGGAAATCTGTCTCAGTTCATCAGCGTCTGCATTCCTTGAACCAATGGCAAGAGGAGCAACCCGGTTTCTCTTCAGTTGGTCAGCTGCAGTGGATACATCATCAGCAGACTTGCCACCCGTAACTACAATGAGGAACTGGGGCACAGCCTCCTCAATGCGGCTTCCCGCTGATCTCTGGTAGATGGTCCTGGAGACATACTCAAGGGCACGGCCAGTGTTTAGGCGGTTCCCACCTTTGCTTCGAAGTCTCTGCACGGCCTGACGTACTTCTTCTTTAGTGGAGAATTCATTCAGAAGAAATTCTAACTTTGGGTCATCACTGTACTGTACCACTGAAACTCGGACCTTATCCAACCCTACATCCAGCTTGTCCACTACTCTTCTTATCATTTCACGGATGGAGGGAAACTCACTCCGCACAGCTGTCGTGCCATCAATTAGAAACACGACATCCCTCTTTTCTCCTTCAGTGGGTTCTGGTGTGATTACTGCTCAGAAAGAATTCAAGCACAGTAACATGGTATGATTAAAAAACAGAGTTCCTAATAGATGTAAAGGATATGTATTATGACCAGAGAATGAAATGTCAAAATTTTAATGACACATACTGTAGTAAAACAATTGGTGTGTGAAGATATGTTTTGGCTGTAAATTATTTTTCAGACATTATCTGGTCAAGTAAAATTACCTTCAGGTGCTGGGAATACAGGTGTCATCCTGGCGATGTCCTCATCTGACAACTCTGTGAGAGTGGTGATTAAGTTTTCTTGGACTGTGTACAGGCCAGGGAGGTCATCTACAGTGTAGGCAAAGTTGGGCACATATGACACCACCCGGAGCTCTGAAGGTTTAACATCCCTGGTCCCGATGCTGAAGGGAAGAACTCTTGACTGTTTGAGGGAAGAGGCTGCACGACGGATGTCATCTGTTGAAGGCCCACTGGAGACACTAATCACAAACTGTGGTACTCCCTCTTGCTTCCTGCTGCCACGGGCTGCTGTCAGAATATCCTGGCTGACAAACTGCAAGGCCTGACCCAGGTTACGCTGTCTTCCTCCGCGCTGCCTCATTCCCCTGACGGCATTCAGGACCCCCTCTTTGGTTGTATGTGTGTTCAGATACATGTCAGCCTGAGCATAGTCACCATACTGGACCACGCCAATCCGGATCTTGTTCTCTCCCACATTAAGAGTCTCCACGATCCGGCGGATGAACTCCTGGATGATAGGGAATTCCCGTCCAACACCATCAGATCCGTCAACCAGGAAAACGATGTCCTTCCGGGGGCCCTGTGGCTCAGCTAAAAGAGAAAAAGATATGGGAATATTATGTTTTAGGAAAAAAAAGCATGGAACAAAAGGTCAATTTATCAATTTCCTGAACTCTCATCGTTGCCAGAAGACCATGGAAATTGTGGTGAACAATGTATTCTTGCACCATAAATCTCACACATACAAGAAAATCCTACATTTTGTCAACTTCTCCTTAAAATATAGGTGATATAATAATAAAACAAAGAACTTCACCTGGAAATTGTAGTGGATTGGTGTACTGTGAAATATTTAGCCAGATTCAAGATTCAATGCTTTATTACAACATTAGTGTAATGGAATTTATCTTGCTCACCCAAACACAGACAAGGGAACCACTCACATCAGAAAATGTAATAATACATAAAATACGTGTGAACAGATACGAGAGAAAAAAATCAGATAATTCATTGATACAGTAAAACCGTATAGACAGAAGCACACACACTCAAACCCATTTCATTGATAAACCACCCCACCACCGACCTACTAGATAAAATTGACTAGAATTAATTGCAAATTAAAGCAAAATAATTTGCCACCTGCCCAGTAATCAAAACCTATTGAAAATCCTGCAGGGGTGACCTTAAAGTCTAAAGGAGGTATACATCTTCAGGATATGTGCTTTTCTTAAATCTAGTTTTTCCTTGTCTGAATGTTTTTCAGTCTTTTGTGAGAGGGGAGGAAATTAAAAGGGCTGTTAGCTGGGTGGGAGGAGTCATTTAGAACCTCAAGGCCCTTTTTTTAGTAGTCTAGCATTATAGATTTTTAGCTGGAGGTCGAAGGTCCCACCCAGTGATTCTTTATGCAGTACGCACCAACTTATTCAACCAGCTCTCAATCTTTGCTGATGAATTTCAAGTTCAGACAGTTATTCCAAAAGTAATTATGATCTTTGTTGCTGCCCAGTAAAACATCACCATATCATTGTCTGATTCATATAATTCTTCACAATACTAGTGGTGTTATCCACATATTGAATATATCGGCATCCCTTTAATCACATCTTAAAGATATCTCTAAAGAAATTTGTACTTGTTCTTATGTGTGTTTTAACTGCTATCTACTTACTGTGGCACATTTGTTATTTAAAATAGATCTACAATGTAAAGATTGCTGACATTATCTGAATAACTTAAGCCATTGTAAAAATGTAGATATTGCTTATGAGTTTAGTCTTCCAACAGAAAGGCTTGTGTATGCATTTGGATATTGCAGCCAACTCTTGTGTTTTGCATATCAGAGATGATTTTACAAGATCAAGTGTCAGCCACCCAGACACATAAGAAAGGAACATTTCTGTTGTTCGAAACTTGTTAAGACCAAATGAAAACACATTTTTTAACATTTAAAATAAACACTACAATAAATCATATACTCGTAGTTTATTACCTGTTATATAAGTTGCACATTGTGTCTAATGATTAAGTCAGTTGGCATTTTTTTTCTTGGATAAACTGCTTGTTGCGATAATATCTGTCTTATAATTTTATTTTTATTTAGTCTTGAAAGTGGATGGGAGCCTTTTTGTTATGTCTGCTGCCATGTTATAGTCTCCTCCCTGATTGTCTGTCTCCGCCCTGATCACCTTCACCTGGTGCTCGTGTGTGTGTGTGTCTGTGTGTGTGTGTGTGTGTGTGTGTGTGTATAGTCTCTGTGTTTCCCCTGTCCATAGCCAGTTCGTCTTCTTGTCCCCGTGCAGAAACGTCCCAAACCTTTTGTTCCGAGCGTCTACTAGTGTTTCCTGGTTTTGACTTCAGCCCGTGTTTCCTTCAACCTCACCTCTGCCTGCTCCCTGCCAGATTTGTTTGCCTCCGCCTATTGACTGCCTGTGTAACGACCTCTTGCCTCTGCTGGATCCCTGTCTGATTTGTTTGCCCCGCTGACTGAATACTTACTGTACCGAACCTGCTTCCAAGTAAAGACTGTTACCTTGCCCAATTCTGTGACTTGTTGTGCAATTGAGTACAAATTATTGTTGTGGCTTCCCTGGACGTGACACTTTTGTTTGCTAGTTATATATACAGTAGTCATCATTCATCACTGCTTGTGCTGTCAAAAAAACTAAGGGGTATCATTTTAAAGAACTAACCGCCCTCCTGGCAATTAGTTACAAGAAACTGGAAGAATATTTAGTTTGGTCTCTTATAAAGACACATGGTAGAAAATTGTTTTACAAAGACATACTGTCACAGATTGTGAATGTGACAACAAATAGAAAAAAACAAAAGAGAGAATATTAGAGAACATGAATGAGATGAAAATTGAACAATCAGCTACAGGCAAAGAAGGAATGTGACGAACAATCTGTTCTTGAGCGACTGTGAAATGACTGTTGCAATGTTGATGAAACTGAGAATCAAAAGCATCCTCAGAATCAAGAATGTACTCATTGTTTGAAGAGTAAAGATCTTGAATAATATCTTCATCACCATTCTTGACCAAGATAAGAACTATTTTCTTTGCACAAAAAATTGGCAAATAAGGTGTGAGTTATCAGTTTTAAAAATCTCACACATGGAAATTTGATGAGAAAAGATAGAAATTAATAATTGCAATGAAGTAAAATCAAATAAATACAAGATAAAGAAGTCATTAGGTGGAACAATGATCCATGCTGAAAGGATGAAAGAAGTGAAAAGTAAGTCATTGATTGTTGTGATACAGATACCACAGTTGTAGATACAAGACAGCATCGCAATGCATTTCAAGAATACACCACAGCAATATAAATGACTGATGATGTTGGATGGTAGGCGATTACAGAAGGAAAAACAGTGATACAAACTGAGAGCATGGCATATACTGAGAATAAAAGTGATAATTAACAGGTCCTATGACAACAGAGGTTGGTGTGATTAATCTTATGATAGCCTGATGCTGATGTATGTTAAAATAAATAATCAAAATGCAGGGTGTTGTTGAAAACCACTACAAATTTCAAGTTCAGAAACATAATAGTGAAGTGGAACATGAAGACAGAGACGTGACAAGAATTTGCTATTTAAGTTGTCATGTGACTAAATATTAAAATAATAATAAGAAAAGACAAGAAAAGAAACTGTTAGTGAGCAGGTTGATTTGCCATTGTGTAAAAGGACTTTTACTATGATTCACTTAGTGTGTGAAGAAGGAATACATTGAAATACCAGAGACAAAAATGTCATGGTCACAGGGGCCCCTGTTATTTAACATACCAGGTTCAGTTGGTGTTTCTGGGGTGACATCAACAACCACAGCCTCCACAGAGGACTGAAGTTGCTCTTGGACACC